>JANBXA010000141.1:39677500-40277500 GCA_030556225.1 Cricetiscus sungorus | reverse complement strand
GAAAGTGTTACTATGTCAAGAAATGCCTTGAAATGAACAAAATTAAAGCACACAGGACCTATCTCCTACCTTCTATAAGAAAAGTGGGCATATTTTGTCAAACATTAAAAATCAGAATTCAATATCTGGAATTGGGGACTAGAAAGAAAAGGCTACCTTCAAAACACGCATCAATACATATTACAATAAAAATGTTCTAAAAGCATTTTGCCAAAACTACCATCACATAAACAAGACCATGGAGCTTTAGTGATGATGCAGCAGTTAAGAGCACGTAACTCTTCTTGCAGAGGACCCAATCGGTCGCCAGCATTCACATGGTGGCTCAACTGTCCAGAGCTCCAGACCAGAGGGATTAGACACACTCTGCTGACCTCCTCAGCCCCACCCCACTCTTCCACAGTGGGAGTTCTCTAGACCCAATGTTAGAGCTGACACTCCAGGAAACCAGACCTTTATGTTTTTGTTAGTTTGCTTTGTCAAGAAGACACTTCTTGGTACAGCCTTGACTATCAGGTAACTGTGTAAACCAGGCTGTTCAAGAATTTAAAAGTTCCACTTGCCGCCTCCTCCCAGTGCTGGGATTAAAGGCATGTGCCACATTTAAATAACAAAACCTTCAATTTCAATAAAAGCTATTTGTAGAACGTAGTGGAGAGACCCATTCATTTTGTCTGTTTTAAAACTGTCTTTACAATAGTGGCCTAGCACATCCTGTTCTAGTATATGGGTTCTGACAGAAAAGCAGCAGGCAATGAACTGTGTAACTTTTGAGAAGTTATGA
Organism: Cricetiscus sungorus; assembly: GCA_030556225.1. Classification (NCBI taxonomy): domain Eukaryota; kingdom Metazoa; phylum Chordata; class Mammalia; order Rodentia; family Cricetidae; genus Cricetiscus; species Cricetiscus sungorus. The sequence goes on along the minus strand of JANBXA010000141.1, from coordinate 40,276,716 downwards.
GTTCAGAAGATTAAAATGTTAAAACTCGCACATGCATAGCACTGCACTGCTTCCATCAGTGGACCAATCACAGGGCTCCAAGGATAGAGACGTACCCTGCCCAGTAGAGGCTGATGTGTTGGCCAGTGTTCACAGCAAACAGGCTACAACAGTGCATTATTTTAATATACTGCACAACAGAACCAAACTTTACACCTAATCCATTAGCTGCACAGGCACGCGCGCACACACACACACACACACACACACACACACACACACACACACACACACAGAGGCAGGCACGCGCGCGCGCGCGCACACACACACACACACACACACACACACACACACACACACACACACACACACACAGCTGTTAGGATTGGCAGGCCAATGTCGTGGGACTCCAGAGTGGCTTTCAAAGAATCCTTTGTGAAGGGCCAGTCTTACCTTCCCACACTGTCAGACATGACTCTGAAAAATACACACGCTTTACATTAGTGAGAAATGATGGCACCCTTTGTTCTTTTTACTGCCCTGAAAGTTTTAGATACTCAGATTTCTACACTGGTTCCCAAAATGTGGCTAGTACTTCATGCTGTAGTTACTAATCTGGCCTGTGTTCTTGACTTTGCATAGGGTTGGTGCCGCAGGAGAACATTCTGCTGCCCTCCCCACTACATGATTTCCGTGAGGAGCCTGTGAGAAACGAGGATGCACAAGAGACAGCACTGGCGATCACACACAGAACCTAGCCCTGCTTGGAAAGCACTCTCAATGAGGCATGTTCCCCAGCCCTTACCCTTTTGGAAAATAACCTATATTCCATATAGGTGAGCCTCAAACTTGTGGTCATTCTGTGATTTCAGGAATGCGCCCACCATGCCAGGCCATTCCCAGCATTCAAAAACTTCAATTCTTTCAAATCCATTTCAACACTTTGCCATATATCTTAGATGATGACTTTAAGCTGCTGTAACTTTTGCCTCATTGGTCATTTGTTATTAATTTAGCTGGTGTTTAAGAATCTTTAAAAATAAAATCTATTAGCTTCATTACCAAAGGCAGTTAAAATGGAGAAACATTTATATGCCCAGCTTACTATCTGAATATAACTGAGGAAATTTAACTGCAGCCTGCTAGATGGGCTCTTCTTCTGGAAGTACAAGATTAAGGGTCACTGGAAGCAAATGCTAGGACTCAGATTCACGCAAAAGCTTAAATGTTATTTAACTGTCAATGCATGTTTCTTCACTTGACACCTGTATCTATCATGCAGGCCAACGTACATGTGAAGTGACTACAGTACTGCCTAACAGGATTAGGTAAGTGTTGTGGTTAACGCCTGTACAGTATACATTAAATGCTTCTGCAGAATTAATTCAACATTCCCATGCTGAGGGATAATCTTTTTATACACTGTAAAGATGTGTCTCTGCCTAAGACACCTTCTGACTGGTTTTATAAAGAACTGGATGGTCAATAGCTAGACAGGAGAGAATAGACAGACCTTCCAAGCAGAAACTCAGGGTATGAATCTAGGCAATTATGAGACACAGAGGGAGTTGGACATAAACAACAGAGGAGTAAAAAAGCCACAGGGAAGAACATATATTAACAGAAACAGGCTAATTTCCGCTATAAAAGATAACTGGGGACAGGTCTCAGCTAAAGGTCAAGCTTTCATAATTAATTTCAAAATTTTGGGAGCTGGTGATCCCAAAAATCCAGTAAGAAAGACCGGTTATATTACTATTCATCCATTATAAATCATTTCAATTTTCTATTACAAAAATACATCCTACTGAAAGTTTTAAACTTTACAACTATATTTTATGATCCTTCTCCAATTCTTGAAATTGATACTTTTTACAATTGAACCATACCCTAGAACTAAAGGAACAGGAGCATTCATCTCTAATAGATACTATCAGAATACTATTTGTTGGTAACAAAGTCTCATCACCAGCACTTTCGTGACCTCATATTCTACCATCACCTTCAGGTGCCCCACCTGCACCTCATACCCACAAGACAGCTATGAATGCAGCCCTACACAGAGCACACCATGTTGCAATGTCAAAAAATGAACATCCCTGAATGATCCACACTTACAGTAGACATTAGGTACAGAACGCTGAGATTATGAACATTGCTAAATCTAGAACACTGAACAGGAACTGTTTGTGATACCGAGAGCAGTCAGTTGGCAATCTGTGAGACATCTTAAAAGTCTGTAATAAACGCAATGCTATTGATTCCATATTTATTTTAGAAGGATCTTTATCAAGTTCATCAGTGTGAAAAGGATGAATTCATAATAACCACTTAAAGACAGCATTTCTCTCTCAACTAGTGATTTTCATTCTTCTACCATAGTTCAGCTCACCCTTGGGTCTACAATAGCCACACCTCATTTCATAAAATCTGAACTATACAATTGTATATTGCAGACAATTGCTTTGAAATGATACAAGGAAAGAATAGATCAAGGCTTCAAAGTTTACAGAAAACCATACTGCAACAATTGACCAATATAAACAGCTCTTAATACTTGTTTACTCTGTTTTATTCAGATAATAACACTAAGATCCTAAAACACATTTCCCTGTACTCTCCTTAAGCTAGTTTTCTGATCTTTAAGTAAAAACATCTCCAAGTCAACAATTAGTTTTCTAGTCACTGTTCTTATCAAATGGTGATACACCAAAATCCCAATTCTCATGAATTTTAACATATTCAAAGTACATTATTTAACCTAAGATTGAAAACTGTGCCTTAACTTTATTAAAAAAGATAGCCACATCAGTTTAACTACATGTGATACTACCTATTCAATTTATTAAAAATTGTAATAAACATAATAATAAACTAGTGCTCCAAACTTAGGCTGTGCATGGGGAAGACACTATAAGAAGACACAAGAGACTGCTTGGCAATATGGAGTACAGATTCCTTCTACAGAGATGGAGAAATAAAAGGACAAATCTAGTTGTCTAAAAGACAATTCACTGTACACATTTTATTTACAGTTTTGTACACTGTCTTAATATGAATGGGACCGCTTTTCTACTTGAGCCATTTGTAACCAAAGCAAAATAACCTAAGTAATACAAAGTGTTAAAGTACAGCATAAAGATACAAAAGCAGACATACTAATTCTAGGTAGGAATGTAATTATGGTGTTACATTTTTATAGTCCACAATTATGTTTAGGGATCACACAGACATAGATCACTGATTTGAATGAAATGCATAAATTTGTAGCAAAGCTTTGTAGTTACAAAAAAACAAAAAATTACCAAAGAATGCACAAATTTAATGTTTATTCCACCTTTCTGTCATATTCCTGGATCCTTCACCAATGTTACATGAGGAAAAAAAAACAAAAGCAAAACAAATGAAAAACTGAAATCAGAATCACTAATGTTATCAAGGAGGGAAGCAAATAAATTAAACTCTAGCAGCCATCAGCAAGAGGACAGCAAGGAGAATGCTGGGAAAGGAAATGAGGTTGCTAGAAAACTGTACTCAGACTCTCACCAGCAAAAACACGCTCCTGCACAGAGTGGAGCAGAGACGGGTCTCTTCCTGCTAAGGTAACAGAAATGCAAGTTCTTTTTCAATACTGTGGAAAGGCAAATGTGTGTATCGTGGTAATTCTAACCAGCGGTTACAGTGCCGGCCAGGAACACATCTGCGAGTTTTGGGGTGACGGATACTGTAATTCTTTGATTGGGATAGTGGACACACTAGCAAAAATTGGGGGGGGGGTGGATAAGAAATGAACACAGAGGTACAAGACAAAGGCGAATGAGACTTCTCTTATATCTTAGCAACATTTAGATGGAATCAAACTTCAGTGCAGTCCACTCTGCTTGGACGAGGCTTTGGTTCAGCTCCCAGTCTCGATTGCGTGACGCAGTCTCCTGTGAGAATACTCAGGTGTCTTCTTAAACAACAAATCTATTTTTAGTGGTGGAGCCGCTCTTCGTAGCTGTGTCTGCATGGGACTGGTAACCAATCACTATCTTTGGAGGAAGTCCTAACCTTTCCTTGTATACCCTCCTACAAGACAAAGGAAACAAGGCCATCAACTCTTCCTCTTAAAAAAAAAAAAAAAAAAAAAACAAGTTTTAAAAAGATAGTTGATAAATTCATCATATGCTAGTCTTTAACAAGAAGCAAAACAAAAATTGACTCATTTTATTTCAGTTAACTAGCAAAATTAAAAATTAGCATTTACTTTCAACCATACTTAAGTCACTTTATAAATATTTACAATCCCACCAGGTCTATGTAGGGTACTACAATTATTATTATTAAATAAGTAGTGTACAATGTAGGGTCAGTCCATGAGCTCATTGCACTTGTATTTTACAAATCAATAATTATAAATGCCTATGATAAAATAGTCACATATACTTCACTTATTTAAAATAAGCAATATGCACATATCTCCTTCATTCCTCTTAGATAAAGTAAAACTAAAGTGGGTGTATTGTCATAAACCTGGAATCCCAGGACCCATGAGATTAAGGCAGAAAAAGGCCAGCTTGGTTTACAGCAAGGCACTATCTCAAAAAAAAATCAAAAACAAATAAATAAATGAAATCAAAATTGATAATTTACATATGAATTCTATTTTGAAATTAGTTATGATTACTTTAAGAACAAATGTGGTGTGTACTAAACAGGGTTAAGCATGTAAACATGAGTTCAGAGGATCTGATCTGCAGTATTAAAGAGAAATGTCTCCTGAAAAGCCCAAAAGGTAGCTGAGCATTGTAGCATACGCCTTTAATCCCAAGCACTTGAGAAGCAGAGGCAGGCAGAACTCTTTTGAGTTGGAGGCTACCCTGCTTTACATAGTGAATTCCAGGACAGCTAGGGGTATGCAGAAAAGCCGAATCAAAATAAATGGATGGATTGACAGACAGATCAGTGTCAAGGTACTAAGTTTAATCTCCAGGGAATGAAGCCCAGCTCAAGACTAAGAAGAAACAACAAAAAGCTGTAGAAAAAATAAAAGCCTGAAAATGAGCACAGAAGCTCCTTGTCAACCTTACAAATCTGAATTTTTAATTCCTAGGGAAAAATACCAAACACTCAAAAAATAAGCAGAAAGTCCTAATTTCAGAATGTAACTTCTTCTAAACAGGTTATTTTATTTTTGGGGGGAAGGGGAGCTGTCCTGGAACTCACTCTGTCCTCAAACTCACAAGAGATCCACCTGCCTCTACCTCGAGAGTGCTGGGATTAAAGCCTTATGCCACCAACGCCCAGCTTATTTTTTGAAATAACTAATCTGGTAACTAGTATGAGAACAACTGAAACAGAATAATATACACTTTACCATTAAAAATGTATTCATAAAATAATAATAATAAAAATAGGCAAGGAGCTGAAGTGTTCCAACTGGCAGCGTGCGCAGTGTGTGTGTGTGTGTGTGTGTGTGTGTGTGTGTGTACGCACAAAAACCTTCAACCTGGCCGTGGTGGAACACACCTTTAATTCCAGCACTTAGGAGGCAGGCAGATCTCTGTGAGTTCAAAGTCAGCCTAGTCTATCTACAAAGCAAGTTCCAGGACAACTAGGGCTACAGAGAAACCCTATCTCAAACAAAAAAAAATTCCTCGAAAAACTAAGGTTAAAATGTTTTGGATTTCGCCAGGCAATGGTAGCATTGGGAGGTAGTAGAGGCAGGCTGATCTCTGTGAGTTTGACACCAGCCTGGTCCACAGAGCAAGTTCCAGGACAGGCTCCAAAGCTACACAAAGAAACCTTGTCTCAAAAAACAACAACAACAAAAAATTGTTTTAGATTCCAAAACATCTAACATTGATACCAAACATCTGTAAGAAATTAATTTGTATTCTGAAGAAATACGACATTTCTACAAGTAAATTTTGTAAAATGAAAAATGTAAATGAAAAATGACAAGTCAACAATGTCCTGTTTCTTTCAAATCCTACTTAGAATCAAACTTGATTTTTCTTTTTACATGTAACCAAAGAGAATTCCAGCAAAACTGATGGGGGCGGGGGAGACTGACCACTTTTATAAAGAATACAAACCTTATATAAACATGTAGGCTCTACACATGGACAGGAACCATGACTTGCTACCTTCATTCAACTGTTGTACACAAAACCATTTTAAACACGTTCAATATCAACAGAGCCCAAACTTCTAAGTGTTCATGAAAACATTCACAAAGAAAGTTTATAAACTCCCAAATTTCTAAAGCTAGATGAAAAAGACTTCTAGATTTAGTTAATAATGTCAAAGTACAAAAAACGCACCCTATGTGTGTGACTGCATCTCTGTTTTCACATTCAGTCGTCCATATTGCTATTTTATCACCTTTAGCTCTAACATTAACAACAGCTCCACATACATCATCACTGTAGTCATCAAAAGATTCTCCAATAAGGCACAGCAGCTGAAAAAATAAAAAAATTCAAATTACATTAAACAACAAAATGAAGAAAGCAAAGGTCTCTTTTCTAGGTGCAATTATAAAAATAAAGCAGCTCTTTAAATCAAGAGCTGACTTCTTAAACTGGCCAGGCAGAGACCTGTTTGAAGCCATCTTCATCTACAGAGACAAAAACTAAGCAAATGAATAAAAAGAAATTGACTCTTAATTTTTGCTGCTGTTGCCATTTTGGTGGGGATGAAGACAGGACGTGTGTGTAATGGCAAACCACGCAGAGGACAACTGGCAGCTGGCCCTGTCCTTCAGCCATACCGCTTCTGACAATTAACTCACACTTGGCAGCAAGCACGCCCACCCATGGAGCCACAGGCCAACTAAGAACAGACATTTAGCCAGGCAGAAATGGCACATGTCTTTAATCCAGCACTTGGGAGGCAGAGGCATGTGGATCTCTGTGAATTCAAAGCCAGCCGTCACCCCTTCCCCCTTTGGCTTGGCTTAAAAAATTCAAATGTTTTAACTTTTTTTTCTGCAAATTGGGCAAACAAAAAAGTGATTTCATGAATATCCATCTTCTCGACTGCTCAGCTTGTTGGCAAACAGTCATTAGCAAGATGACTGAAATAGCTACTTATGCTCCCATTTAATTTCCATGTTCTAACAGTTTCAAAGTAGAGTTCATTGGCATTAAACACATTTAACATTGCTGAGCAACTGTCACTAGAATCTATAGCCATAACTGTTTCTAACTTACAAAACTGAAATGTCCTTTTCCTATGACAGTGGCTCTCAACCGATGGGTCATGTCCCTTTTGAGGACTGAACAACCCTTTCATAGGATTTGTCTAAGACCACCAGAAAACTGCAATTCATAGCAGTAGTAAAACTACAGTTATGAAGTAGGAATAAAACTAATTTTATGGTTGGGATTGCCACAACATGATGTATTAAAGGGTTGCAGAATTGGGAAGGTTGAAAAACCACTGTCCTATGGGATTCCAAAAATATTATTTATCATTTTTCTCCAAAAGCATAATTAAGTTTTGCTTTAAAATATTACTGATAACACATATATTAAGTGCTTATTTATACAGTGAATGCTAACTATAAATCAGGTATTGAGGCCAAGTGGTTATAAAAGTATCAACTATGAACTTTGCTCCCAAATATTAGGATCCAGAACCTGATCATACAAAATGCTTATGACTTCATATTTAGTGTAGCTCATAAAACCAAATAATAACAATTTATAATGCTTGATTACAAATTTTAAAATATACAAATTCAAATTTCAAAATTTTATAATTTTTAATTAGCAATGCTATGAATGGGTTGTAAAAGCTTTACATGTGAGATCCTATCATTTCTGATTAATGAAATGACAGGGGAGGGCTGATTGTAGAAGGTGTCAGTTATTTTGTATCTGACTCATAGATAATAAATCACTCCCATGTACATGATATTCACATGCTTATATAACCACAGCATTCCAAGGCTGGAGGCAGGAGGACCCTGAGATCCAACCCCAGCATAGATAGCTATGTAGTAAAACACTACCTTGAAAGAGCAAGGGTTGGTGACTGTCAGCAGGAAAGGCCACCTAGGCACACCCAAGACCTTCCCTACTTTTCCTAAATGTGTTTATATATAGGTATTTTACATTGGTATGTAAGGTTTTTCCGTGCCTCTCTTGATACTTCTGTCATCATGTCATCTTCTCATTTCCAATCCATGCATGACTCCCTACCCCACTCAGTGCTGCCTTTAATTCCCTTTAGCCCATGCTTGTACTTTCCTATTAAGTGTACTCACTGTCCTACTGATTGGGTTCTGTTAGTAGCTTCATGACCTACACACATATTACACATTTTAAACCTAAGTTCTACAAATGAGAGAAAACATGGAATTTTTCTTTCCGGGACTGACTTACTTTGCTTAACACAATATTTTCCAGTTACATCCAAAAAACAGAACAAAACAAAAAACCAGGTATTGCATGTCATTCTTATAATACTAATTTCTATTTTGTTCCAATTTTAGTATACAATGCAACGTGAGCACAAACATTTTTCTAGAACAGGCAGCCTGAGTAAGCCAAAGAAAGCACATCCTGAAGCTGAAGCTGGTGTATAATTTTAAAGCCTTACTGTCTCTAGCCAAAAGCGATCGAGATCACTTCGTCTCTGCTGCTTGTTCAATGTAATTAGCCATCGCCCTCCCCGCTTGTTCTTCTCATCTTCCCACATGGGCTCAATGCCATCCTACAAAATAAGAATGCAATTAGAATCGGCAAGCAACAACACTAACAACTTTTCTTTTATTCCCTACACCCCTGCAGTTGGTACAGCCTTCAAAAGGACACAAAACATATGTGCCCGAGGCATGTGACCACAGCAGAGTACCACTTCATCACCAACTATCAAATCTTAAGGTTCCACTTCATCTGAAGGTTCTGAAAATTCCCAAGAAGCAGACACCTTTTAGAAACATTAAAAGTTAAGTATGTGAGCCAAATAATGTCCTATCCTAGCACCTGACAAGCGTCTTTACAAATATCTCATAGGTTTAAAATTAGCTGATGATGTCAGTCTGCTCAAGTATATCCAGGAAAGACTGTACAGGATTAGCAAGGCTCAAGTCAGTCCCAAAATGTGCTCATGAGTAACTAAGAAACACCAGACTGCTATACTCAAGCCTGGTAAAGCCAACTGCCTGAATCTACAGCCAGTCTTTTACAAATACCTGAATGACCTGGTCCTGTAAGAAATATAAACAATCATTGATTAGGCATACCTTAAAAAGTGAGTAGTCACAGCCAGGCATTAAATTACTAGACAACTGGATATGGTTGTATAGACTAGGTAAAAGAAAATAACAATTAAAAACATAGTATGTAATGCAGGATTTGGGTGCTTACATAGATAGATACATACACACACATATACATACATACACACACACACACATATATATATACACACATACTTGGAAAATATGAAAAAACATAAAAGTTTATGTACATTTTTCTTTTTGATCTAATTTTGAAGTGGACAAAACAGGTCTAAATAATGACTGCATTCAAGGAAATTTATAATGTAATATTCTACAAAGAACTATCTGACATAAGTTTATTCCAACAAAAATATTTTGATACATTTTAACTCAACTGATACATGTGCTTATAAAAATACAAAAATAAACCACCCAGTCTGCATGGTTCAATCAGCATTATCTCCCCAGCAAGTGACCAAGAGTATACACAAGAGTGGTTTCCCAGCTCCAAAAATGGTTCTAGGCCGGTCAGCACCTGGAGGTTGAGGATCTTGGGAACTTGCCAAGCTCACAGTCATATACCAACAGTTGGACCTGTATTTCTGAGCTATTTCCCAAATAGGTAAGCCATGGAGCAGTATTTGAGATGTTTGATACTCACTGCCTGAAGGCAGAAGACGGTATCACTTATCTCTTGTAGTCTTAAGATTGATTTAAACACTGGGAACAGTACTTGCCTACCTCCAACATCAGAAGGCAGAAATTATCTTAGTTACACGTATGCTAACCTTCAACTATAAGAGGCATGTTCTCCCGTGCTGACTTTAACTTTGTCTAGGAATATTTTGAACAATTTTAAGAAAGAAGTCTACATCTTTCTTATCACATTACACAGTATAGTCCTGCTTGAATAAAGATAACATTATTATGCATAAGGTATCTAAATGGTTCATTCCCAAACCACAACTATCAAGAATCTTAAGATTACACAGATGAGATTAAAGCAAAATGGACTAAAGGGTTATTTATATAAAATCAGCTAGAAAGGAGTGGGAAATAAAAGAAGTAGTGAAGGTAAAGGATTCTTTCCAATCTTAGTTACAATACCCAGTAACTTACACTAAGTTACGGGATGTGCTCTATTAGAGGACAAGTTAGAAACACAGTTTTATAAACTTGACAATGCCAAAATATCCAGATCAGGTGCAAATGTGACTAGAGGTGGGGTTCAAGACCCTTCTCCTTAGTAGGAAATTAGAGGGCTTCCTTCTGTCCATGTAAAGAAGACTTCAGTTATTTAAGAATCTTGCAATGAACACAATTAGAGAACAAAAACCGCTTCATGCTTTCAAGAACTCCAATTAACTATACTACTACCTCTATTAATCAGCAGAACTTAAATATACTTGTATCATAAAAAGAAAATACCAGAATGTTCTTAGGAGAAAAAGTGAATTCAACAGATTTATTCTATACTTTGTCTTTCTCAAAGATGCAATGTATACCAAATGTCTATTACAGGCCAAGCATTGAAAACACATTTAATACTGAAAAACATACAGCTATGAATTATGACTACAATGCATTCTCACATTGAGCAAACACACGTAGGGAGTTACATGTAAATGTTAAGAATCAACAAATTCAGCATGTATATGAACCTAACATAAAATACATAGACAGGGCAATGTTGAGGTTACTCAGACTAAAATTTTTCTCAAACAGCATTTCCTAAAATATTCTGCAAGGAAATCAAATAAAATTAACTTTGGGAGGAGCTGGGGTGCAGCTCAATGGTACAGCTTTTGCCTATCTAAGTTTCTGAATGTGATCCTCAGAAAACAAAAACTATTTGAATGAAAACAATTGATTCCAAACTTCTAAGGCATGGGTGATATATGTCTGCTATGCCTTGGGAGGTAAGGTAAGTTCTAGAATACTAGGACATCCTCAAAACTCAGCTACATCCTGTCTAAAAATACAACACTTGTAAAGACTTTCAGTTTATATTCTATTTTTATATCTTTGAAAAGTTTATGATTGCAAGTCAACTTTTCCTAAGAAAACTAAACCTAAAAAAGAAAATTTGCAATGACTCTGTTTCACAAATAATAAAACTGATGAACTAACAAACAGATATTATCATTCTCTTGACATGTCTCTGAATTTTAATCACTTCAGCAGGGGAATTCCAGGTATCACACTGAAAACTGTTTGCAGACCACGGTCTCTGGGTATGACAACACAAACCTATCTAGGGGAACAAAAGTCCAAACCTAAAGGCTGACGCTAATGAATTTTTTTTTTTTTTTTGCTGTTTGTGGGGATGCCGATCAAGCATAGGGCTTGTGTATATACTAAACAATCTACAGCAAAGCACAATCAAGTCATACATTTGTGAAGAGACAAATGAACATCATCCATTCTGTGAATGACGTAAGATTAAAAAAAAGATATAACTTATAGTATAAATATTTTAAAATAAAATTACTTACGCCCAAAAGTCTTCAACAGTATCAAACTTTGAGATCAATCGGAGATTTGCTTGCCAAGTTTTGCTTTTATCATTTTTAAAAAACCAGAGTGCCCACCTAAAAATAAAAAGCCAGTATATAAAAAAATAGTTGTCTACCCATTCATAGCATAATTATTTTCCAGTCAAAAGGTAGAGATGTCCATCAGCATGAAAATGATGTAAAATGTAGTAATTAGCCTTCAAGAGGAAATCTGACACTCGGTATCACGAGGATGAAGTCCAAGAACATGGGACTATGTAAAATAATAACCTACTTACAGGAGGTGCTAAGGGAGTCAGATCTGGAGAACAAAAGTGGTGCCAAAGAATAGACAGAATGGCGATGGCAACTTATCTAATTAACGTGTTTCAGTCAGGTGGTGGTGGCAGCAAACACCTTTTATCCCAACACTCAGGAGGTAGAAGCAGGTGGAGGTGGATCTCTGTGAGTTTGAGGCCAGCTCTGTCTACTGAGCTAGTTCCAGGACAGCCAGAGCTATTATACAAAGACATCGTCTTGAAAAACAGAGAAAAAAAAAAAAAAAAAGATGAACACAGGTCTAAGAAAACAGCACAGCAGGCAAATGTACTTACACTAGGAGCCTGGTGACTGAGTTTTGACAACTGGAACCCATGTAAAAGCCAGTTTTGGATTGTTCTAAGACCTCATATTTGTGCTGAGGCAGGTGATAACCTTTACAAATGTAGACATACACAAAAATAAATATTTTCATAAAATACACTGGGGATGGTGAAGGAGGTCTGAGACAGTGTTTCTGGGTGACCTTGGTTTCTAAAATTCTTTGTAGACCAGGCTGGCCTTGAACTAGGAGACCACTGCATTCCTCCAAGCTAGGACTAAAGGCACGTGCTACCTGGCTCTAAAATACACTTTTTAAAGGTGAAAATAAGTTTTGCTATACAATATTGAATGCAATTAACATGACTAAGCTGTAAGTTTTAAAAGATTAAGAGGGGCTGGACAGGTGGCTCCGTGGTTGAAAACTCTGGTTATTCTTGCATAGGACAGGTATAATTCCCAGTACCCACATGGTGGCTCACAGTAACTAGCTCCAGGACCTGATTCCCTCTTCTGGCCTCCACAAGCACTTCACACACGATACACAATCATACATGCAGGCCAAAAGTCACCCATATTCATAAAAATAAATCTAAAGTTTAAAAAAGCAAATAAAACACAATGCTAAGCTAAGTAGTTGTTTGTACTTTACTATATACATTTAGAAGAACAATTTAAAATGTCAGTTTCTATCACAAAAGAAAACTAGTTTTCATTTAAAGAGCAGATGCATTTTAGTTGAAAAAATAGTGCTTTAATAAATAATGTATATGTCAGGCCCTAGGTTTGGTCCTCACCGTAATTAAAATAGCATTGTATATCAACAACACAACAGATTCTCTGCAAAATAGACAATTATAGTGTACAAAATAGTATGATAGCAGTCAAGAAAGTTAATTATTTAAAGAGAAAACAGGAAAAACTAGCTAAAGGGGAAAGGGGACACAGAGAATAGGGAAAGCATTAAATGTGATGCTGTTGTCAAACACTAAAAAAACCAAACTGAGTTAAACACACCTATAGATATGCTTTAAAATAATGCATGACAATTTCTATGTAGCTGTATATATTTCACACTGAAAGTTTTCTTCCTAAAATAGTTTGTAGAAGTCTTATACACACAGACATGCACCCACACCCATACACACTCCGTAGTTTCTACACCAACAGCAGGACCCTGCTGTTCCTGGTCCCTTACGCACACTGTAGTTTCTAATGTTAATTATTACTTTTCATACCCTTAGGTTTCCCATCCGTAGATTCCAGCAACCTCAGAATGCATTTAGGGGAAGCACTTGCACCTGTTCTGAAAAGGGTTCTTCCCTGTATGACACAACTGAAAAGCATTTGAAGCATCTACACGGTGTGAGGTGGTTATCCTCTAGAGGTGACTTTCAAGTTAAGGGAGCTGCAACCTCAGAAGTTGTACAACCACACCTACAAACGTTATGATCTCAGCTGCATGTGGTGGCTCAACCTGAACTCAATTCCAAAACTCAATGGCTGATGGAGGACAACTGAAAGCAATCCTGGACTACCTAGTGAGTGCCAAGCTATGTCGGGCTACAGTATAAGCACCTTTCTCGATAAATTCATACCTGTTTACACGTCCTTTATGTATTCTACATGTAAAACACATCTACTGTTTAACAAAATACTGTTTTGAATGGGGATATAAATGAGCCATTTTCCCCCCAATTTCACTTGCAAGACTGATAAACTATATATACTTACTTCTTGGAGAAAAAAAAGAATAAGCCCACTCTTAAAGTTTTGAGTAACCAGGAAAAAATTGTAATTATAGAAAGCTTGCAGTTGTTGCACTAAGCTTGACAATTTCACAAAACAATGGTATTTCTGATGAGTTTAGAGGTGATGTTTGATGCTCTAAATGAAATGTGTCCACATCGTTAAGATCTGCACTATTTAAGATCTGGACTATTCTCAGAGCAACCAATAAATCATGCTACAAGAATCACACACAAGTAAAACACCTGTTCCGAATATAAGAAAAGCCAAAAGATTCCAATGTCCTGTCTTGGCATTATTGTAAGAACGGAGTTAATAATAAGCAGGAAGACAAAAATAAAAACTCTATAGAGTCCTCAGTACTACTGTTTCATTTTAAGAGTTTAAAAGGAGCCGGGCAGTGGTGGCACATGCCTGTAATCACAGCACTCAGGAGGCAGAGACAGGTGGATCTCTGTGAGTTTGAGGCCAGCCTCATCTACAGAGCAAGTTCCAGGATAGGCTCCAAAGCTACAGAGAAACCCCGTCTCAAAAAATAAAGTTTAAAAGGAAGACAGGTGTAATTGTGCACATCTTTAATCCCAGCACTTGGGAAGCAGAGGCAAGTGAATCTCTGTGAGTTTGAGGCCAACAGAGTTTAAAAGGAGGGCTGCAGAGAGAGTTCAATGGTTAGCACTTGCAGAGGAAACATGTTTGGTCCCCAGCACCCACATGGTAGTTCACAACCAATGTGTTCAACTCCAATTCCAAGGGATTTGACACCTTCTGGCCTCCATTTGACCTGTATGCACATGTTACACTTGGAGGCAACAAGCTCATACACATAAAATAAAACAATAAATAATTTGTAAAGTGAAAAGAGGTCACAAGATCAAATATTTGAGGAATTATTGAAAACAAAATTATCTAATCATACATTAGCATACATTTATTTTAAAAATTACTACATGAGAGCCAAGCGTTGGTGGCTTATGCCTTTAGTCCCAGCACCCAGGAGGCAGATGCAGGTAGATTTGTGTGAGTTCAAAGCCAGCATGGTCTACAGAGCTAGTTCAGGGACAAAAAAAAAAAAAAAAAGATTACTACATGGTAAAGTTGTACTAAGACTGGCAGAAAATCCAGAAGCCATGGGGAAAATGATATTTGCCTATATAAGTAGTAAAATACTTTTAAATCAAATCCCATTTAATTCCAAAAAACCTAATAAAAGTAAATTGGAACTGCATTTACTGATTTAATATTCTTACTATGTGAATGCCTGGAAATCAGTCCCCCCTGTTAAGGGTTTATAAGAAAATACAGAAACTACAAAACTTATGGTAAGTTAGTAATGGTTCAAGTATTAAAACCCATTTATAGCATTTTCCCAACTGGCATACTTTACCAAAAAAAAAAAAAAAAAAAAAACCAAAAAAAAAACAACAAAACAAAACAAAAAAAACAGGATTTACACTTTTCCATGATCTCACACCTCTCCGCAGTGTCAAAGTGTGCTGGATTACTCCCCTCCATAATGCCAGCAAAACTAGTAACTGTGTTCATACAGCTAAAAGCAGAGTTAGCTGTGTGCCTGTGTGTGCGCTTGCCTGTGTATATGTGTGTGCACCATGTGCACACAATGGCGTCCGTGGACGAGTGAAGGTAGGGCTGGTCCCCTGAAACTGGAGTTACTGACAGTCCTCAAAAGCAAACCAGGGTCCTCTGCAAGAGCGGCTTGTGCCGTAACCACGGAGCATCAACCCCTAGAGTTAGCATTTGTAAAATACCATGAAAAGGGCAAAAACTATACTGTCCCCGTGATGCTGAAATATGACAATAAATTACAAACAGGCCGGCAGGCTTTCAAATAAACTCAGTAAAAAGATCTGCCTTTGGCAAACAAATACAGAAACCAGAAGGGAACAGGGCCCTTAGAAGTCAGTTCCAGTTTGTTTCCAGGTTCACGTATATTTCAAGTTTCTATTTTCTTCCCATCATCAGTAAAGGAGAAATGCTTTTCATTGCATAATCTGCAAACCCAGCTACTAAACCAGAAACAGACTAGGAGGTATAGGAGAAGCCAGGGAAAATCGTGTAACAACAGCCATCTTCCCATTACAGTGCTGATTATGAAAACCTGCCTTCTTAGTGCCTCCTCTATCTGGTCTCAATGTGCCCCCCTCCTCTAACCTCACACACCCATCTCCCTTTCTCAGTCTGCCTTTGTTTTCCATTCTTGCTTTCGGTATGTCCTATCCACTCTTCAAATGCTCCAACCTGTCACTCCTTCACCTACATGTCACTAAAAACCTTCACTGAAGTTAGCAAAGAGTTGTTTAATCGTCCAACCCAACAGATGCTGTGAACCCTTGACTAAGCCATGTACCTGTATCCCCCGGTCCTCCACTCTGCCCTGTATTTATGACTATATCCCTTCTATATTCCTCCTTCTCAACAAAACTCTCTGTGGGCTGATACCTGAGCATCTATATCTAAAATGAGTCACACCTCACTTCTCTGTTAAACCTATCTTGTGCACCACACCCTTCTTACCTGTATCAGAAAGCAGCTTACCTGTTCTGTAGAGGGTGTTTGATATAGTGCTCTGGGTTAGCAACCTCCTGATTAGACTCTGTTTTTTCCTCTTCCGCAGGTGGGGGATTAGTAGTAGGGGTGGTTTCCTAGTGGAAATAAATAGGATTTTAAATTAAAAAAAAAAACAAAAAACAAAAAACAAAAAACACAACAGCAATACTATAAAGAAGTTTGATATAATGAAGAGCAGATACTTTCACAAGATTGACTACAGACCAACCCCTGGGACAATCAGACCACTCTAGCTCTTCATTAAAACAGAAAGGCTTCTCAACTGTAAGTGATTTTTATAAAACTGTAGATACCCTCCTATTTGCACATTTTTAGATCATCAAAGATTACATAAAGGTTAATGGCCCCTCCAAAGCTACCTAGAGAATCCATCTCAAAAATATTAAACAAAACAACCTCCCCTCAAAAGGTTAATGGCTCAACTTTCATAATATGCTAAAATATCATAGAAGGGCGGATGACACAGGTCAATGATAAAGCTTGTGTCCAGCATTCAGGGGGCAGTGTCACACCTCAGACCCACAAGAGAGGTAAAATAGTACTCTTTATTATGGAGGTATACTGGAGAAAGGTTTAAAGCTGATATAATGAAAAACAATAAAAACAGAAATCAGCGTTCAAGTCATCAAGCCAGTGGTACAGAAGGCTTGACACAACAGCTATTTGGAATTTTCTGTGGTGATATATTATTTGATTTACTAAAGCTTCCCTGAGCCATAGAAGCGAGGCACACACTTTTTCCTAGGACTCAGGATCAAGAGGTAGATGGAGCTCTGTGAGTCCAAGGCTACCCTGATTTATACAAGACTGATGGAGTCCTAAAGAGAAACAGCTCACACAAAGATGATCTCAGCATCTGGGACCACACGCCTTTAATCCCAGCACTAGGGAGGTGTGTAAGACAGGAGCACAGCCTCAGTATCAGGCACTCATTCTCCAGATTCTCCAGCTACGCTGAGAGAGGAGCGGGGTCAGCCCATTCAGCCTGAGGTGGTGGTGAGAGTAGTGGCTTGGCTATCTTGATTTTCTAAGCTTCAGCTTGATGTCTGAAACCCAGTATCTGTCTTTGGGTCATTTATTTTTCATGATACAATTTCAACAGGCAACAATGAAAGAAGGTAGAATTTATTCTTAAACTTGAGGCTATTTTTCTAGGCAAGTCGTAATTATTATTGTCACTGAAACGATGAAAAGGAGCCTGGGAATGATTTAAAGTATTCACCACTTTGCCTCTTGCAGTTAGTTCCTCAGCCTACTAAAAACAGGCCTTAACAGTTAAAGGGAAGTCATCAGAAGCTAAAGCATACCTATGCCAGAACACATATGCACGCGCGCACACATGCACTTTAAAGGGAAGTGCTTTGCATGCATGCATGCCTGTGCATCACAAGAACACAATGCTTACAGCCACAACAAGCCACTGTTGGCAGCCATGGCAGCTCCAGGACCCGGGTCCTCTGGGAAAGCAGCAGTCAGGGCTCCTAACCGCTCAGCCAGCTCTTCTTTTCTTTTTTCTTTTTTTTTTAGATTTGTCTTTCATTCTTTTCTAAAAATGGCTTTTTAATTTTATTCTTGTTTTACTTTGTTTTTCGAGACAAGGTTTCTATATATTGCTTTGGACCCTGTCCTAGAACTTGCTCTACAGAGATCCTTCTGCCTCTGCTTCCCGAGTGCTGGGATTAAAGGCATACGCCACCAATACCAGCTATTTTTAATTTTATATGCACTGGTGTTTTGTCTGAATGCACGTCTATGTGACAATACTGGACCCCTGGAACTGGAGTTACAAACAGTTGTGAACTGCTTGTGGGGGCTGGGAAGAGCTGCCAATGCTCTTAACTGCTGAGCCACCTCTTCGGCCCCTCAGCTTCAGTATTTTTATTTAATTTATATATTCTTCAGCACAGGACATCAAACCTAAGGCTTTGTATGTATGAAGCAACACTGAATTATACTCCCAGTCTAACTACCAGCTTTCAAATGGCCCATAAAGAGATGCATGCGCTAAAAGACCTAAACTAGATGCAGTAAATACTAAAGTTAAAGAGTGCATTGTCTTAAATCAGCCTATAATATGTACAGAAACTTTATTTTATGAGCCCAGAAAAATTGGCAAGCACCTCTGAGTCCAGCACTACAGTGAAATAAGAAGCAAGAGACAGGACCACCCAGAGGTTGTGGGCCAGTTAGTTTTGAGTATGAGATATACAGGTATAAGCATAGCTGTGCACGTGCACACACAATACAAGAATAATCTCTATCTAAAAATAAGAGGCTGGTCTGACAGTTTGGCAGGTAAAGGCAGGTCTGTCAACCAGAATTCAATCCCTAGGTACCCACATGATAGGAGCCAAGTGATCCCTGCAAGTTCTCTTCCTGACATCCATGTTCCTTCCCCTTACATATACACTAATAAGTAAATATAAAAAAATACATAGAGAAATCATTCAGCATCAATTTTGCTTGGTTTTTCTCACAACTGGATTACTAATGGCCAAAGCACTTAACCTGAAATTATGAACTTAGTAACTAAATAAATTTAAATATTTACATAAATGAATCAAGGTCCTAAAATTTACATGTAGTCCACTACCCCTTAAAACAAAATCATTCTATTTTCTCATTAGCCAATTTAAGTCTTAACAGACCAATTACTAATGCCATTTCCTCACTGACAAGATTAAAATAAACAATGCTGCCCAGGTAGTGGGGATTTCAGTGAGTTATTATTAAAAAAAAAAAAAAAAAGGAACAGTGGTCAGTGGACCTCGGGTCACAGTGCACCACCAGAGAAAACGAGTGGCAGAAAAGTGAGCCACCAAAAAGTCTATGCTGGGGCCCTTGGTCTTGTGGTGAGTCTCACAGTGTGACTCTGGAAAGTCCAACAGAGAAGGCAGAGTCTAAGCACGAGAGACCTCCTTCCATGTTGGGGAAAGTGAACCCATATGGGGCAGAGGGGGTGTTCAGCTTTCAGAAACCAGAGAGATGTCCTATCCTAGGAATAAAAATCATGTATTACGGAGTCTTATGAACTACTAAAAACAAATCTTGATAGTGTCAAGGACATCTATCTATGGATTAACTGCCTCCAAAAATAAAACTGTACTCCAGCCTGGGGTGGGTGTGGGTGCATGCTTTTAATCCCAGCAGCAGGTAAATTTGAGGCTGAAGCCAGCCTGATCTACAGAGGGAGTTAGAGAACAGCCACAGCTATCCATACAGAGATACCCTGTCTCAAAAACCAAAAAACCCCACAAACACAAACAACTGAACTCTTTAGAGAGGATAATACAATCCTAACCCTCTGTAAGAATCAAGCCCACTGGGGCTGCACAGACAGCTCACTGGTTAAGAGCACTGGTTGTGCGGGTGGTGCCTGCACACGCCTTTAGTTCCAGCACTTTGGAGGCAAAGGCAAGAAAACTGGAGTTAGAGGCCAGTCTGGTCTACAAAGTGTGTTCCAGGACAGGCTCCAAAGCTACAGAGACCACATCTCAAAAAACATTAATAAAAATAAAAAAACAAAAAGAATTTTCTTAAGTGACTAATTTGGATGAGTTACCAAAGTCTTAACTACAATTACCACCGAGATACAAATTATTTACTTTAGAAAGTGTTTAATTTATGAGTGTTTAGACATCACAGCACGAATGTGTGTGTGCAATGTTCACAAGTCAAGCTTCCTTGAACTAGAATTACAGATGGTGGTGTGGGTCATCTCGAAGAGCAGCCAGTTCTCCTAACCACATTATCATCTTTCCAGTCCTTAACTTTATTTTTATGAGACAGGGTCTGGAAGGAGATGTGCTTACTTCTGCATCCCAAGTGCTAGGATTAAAATCATATGCCTTGACATACAGCTAAACACGCTGATTTCTAAAGTTGCTTCCTACAGAGTACAGATGGTGGAACTGCATTACATTTATATATTTAAAAAGAAACTTCTTAAAATGGGCATAGTGGTTTGCACCTGTAATTGGACTGAGGAAGGCTAAATCAAGATTCAATGTTCCAAGCTAGCCTATGCTGCCTAGCCATTTTGAGGTCTGTCTACACAACTCTGTGAAACCCTGCCTCTGACTTCCAACTGGCTATGTAGTAGACGATGCTGCTCAGCGCTAGCACTGCAAGCGCACATCGCCATGACTGCCTTTTCCAATCACATCTTAAATGCCCACGTTTTACCAGGATTTTCCAGTTCGCAAGTCATCTGAACAGAAAAGTAAAGGCTAACAATAGATTATGGTTACTTTCAAAACAATTTAACACATTTTTAATCTGACAGACAGCCTGCCCTTGAAAGGCCATAGTATCAAGTACATTTCACACAGGTAGAGCAGAGGAAAAAAAGAGCAAAGCCATAGGAGGGTACCTACTGTGTTTATTTATCTAGACCATAACCAAAGTGAGAGTAGTCCATGAAACTGAAGAGTGGAAGGTCGGTATGCCGCAGAGACTATGAAGGCCTGGGATGTCAAGCCAAAGTACACCTCATCATTTAGGCAGTGGAAGCTATTAACTACCAGGTGAGAGAGATTAAATACCCATGGCAAGTAAGGGAAGAGAAAAATTCCATTCGTTCACGTGCAAAAGAGTAAACTTGATTTTAGATCAGTTGAATGTGTCAAGGAAGCAGTTCAGTACTATACTTTAGGGATCCCAGTTTCAGTAAGCCCCTGTACCAACAGCAGAAAGTTGAAAAAAAAAGGAAAAAGCCAAGAGCAGGATAAATCTAACTGCTGGGGGGGGGGGAGAAACTCAGCTTTTTCAATGTTCGGTAAAAATTAGAACATGTCAACAAGTTAATATTACCAATGTGTCAAATCCTAATATTATATGGCTGATTGTTTCTTGGGTCTACCCCATGTTTGTGGTATTTTCTATAATAAATGTGATGAAATTTTAAATTCTCACTCTGATCACATCAATTTTTCATCATTTCCCAAAATCCTGGTATGCTTGTTTGTGGTTTTAAATATTCAAATCTGTCACCAACTTGCAATGCAAAAATGCCTTTAATCATCTCCTCTGGCGATGAGGGTTAGCCCTCCGAGACACTCATTGTGTCTGCCACTACCTTCACACCATAAGTAACCGACGCTTTCTCTTTAGGAAAGATCACTGAACCCTTCAGCTCTCTTGGCACTGATATAGTACATCTGAAGCAGTAAGTACAAGTGCAGCCCACACAGCATACTGCTGGTCTACCTACCAGTGATGGTCTACGGGGAAGTTAAGCTACTGAAAGATAAAAATAAACATTTGGGAAAGCTTATAGCATTTGACAGTAATTATATACCTACTCAAATCAATCACATGCATTTTCAAGTATTTATCATTTTATAAAAGCAGTACAACACTTTTTTTTGGAGGCAAGGTTTCATGTAGCCTAAACTGGACCAAAAGAGATTAGGTAGCAGAGGGCAGATGAGTGTGAATTCCTGATCCTCCACAGCCTCTACAATCCAAGTGCCAGGGGACAGATGTGCTAGACTAAGCCTAGCTTCAGTCAACAATTTAAGGAACACAAGTTTTAGCTGGGCACTGGTGGCACATGCCTTTAGTCCCAGCACTTGGGAGGCAGAGGCAGGTGAATCTCTTTGAGTTCGAGACCAGCCTGGTCTATAAGAGCTAGTTCCAGGACAGCCTCCAAAACCACAGAGAAACACGGTCTCAAAAAACAAAAAAAAAAAAGAAAAGAACCTATGCTGGGTGTTGGTGGCACAGTCCTTTAATCCCAGAACTTGGGAGACAGAGAAGGCAGATCTCTGAGTTAAGAGGCCAGCCTGGTCTACAGGTAAGTTCCAAGACAACCAGGGATACACAGGGAAACAGAGGAAACTATAAACTATGGTTGCATGGCTTTCCATTCTGCAAATATCTGAGGTATACTATGGCTAGAGATTGTCCTAGGTATGCTATGATTTTAACAAGAGGAAAAGAAATAAATATTATACACATCCTGCCTTTCCTCTCCTCTCTGCATCAGGGTAGCCAATAGATGAAAGAAACACTTTAGCCTGCTCAGAGTAGAGACACAACACTGTGAAGTCACTGTACAAAAATACTCAAGAACACAGAAGACACTCCTAGTCCCCTTTCTGTTCTAAAGCCTTAATAATTGTGGCCTCATTTTCTGTATTAATGAACAGCTAGAAACAGAATACAGAGCTGAACCATTTATTAACAAGGTATATAATGGATATTGAAGTCAAACACCAAATTAAAGATCAAAGGACTAGAGAAAGAAAGGAACTGTGGCATATTTGCTCACCTATCATCCTGTGGTTGCAAGCAATGCTGCAATTAACAGCTTCCACTTCCCAGGCTCTGCCTTCACCACATCTTTCCTCTGACAACATGAAATGCAATCAATCCCAGATCTACCAATTTTTGAAGAACTAGGAAGAAATATTTCAAAGCAGGCAGGGTCCACGTAGGGGAGCCCCATAACCTAGATCTCGTTGCAGCCCCTATTTGAAACTTTTTAAGTGACTCAAACTCCCTATAAGCATCAATTTCTTCATTTACAAAGTGCTGTGAGGGTTTTTAGTGGTAATCCAACTGTCTGTCGTGCAACTGATCAACACAACTGACAACTGCAATTAGTCATCAGTTCTGTAGGGTGCTTTGAATTTGAAAAGCCAGCAGATGAGTAAATGAGACATACCAAACAAGATTTTCAAACTCTGGTCCTTTCAATTTTACCATAGGAAACATAAATATAAATTGTAGAAGCTGAACATCAGCATTCATATCTCTGCAACATCATAGAAGTGACCTAATCTACCTGGAGCATGCTCTGTAAGTTAGCCCTTGACTCAAGGGTTCTGTCTACCCTCAAATTCTTCCATCATTCCATCCCAGCCCGATCAGACAAGTGTGAATATGTGAAGAAAAAAAAAAAAAATGCTGGTGATTTGTTTGGAAATAACTACCAGCATGATCATCACACTCAAATGTCAATGCTTTTCTTCCCAAAGGAAACTGAGTAATTGTTAAAGTTCAATTCCACAGTACTAGACAAAGCACACCTGGTAAATTAGCACAGTCCCCTTGCATCACTATCTCACACACTACATTAAAAGGAAACACTATTACAGCAAAGGGAGCTGAACACCTACAAGTTACAAACTAGACATCAAACGGGGCTCACGGCCCTACATCAAACAAAGGTACTGTTGAAAACCAGAGACACAGCACTTTAGCCTCTGGGATGCTTGAGTTATAAATATGAGCCACCATGCCAGCCTCCTAAAATTTTATACTTGATCAGTGTTAAGTTGTAACTATCAAGTAATGTGCTGCCTCTGTGAATTATTCTTATACTCAAACATCACAATGCTGAAAAGAGATGGCTTAGTAATTAAGTGTATTCAATACCTTCCAAAGGACTAATATTTGGTACCCAACATTCATATTCACGACCACCTGTAATTCCAACTTCAGGGGATCCAATGCCCTCTTTTGGCCTCTGCAGTCACCAGCACTCATGTTCACAGACCCATAGTCAGGCAGGCAGGCAGGCAGGCAGGCAGGCAGGCAGACAGACAGACACACACACACACACACACACACACACACACACACACACACACACACACACACACACACTTTTTAAGAGGTAACCACAATGCCTATCTCAAGGTAATCAATCAAGTGTTTTAATGAATGACTGTAATATTCTCTCAAAAAACTATATAGGGAAGATAGAAGATAGTGGAAGTAGAACATATGAAAGTATTGTACTGAAACCTAATTTTTGTGTGCTACCTTAAAAATATTTATTAAAAGCCATAGTACAGGGCCTGGAGAGATGGCTCAGAGGTTAAGAGCACTGGCTGTTCTTCCAGAGGTCCTGAGTTCAATTCCCAGCAACCACATGGTAGCTCACAGCCATCTATAATCAGATCTAGTGCCCTCTTCTGGTGTGCAAGCATGCATGCAGACAACTGTGTACATAATAAATAAAATCTTATAAAAAAAAAACATAATACAAAGCAATCAAAACACACTAGTATACAGCAAAAGCAGAAAAGGGGATACGGAGAACGCAGATGGACAAATGGTAACTGGATCAACGCAGCTCAAGCTGACAGCACCTTTAGAGCTGCAGTAAAAGGAGGTTATGTTGAAGGATAATTCGTTAAAGAAGCTAGATTCCTCAACTCTCTCTGCTACCTCAAGCTACTGGGATTGTGTGAGTTCAAAAACAAGTAACAATCTTGGAGGAAACGTGCAAAGTGTGTGTGAGTGCTTTCTCCCCACCCCCACCCCCAACCAAAGAGGAAAGTTACAATTTTACATGCACTTTAACAACTACAAGAAGCTATAAGAAAAAGAACACTCAAAAGACAGAAAAAGAGCAGAATGAGAGACACCTGCAAATTAAAAACAGATTAGAAATTAGGAAATACATAAAATTTCCCCAAAATTTAGTCTAAGAAATCCAAACTCTTGAGAAAAAAAGTATGAATGAACAAACACTAACAGACTTGTCAGAAGCGATGGATTTGCTGCGCTGTCATGTTTAAAACATCTCCAGCCTTTCTGTTGTCTGCTTGGAGGCAGCCAAAACATAACTTTCTTCACTTGTCCCAAATCTCTCAGCTCATCAGATTCCAGCCACCTCTACCATGCCACCCAATGCTCAAGCCAAGGCCTGCCTGTTACCAGAAATACACAGGTTGTTAAATCTGTCTGCTCAGCCTCACCCCCAGGTCTGTATCCAAACTAAAAGTAATGTAACACTGGTGGTGTCAAGGCAAGAAAGAGTAATGAATACTACAGCGACGCTAACATAGGAGTACCTTCTGCCCTCAAAGAACTGGCAAAAACACCACAAACTAATTTTTTGTTTTCCAGGACAGGGTTTCTGTGTTAACAGTCCTGGCCTGCCTCTTCCTCCTAAGTGCTGAGATTAAATGACACCCACCATCACGACCTGGCTAAGGGTAGCACTTATCAACAAAGATATCCCAGAGAACTTTCTGGAGCCACTACAAAGCCTGTGCTACAATGCTGGCTACAACCCTTGTGACACCAATAATGGCACAGTGGAATAGTCAACTAGTTAAGACTGACAAAGGAAAGTATTTCAATAAATAAATAAAATTATAAAAGTCCAAGAAGCACCAGCACAATGAATGAAAATACTTATATCTAAGAGGGTCAAAAGTTAAACAAGCCATCACAGTAACTGAATGAAGACCTATCAGCAGCTACAGCAGAAGCTGAGCAAAGAATGGCTTCAAATTTCTCAAGACACCAATACAGGCTAGTACTGCTTAGTTACCAAGGTCTCAAAAACCATTTAATTTCCATGTACACTTACTTATTTACTTACTTTGACAATTTCACACACATATATAGATTATTTTCATCCCCA
This sequence comes from Cricetiscus sungorus, assembly GCA_030556225.1. NCBI lineage: Eukaryota > Metazoa > Chordata > Mammalia > Rodentia > Cricetidae > Cricetiscus > Cricetiscus sungorus. Next base: position 40,250,702 of record JANBXA010000141.1, on the reverse strand, counting down.
GTGCCCTCTCTAACCTCCCACTCCCAATGAACAAGCTGTTCTTCCCAAGTTTCCCTTCTATTTTTTGTCTAATGTTTTATGACCCAACAAAAATTGTCTGTGTGATCATGGGGGAGGGGGCAGCAGGATTATATACTGGAGCACAGGAAATCTCAATGGCTATACCACTGAAGAAAATACCTCCCATTCCCCTCAAATAAATAAATAAAAATATAGAAAGATGCAAGAAACCAAACAGGAAAAAAGACAATAGGACACAGCAAATGGACCAATGCAAGTCACACAAGTCAGAAGGAAGAAAACAAGGAGCACAGTGCCCTAGGTAACAGAAAGCAGCATGCGACTTAGGTATAAATGACAAACAAGCAATGTGATTTGATGGGCTGTAATGCCAACATGCCCATTATACCATCTTATCTAATAAACACAAGCAAAATACCAGTAATGGTAGAGCATACTGCCTAGCATCTGTAGGGCTCTGGGTTCAGATGACAGCGGTGTAAAATAGAAGCTGAAAACAAACCAACTGTTGTGGCATGTTTGGCCCAGACCTTAATTTATACATTACTCCTTTTGACCACATTAATGAAATTTCTCCTTTCTTTTCCACTGGCCTGTACATTTAGACCAAACAACCTAACTCTAATCTATTCTTAAAACAAGGTAAGAATGGCCCACCCCTACAGATTAGTCTCTATGATTGAAGTCTTTGCCTGGCCCATAAGACAAACAATGTGTGTCCTACTTTCTCAGGACATGCTCACAATTTTATTCACTGGCTTCTCCCGGAAGACCTATGCTACAAATTCTACCAGCTGAGGCTAGACTACAAGTTTAAAATTATACTCAAATTGTTTTTTTTTTTCTTTCCATTCAGAACTACTACCAAACAATGGCAGCATCATTATCTTTTTCTTACACACCATGTAGGTTTTCAAGATTTTGTTGGTCACCCCCCCACCCCACCCTGCCCCCTCTCAAAGCTAAACAGTAAGTCAGGTCTGGTGTTGCAGGCCTCTAATTCCACAAAGGTGATGATGACGAGTTAAGGCCAGGCAGAAGCATCTCAGATCCTGTTTCAAAATAAAGACAAAACTAAGGTAGACCTACTGAACAAGTACCCTAGACTCAATCTCCAATTGTATTAGTATTAATGTAAAATTAATGCTTGCTATTAAGTAACTAAATAGATAAATAAATGAAGGAATAAACAAGTAAACAAATGTGGGGCTGGGAAATGGTGGCACAGGCCTTTATCCCCAGCACTTGAGAGGCAGAGGCAGGCAATCTCTCAATTTGAAGCCAGTCTAATCTACACAGTGAGTTCCAAGACAGTCAGGGTTACATAGAGAAACCTTGATTCAAAACAACACCCTTCCCAAAGGAATAAAACAATAGGGGAGAGAATGCCCAAACTAAATCTCTTATTCCACCAAGTAAAACCTTGGGTACTCAGGAACAGGTTACATCTGTTGAGCCATGGGCACCCACCTCCGCCCCAAACATCACAGGCTACTGCCAAAGCTACTGGTTGCTCTCCACAACCTGATGGTAAGGCCCTATTGCTGAAGACAACATTTAAGTCATAACACAAAAGTTCAGCTGGTGCCTAACTAAAGCTTCCCCCACACTGACTAACACTGGGGTACTGGAATGTATCGCATGCTATGAAAAGATCAGAACCTTATTCAACCCACATCAAAGACACTTCTTGCAGTAAGTGAGACTCAACGGAGACCTACAACTGGACAATTTAGAAAATGCAAGAAGCTTTTGGAGCTCTGTCCTGAAAGGGATGCCCTCATTAAAGTCCTCCCCACAAGGCTCAGGAAGAACAGTGCCTTCAAGATACAAAAGAATTGATGAACAAATCAACACATGCATGCATGACTGTGTTAAGCATGAACAAGGCCTGCAGTGTTAAGCTGGACAGGGTCCCAGCACTAACGGAATAGAAGACACCGACTGGCTCCTATCACTAACTAGCCAAGCTCTGTGCAATTGATACCCATTGTCAGTGGGAAAATCATTTTCTCCAACTGAATGTCACTAGGTATATTACCCACACTCCAGGGCAGGACCCGTGCCCAGAATTAGTTGGCAAAACAACTCAGTGGTATTTTTGTGAAATTTTTGTTTCCTTTAGCTTTGTTTGGGCTTCTTCTTCTTCTTTTCCTCCTCCTCTTCTTCCCCCCTTCTGCCCCCCCCTCCGCTTCTGCTTCTTCTTTTCTTCTTGGTCTTATTGGTGTTTTGCTTGTTTTGGTTTTCATTTTGGCGGGAATTTTAAATAACAAAGTTGTGTGGGTAAGGAAGTGGGGAGAATCTGGGAGGCAGTAGAAGAGTGAAAAACATAACCAAAACATACTGTATGAAAATTTAACTAAGAAATAATAAAAATCACAGGACAGTGTGGCACATGCCTTTAATCCTAGCACTTGGGAGGCAGATGCATGAAGATCCTTGTGAGGCCGAGGATAAACTGGTCTACAAAGTGAGTTTCAGATTGCCAGGACTGTTAGAGAGAACACGTCTCAAACGTAAAATAAAAATGTATAATAAGAAAAAGGGGAACAATTGTCACATGTCAGGATGGAAGTAGTAGGTAGACAGACAAGAAAATCTGGGGATGGAGAGATGGCTCAGCAGTTAAGAGCACTTGATGACCCAGGTTCAATTCCCAACACCCACATAGGCGCTCACAATGGCCTGTTGTTAGTCCAGCTCCAGGGAATCTAATGCCTTTCTGTGGCCTCCTCTGGCCCACTCAAACACACATAAATAAAAATAAAATACATTTAAAAGAATATGACAGTGGAATAAAAAGAAAGTTGATTTTCTTAATGATAGATACTTGGTTTCAAGTTTATTACTATAAGTCACATATATGTACTCTAACCATATGTAGATATTATGTATTTATATAAAGGCATATATACAATCTGCATTAATTTTTTAGCTCAGAGAACAGTATGAATTTCACACACTAAATGATAAATCTTTAAATTTTTTACACATAAGTGTTTTTAAGATAAATTTAATTTATTCACCAAATTGGACACCCCCAATTGTACTTTCAAAATTAAACCAAATACAAAACACACATAACCCACATGGTAGAGACACCTCCCACCCTTATCCTCTGAATTCCACACGACCCCCTTACACTCACATCTCCTAAGTGAGTAAATGTGATAAAATAAATTTACTATAGAAAACAAGAAAAAAGTAATATTTATACTGAACAAGGCATCTGGGGAAGAGGCAAGTTACTTTTCACAACAGTAAAGGAAAGGCAGGCACAGTGGCACACACCTTTAATCTCAGCACTGAAGAGGCAAAGGCAGGAGGATCTCTGCGTTCTGGGCCATTCAGATACACAGTGAACCCTTGTCTCAACAACATGCGCGTGTGCAAGTGCATGAGTGTGTGTGAGAGTGGTTAAGAGTACTCGTTGCTCTTGTAGAGGATCCAGGTTCAATTCCTAGAAACTACATGGTGGTTCACAACCATCTCTAACTCCAAGTCCAGAGAATCCTTTTATGAGAACCATCAAGATATATATGAAAGGATGCTATGGGGAAAACAGACTAATGACTCAGGGATACTGGACAAGGTATAACCAGTTGCAAAGTCCGTTCTGCCCAAGAAAGCTGGGAAACCACCACATGCTGCCTCACGCCACCTGACCCAGTCTTCACAACCCAAGAGTATGGGACCTCCGCCTCTCTCATGTCTGCAGACAAGAAGGCACACCCTAAGGCTGATACCCCAAAGCTCTGACGGAATGAATTCCCATAGCAGAACCCACCACCCTCTGACCTCAACAGGCACCTACAGACACATGGACATATATTCATATAGACTCATACATAAGTAAAAATAAATTGACAATAAAAGACAGGACTTAGCCAATTGCAGTCAATGTATTTAATGTTTCACATTCAATTTGTTTACTTTTGGGGGGGTATTGAGACAGGGTCTCTCAGTGTAGCCCTGGCTGCCCTGGAACTCTGTAGATTAGGCGGACCTTGAACTCACAGAAATCCACCTACCTCTCTCTCTGCCTCCCAAGTGCTGAGATTAAAAGGTACTCACCACCACTACCCAGCAAATTTTTTTTAAATTCACTGAAACTTTCCACTAGCAAAATATCCTAAGAGGCAAAAAAGAAGTCAGGAGAAGGGAAGTGGTCCCTTGATGTCTTTTGAAATTTACATACAAAGTTCTAGACCAAGTACTAAAACAAATGACTATTACACAATGAGCTTTTCATTTTTGTAGGTTATCAACAAATCCAACAAATTAAGATATGTTTCTCACCAGCCTCAAATAACACACAGAGACACTGTATTAGATATAACTCTGTTGGCCAGTTACTAGTATTTCTTATTGGCTAGCTCTGTCTTAAATATTAACCCATTTCTATTAATCTAAGTTTTTCCACATGGTCTCATCTTACCGGAAAGAAGGGCCAGTGTTCTACTCTCTCCATCCTCCATGTTGATTCTCCTCCCTACAACTCTCTCCTCCTGTCTCCTAGTCCCACCTATCTTGCTTTCCTATTGGCCAACAGTGCTTTATTCATTAACCAATATGAGAAACATATTTACAGAATGGCACCTCCCATCAAAGATATTCAAGGGAAGAACCAGCTCCTATTCTGAAAAATGTACATAATTTTTGTCATTCCCTAAACAACACAGGGCAGATCTTGCTGTGGTATTTGTGTCATGCTAGATATATTATCCCAAGTTCATAACAGGATGTATTAAGTTGCATGCAAATACACCATTGCCTATGAGGACTAAGGCATAAGTAAGCACTGTTTTAAAGCCTGTCTGGACAACCTTCAATCTTATAGCTGAAACAAAGCCTCTAGTAAGCTTATCAACACTAAGCTCCCTTTCTCAAGTTACCCTATATGCCCAGCAGATAGATGGTAGGCAGTGTGATGTTCACAAGCACAGTCAGGGACATGGCTGCCTTAAAGATTTCCTCATCTGTGAATTAAGAATAACTCCACTCATCTAACAGAACTGCCATAAGCATTAAATGAATACATATAAAGTACTTGCTCTGAAGTCTGACACACTAAGTTAGCAATTAATAAATATCTGTCTCTATTAAAAATAGTCGCTACAAAAGCAAACAGTTGTTACAAACAGGCAATGATTAAAAGGTCATTTTTTAAAAAGTACTTGCTTAGAACACCAAATCCATATTCCTGGAAATACTAGTCAGGCTTGTCATGATACAACACAAATCCACTTAACATGGTGTGACTAAGCCTCCCATCAATTTCCAGGGAATAATGCATTAAAATTACAATATACTCAGAGAAACGCACACTCTTGCATGCACTATTCAGTGACAACTACTTGTTTCTGACTGTAAAACAGAAAATAATTAGTTTTTAGATGAAAAGCAATACTTTCTTCTCTAGATGTGACTAGACAGGTGAACAGGAAAGGCAACACCAGCTGAGGCTGCGATCATAGGCTTCCCATTGCTTGCTAATGGCCAAGGACTGACAAGAATATCCCAGCAGAAGATGGGTGCATGCAGAGGTGCCTGTATGCAGGCAGAACCTTGATCCAATACAAACATTAGCTCCACGCAAGTGACAAATATCACCTCCAAATACTCCATTTACAAATCAGGATAAAATGAAGGTATATGATTCCCATTTTTCAGCAGGACTGAGAAACTTCAAGGTTCTTCATTTCTAGGGAAATTTAAATGAGATTATAGGAGCCACGCTCATTTTCACAATGTAACAGAAGACAATCGCCAGTGAGGCAGGGAAGGAAAAGGAGAAATGATCATTACCACAATAGCTATTTCATGTGTCTTATAAGTCCAGGGCTGCTGGTACTTCTACTAAATTTTATAGTCTTAGCCTTCTAGAATAGTGGTTCTCAACCTTCCAATGCTGTGGCCCTTTAATACAGCTCATGTTGTGGTGAGCCCCGGCCATGAAATTATTGTTGTTTCTACTTCATAACTATAATTTTGCTACTCAAGGAATTACAAAATAAACATCTGCTTTCTGGTGGTCTTAGGCAACCCCTGTGAAAGTGTTGTTCACCCCTCAGTTGAGAGCCACTGTCTTAGAAATTAAGTGTATATCATGAAAGTGTTATTTGCTCAGGACTTTCTGTTCAATCTAGACTAAAGCCAACCTGCCTCATTTTACATTGATTCTATGTAACTACGATACATAAAGTGTATATCACATTTTGTTTCTCTAAGTCAAATAATCATACAGAATCAGAGTATAAAATGAAGTGAAATTAACAATTGAACAAAGTTACTAATAAAATGGGTTCCTGCTGGAGAAACTATTTAGTGGTAAAGCATCGGCTGCTATTCCAGGACACAAGTTCAATTTCCCACATGGCAGCTTACAGCTGTCTGTAACTCCAGGTCCAGGGGACCTGATACTTTTACACCAGCAAAACACTAATGCACATTAAATGAATAAAACAGAATAAAACATGGATTGAACTTTTAGGGCTGGAGAAACAGCTCAGTGGTTAAAAGCACTGGCTGCTCTTCCAGAGGACCCAAGTTCAATTCCCAGAACCCATATAGCAGCTCACAACTGTCTGTAACTCCTGTTCCAGGGGATCTGATACCGTCACAAGACATACATGCAGGCAAACACCAATGCACACAAAATATAAATAAATTACAAAAAATGTGTTCCTCACTTTAAAAACGTGTCAGTCTGCTTACCAATATTTATAATATGTAGTTCCTTGTTTCTCTTAAAGCCTTTCAAACATATTTATTTACTGATTTCTCTATGTGTGCACATGTCTTGGTGTGGACTTGGAGGTCAGAGGATGCTTACAAGAGGTCCTGTTTGCACCACTAGGGTTCTAGGGCTCCAACTTAGACCCTCAGGCTTGGCAGCAAACACTCTTGCCCCTAAGCCATCCATCTCAGTGCACTTTTTCTCTTAGATTTATTTTGCTTTGAGACAAGGTGTTGACTTGTAGGCCAGGCTGTGCTCCCATTCAGTCCTCTTGCCTCCACTTCCCAGTGAGCGCTCAGGCTCAGGTTACAGGCAAGACACATACACACAAAATGAGTTCCAGAGATACACACACAAAAACAAAAATAACAAGAAATTACAAAAACTAATGAACGTAGTCTTTAAATAACAAGAACCACTAGAAGATGGTTGAGGTCTACCATCTTCACTGAGTCTAATTTTGACTTTCCTACAATTTCAAGCTAAGAGGAGTAGCCTTTGTCTACAGGTTCCCTTTTGAACTTCGCAATCTATATGTGCAAGCCATTACTTACATAACTAAGCTCAAACTCAAACACACTGACTGAAAATGACTGACAATGTATGAATTTTCTATAGACTAAATATTTATAAAAGGTTGGATATGTAAGGAGAGAAAAATCACCCACTCATACCTAAGTGGTTCTCAACCTTCCAAATGCTAAAACCCTTTAATACAGTTCCTCATGCTGTGGTGACCCCAACCATAAAATTACTACCCCATAACTGTAATTTTGCTGTTATAAATTAAAATGCAAATAGCTGTATTTTCAGATGGTCTTAGGTGACTCCTGTGAAAGGGCTGTTCAAACCTCAATAGGGGTCACGACCTACAAGTTAAGAACAACTGTTCTAAGCACTTATAATTCAGCACACTACAAAAAAAAAAAAAAAAAAAAAAAAAATCTCACACTCTAAATGAAAACAGCAGTGACCAAATAAGACTTTCACAAGTTTTTACAGTTCCTCAACTGCAATCCAATAGTAAAATAAATCAGCTACTTAAAAAAAATTATCTGAAACTGAAGAAGCATTAGTGTAGAGTAGAATGAACTTAGTGTGGACCAGGCTCTGAGCTGAAATCAACCATCAAAAACAAATCTTTTCGTTATTGTTGTTTTTCTTTTCAAGACAGGGTTTCTCTGTGTAGCCCTAGCTGTCCTGGAACTCACTCTGTAGAAAAGTCTGTCCTGGAACTCACAAAATTCACCTACCTCTGCCTCCAAAGTGCTGGGATTAAAGGCTTGGGCCACCACAACCAGGCTCCAAAAACAAATCTCAAAAGTATTAAAAAGAATACCATATGACTAGTCTAAAGGCAGGAGTGTTAAAAAAAAAAAAAAGAAAAAAGTACCTCAATGCCATTTTGCATACCATCTCCAACTAGTTTCAATGCAACTTTCACAACAGGATGGTCACTAGGAGTACTTCAATTCTGACCCCAACTTAGCTCCTAAGAGCTCTCAATGAACAAGTACAGACCACATTTTATACAACTTTGCATTCTAAACCTCACTTGGTACCCCACCCTAAAATCAGCAGCTGTAAGTACTGACTCAGAACAAATTCTAAAGACAATAAATTGTGGCTTTAACACAATCTAAGACTTGAATGTAACTGAAATATCAAAGAACATATTGCTGTTTTATTGTTTAGGGTCTTCTTAGTTTTGTCTCTATTATTACCCATACTATTTTCCCCTAACACTCAGAAGTAGACATCAGAACTTGTCAAGATAGTTTAAGTTAAATTTAAATGCTTCCCTCGAGTTCTTAAATAATAGTGATATTCTACAGTTAATTTCACGAACAACTGATGATGCAGTTTTAGACAACCAAATTGCCAGGAAAACTGATGCCAATAAAGAACAAGTGAATCATGCCAAAAATTAAAAATTGCCTTGAATTCTGCCAAGATAAGTCCGTTTTGCAAACTAACCAAAATTCTTCAGTCTATAGGTGAGTCTACAAGCGTTTCTATGTCAAAGGTTGCTAGTCTACACCTTAAATCACCTGAGATTTTAATCACACAGGTGTGACATTTCTTAAAAAACCTGGGGTGGATGGCCAGTGACCCAGCTGTTGGCAAATCCAAAGGATGACAAAAAAAAAAAAAAGCATCACTCTTCTTCCTTCCGGGTAACTACTAACATGCTGCTCAGTGAGCATCTTTCTTCAATCGATTTCGAACAGTGCTTTAACTAAGAGGAAAGCGGTGCAAGGGTGGGGTTAAAAAAAAAGAAAAACAAAATCAAGCGCACTACTGAGAGGCCAGACTCCAAACGCGAGCCATGGCTCGCGCTGCTGCCCTGTTGCTTCTTTTTTCTTTTTTTTAGGAAAAGACAATCTTGGGGAGTTTCTCTTTCCAATGCTAGTGGTTCGCTGGCTACCTTCCAGACGGTCAGGTCGCCTAAGAGCAGAAGAACCTACAGAGTCGTCGGAGGCGTGCGCGCTGCGCCCAGAGAGATGAATGAATGGGAAGGCCGGCGCGTGTAAAGAGCAGGGCTCCGGCCGGCCGGCCCGCGGCGGCGATCTGGAGGCCTCGCTCCTCCCCCTGCACTCCTCCATGACAGCCCCGTCCCGGTGCGGTGCGGAGGGGCCGGGACAATGCGGTCACCTCCGCGGGCCCCCTCCCCCGGGCCGGCCAGAGGTGCGCGGCGCGACCCCGGGCGTCCGGCCTCCCCACTCGACGCCGCTGTCGGCGGGACGCGCTCGCCCTCCCTCCCGGCCTCCCTCCCGCGCGCCCACCGGCTCCGCCAAGCCGCCCTCCTCCTCCTCCTCCTCCGCGGCTCGTGCGCGGCCGGCACGAGGACCCCGGCGGCGGGGCGCGGGCGGCGGCGGGGCGCGGCGCGGCCGCCCCGGGCTCCCCGCGGCTCTTCCAGGCCGGCTCACCGCCCACCCGTCCCTCCGAGCACCGAGCCCGCTAAGAGCCCGCCCGCGGGCCCCGGGGCGACCCCCGCGCCGCCGGCCCGAGCCGCCCGCCGCCCCTCGGGGCCGCGCGGCGCCCCTCCCCCACCGCGCCGGTCCCGGGCCCCCACACGGCGTGTGCGCTCCACGCTGCCGCCGCCAGCCTCCCGCCGCCAGGGCTGCCCGCGGAAGGTCAGCCCGGGGGACACGGGCCCGGCGCGGCCGGGGGCGGCGTGCGCGCCGGGAACGCCGCCCCGCGGGGAGTCCCTGAGCGGAGGGAGCCAGAGCGCGGGGACCTCGGGGGTGGGGGCCGAAGGCAACACTCACCGGTTCCACAGTCGCCATCTTAGATCGATCTGATCGCACAACCGCTCCTGAAGGGGGGGCGAGAGGAAAAAAATGAGATTCAAACCGGATTGGCCGGCTCCTGCCCACGTGACGGACGTGTCCGTTTGGCCCTGGCGGCGCCTGCGCAAGACTGCAGCTGCGTGGGGACCGAGAGGCTTCTGGGAAATGGAGTCTCTCTCTCGCTCTCTCTCTCTCTCTCTCTCTCTTTTTTTAAGGCGAAGTTTTTTTTCTCTCTCTCTTTTAAAAAAAAAAAAAAAAAGACAGAAAACTGATCACGTGGTCGCTGGCGAGGGTGCGCGGCTCCCGGCGCCGCGGGTGCTTTGCTGCAGAGGAGGTTTTAGGCCTCTGCGGGGCAGCGAGCGGAGCTACGGTCGCAGTCACTGCGGGGCATTCCTGCTGTGCCCTTTGTCGCCCAGTCCTCCCATCTCTCGTACAAGATTGGGAACTGCAGGCTCAGCACACGCAAGAAGGCTTCATTGGCTTAGCTGAGGTTCTAGGACAAGTTGCTTGTGCGTTTTTATTTAGTTTCCTTTTCGCCTCCCACCATTTTCTCTTGGTTTCAGAAAGAGGCGGCGATGGAGATGGAGAGTCGGTTGATGCGGTCTGCGTTCTCCCCGTCCCCGAGATCCACTAACGCGGGTGGTCACTAGTTTCCATCGCGGCCCCAGCGGGTGGGCGGGCTAGCCCACGGTACCCACTCGCACGCTTGGGGGAGGGGAGGAACGCACGCGTCGGCTTTTCCCGTTCCCAGTCCTGAGATGAATGCGTCAGGGTTGGATCTTGCTGGACGTCAAAAGTTTGGAAGTTCTGTCCAATCGGTTCCAGTATTCTGCTTGAACGTGAACGGAAATAGCCTACGTCCAGGTGCCAGCCAGGGAAGCCACTCGGGGCTCCGCTGACTCAGCCCTGGACTGAAGGTCAGGAGTCGTTAAGCCGGGTCAACTATGACTCTTGACGTTGACTCATGCTCCTTAGGCGAGTGACTTAATCGCTCGGTGCCTCAGCTTTTTCATTTATGAACCAAAGATGATAATACACTTACCTCACAAGGGTGTGCAGTGGGAAGGGCTGTCACCAGCCTTGAAAACGCTTCGGAACCTAAATGCCAGGAGCAAGCGCGTGCCTTCCGAAGGACCAGCTGCCTCTGCCTCCGCTGCTGTTTTAACAGTGTTTTCTCCTGATACAGGGTCTCCCGTAGCCCAGGCTAGCCTCGAACTTGCGGTGCAGGGGAGGATGGCCTTGACCTGTAGATCTATCTTCCTGCCTCCACCTCTCCCTAAAGCACTGGGAGTGCTGACGCGTGCCGGGGTGGGGGTGGGGTGATGCGCGGTAGGGATGGAACCCGGGGCTTCCGGAGTGATGGGCGGGCACTCTACCAGCTGAGCTCCATCTCAACCCTTAGCAACGTTTGAAATTTTTCTTTTGTTTACTTTGTCACATTGCCCTATACATCATCGCAGTTTTGCAGTTTGAAGACTTTTTTTTTTTTCTTTACGAATGTAGCTGCTCTCTACAGAAGCTTTATGTTCAGGAAAATATGTTCATAAAACTATTAGAAATTTATCCCCACGCTGGCATGCTGCATTTTCTTCTACATTACTGGGCTATCGTTTCTCAAGACAGTGTTGAGTAAAGGTTCTAATGAGGAAGACAGGATCTCGTTGCTATTTCTGCGCTGCTTAAGAATGTTATCACCAGGAAAAGCAGCACGAGCAAGCTATCTGCGCCAGCCTCCTTATGGTGTTGCTGTTGTCCGGAGCTGTGTCATAGCTATTATTGAGTACATAATGGATGCTTGAGTTGACTAACACATAATTGAGGCTGTATAAGAACTCAAAGCCAATTGCCTGTTCATGTTTTTTGTTCACCAGGATGGCAGAAGTTATTTAAATGAGAACTTTGTAGTTAGCACCAGTAGATTCTAAAGTAGATATGATTCTGCAAACTAAACAGGTGAATCTCTCCGTACAAATCAGTTATACTAACCAAAGTGTATTTTCGGTTGTTTGTAAAAGATAACTGGCTCACTTTGGTGAAAACACAGCATATGGAGCCAGGAGTGTAGTTTGGGACTGTGCTCACACAGCTGGCAGGAAGTCCTGTTTTAGATCCCCAACACCACATAAACCCAGCATGCTGGGGATCAGGACTTCAAATTCAGCTTCCTGGCACGTTCCAGGCCAGCCACGGCAACATGAGAATCGCTATCCAAGGAAAGAAAAGACAAGACAGCATAAATATCCTGGTTGGGTTTTTGTTTGTTGGTTTTGGCTTTGGTTTTTTGAGACAAGGTTTCTCTGTGTAGCTTTGGAGCCTGTCCTGCAACTAGCTCTGTAGACCAGGCTGGCCCTGAACTCACAGAGATTCTCCTGCCTCTGTCCACCCACACACCCCTCCCCGCCCAGTGCCGGAATTAAAGGCATGTGCCACCAATGCCCAGCAATATCCTGTTTTATTAAACTGCAAAATAACAGCAAAAATCAATCCATTGGCAAGAAAATATCCCTGTGAGCCACTGATAGAAAACTTCTGATGTAAATAGCTTTCGTTGTATCTTTTTTTCTTCAACCTTCCTCTGTTCTTCAACCTTCCTCCTCTGCTGTCAATCAAAACTCTTTATTGGGCCTAGAGTATATCTCAGAGGTAGAATGTTTGCCTATTTGCTTAAGATACTGCATTCAGCCAATTGTTGATGGCCCATGCCTTTGATCCCGGCTCTGGAGTGGGGGAGGGGGGCAGAGGCAGGCAGATCTCTGTGAGTTCAAGGCCAGCCTGGTCTACAGAGCAAATTCCAGGACAAGGCTCCAAAGCAATACAGAAAACCCTGTCTCGAAAAACAAAGAAAGACTGGATTCAATTCACAGTACCCCGTCCTCCCCTTCTCAAAAAAAAGAAAAAAAAGACGTGCGTTTATAGTACTTATGTCTGCTCCATTCTTTATAGTCTAGTTGATCTCCATGTTTTTATAGTGTCTTTAATATTTCAGATGTGTTTGCCTAGTATCAACACTAAGATTTCATCCTGTCAAATATAGGGTGTCCAGGTTTTATATTAAGACTATATGTAATTGATTTAGTTTTGCTTATTTGTCAAGTCAGACTCTTGCTATGTTGTCCAAGGTCTTGAACTCACAGACTCAAAGGATCTTCTCACATCATCCTCCAAAAAAGCTGGGACTAAAGGCATAGATAGGCTGCTGTCCCCAGTTCTGAGCTAACCTTAAATGTACACACCAGAGTATAGTATGTCTTATCTACTTAAAAAAAAAAAAAAATGTGCCGGGTGGTGGTAGCCCCCACCCTGCCTTTAATCCCAGCACTCTCATGGGAGGCAGAAGCAGGCAGATCTCTGAGTTAGAGGCCAGCCTGATCTACAAAGCTACACAGAGAAACCCTGTCTTGAAAAACAAAACAAAAAAAAAAATGCTTATATTAAAGAAAACAAAAGTTTAATTTAAAATCAGAGTTATGAGTGAGAGGTGATGTTGTAATATGTCCTATATAATGTGCTGTCTAGATCATACACAGCTGCTTTGGTCCTGCATAGTATCACTGGAGCGTTTTCTTACAAACTTGGGCTGCTTGCATGTTTCTAAGCATTAGTGAATAATGACGTTTTCTCAATATAAACTATATTCCTCAGACTGGTATATATTACCAGTCTGGACAGACTTCACTAATGTTGAGAGTTCAGATACCCTGATAGAAGTTATCAGAGTTTTAGTTCCCTGGTTTAGATGACTAAGACATTGTGTTGCTAGACTTTTCAACTGTATTTCAGACTACTCATCCCTGCTATGGCCTGTATAGAAGTGTTACTGCCCACTTTCCAGGGGTTCAGCCCGTGTTTTCACTTAAGCATACTTTAGAGCATTAGACATGCATCGTCCCTGACAAGCACTACGCAGCCATTTTTAAGTAGGCTTTGAGACAGAAGGCGTGAAGTTGCATAACCAAATAAATTATCTCAAAGTCGTAAGCTGGACAGTATCTAGAAATAATCTACACCAACTTATAGCTGATTCCTTCATTCACTCTTAAGACATAGTACTTCCTTTGCTATAATTTATGTTCTACTTTTATTATTGTAATTTTCCTTTAAGAAAGATCCAACAACATAGTATCTTCTACATAAAAATTAACCTTAGAAATTATTCCTATGGCTAAGAATGTCTAGGGTGGCGTCAAGCTCTTATACTTTTTTTTTTTTTTTTTTTTTTTTTTTGGTTTCTCTGTGTTGCTTTGGAGGCTGTCCTGGAACTAGCTCTGTAGACCAGGCTGGCCTCGAACTCACAGAGATCCTCCTGCCTCTGCCTCCCAAGTGCTGGGACTAAAGGCGAGCGCCACCAGTGCCCGGCTGTCAAGCTCTTACACTACAACCCCTGCTGCTCACTGTGTAGACCACAGGCAGAGGCTGTAGTCAGCTTTGTGCCTCCTCCTCATGAATTAGATGGGGAAATAATAGTCTTTTATTTCGTTACAGTGAAGAACACTGACTTTCATACAGTATGATAGAGTGAAGAATACTGACTGTTTCATACAGTATGACTGGAATATTTTTAGAGCACAACAAACATTCAATGTTACTAATCATTAGAGTAATAAAATACTACATTGTTTTAAATTTCTTTTTTAATTTTTTTTTGTCATATACTAGACAAGTGCTCTACCACTGAGCTATACCCAGCCCTCTTTTTTACTCTTTATTCTAAGACAAGGTCTCACTAAGTTGCCCAGACTGGCCTTGAACTCACAATGTAGCCCAGGCAGAACTTGAATTTTTATTACTCTGTACCAACCTTCCATGTAGGTAGCATTATAGGCCTTTGCCACCAGGTCAGGCTTCTTCTTTTTTTTTCTATTGCTGTTGTTTTTAAGACAGACTCACTGTGGAGCAACACTGGCCTGGAACTGACTAGTAGTCCTCCTCCATCTGTTTCCTGAGTACTGAGTGAGACTGGGTGGGTGGGTGCCACCGTCCACCATACCTGGAAACATAAATGTATTGTTTCTTCTCTTTTAGTAAAATGTAATATGTTGAAAAATCCCCTTGTTGAGCCGGGCGTTGGTGGCACACGCGTTTAGTCCCAGCACTCGGGAGGCAGAGGCAGGTGGACCTCTGTGAGTTTGAGACCAGCTTAGTCAACAAGAGCTAGTACCAGGGCAGCTTCCAAAGTTACAGAGAAACCCTGTCTCGAAAAACAAAACAAAACAAAAAATTCCCTTGTTGGGAACCTGCATAAGACCGAACTTGGGTAGTCCATAAGGCCATTGGCAGTGGAACCAGCATTTATCCCTAGTGCATGAACTGGCTTTTTGGAGCCTATTCTCTGTGGAGGGATAACTTGCTCAGCCTAGATAAAGGGGGAAGGGCCTCGGTCCTGCCCCAAATGATGTGACAGACTTTGAAGATCCCCTGTGGAAGGTCTTACCCTCTCTGAGGAGTGGATGGGAGGGAGAGGGAACTGGGACTGGTATGTAAAATAAGACTTTTTAAAATAAATAAATAAAATCCTTTGTCTCAGGAACCAACTGTTGCTTATTAACTTTGTAGGATATTTCAGGCGTGTGTAAACTACAAAGTTAGCTGACATGGATTGGTCTCCTGTAACATGCCAAGCATTTTTCATATGCATTACTTTATCTGACTTTTTTAAAAGTGTGAATGGTGCACATCATTCCTGTTTGCTGTTGTTTGTTGCTGTTGTTGTTATGAACAGAGTGATTACTACTAAGTGACATGTTGAAGGCCATGCAGTGTTGGAACTGAACCGTTTTCTCCACATCCAAGATTCATACTTTCACAACGTAGTTGCTGCTTAGGTCTTCCAGATGATGCTTGCTTTTCTTTAAAATGTTTTAAATTTGTTTCTGATGTATTATGTATACAATGGGTGGGGGCAGTGATGTCAGGAAATGGATGTGGAACACAGAGGGCAACGTGGTGGAATCTGTTCTCTCTTACAAACCATTATGTGTGTTCAGAGAACCCAACTCAGGCCATCGGGCTCACTCAGCGAGCACCTTCACCCACTGAGCCTTCCCCTTGGCTCTCTCCAAAGCCCTTCTAATTACAGGTTGGTTTACAGCCCTGACAAGAAAGCACCCAAGAGGTTCTAAACACTGGGAACTATGTCATCAGTTAAGGCTATTTAAAGACACGAAGTATAGGCACTTCCTGGATGTTAAAGTCTGGCTAGCATACTAAGTCATGGAGGGATAAATAATTCAGTCCTATATAAAGAAGTGTGACTAAGAAGCAAGAGGATGAAGCTAACGAGCACCACGAGGCACCCTAATGATGAGTGGCACAGTCATGTAATTGCTTCCCTCATTTCATTCAAGCCTTTGTCCCGTGTCATCTGAGAGATGCCGTCCTTACTCACCCCTGTAAACCAGCTTCCCCATTACTCTGTCCCAACCCTGCTTTATTCTACTCTTACCCTAAGCTTGACATCATACCAAGCATTCTTTAATTATTGATTGCCTCTGCCATGAAGATACTAGCTCCTTGATGATCTGTGGGCACAGTGTAATAAATATTTAAAGGAAACTCAAAAGTCATTTTTCTTAAAAAGCCCAGACTTAGTCCTAATGAAGTAGCTATCAGGAAAAATCCTTGAATGTATGTCTGCTGAGTCATGTGTGTGTGGGTACCTCATTCAGACCAGCACTCTTAAGCAGGCATGCCCGGTGGGCGGTGGCTCAGGTGAGGTGGCCACTCTTAGCCAGTCTAAGAGTCTAAGAGGTTGACCAGATTGTAACTGGACTATATAATGAAGGCAGCACTCTAAAACAACAAGAAAAGAAATAATCTGTGGATGATGTGAAAAACCCATGTAAGTAGTATATTAGGCCAACAATAAGGTTAAATAATTACTTTAATTGACCAGACAAAGAGACTTAAATATGATTGTTTTGTTTTGTTTTGTTTTAAGACAGGATTTCTTTGTGTAGCCCTGCTGGCAGTCCTGGAACTAGCTCTGTAGATAAGGCTGGCATCAAACTCAGAGATCCTTCTGCCTCTGCCTCCTGAGTGTTGGGATTAAAGGCATGCCACCACTGCCCAGAACAACCCATATTTTTTAATCTACCCTCTTCCCTGGCTCATTACCACCTTCCTTCTTCCCAGCATCCTCTCTGGCTGGCATTCTTGCCTACCTCCTGCCTAGCTATTGGCCCTTTAGCTTTCTATTAAACCAGTCACAGTGATGCATCTTCACACAGAGTAAAGGAATATTCTACAACATTTCCCCTTTTATTGTCTAAATAAAAAAGAAAGGTTTAACGCTAAACACAGTAAAACTATATACAATAAGAACAATTATCAGGTAAGAACTACATTCATAATGTCCAGTCCATTTGCATTTGGCAAACTTAGGGAAAATATTCCATTATCTATCCAAAGTTTTATACCTACACCATTTTTGTCAAAACTTGTATTACCATCCTAAAAATGTTCTTTTAGATCTTGACATCTTTTCAATAAACAACTTAAGCTTTTATGTTTCTCAACCTTATAAACTTTACATCTCTTATGTAAGTTTCTCTTCTGAATTTGCAGATGAGAAAAACTGTAAAACTATAATTATCTATTCCCCATTCTCCATCAGAGACCCAAGAAGGATAAAATACCATCTGAGTAAACAGGAAGTGCAGAGAAAGCAACTTCCAAAGTTAAAAGAAATGACAGAAACAGCTGGCTGCCTGGACAGTCACCTCAAGGTCCCTCAACAACACTGGGGTATCCAACTTCAGGCTACAGGCCTGGAATATCTGGCAGGCTTTTTAGTGAAGCAGGTATTTTGAAAGATTGTCTTACCCTGTCTTGGCAAAGTTTGGCAGTCACTTTTCTTTGTGTTCTGCCTGTCCAGTTTGGACAGCATGCTGTCAGCAGTCTCGTGCACAAATGGCTAGCATTAGCATCACCACAGAGAAAGCACACTCCATATGGAGGTTCTTTGATGCCCACCATCCTTTTTTTTTTTTTTTTAAGTAAATTGGTGCTGCCAGGAGCAGATATGTCTCATTGTCATTAAAAGCTTTATGTTGTTAGACCATTTTAAATATCATATTCTGTAGCCTTTTGAAGTGTTTGAAGATCAACTATCTATCCAAAATATATTTCTGTATGGCCTTGAAAACATACCCAATATGATTATAAGTTTGATTGTTACAGATGACTATCAACCTGTATTTTTTTTTATTATTCTAAATATTTCTTAAGGACTAATACTTTACATTCTTAAATGAGCTGTAGAGGTACAATACCTTAAACAAGAATAAAAACATATACAGTATAGCAAAAATAACCTTAAATTTGTATCAGTATACAAAACTTCATACCAATGTAAAATATTTGAGACTAATGGTGTTTAAAAGTAGACTAAATGATCCACACTTTTATCCCATCATTTCTATACCATACCCCCCTTTTTACAGTCAGAAAGATTCCTGAATCTAGTCCCCTTTGTTTGTCTTTCTACCTGACCATGGCCAGTAACAATTTGTAACCAACCCCCCTAATTGATGACAAATATCTACAACCCACCAAACCAAAAGGCAGCCATTCCATCACTTGGGAATGTGGGTGTCATGTTCTCTAGACTGCTTCCTGTAGTTTATGAATGATGATATCTTTATAGAACCTGTGAAAATTGAGATAGTGGTCAAGTCCTGGGAAAACTAACCATAACTTTTGTTGTTGGGTCTCTGTGTAATGGGAAAGTGCAAGGCTTATTTGTAGTTTTGGCTAGGATAGTCTGTGAGATTGGACTATCTCAGCCAGCAGCCTTGAGGCTGTTCTGGATGCAGAACTCTGAAGAAACTGCAACAGAAGCACTCTGAGAGGCTGGACCACCTGGGCCACCCATCTTCATTGGTTTCTGGTTCCCTTGCTTTGAAAACACACAAACTTTCAAAGATAACATACATATCTGCATTCACACAACTATGGACATTACGTTTCACACAAGCCAGCCAAAGATGCTTTTTTGTTTAATGTTTGAGCTGGTAAACTATACATCACATGTTTTGTAGGGTTTCTTTTTGTTGTTGTTTTGGTGGGTTTTTTGGTTCTGTTTTGAGTTTTTTGTTTGTTTGTTTGTTTGTTTTTGGTTTTTTTGTTTTTGTTTTTGTTTTGTTTTTAGGTTTATTTATGTCTGTAGCCAGGATTTCCAGGGGTGTTCCCCCAATCAGATTTCTATCAACCTTAAATGAATAAACAGAATACATAGAAAATGAAAAATTTTCTATGGAAATGAAAGCATAGCCCCCCCCCAATGCAGCATATATTTTGACTTCCAATTTGAAGACTTTTAACATATATAAGTTGGCTTAATTTAGCACTTTCCATAATCTGATGTCTGTTAGCATCTAGTATTTGCTCATCAGCAATCAAAAAATTTAAAGTCTTACTACCAATAACAAAATAAAAAACAAAGTCAACAAGAAACCATATAGGATCCAGAGTCTGGATCTTTAAGTGGCTTATCCTTGTTATATTATTTCATTCTCTCTTTAAAGACTTTATCTTATTATTTATAAACTATATTTTTATGACTGTCTATACCAAATTTGTTTTTTTAAGTCTACACACATTTCAAAGAACATATTGTGCCTTTTTAGAGGTTGTATTGTCTGGACATGGCTTTACTGAGCATGTATAGAGTTCTGTGATCAGGGGAAACAAATCTTAAGCTGCTATGTCAGTGTTTCAGCTTAGTGATGGTGCTTGTGGGTGACCCCAGCCGGCAGGCAGTCTGTAGGCCTGGCCTACCTGACAGACCTTGGTCACCAAGCTCTCTGGGCCTCATGTGGATGTGTGTGGCCAGACATTGGCTACCATATATGGACAGATTTTTCTTTGGGCTGCCAGCCCACAAAACAACAGCGGCCTATACGTCCTGCCTAACTATTGGCTGTTTAGCTTTTTATTAAAGCAATCAGAGTGGCACATCTTCACACA
Source organism: Cricetiscus sungorus (assembly GCA_030556225.1). NCBI lineage: Eukaryota > Metazoa > Chordata > Mammalia > Rodentia > Cricetidae > Cricetiscus > Cricetiscus sungorus. Next base: position 40,230,683 of record JANBXA010000141.1, on the reverse strand, counting down.
GTGTACAGGAATATTCCACAACACCTGTGAGAAATTAAAAAAAAAGTGCATGGGATAAAATCGGTAATTTTAGAAAGCAATCAACATTGTAAACACTTGTCACGGGGCAAAATACAACAATTGGATTACAAGATCTTAACGATTGGATCTTTTTTCAATGGTAGAGTCAGATAACACTTTGCTCTACAAAATACAAATGTTCTAAAGAGCCAAGCAGAGGAGGCTGGACTCGTAGGAGGCTGACGGAAATAGAAGCAAGGCAAAAAGCAGACTGATCACTTCCGAGTTCTTTGCCATGTAAGATGAGAAATGGTAATAAGAAGATTACTGGCAGAGGGATTTCATTATCACACTACCTCAGACTGGTCTTTGGGGGAATTTTGGCCCTTATCTCTCTAATCCAGTGTAGGAACTTGGTCCAAAACAATGGCCTTTAATTTTCATTTAGCGTACCCAAAATGTAACCAGAGCTCTGCATAAGGGAAACATTCAGGTCTTCATTGCTCTATTCCCTGCCTTTATAGTACAGTCTGAGTGGACTTGTGTCCATTAGGAGCAGCTGCTGTAGGGCGATGTTTGGACTATGTCCACCTGTTCCAGGGGCACGGTTTCCCAGTATGGAGACACGAATCCAGTTCTTAGAGATACTGCCTCGGGACACAACCAAATCACCTTGTCTTAATTTCAGACTCACCAAGCAACCAAGAGAAACTTACATTCCCATATTTATTTGCATGTTGTAGGTCTTCTCAGGTAATACGAACATGCACATGATAGTAGTTAGGTTGCTTTAAGTCACTTTCTAAAGAGGGGCTTGGCTTTTGGGTTATTTGCTTGTTAGAATTGGCTTCTGTGGAGGAAGCTAAAAGAAAGCTACCCATTGGGCTATATCTCCTCTGTGTCCTGAGATTGGGATGATTCCCTGGAGGCATGCCATCCCATGGGAACTGTCTAGGTGCCTACCATCCTTCCCCAGCATTTGCCACATACTTTACTTTCTACTCCAGCCATTTCACTAGACACCTGCAAGTCAGGAATTCTGTTGCAATAGTAGTTTAGTGTATTCTAGCAGTAAATTTGCAGAAAGAACACAGAAGATAAATGCAATTAATAACATGTCCTTGCATGCAAGACAGCTCATGTTAGACAAGTATAGAGAACAGATAGAATTATTGTGTGATGAAGATCCTAGAAACACCACGTTGATGTCAATAGGAAGTTTTCTTATTAGAAGGAAATCCATATGTTGGACTGGACTCAGCACTTAAGAACACTTACTGCTCCTACAGAGACTCTGGGTTCAGCTCCCAGCATCTATATGGTGACTTACAACCATCTGAGGGATCAATGCCCTCTTCCGGCCTCTGCATACATGTGGTGCACATACATACATGCAAGAAACACACTCAAATACATCAAAAATATTTTCCTTAAAAAAATTCAAAGTTTTGTGTTATCCAGGGGGGAAGTGTCACAAATTACTATAATTATGATAAACTACTGAAACTGCTCACTGACTCACTTTGAATTGTATTAGTGTTTGCTTCTTGAGTGTCCTGGTTTTCATTTCTGTTGCCATGATAAAATGCCCTGACAAAAACAATTTTAATGAAGAAAGGATTTGCTCAACTTACATTTAGGTCCAGTCAATTACGGAAGGGAAGTCGTGGAAAGAACTTGAAGCAGTCATGTCCACAGTCAAGAGCAGGAAGAGAGTGGAGGTGTGCACGCTTCCCCATACTCGGCTCCCTCTCTACCATGGTACAGTCCGGGGCTCCCCGCTTAGAGAATGAATGGTGCTGTCCACAATGGGCTGGGCGTCCCACATCCATGACTTTAGTAATCCAAGCAATCCCCCACAGACATGCCTGGAGAACCCTTCATTGAGAGCCTCCTCCTAGGTGACTCCAGAATGTGTCAAGCTAATAATTGTACCCATTGCAATGCGTGCCTGTGTCCTTAACTTCAGAGTTTGAGAGACAATGCCTTTCACTATATGTTCACAGCATGGCTTAAAAACAAAGGTAAGCTCAAAGAACTAATGGGAAAGCATGGTGAGGGCTTTTAAAAAGTAAACAGGACAGCTGGACATGGAGTATACCTATAATCCCAGTCCAGGAGGCAGGAGGATCAGAAGTTCAAAGCCAGCTTCGGCAGCATAGCAAGTTTGAGGCTGGACTGGATTACACGAGATCCTGTGTCAAAAATCTGAAAAACAACAAAAGTAAATATAGGTGATTATCACATCAAGGAAACATGCTATGCATTTTAAAATCGTGCCACCCACTTACATCATTGCTTAAAGGTGATAAGAACTTGGAACACAGTTCCCCATCAATGTCTCAGGAGTCTGACTGACATCATACCTTATCAGACCCTTATGAATGGATTCATCATGGATGTGATAAATGGATTTATCAATTAATGGTTTATTTCAAGAATAAGTTTGCACCGGGCATAGAGATACAGACCTTTAATCCCAGCACTTGGGAGGCAGAAGCATATGGATCTCTATGAACTCGAGGCCAGTGTAGTCTATATAGTTTCAGAGCTCCAGTGAGGCCCTGTCTCAACAAAATGAAACCAGAATAGGTTTGCTAGAAAAGCCAGTTTTCTGGATCTGCGCCCATTCCTGCGACTCTAAATGTAATGTAATGCTTGTGTCACCTGGGGACTCTACCTGCATGAAGGCCACCACGAGATAGGGCTCTGTGACCTGGGGGGAAAGCATGAGACCAAAAAAAAAAAAAAAAAAAAAGCTGTTTCTTTATAAACTACCTGGTTAGGTGTTACATGAGCAGCAGCAGAAAATGGGCTGAGATATGAAGAATGTGCTTGGGACCCACAAGATCTACCTCGTATTGCCGTAACTGATTTTGATAAGAAAAATAAGTATACAAACTCTCATCACAGGACAGTATGGCACACAGGAGTCTGTTCCCTAGGATAAATCTAGACAAACTCTAGGACAACTTGGGGGGATCAGTTCTTGCAGCATGTGGGTCCTAAGGATTGAATTCAAGTCAGGTGCCTTGGCAGCAGGCACCTTTACCTGCTGAGACATCTCACCAGCCCTTCTTGCTGTTTTTAAAAGCATTATTGTACTCGATCATATATCCCTCTTTTATCTTTATTAGCATATAGTTAGTTATACACAATAATAGATTTAGTTGTGGTTTTCATTGTATATTCTATGTGCCTTGATAATGTTCACCCGCTTGTATCCCTTCAATGGTTTTAAAATAAATTGACAATATTCTTACTAGTAAATACTTCAAAATGCCTATCATTAAGCAGAGTTTGCTATTTGTTTAGTTTTTAGACTAAATTTATATAAAATGAAGTATACAAATATTAGAGTTGCGTTGAATGAATTTTAGCAGATAGAGTTGTACAATGCAAACTATTATCAAGATGTAAAATTCTGTGGAATAATCCATCTGTACATTGTAAATATGCATTGCTCTCATTGCTAATAAAAAGCTGATTGGCTGATAGCTTGATGGGAGATAGCCTGAGACATAGAGACTGCTGAGATAAGGAGGGGTGGAGTCAGAGGAGTCATCAGTAGATGCAGGGAGAAGATGCAGTAGATGCCATGCTGAGAAAAGGTACCAAGCCACATCGAAAAATACAGTCAAGGAATATGAGGCAACCTAAAATGTAAGAGCTAGTTAGTAACAAGACTGAGCTATTGGGATATTTAAATTAATATAAACCTCAGTGTGTTTATTTGAGAGCAGCTGCAGTACAGGAACATTCTACTTACAGTAAAATGTTATTAAAACACAAGAAAAAGTAAAAAACATACAAAGTATTTCCACTAGCCCTCTTCCTAAGCAAATATAACTCCTTTTCTGTTATATTGCTGTTCTGAGTCCTTCATATTCAATTTGGATATTCTAACATTTCAATCAAGTGCAATTATGTACCATGTACTTCTCCTTTTCTTTTTGGTTTTTCAAGAAAGGGTTTCCCTGTGTAGCCCAGGCTGTCCTAGAACTTCCTCTGTAGATCAGGCTGGCCTTGAACTCAGAGATCTGCCTGCCTCTGCCTCCTGGGTGCTGGAATTAAATGTAGGTGCTCCACAGCCCAGCCACTATGTACTTTTCTAATACTACTCTCAGTATATATTTAAGTACATATGTTATGTATCATCACATTCTACACATGCTTTTTTAAAGTGTATACTTAGGAACTTCATTTTCTCTGACATGACGTTTTAAGGTTTTACTTAGCATAGATTAATTATAAAAAGAACCTAAAATCTTTAATCTTTAAAATACATTTTTTTAAAGAGGAGGGGTCTGCAGTGCTATTCACAGGCAGGATCCCACTACTGATTAGCACAGGAGTGTTGACTGCTCTGTTTCCGACCAGGGCCAGTTCATCCTTCTTTAGGCAACCTGGTGGGTCCCATTCACTTGTCACCATATCAATGCTGAATTTAGTTCAGACACCCGATGGGCATAGTGCACTACAATTACTCCTAAACTCAAGTGATCCTCCTGTCTCAGCTTCCGGAGGGCTGGGAGTATAGATGTGGGCCACCACCCCGCGAGAAGATGTATTTTTTGAACTATGAAAATATGTCCATTATACAAGAAGGAAAGATTAAGTATGATTCTTTCTGTCTCTCTCCTTAAATTGCAAATAGATTTTTTTAAAAACCAATGTTATTGACTTCTGCCCAAATGACTTCATTTTCTGGCTCTAACTCTACCCCCTGCATAGTGTCAGCCACATGCTATGTATTATCCTTGTTTCCTGAGGTCTAACCCACCTGGTTATGTGTGGGTACCCCCTGAATGAATTGCAGCCTGGGTTTATAGCATTTGAGGGTAAACCTGGAAAAACAGAGCTCTGAACAGTTATGGAAACTGTACAACATACCTTGACATTTTTTTACTGGGCCATCGACATGGCTGAGCAGGCAAACGTGCTTGTTGTGCAATCCTGACAACCAGAGTTGGATCCTTGAACCCATAAAAAACCAGATGTGGAGGGTCACAGCTGTACTTCCAGCATTTTATGCAGAGATGGGAGGTACAGATAAGAGAATGACCCAGAAGCCTTCCAGCCAGCTAACCTGGAGTACACAAAGTGACAGGCACAAAAGAACAAAGAATCCCGTCTCAACATTTGGAGAGAAGAAACACCCGAAAGTTATTTTCTGGTCCCTACAGGAACGCTCTGGGATGCGGACGCACACATGTGCACATACACACTCACTGAAGTAGAAAAGACCCATTATGGATCTTGTGAATCATTCAGTGATTTGCTTAAAGCACTGTGTGTATTACCTATCTGCCAAGCACGGCTTCACTTGCTACCTGGAACAGAATGACCTGGAGAAATAGCTGAAACAATGGGTCATCGCCCTTAACAACCTGCTGACTGCCACATACACTGTAAAATCTTGCCTACCCACCCACCCACAGCCTTGGGGTTTTAGCGTATAATGTGAGCGCACAAACACGTTCATGGCCCCCAACACCGCTCCACGGCTGATGCCTCATATCTGATATCGTCCACTCTCATTAGTGCTAAAACTGCTTATTCCAGAAAGATTCCTGCAATGGCACAAAATAATAAAAATTAAAATACTTTGTTATCCCCTGAACAAAGCAATGTTTCAGAGACAGGAGGATGAACAGTTTCCTTCAACTGAAGGTGTGCAAAAGGGGAATTACGAGTCTCTTAAAGGGAATAAGTAACAACAGCAACAACAAAAAGACAGTGTGAGTAGATGTTAGGGACAGAGCTTGAATGACTCTTCCTGCACTCGGCTCCGTGAGTCTATGTCGTTCATTCTCTCACTAAAAGCTGGCTTCCTGCAAATTGAAGGAAGCAGGACTCCTGAGGTTCCCGACCCTTACTGACACATGAACACCTCTGCCAATTTCATGCTGCCTCACCTTGTCCTTAAAGCCATCCAAGGACCAGTCAATGACACATGGCAGGCACGGGTGGCAGGATGGGCCAAATTTTTGGCCCAGTCAACTCTACCTGTGAGGACATTTGTGAGGACTGAAAGCCTTCTCCGAGAGTCAGAGTAGGAAGGGGGAGGAGCCGCTTACAGGAAAAGGGAGGATTGCACATTGCTGTCAATGTATTTGCCACAAAAGATAACCCCGACAAGCACTTAACTAACATCATGCAGTAACTAGCTAGACTGACCAAATAGGACACGGGAAAATGAATGAGCTCTGACACTGTGATAACAGCAAAAGCCCTTTTCAAGCTGTAATGTGAGGTCACCAGAAAGATACACATCAGTGTATTAGCAACGATGTCTGAGCAATGAGCAGGGGGAGGGGTCATGGAAAGACATTGACATTAAACTTTTTATGAATGCACTTGCAGTATATAAAAACAAGTACACAGCAAGGCCCAAAATTCCTTAAAAGTTTTGTAAGCAGTACTAAAGGTGGAATATGGCATATTGAAAACATAACAGATGTTATGTGTAATAAAAGCACACCGGAAATGTACAGAATGTGGTGTCATGCATTCAATGTCTTTGAAATTGGTGGTTGTGGGGGCAGTGTTTCTACGCTTTAAAGAAAGGAATACACAAAAAAAAAAAAACATCCAAGCAGGTATAGTTGTAGGTAAGGCGGTTCTATGCCATCTGTCTAGATAAGAGAGAAAAATGCACAGAGGGATTTCAGTTAATAAAAATCTGACTGGAAAATGGTAAAAGTATTTCCATGGCTCCGTTCTAATACAGACATATAGCAAAGAGTTTAACTCATCGTCGCAGCAATGTTGGAGGTAGACATTTAGATTTTTCTAGAGCAAGGCATGATGGGAAGAAACAGGAGCGAGTAAAAGCGCTCAAGGAAATGCTTTGCCTGGCTAGGAGGAAATCGACCTTCGTTTTACAAGCATACAGCCTCTCAGCAGCCGCTCCAAACTGAGACAAAAGTTCACTTCAGCGTGACTCCCTCCTTCATTTTTCCTAAGAAGCACTAAAGTGATTGCTCTTCATTAAGTGAGTGTAAGAACTCCAACGCCCTTTGCTCCTGGTTGTGTCTGGCAAGGTCTGCCCCTTCAGATATCTCTGGGCTTGCAAACGTTCATAAAAAGCACGGAGACTCCTAAGTGAAAAGGAGCCAAGACCTTGACCCCTTCCTTTCTGGTAATTCCAATTTATTAGATCTATCTAATTAGCTGGACCAAAAGGATGTCACGGGGCAGAAAAGAGCAGTAAATTCACAGACATTAATCATGAAGAAACATCTGGAGAGGAGTTGCTAGGCTGGGGGATTCAGCACATGGTGGGCCAGAACAGAAGCCGATCATCACTTCACATCTACCCGCCTTGGGGGATTTGTTCCCCAATAAAAGTGAAAATGCCACAGTGTTAGGGCCCGAATCCCTTGGGATGGCACAGCGTTACTGATTTAGCACAACGGAGACAGAAGCTCAGCTATCTGCAGTGCTATGGAATGGTTCTCTCTGAGCAGCTAATATCCCGGAATTAAAGCAGCCCCTTGGAATGGCAAGTTTTGTAGGATCTTAATAATCCAAGGGAAATTTCCAAAATAGAGTCTTCTCCCCACCAACTAGAAATTACCAAAATTCTGTCTTGGAACTCACTCTGTAGACCAAACTGGCCTCACATTCAGAGATCCTCCTGCCCACAGCCCCAGAGTGTGGGGACTAAAGGCATGTGCCACCACACCCTGCCATTTCCCTTCTTTTTAAATTCTTGAAGTTATTTTAAGATAATCCACACAGAGCAACTACCCAATTTTCAAGCTCGTCACGCATCAAGCTTTCTACTGAAACAGGTGCTTTAACTCACCATTTCATTCCTCTTACTAAAAAGAATTCCTATTAAAAAGCCAATAAGCTGGAGTAAAACACTGCCATGCCCAGCACTGCAGGTCACAGGCTTTACAAATGGCCATTCATTTCCACTCATTCTCAGAGTCCTTTTGTCTTAGTTAGGTTTCTATTGCTGTGAGGAGACACCATAACCATGGCAACTCTTACAAAGGAAACATTTAGTAGGGGTGGCTCGCTTACGGTTTTGGAGGTTCAGTCATTATCATCATGGCAGGGAGCATGGCTGTATGTAGGCAGATGTGGTGCTGGAGCTGAGGGCTGCCTCTTGACTCAGAGGCAACAGGAAGTCGACTGACTGTCACGCCTAGGGAAGCTTAAGGAGAAAGAGACCCTAATGCTTGCCCGCAGGCTCGCACGGTGACACACTCCCTCCAACAAGGCCACACCTCCTATAGTGACACTCCCTTTGGGGGGCATTTTCGTTCAGCCCTCCACTCCTTTGAAGCTACTCATTGACTTGTTTTCCTGAAGTCGTCATTTTCATTTGAGCCAGGGTTTACTGAGTATTTACCCACGCTGACTTAGGGAGCAGTTTCTTCACCTATAAAGGGAAATGGTTGCATTAGTGGTTGGGAGGCTTTTTCTAGCTCTGAAACGATGCTAGGGATGATGCTAGGGAAAGGATGCTACAGCGGCGGACTTGTCAGGGAGAGAGGATGGGTGAAAACAGCCGGCACCTCTCTTGCCATAGAAGAGTTCACGGCAGAGGAGAAAACTACTAAATAAGACTTAAGAGTACATTTAAACCTCTGAAGTAGATTTTTACAGAATCTCATGGAGGGCAAATTGACCAACATAGTCAGAGAAGGCTTTATGGGGAAGACAGAAATTAAGCTGGGCTAGAAACAGGGTCGCCGAGTGGAGGTGATTCAGACACACAGTTTTTTTGTTTGTTTGTTTTTTTTTTTCAAAGACAGTGTTTCTCTGTATTGTTTTGGAGCCTGTCCTGGAACTCTGTAGACCAGGCTGGCCCCGAACTCACAGAGATCCACTGCCTCTGCTTCCTGAGTGCTGGGACTAAAGGCGTGCGCCACCAACGGCTGGCTTCGATCTAAGATTCAAGATGAAGTGTAAATGCAGCTCTTGGCCCTTTGACCCCCACTTTGCTTCTTTCCTCTCCGCCCCTTCCAGCTCTGGCCCTTGGAGGCTCTCTGCACTGGTTGAGTTGTGCACTCTCTGACCTCCAGGTGATTCCAGCTATGAGCTGTAGGTAGAGGGGAAATGGGAGAGCAAAGGACGTGGTTTAGTGGCTTGGTCCCGACACTGAAGATCTAGTGCAGTGGTCCTCAACCTCCCTGATGCTGGGACCCTTTAATCCCGTTCCTCATACTGAGCTGACCCCCAACCAAAAAGTTATTTTGGTTGCTACTTTAAACTGCTATGAATCATAATGTAAACATCTTTTTTTTCCATTAGTCTTAGTCGACACCTGTGAAAGGGTAATTTGATCCCCCAAAGGGGTCTCGACCCACAGGATGAGAACCACAGATCTAGCGTTTGTTGCATATACTTCCTTCTTTGGGTTCTGATGTTTCCTCCTAGGCATGCTTAATCTTCACTGTCAGCTTCACTAGATTTAGAATGACCTAGGTAGTTACACTCTTCTAGATGTGTCCAAAAAGGTTTAACTGAGAAGGGAAAGCCTCCCTAGTGTTCATGGATCTATCAGCTGGAATCCTGAACTGAATTAAAAGGAAGAAAGTAATGATGGGAGAGGTCGTGCATGCTGTCAATATATGCTTCTCTTATTGGTTGATGAATGAAGTTTATTTGTCCAATGGACAGGCAGGATGTAGCCAGGTGGGAAATCCAAACAGGGATGGAGAAAGAAAGGTGGTAGGTGAAGTCAGGAAGCAAGAGACCAGGGCCAAGACCACATGGAGATACACAGATAAACAGAAATGGGTTGATAATTAAGAGAGCTACCCAATAAGAAGCCTGAGACGTTGGCCAAACAGTTTATAATTAATATAAGCTTCTGTGTCTTTATTTGGGACTGAACGGCTGTGTAGCCTGGCTGGACAGAAACTTCCGTCTATAAAGGAGGGCAGTTAAGATGGCTCAGTGCTTGCCAGCAAACTGGAACCTGAATTCAGTCCCCAGGACCCACGAGATAGAAGGGGAGAACTGGCCTGCTCAAGCAAGCTTCTGGTTTCTATGAAAGGGAAGGAGAGATGCTCAGAGGTTAAGAGGTCTGAGGGCTCTTCCTAAGGTCCTGAGTTCATTCAGTTCCCAGCAACCACGAGGTGGCTCACAAACCACCTGTAATGAGATCTGGTGCCCTCTTCTGGCCTGCAGGCGTACAGGAAGGTAGAACACTGCATACACAATAAATAAATAAATAAATAAATAAATAAATAAATAAATAAATAAATCTTGTTAAAAAGTGTGCCTCTTTTTGTGCATGTTAATATGTGGGCGCACACACAAACACATTCAAAGTAAATACATGTAAGTTCATAAAGAGAAAAAACAGAGAAAGATAGCACCAAGCAGCATTCATCTGCCTCTGGAACTCTGACCAGCTGCCTCATGCTTCTGCCTCTAGGCAGAGCCGCTCTCTCCACTAAGCCTTCCCTACAAAGATGGACTGCGTGCACGTAAATCAGCGTTTCCCAACCTTCCTAACGCTGTGACCCTTTAACACAGTTCTTTATGGTGTGGTAACCCCCAACCATAACATTATTTTGTGACTGCTTCATAACTGTAATTTTGAATTGTTCTATGAATATCTCACACACAGGATATATGAGATGCAACCCCCAGGGGGGTCTGGACCCATAAGATGAGAATCACTGAGGTAAAAAGTAAGACAAAATAAACCCTTCCTACCTTAAGTGCTTTTGCTAAGTAGTTTATTACAGACTCAGAAGCTGTAATACCCCTGTAGCTTGAGGCTTTTATTGTACTACTCAGTCCTGTAGCCACTTATAAAATAATCATTTGGAGGCTTAATATTAATTATAATTGTTTGGCCAATGTCTCAGGCTTATTACTAACTAGCTCTTACATTTAAATTGACCTGTGTATCGGCACATGGCCCATGGCTTACTGGCAATGCTAGGACATCTTTCTCCTTTGATGGCTGGATGGAGTCTCCTCCAAACTCTGCCTTCTTTCTCCCTGTACCTCTGCTAGCTGTATCCTGCTCTGCCATAGGCCAAAGCAGCTTTATTCATCAACCAATAAAAAAAAACAACACAAAGTCTCAGTGTACAGAAGGACATCCCACATCATAGCCCACCACCACTTTCTCCAAAGCCAGCCTTGGCAATGTCTGTAATTCCTTTATTACTGTCTCCCCTGACCTCCCAGGTTAACATGCCATCCATTTTTTGCTGTTTCACTGATATTGTACTGGTGACTGTAAGCAGTGGGTGATATAGCCTTTCAGTTTAATAATTGTGAAATCACAATGTGTTTTATCCATATTTGTGGTTGCAGCCTGTGTCTTGTCTCTGACCCAAAAATTGCTTGCTAAGACAGTGCTATGTTCACAATCAGTGACATCTTGGAATCGAAAACTAGCATGATATAGTAAAAGATACTCTAGTGAGAAAACATACCTTGCATTCTGCAGAAAATAGGCAATTTGAATTTTATTCTATAGTCAGCTGAGAGCAGTCGTTAGGCGTCCAAATGGAGAGTTATAATTAGGCACGTGGTATAAGAATACACTTCCAGCGGTGTAAAGGGAGGGCTGAATGCAGGAAGGCCAATTAGGCTGCTGTTGCTATAATTCAGATGAACTTGATGAGGGTCCCAAAGTGCAATTAGAGTAGAAATAAAGAGGACAGAGAAGGCATCATAGGCTGTTATTGCTGCAATAAAAAGAAGCTGAGTCTGAATAGCCCAACAACTGCCTAAGAGGTGCCGGGACTCTGGAATAAGGAGCCTGGCCTCAGACCTACCTTCTCCTACTTCCGGGGACCTCATCGACCTCCTTCAGGAACTGCGAGGGAGGGGCTGGACGACACTGAGGTTAAGAGGATGTACTGCTCTTCCAGAGGACCAGGAGGCTCACAGAGACCTCCAGCTAGGGGGCATCTGAAGCCCTCCTCTGGGGCCCACAGAGCTTACTCAAGAGCTTACGCTCTCACACAGATATGCACACATACTGATCATTCTGCAATAATAAAACCGGGGACTGGAGAGACGACTCTGAAGTTAAGATTACTTGGTACTCGTACAGAGGACCTGGACTTTGTTCCCAGCATATACATGGAGGCTCACAAGCATCTGTAATTTCAATGGTCGGGTACCTGATGCCTTCATCTGACCTCCTACAGCATCAGGCAAGGTGAACATGTATTCATGGAAGCCAAATACTCATGTACACAATAGAAAAACAATTTTGTAAAACATAATAATAACTCTTCCAAATATTGTGATGGCAGATTGGCTGCTCTTCCAGAGGTTCTGAGTTCAATTCCCAGCAACTATCTATGATGCTGACAGAGAACTCATACACATAAATAAATAAATCATATGTGTGTACATATGCATATATATGTATACATTAACACAATCTCTAAACAGCTCTGTCTGAGATGATTTTTCAATTACATGCCAAGATCTCCAAGATTGTCTAATGGCCCAGATCCATCCCTTCTTTCTCTTCCCAGCCTCACAAAGGCAATTATCCTAACAGCCAGGTTGCAGAGCTTGGCCATGTGCCTGCTACAAGGACTAACTCATTTAATCCTAACAGTTTCACTTTACAGATAAGGAAAAGTTAAGAAGCCCAAGGGCATACATCTAGCAGGCGACAAAAAAACCGGACATTCTGGTTTCAGAGGTTGGTTTTGTGGGCACCATATGTTACAATATGCTGCGGTGGCCCTCATGAGAAAGAAAATGTCTATCCTTGACATTATGGAACAATGAAGAGCCTGTGGATAATCAAAAATTCACCAACAATATTTTTTGAGGGAATCTTGGACTTGTACAGAATTGCTCATTGATGGAAACATGGAAAAATGATGAATTCACGTACAAAGGAGACGTGAAAGAGAACATGCAACAGAGGCTGGAGGGATGGTCCCGTCATTAAAAGCATTGGCTGCCCTTACAGAGGAGCAGAGTTTGGTCCCCAGCACCCACACGTTGGCTCACAAGCACCTAGACTCCAGTTCCAGGTTCCAGGCGATCCGTTCCCTCTTCTGATCTTAGGGGCAGCAGGCACACATGTAGCACACATATATGCGTGTAGGTGAAACACGCATACACATCAAATAAATCTTTTTTAAAATGCTAAAGAGCATAATAGAATAGTCTGAAACGATGCTAATATATTCTAAATAAGTCAATAGTTTAAACTTCAGCGTACATAAAAGAGAAGCTACTATATGCACTCAAATCAGCCTAAGTATATAAACAATATGCAATTTTATAAGGGAACTGTTAAACATAAAGAAAAATGTTAAACGGGGGACCTGTGAGACAGCTCTGTAACCAGAGGCTTTTCTCTCCCACCCCGTCCTGCAGCCATTTCCAAATAATCACTCAGAGGCTCAGGCTTACTATTAGCTAGCGCTTCCATTTAAGTCAACCCATTTCTATTAAACTAAGTATTGCCACATGCCACATGGCTGGTCAGCTGGCATGTTGTTCCTTGGGAGGCTGGATGGTGTCTCCCAGACTCTGCCCTTTTCTGTACCTCTGCTTGGATTTCCTGCCTGGCTCTATCATGCCTTGCCATAGGTCAAAGTAGCCTTTATTTATCAACCAATGACAGAAACATATATTCACAGCATACAAAAGACATCCCACAGCACAGCTCAGCGGGTAAAGGCAACTGTTGCCAAGCCTAACAACCAATTTGATCCCCAGAACCCATAAGGTGAGAAGGAGAGATTTGGTTTCTTTGAACTGTCCTTTGACAGCCACATAACAAATGTAAAAAAAAAAAAATTAGAGTTAATACCATACCAAAAAAAATCCCTTAACATACAAGTTTCTAAAGTCATATAAAAATCACCATTAGTCATAGAAAAATGGGCAAAGAAATGAAATACCCAAAAGTAAACAGGCCAAAGCACTGAGTTGGTAAGATTGCTCAGTGGGGAAAGGTGCTTGCTGCCAGCCTTGACAACCTGCATTTCATCTCTGAGGACCCACCTGATGTAAGGAAAAAAACCAACTTCTGCAGGTTCCTCAGTGACCCTTATTTGGACACTGTGGTGCCACAATTAGCATGATGGGAGATGTTATTCTGTATATATGTTTCTCATACTGGTTAATAAAGCCCTGTGGCCAATAGGAAACAAGATAGGCGGGGCTAGGAGACCAGGAGGAGGAAAGAGGAAGTAGTAGGTTGGAGTCAAGATGTAGCCCAGGGAAGAAGCAGGACGCTTGCCACGGCTCCCAGATAAGACAACCACGTGGAAATACATAGATAAGTAGAAATGGGTTAATAATTAAGACAGAGCTAGCCCATAAACAGTAATGGTAACTGGCCAACAGGATTGTATCAAATACAGAGTCTCTGAGTGTTATTTGGGGCTGGCGCGGCAGAGGGCCCACGTGGCGGCAGGACCGGGAGGCCGGCGGAGAGACCTACTGTAACATTAGCATATATAGAAAATAAGTAAATGCAATTTTAAAAATAGACCAAGACATGGAGAGAAAGGGAAAATGAGGAGGAGAGGGACGGAGAGGAAATTACATATTCTTAAACATTATGAAGGACCAAACCTCATTCATCAGAAAATACAAAAGCTAAGATGACATATTTCTTGAAATTCCTGGAGTATGAAGAGGTTGACAATCTACTTCCTTTGACAGAGTATGGAGTAGCAGGGAGTGTACTAATGAGTAAGATATCTGCCCTGAGCTGGAGAGATGCCTCAGGGGTGAAGAGCACTGGTTGTTCTTCCAGAGGTCCTGAGTTCAAGTCCCAGCAACCACATGGTGACTCACAATCTTCTATAGAGGGATCTGATGCCCTCTTCTGGAATAAAGGTGTACATGCAGACAGAGCATTCATACATAAAGTAAATAGATAGATAGATCTTTTTAATAATAAAGATGTCTGCCCTGGATGTTTTATGGTCTCTGTGAAAATTACACACACACACAGTCACTTTCATCCAACAAGCTTTCTTTTGGATCTATCCAACAGACTCACGTGTGATCTACCCAACAGATTCAATATACACATGTATATTGAGCCATTCTACCCATTAAAATCTTTTCTTTTCTTTTTTCCAGTGTAGCCCTGGAACTCACTCTGGAGACCGGGCTGGCCTCCAACACACAGAGATCTGCCTGCCTCTGTCTCCAGAGTGCTTGGATTAAAGTTGTGAGCCACCACTGTCCAACTTAAAAATGGTTTCTTAAACACACAGAAGACTCCAAGGTACTGGTCTAAATTCCTCTTCACCCACAAAGCAGACTTATAAAACCCAGTTAAGATCACCAACTCAGTGTGTAAAAAATACAGATTCCTGTGTTTTCTCGCTTTACGTCCTGTGCTTCTCCTTATTCCTCCCTCCACACTCTTTACCCTGGAGTTTGTTCCTTCATATGATGGTGTTAACAGTCATTGTCTGTCCCAAAGAACCCAGCTCCCAGATAACCACATGAAGACTTATTAATTATAAATGCTCAACCTTAGCTTAGGCTTCTTCTAACTAGTTCATATAACTTAAATTAACACACATCTTTTAATCTATGTTCTTTTATGTGGCTCGGTTAACTTTATTCTATGCTGCCCAGCTGGCAACTCTGCCTTTCTTCTTCTCTGAGACCTCTCTGTTCCCAGAAATCCCACCTAACCTCTTCCTGCCTGGCTACTGGTCATTCAGCTCTTTATTAAACCAATCACCGTGATACATCTTCACACAGAATAATTCCGCAACATGATGGCCCTAACAGTTAAGTAGTTAGATTCGTAGACGATGGCTATGGAGGAAAAGATGCTCTTGCCCGTTCACTCTTGCTGAGGACGCCTTCCCAGTGGCCCTCTAGTGGACATTCCCTTAAGGACAGTCGGGCCTGCTCAGTCTTAAAATCACAGCAATGATTACCAAAAGCACCAGATGGGACGCGTGGGTTTCAACCTGGGGTGGGTTTTGTTTCTGTGTTTGTTTTCTTTGCTTTTGATTTTTGTCTTCTCTAGCGGGCAAAAATAAGCAGCAGCAGCAACAGCTGGAGATTCCCTCAGTTGTTACGTCTTAGGGAAAGGGTGTGCCCAGCATCTGCTGAGCAGTCCCTACATCCAAAATAACTCACTGACGACGTAGACTGGCAGGCAGCTCGCTCCTGCTGGGACACCATCCATGTGACTAGGCACACCATGACTGGCATAAGGTCAATTTTCTGCACGTATATGTTTACTTATGCTCTTCCCTTTCTAATTTCCTGACCTGGATCCTATGTCTCCATCTGAGGCCGGGGTAAGGATGCTATGAGAGGACCACAAGGTTAGAATATGAGGGGAGGAGACCCTCAAAAGTGGAGAGCTGCTGTTACGGAGAGAAAGCTGATTTTATCGTTACATTACAGAGATGAGAAAATAAAGAGAAACACTGAAATCTGCCGATTTCCCAGCTGTGAAGGAGAGAGCCAGCACTTAGGGGGATTCCAAGAGAAACCAGACTGGTTTGTAAAATGTAGCCCTTGACACAAACAGAGTTGTGCTACGGTCACTGTTGATCCGAGAGTGGAGGTTAATGCTCAGACATGAATGTGGGCACTCCTCTCAGCAGTACAAGGGCTGTCTGTAGCATGCCTCACCATAGCTCATGGGACATCATGGAAGAGGGGTGAGAAGAATTAAGAGCCAGTAGATGGGGATGAGTGCTATGAAGTGTCATCCTCCGGACATGACATGGCTATTCCACACACACACACACACACACACACACACACACACACACACACACACGGGCTCACAGCAACTATGGTTACCTGCACAAGATAAAGCAGTTAAAACTTCCAGCGTAGAGGATGAAAGGGCTCCCAAGCCCCACCCCCAACCAAGGAGCCCTTGGCAGTTGGTGGCTGTTGCAAGAGAATAACTTTTCTTTGGGGAGGTTTCACAGCACCTCCTACCCACAGGTTGTCTGATCTCTGAATTTCCAGTGAGACTTTTCAGATTTCTGCTGCCATAGGCTTCTCCACGGTAAACACAAGCCTCTTGGTGAGAGATTACGGAATTTAGAATGTTATAGACACTTTCAAAAGCAAACTGTGGCATCACATCCGTATATGATTTATCCATGGTTTCTTGGTCATAATTCTATGCTCAAAAGAGGTCATAACAATTAGAATTTCTGTTCCCAAAAGAGGTCATGGAAACGGTTACCTTGTGCCAGGTGTGGTAGTACATTCCTTTAATCTCAGCACTTGGGAGGCTGAGGCAGGTGGATAGCTATGAGTTCAAGACCAGACTAATGTAGGGACAGCAGGGCTAGGTAAAAAGACTCCGTCTCAAAAACAAAAAACAAAACAAAACAAAACAACAAAACAAAACAATAAAAACAAAACCAAAAAACAAAAATCAGAACAAAAAACCCCACATACACACCCCCCCAAAAAAACAAAACAAAAACAGCAGAACTGTAGCCATTTCCATGCCATGTCTTAAATTTTTTCATTTTAGATTTATTTATTTAAAATTATGTATATGAGTGTTTGCCTCCATGTATGTATGTGCACTACATGTGTGCTGGTGCCCATGGAATTCAGATGAGGCAGTGATAGATGGCTGTGAGCCACCATGTGAGTGCTGTGAACCAAACCAGGAAGGGTCCTCTATAAGAGTAACAAGTACTCTTAATCTCTGAGCCATCTCTCCAGCCCTCCAAAGACGTACAACACACAAACACAAGTATAATAGGTGACAGTTAATAAGAATATTCATGAGGGAATACTCTCAAGACTGGTAGAGATGTGTTTGATGCCAGAGCGTCTGTCTGCACTTAAGAACAAGACACTGATGGAAAGGAGGGTTGTGACTTGTGCATATCTGTGTGTTACCTTCCTGCTAACAATTGGGCGGGCCCAGAGGATGTGGTGTGGGGCATCCTAAGCGTGTGTTTCCAAAGTCTGTGTAAGAAGTGGAAACAGCCCAGCCCAGACACAGGGCTGTGGGGTGGGGAGGTGCCTTGGTCCCATCTCAACAAGATGATGGGACAGACTTAGTAGACTTCCTAGGGGAGGCCTTACCCTCTCTGTGGAGCAGATGGGAGGAGGGGGAAGTGGAGGGAGTGGGAGGGAAGGAAGGAGGGGGAACTGGAATTGGAATGTAAAAAATAAATTAATAAAAAAGAGGGGAAAAAAGGAAGTGAAATCAATCACTCAGTAATAATAATTATAACAGCAATGACGACAACGATGATGACGATGATGATGATGATGATGATGATGATGATGATGATGATAATGCTGGTGGTGTTAGGGAGGAGGAAGAGGAGAAGGAGGAAGAAGAGGAGGGAAAGCTGTGATGTGTCTCCTGGTATTTGGTTTAGGCTTTCTTTAGTGGTTTGCAATTTTGTACCTGGCCCATCAGTATTATGTTTTACCACAAGGATGTCCCCCAAATCTCAGAAATCTCTGAGTATCTCATATCTCTGAGTATATTTTTCTCTTCAGTATGCATGACATTTTCTACACTTAATAGTCGTCCCCCCCACCCCCACTCCCCCCCCCATAATGAGATCGACGACTAACTTATCCACCATCGTAGACCCTAATCTAGTAGCTGATGGAAACAGAACTAAACTCAACCACAACTAAACACTGAGCCAAACTGGAATCCAGATGCAGAGAAGGAGGACAAGACCAGGCTACAGAAACACATGGAGACAGCTGACCTGAACAAGGAGGAGCTAACAGACCCCCAGACTGATAGCTGGGAATCCAGCATAGGACTGACTCAGATCCCCTGAACATGGGTCTCAGGTAGAAGGTCTGGGCAGTCTAAGGGACCTCAGACAGTGGAACCAGGATGTATCCCTGGTGCACAAAAGGACTTTGGGAGCATACCCCTATGGAGGCATACTCCCTTAGCCTAGAGACAGCTATTAGAAATGTTGGGCATGAAGAAATTCTGTTTATCAAACTATACTTTGTTTCCTTGAGCCCTGCTAGCTTAAAGACATCCCTATAATGTATTGAACTCTACTCCCACACTATGTGGGTGAATTGTATCAGGTTTTTAAATAAACACTGATTTAAATAGGTTTTTTTTTTAAAAAAAATCAGTATTGGTTTGAATAGATAAACATTTGTTCACAAGACATTAGTAATAAGGTGGCTAACATAATACTGTAATCAGAGATCAAGCTTTAAGAAAGATAAATTAAACCCAAGCGCCTACCCCTGCTGGCCTGGGTGGTCTGGAAGACAGCACCCAAGCACCTGCCCCAGCTCTTGCAGTGAGGAGGAGGGGGCAATACAATGAACAAGTATGGGGTGGAGAGATGGGAAGATGGAGTGTGTGTGGAGAGATGGGAAGATGGAGTGTGTGTGGAGAGATGGAAAGATAGAGTGTGTGTGGAGAGGTGGGAAGATGGAGTGTGTGTGGAGAGATGGGAAGATAGAGTGTGTGTGGAGAGATGGGAAGATGGAGTGTGTGTGGAGAGGTGGGAAGATGATAGAGTGTGTGTGGAGAGATGGGAAGATGATAGAGTGTGTGTGGAGAGATTGGAAGATGATAGAGTGTGTGTAGAGAGATGGGAAGATGGAGTGTGTGTGGAGAGATGGGAAGATGATAGAGTGTGTGTGGAGAGATGGGAAGATGGAGTGTGTGTGGAGAGATGGGAAGATGATAGAGTGTGTGTGGAGAGATGGGAAGATGATAGAGTGTGTGTGGAGAGATTGGAAGATGATAGAGTGTGTGTAGAGAGATGGGAAGATGGAGTGTGTGTGGAGAGATGGGAAGATGATAGAGTGTGTGTGGAGAGATGGGAAGATGGAGTGTGTGTGGAGAGATGGGAAGATGATAGAGTGTGTGTGGAGAGATGGGAAGATGATAGAGTGTGTGTGGAGAGGTGGGAAGATGGAGTGTGTGTGTGGAGAGGTGGGAAGATGATAGAGTGTGTGTGGAGAGATGGGAAGATGATAGAGTGTGTATGGAGAGATGGGAAGATGATAGAGTGTGTGTGTGGAGAGATGGGAAGATGGAGTGTGTGTGGAGAAATGGGAAGATGATAGAGTGTGTGTGGAGAGGTGGGAAGATGGAGTGTGTGTGTGGAGAGGTGGGAAGATGATAGAGTCTGTGTGGAGAGATGGGAAGATGATAGAGTGTGTGTGAAGAGGTGGGAAGATAGTGTGTGGAGAGATGGGAAGATAAGAAACAGAGCGTTATTGTGCATTGGAGAGAGGTGGAACTGCAGAGAAAATGCCATGAGGAACAGGCCTGCACTGCCACCTAAAGCCACATTGACACTGAGGACCATATTGATCTAAGTGGCCTGTGCTGCCACCTGAGGCCATGGTGATATCTGCCTTGAGGGCCTTATCTGGGTCTGTGGCCCTACTACAGGTAGGGCCTGTGTTGATGCCTGTGGCCCTTGTGACCACAAAAGAGGCCATGCAGATGGTTTGGGCTCCACCTGAAGCCAAGCTGATGTCTAAGTAGAGGGCTAGGATGGCCCAGCCACTGATAGCATGGGCAATGGTCCCATTCCTCCACTGAGGGAGAGGAGAGGCCCAGTGGAGACCCAGGCTGATCAACTCATCTATCACTCAGGCCCAGATCTTAGTTGGCCCAAACCAACAGCTACCCCATCTATGAGCTGCTACAGCCTGTGAAGGACCCAGTTCTGTGGAACCATAGTGGCAGGATCCCCACGACTCAAGGCAACAACAGGATATCCTAGAGAATCTCAGAGGATCCAGTATGGATGGTGTAGCAGAAGCCAGACGCCTGATCCTGACCAACAACTCATTCCAGTGAACATTTGCAAGTAAAGCTGTTTGGAAAAAGGGTGTACCATGTGACAAGCGGAAGCTTCCAATGCTACTACGACAAATGAGCATGTGATGGAGAGGTGAGAGTGTCGATGACCCGTGTTCAGTGGAACTGGAGATGTGATAGCTGTGACTGCTGCAGGAGAAGGCTGTGATTGACAGAGGAGCAGATTATTGCCTAGAAGGATTGGCCAATGATTTTTTATTTAATTTTAATTCTCTCTTTTTTCCTCCCTCCCACCCTCCCTCCCTCCTTCTCTTCCTTCCTTACTATCTTTCTCTCTCCCTTCCTTCCTTCCATCGCAAAAGAGTTTCAATGGAGTCATACCTTAAGCATTACTGTGATAAATTGTCACCAGGAAACTTTTCCCCCCACAGTTGAACTGTACTTAAACACGTCAAAAATAAACTGCCCAGTATCCGCCAGTTTGAATCAACACTGGCTACTGAGTCTTTCTTCTTGTCCCACGCAGATCATTGCTCTGCAGCCCGATTTTGCAGAGATCCCACAGAAAACCTTGTGGCTCTTATTTCAAAGGGCAAACTTCAGTGGAGGAGAGAAAGGGCATGTGGAAACAAGCGACTCAGAGAAAGCTGCAGTCACACACACAAAAAAAAATCTACAAAATCAACACGGGCCAGCAAGACTTGAGCTTTGGGCTTTGAGACTCAAATGATGCTTTCGCACAATATTTCTAGTGAGTGTGAGTGAGACTGATCGCGAGGTCTGGGGGTGGAGCTCAATGGTAGAGCTCTTGCCTTCCATACGGGAAGCTCTGGGCTTTATCTGCAGCCCTAGGAGAGGGCACAGGACTGAAACAAGGGATGGCCGAAGGACAGTGAAATCCCAAGCGTGGAATCCTCAACCATGATAAAAGTATCTACGTAGCCAACCTGGCACAGACACAGTTAAGACTCATTGGTCCTGAAGGATGACATGAACAGGGCATGGCCAGGGCTGAGAAAGATGACCAGTGACCAGTGGGGAATTTTGTCACCCATCTCACTGAGGTAATGCATGAGGCCAGGGCAGTGAGTGACCCTGGAAAGGCTTCAGGCAAACGCTAAGAATGAACCAAGTTAAATCCCCACAGATCTGGTAGAATCAGAGAGTGGGCAGGACTCAGAAGTACATTGAGGTGGAGAACATCTTT
Source organism: Cricetiscus sungorus (assembly GCA_030556225.1). Lineage (NCBI taxonomy): Eukaryota > Metazoa > Chordata > Mammalia > Rodentia > Cricetidae > Cricetiscus > Cricetiscus sungorus. The sequence continues at coordinate 40,208,751 of JANBXA010000141.1, read as the reverse complement.
TGTACATTTGTGTCTGAGCCCTGAAGGTCAAGTTCTCTGCATTCATGTTACCAATAACAAAAAAAAGAGCCAAGCTCACTTCTGAGTTTTAAATGAATCACGGGGGCTGCAATGGCAGGACCTTTTAAATCACAATCCTTAGACCACAATAGGAGAATCTTATTTGTCTAGAAAAGAGACAAGTGTCTGTATTAGAGCCCGTCTCTTCCCCGACTGGGGCCAATCCCGAAGATCATTCGAATCGTTACCAGTCTTTGCCATGTGGTCTCTCGCTGCTGTGAGTCCCTGACACCATCCTATACCATTCTGGCAACTCAGCTACTCTCTATAGCTGCTGTTCCTGCTGCCGCACAGGGAACTGGCTTCTGTCCATTGTCTTTCTTAACTCTGGCCATTCATAGTTTCTGACTACTCTCGACTTTCATTGTCCCGTAGCCTCTGGTCACTGCCTTTCCTCTGGCTTTGTTCTTTTCACTTTATGAACTCTACTCAGCAAACTGCTGGCTTCCTTTGTGTTACCTACTCAGCTTTCAAAGAGAATACTGATGTGTTTGCTTCACTCTGGCTACCTCTGGTAAGCCAAACTAAATTGTGGCTGGGGTTGGGGCTTTCAAGTTTTCCCAAGCCCTTCTCACAAGGGGCTGTTTTGTAGTTGACTCTGTGAACACCAAATGATAATTACGAAAATAACGGCTTCTACAGAATGGTCTCTTCAACCTTCTAAGTGATATGCCCATTTCAAAGGCAAGGAGGGCAAGCTGATTAGCATGGATCAATGCTTCCAGGATCTTGTTGTACTGTCTCGAAACCCCAGGTTTTTAGTTCATTAACCAAGCTTTTGACCACTGCATTTCTGATGCAAGCAAACTTCAAGAAATCTCTGTTGGAGCTGTGTGTGTGTGTGTGTGTGTGTGTGTGTGTGTGTGTGTGTGTGTGTGTAGAGAGAGAGAGAGAGAGAGAGAGAGAGAGAGAGAGAGAGAGAGAGAGAGAGAGAGAGAGAATGGAGGGTAGGAGAACACCAGACTCCATGTCCATGTTGACTGTGTCCAGTTGTAACTGGGGAGTGTTTTCCCAGCTGGGGACTGTCCCAGAGGAGGCCAAGACCGATGAGCTTCACCTTCCAGTCAAGGATGTGATTTGCATATGCATGCTCTATTCTTACACGGAAACCTTATAGTCCATCAGATTTAAGACTGCAATTCCAAACCAGGTCGAGGGAGCACAAGCCTTTAACCCCAGAAATGTGGAGGCAGAGGCAGGCAGATGTAAGGAGTATGTTTTCCCTGCAGCCAGTCTGGTCCCGCCCCCGCACCAGCCCCAAATAATACACAGACTCTGTATTTGATATAATCCTGTTGGCCAGGTACTAGTTTCTTACGGGCTAGCTCTGTCTTAATGATTAACCCATTTCTACTTATCTAAGTATTTCCACGTGGTCATCTTATCGGAGAGCGGCGGGCCAGCATCTGCTCTCTTTTGGCTCTCCATGCTGACTCCTCCTTACTTCTTCCTCTTTTCTCCTTGTCTCCTAGCCCCGCCTATCTTGTTTTCCTATTGGCCAACAGTGCTTTATTCATTAACCAGTATGAGAAACATATTTACAGAATAACATCTCCCATCAGGCAGATCTCTGTAGTTTAAGGTCAGCCCTGTCTGAGTTTGAGGACAGCCAAGGCTACACAGAGAAACCCTGTCTTTTTTTTTTTTTTTTTTTTCCTTTGTGCAGCTTTGTAGATCAGGCTAGCCTTGAACTCACAGACATCTGCCTGCCTCTGCCTCCCAAGTGCTTGGATTAAAGGAGTGCACCACTACTGCCCTGCTGGAGAAACCCTGTCTTGAAGAAAAAAAAAATTCAACTCCATAAAATTCAAAATGCGTGCTTTTCTAAATAACGATTCTAAAGACCAGAAGGACTGCTCAAGCAGGAATATCTGCTAGTCTTTAAGGAAGAAATTCATTCTTAAAAAGTGTTTATTAATTTTTGAGACAGGGTCTCTCTATTATGTAGCCCTGGAACTCGTTATGTAGACCAAGATGGCCTTGAACTCGTAGAGTTCCACTGGTCTCTGCTTTCCAAGTGCTGGGCTTAAAGATGTCTAACACTATACCTGGCATGAAATTTAAAGCACTGAGATTTGGAGGTTGTAATGTGGAAAATAAAAACCCCAGAGATTTGGGTTCAAGCTTCAAGCTGAAGATCAGAAAAGCAAAGCAGCTGGCCGCTAGCTCTTACCTCTCTACCTATGCTCAGACCAAAAGGGCAATTCTCAGACTGCTCCTGACTTCACTGCTCCTCAGATTCACTCAGGCTGCTATGCTCTCCTCAATGTGGCTAGAGACTCCTGAGACTGAATGCCTCTACCTTTTATACTTCTCAAACCCTGGGATTAAAGGCTTGAGCTCTGATTCACTCTTTTAGACTGACTCAACCTCATGAAGCCCTGGGTGGCCTTGAACTAACAGAGAACTGTCTACCTCTTAATCCTGGGTCCTGGGATTAAAGGTGTGTGTCACCACTGCATGGTTTCTATAGCTAACTAGTGTGGCTGGCTTTGCAAACTGATCTCCAGTGGCTTTATTAGATCATAAAAAATATAGCACCACAAAAGGTTGCTATAGCAGTTAGTGTAAACCAATACATGTAAGATGAAAATACTCCCTTTTGAATAATATAATAATTTGTTGACGAATAGAGATGTTATAATTATAAAAATGTTGTAGACACTGAAATGCCTTCAACAACTTTGACAAAACTCTGGGAAGGAAACACTGTAAATGCTCACGAGTCTCCACTAAAGAGGAATAGATTGTCTCACTAATGTTCTCGTATCTGCAGCTATATGAGTAAGTATATTGTATGCTGGAAAAGATGCTAGAGAAGCTTTCCTTGGATCTTCCAGTACATTGTCTCAATAGTAAGCTTTGTCCACTGGGATATGAGAACAACTTCCACATTTGCTGGGTCCAGGTTCTGGTAGCTCTAGCTATCATATCTTCCAGTGTTGCAGGCTGAACTGAGTTGCACTGAAGTACATGCACTCAATCCTTAATCTCCTGCACCTCAACGTATGGCTGCATTTAAATACATGCCTTTCAAAGAAGTAAGGGAAGGTAAGACAAGGTCCTAGAAACAGACGTTCATCTCACATTCCTGGTTGCCTTATAAAGAGATTCCGACGTAGCCAGTGTAGATTGAGGAATGCCTACACAAGGACCCAGCTAGAAGACAGTTAGCTACCAGCCAAAAAGGGAAGGCCTCAAGAGAAACCGAACTTGCTAACACAATAATTGTGGGTTCCTAGCTTCTAAATCTATGTGAAGTAAGCTTGTGTTGTTTAAGCACCCTAGCCGGTAGTGTTTTGTTAGCAAATTAATACACAATAATACATACTCAGTCCTTCAGAGTCAACACGCTGAGTAATTCAACCTTCCAAGCCACCACAGCTGTCACCAGCATAGCACAGACAGCAGGGTTTTGGTATCCTTACCACTGTCAAAATTGGGAACACAGACATTCTGTTTTGTGAATTCCACAGGCTTGCGGTCTCTGCTTGTCTCCCAGGAATCCCTTTCCAGTAGACGTTGCTGCTTGATTTTCTGAGCCGAGACAGCTATCCACCTCCTCAGTTAAGGCAGGGGTCTCCCCACTGAGCCATCCACTGTTTCAGTATTTGACTGTTGCCAACAGTGTTAACAGGAAGGCTCTGCTAATAAGTCATAAATTCATCAAACGCCTTCTTCCCGTGAGAAAGAGGAGACGGTGGTTTGATTTTTATAAATATTTCCATTCACTGTTACCATACCAGACTGTCAAGAGCATGTCACCATTCTGTTCAGGGACATTTCTTTTTATTTCTTTTCAAGAAGCATGGAAGCCTTAAGAAGGCTGTTTCATTAATATTGGACTTCTCAGAGTTTTGCAAAAAGCATTCTGTCATCTTGTCCTATTTAGCTGATAGAAATACTTCCAGGATCAAGTACTTATAAATAATGCGAATGGTTTAAATTAAAAAAAAAAATGATACCAGGGCTTAGAATCCAATGGTGCTCATCTTCATAAAAATCAGGATGCATGGAATCAACAATAATGAACGCAGAAGCACTTGGGAGTCCCTGGAGATGCAACACAGATATTCCTGTTACAAAGACTATTATTGAAAAGGAACTTGCCTAAATGTAGCAAGCACTTTGAAGAGAAATAATTTTACTGCAAGACAGAGAAGGAGCTCTAATTGAATTATTCATCGTGATGTTGATGAGGCTGGGCTAAAACAAAGCCAGGTACAGGGCTTGTGCAATCCAAGGCTACATGTTGCTAGCTTTTGAATTACTAAGAGCATCCGATTAAATAGCATTGCACAGCCACCAAGGCCATTCTCTCTCGCAACAGCAGCTGTACTCTCAGCTGGATGAAGTCGAGTTCTTGCAAAGGCATCCTGACCTTGGTAGCACGCTTGACCTCCCCTTCCAGACCTCTTTGCCAGCCCCACCCCCATGGATCTCGACTCTTGCACTGCTTTCAGACATGCCCAGAATAAAGCTGAAATGTCTTGCTATAAATCAGTGCCTATGAATGCCTACTATAAAATTCCTAATTTACACGCTACACGGTGTGCGTTCTTTGGAAAGATGTAAAGTGGTGTGAAGCTGTGCAAACACTAGCCATGACGTGATGGTGGAAGAGACCGCTTTGCTAAGCAAGGAAGCTACAGAACTCAGCAAGCCCAGCACTACCACACAGTGTGAGGCTGTGCCCGAGGAATCTGCGAAGCTTGTAAATGTATAAGCCAAATAGGTGCTTGTCTTTTATTTCCAAACTGACTCAATGTTGCGTAGCTATCTATCCTGTCTACCTGGAAGACATGACAAATCCTAAATGCAGCTTGTAGCCATGTCAGAAGTATGAAAGGGTGTCGTGCTTCCTCCCTTCTCTTGTCCAGGCCTCTCTTGGTGGAAAAGATTGCTGTGAGTATACACAAATGGATTCTGGGTAGTGAGGTCCACTTCCTAGCAGTGCCTCCCTCCTATAGTTGTCTTTCAGATTTAAAATGAGGAAGTTTGAATTGTGCATTGTGAATGCATGTGTCAAATAGTCCACATTTTATGGAATCCCAGTGACTCAAGAGTTTCTCATCTTTATCACAAGCACTCAAGACAGAAAACCAGAGCAGGGCTGATTTCTTACCTCTGGTACAAACACACTTGAAAAATTACTTTTAGTTCAACTTGTGTGTAATCAATCTTGGCATCTCATGTTGTAGTACCTTGTAGTAGACTGTGTCAGTGAAGAGGAAGCAAGTCCTGGGAGCCTCTTGCTATCCTCATAGGGGACCAGATGATGCTAACTTGTTATTTTAATTTGCTTGATTGATGGCATTGAGGGAAGCCAGATGCGTGAGCATATTTCCAATTAAACTTTGCCATGCTTGGCTGATGTTTATCTTCAGTGTTGCATTTCAGATGACAGAGTTGCTCTTAACACAAAATTTGAGTCAGTTAATTTTAAGGTTGAATTTTAGAAAGAAGCCCGTTTTTTGAGAAATGTAGAGGCAACTGTTGCATGAGCTTATTTGGCTTGTGAGTCCGGAACTCTGCTTTAGACACTGAATTGGGTGGAGTTTTCCTCTTAAGGGAACCTTTGCACCTCTGTGCAGACTATGTAGTGTCATATAGGACCCTGGGCTGGCCAGGGTACTTACTGCCTGAGTGCATGCTGCCAGATGACGGGGGCAGGCCAGCATAATGCCTGAACCCTTACAGTGACATCATGCACGAGACCTGCCCAAGTTCAAACCAGAAAAAATCCCAGCATTGAGAAGAGGAAGTAGGCACAAAGGCCCAATCTTAAGTAGAAGCTGCTTGCATTTGGTAGCTTTTGGGAAATGGGACGTTGGTTTTCTTCAATGGAGTGACAATCTGTGTATTAACCACACTCCAGGGTGAGCCCCATACTCAGGAAGAGTTGGCCAACACAAAATTAAAACCAGGGGTCTTTTTTTTTGTGAGAGAAAGAATACAAAATGGCTCGTGTAGGGAGAGGTGTGTGCCAAGTTGACAAAAACCAACCAGTATAATTGATGACTCATTAACTTGACATACAAACACATCGCTTTTAAATTCATAACATTTTTTTTGGTTCATCCCCAAGATCTCAATAGTAATATTAATATCGGGGGGGCTGGAGAGATGGCTCAGGATTTAACAGTACTTGCTACTTTTTTTTTTTTTTTTTTTTTCCCTGAGACAGGGTACCTCTGCGGCTTTGGAGCCTGTCCTGGAACTGGCTCTGTAGACCAGGTTGGTCTTGAACTCACAGAGATCCGCCTGCCTCTGCCACCAGAGTACTGGGATTAAAGAGCACTTGCTACTCTTGCAGAGGATCAGGATTCAGTTCTGGACACTGATTCATGGTAGTTGTGGTGGTCCGAAAGAGTGCCCCCACCCCAAGGCACTATTAGGAGGTGAGTCCTTGTTGGAGGAAACGTGTCGCTGTGGGGGTTGGGCCTTGAGGTCTCCTATGCTCAAACTATGCCTAGTCCGCTCACTTCCTGTAGGACTCTCAGCTCCTTCCCCAGCACCATGGCTGCTTGCATGCTGCCATGTCCCACCGGGAAGATAATGGACTAAACCACTGAAATTGCAAGCCCTCCACTTAAAGGTGTCCCTTTATAAGAGGTGCTGTGTTCAGGGGCTGGAGAGATGGCTCAGTAGTTAAGAGCGTTGAGTTCAATTCCCAGCAACCATATGGTGGCTCACAACTATCTATAATGGAATCTGATATTCTCTTCTGCCATGCAGGTGTCCATGCACTGTATACATAAAAATAAATAAATATAAAAAAGAGTTGCTGTGGCCATGGTGTCTCTGCACAGCAATAGAAACTCTAAGTCAGTAGTTCACGACCACCGAAACTCCAGCTTCACAGGATCCGATGCCCCTTTATGACCTCTGTAGGCCCAAAACACCACACGTAAAATGAATCTATACCACTGCCGGGCGGTGGTGGCACATGCTTGTAATCCCAGCACTCCAGAGGCAGAGGATCTCTGTGAGTTCGAGACCAGCCTGATCTACAGAGCAAGTTCCAGGACAGGCTGCAAAGCTACACAGAGAAACCCTGTATCGAAAAAGAAAACAAAAAATACTAATAATACCACAAAATAACCATAAATCACTTTAAAATTTCAGTCTGGGGTTACTGCGTGCTTTCTACCAAACCATGATGCCTGGCTGAATGCGACAGAACAGTGCAGGACGGAGGAGGTGAAGCCCTTAAGACTAAACCCACTGGTGAAGAGACTGCACACTTATAGCCACTGCAGACAAGCCACCACGGAAGAGTAGAAACAGATCTGCCAGGGTTGTGGGGTCTCAACACAAGGCCACGTGGGGATGGGTGGCGGCAGCTGAGGGGGCTTCCAACCCATGTGGCCAAAGTAGAAGCGTTCAAAGACGAAATCCAGAACAGACAGATGGGATTTGGTACTTTTCCTTCCCAGGGTCCCGTCGCTAGTTTACTGGTTACAGCCATTAGCTTTATAGCCGTCTCATTTTCTCAATAATTCAGACTCAACCAATGGGTAAAAGAATTTTCCAGAAAAGTGTAATTTCTTTTCTTCCATCTCTTTTGGAAACCTACCTTTCCTAAGATTTTGATTTTCCAGCATTTTGGGTTTCTTTACGCTTTCTCTAAAGCGGCACCACCAACCCCACAAACACGAAATCACTTGCGGGTCGCATGTCTGACTCGTCAGCTTAAATGGCATGGCTTTTCCCTTCCCTCCTCCTATTACGGGCAGCTGTACCCCTGTGGAATGCAGCTGTAAAGTTTGTATCTTGATTGCTGAGGTTTTTCTCCTTTAAATTTGATTACAATTGTTAAATTCTTTTTTTTTTTTATTAGTAAGATTGAGAACCCCAGAGGGGACCCTGATTTCCCCCAGTCAGGAACTCCTAGAGCTAGAGTTACAAGCCATTGTGAGTTACCTCATGTGGATTGGAGACCTGAACTTCAGTCTTCTGAAAGAATATTAAGCGCTCTTAGCTAATATTCTCCCTCGCTCCATCAGTGTTTAATAAATGTTATGTAAATGTCGTTGTTAATTGTTACAATAGCACTCGGTACTAGGTTTAGAAGTAGCAGAGTAGACACTGTTAGATATTAACTAGGACCCAGGGAGGTCAGCAAAATCCTAATGGGTTAACTGATGTTGGGGCTGGATCTTGAAGAAATACAAAGAGATGTGGTGGCTCGTGTCTGAATACTAACATTTGGGAGACCGAGGCAGGACAGTTACAATTCACCGCCAACCTGGGCTAGAGTGGAAAAAAAAAAAAATCAACTATATAAGCAAAATTATCTGTCAATCATTTGATATAATGATCATATGGGACAGCTGTCTGCAGAAATCACTATGGTGCAGCTTTCCTGAGTCCTAACTCAGAAGAAGGTAACTTTTTATGCTACATTTCCTTATGCCCCCCCCCCCCCCACACTGGTCAAGCATCTTCAGGAGAAAATGGTGCGGCTGCCTCTCGTCCTCTTCTGCCAGGATTTACAGCTTTTCTGCATTGTTTCCCCGACCTCTGATAAAGTTCTCAAGTTTCCTTTTCAGTCCACGTCTAGATTCTTTTATTAGTGACACTAAGATACCACTGAGGGCAGTGGAAGTAATCTAAATATTTTCTACCAAAAGAATGATTACACGAACTTAACCTTTGGAAGGCTACGTGGTAACTAACCTTCACCACCTTGAAAAACAGCGGTGTTTCCACAAAGGCATGCCTTGCTGCATTCCCGAAACTTGGTGGCCTGGAGCAGCTGACCTGGTTCCCTATTTCTTCCTTTCCTTCCCTCGGAGTTTTTGAAAATTAGGCAGCCCCAAGCATGTGTGATGGGACTCCACCCAGTGGGGAGAAGGCACAGTGCTCTGGAGTTAAGAATAAAAACTTATCACATTTTCTGCTGTGTGCTTGCTGCTTGAATGAAACGATACACTTTACAAAAGCAAACCCGGACTTGCCATTTAAAATAATGGTAAGATAATGGGGGAAGGCGCTTCAGGATGAGAGAGGGGGCTGGCATGATAAAAACCTCAGGGATGGAAAGCAGTGTGGTAAGTAGACGAGCAGGCAATTCGCTATTGCAGGAGGGCCAAAGCCCAGCATAAAGAACGGAGAGAGAAGAAGATCGTAAAAAGAGGCAGGGCTGTACAGAACTACGTGTTTTGAACTGCATATTGCAGGAGATGGTCTCCAATAGCTTTGTCTCTTGAAATATGAGAATTTTGAAGAACACACTTTATTGACTCTCCAGTTTGGGTTTGTCTGATACTTTCTTCTGATTAGGATTGGTTATGCACTTTTGGGCAGGAAAACCGGAAAGGATACCCCAACTTCTTCATGGTTCATATAAGAAAATGTACAAAATTAATTTGATTTTCACTTTGACAACATGTTTCTCTGCTGTAAATTACCGTCTTCCCTTGAATGTTCTGTAGGGTGTTGTATAGGACACTGTGTAAAGATATGGTGAACTGCAGAGAGCCCTTTGATTTAGCAAGTGAAAGAGGACATGTGCAAACTTCTAGCTAAAAGACGTTTATTGATGTTTCTAAAGCGAATAGCCATTGTAAATCGCCCGTATTTCTATTGTTAGTGCATTTGGTTTAGTAAATTATTCATACAGTAGAATACATGTAGTCACTAAAGTATGAGACAAATGTACTAGTGACCATAAATAAGTTACAATATAGTATAGAAAACAAGAAACTATATTGCATAATATGGTGCAGTTAAAAGATATTTTAAAGTTTTATTTATTATTATGATATATATGTGCATTTGTGCCATGGGATGCACATTGGGAATCAGAGGGCAGCTTTGTGTGCTGTGGTGTAATCCTTCTGCACATTGTGAAAATAAAGGTGTGGTTCTCATTGTTAATAAAAAGCTGATTGGCCAATAGCTAGGCAGGATTTTAGGGGCAGAGAGAATGCTGGGATGAAAGGGTGTGTAGTCAGAGGCAACTCATGGAGAGGAAACAGAAGGTAAAAGATGAAAGAGAGGTTAATATAAATGGGTTAATTATAGTTCTAAGAGCTAGTTATTAATAAGCCTCAGCTATTGGCTGAAAATTTATAATTAGCATTGAGTCTCTATGTGGGTTATCTGGCGGGCAGGAAAGAAACGTCTGCATACATTTGTGCAGTTATTTCTTTCTTCCTCCCTCACAGATGTTCTGGGAATTAAACTACTTGCTATGTTTGAGGAGCAAGCACTTTTACCACTGATCCATCTCACTGGTCCTCTCAATATATCTATGCATACCAGGACTTAATACATCTTTCCAAGTTGTTTCCCTTTGTGCCCGAGAAACATTTACACAACCCTAAGTACAGAGGTACATTCAATGGTATACAAATCAGACATTCACTGATAACAAATCACAAGGAAAAAAAAATTTAATGCTTTGGGCTCAGTGAGGTGGCTCAGCTGGTAAAGGCAGTTGATGCCAAGCCATCTAGTGTGTGTTCCATCCCTGGGACTCACATGGTAGTGAGCTTGACTCTTCAACTTGTCCTCTGACTTCCAAATGCTTGCTACAGTGTGCATGGGTCAACACACAGCACAGCACATGCGCGTGCGACACACACACACACACACACACACACACACACACACACACACACTAAATGTAATACAACAATTCTTTGGTATGGAGTAACATTAAAAAAATATTTAAAATATATTTTATCTTTATGTGTATGTGTCTGTGTGACTATATACCATATGTACAGATGACCATGGTATGTAGAATATTAAGATGTGTTTCATTTGTTTATGCTGTGGAGTATTTGTTTAACGATGCAAAGATGTGGTGTATTTTTTATGTTGCGTTTGTTTAACTCTGTGAAGCTGTGTTACTTTGGTTGTCTAAAATGTCTGATTGGTTTAATAAAGAGCTGAATGGCTAATAACAAGGCAGGAGAAAGGATAGGCAGGGCTGGCAGGCAGAGAAACTAAGTAGAAGGAGAAAAAGAAGAGGATCAAGAAACAAGAAAAGGAGGAGAGGAGGATTTGAGGGACCAGCCACCCAGCTACACAGAGTAAGAAGCAAAAGTATACAGAAGTAGAGAAAGGTAAAAGCCCAGAGGCAAAAGGTGTTCGGGATAATTTAAGAAAAGTTGCCTAGAAATAAAGCAAGCTAACTCTGGGGATTCATAAGTAGTAATAAGTCTCCAGTGATTTATCTGGGAGCTGGGTAGCAGGTCCCCCAACACCACCATGGAGGTTAGAAGAGGAAGTGACATTTCCAGGAGCTAGAGTTGAGCTACCTGACTTGGATGCTAAAAACTAAATTCAGGTCCTCTGCAGCAAGATCAGCAAGATCTCTTTACATGGACATATATTTTTATTTTTCTTGAATAAATACCTAAAAGTGGGTGATCCAGTGTATGAAGATTTTTTCCATTAAATTTTTTTTTGATTTCATTTTACATTCAAACCCGTTCTCTCTCTCACCCCAGCAAACTCTCTTAACTGCAGAGCCATCTCTCTAGTCTCTAGAATAATTATAACAGTGCTTTTTATTGAAGACAAAAGCTAGTCTGCATTGCGAATGAGACATACATACTTATTCATTTTATATAAAGAAATCTTGAGCAGGGTGTTGTGGCATATGCCTTTAACCTCAAAACTTGAAAGGCTGAGTTTGAGGCTAGCCTGATCTTCAGAGCAAGTCCCAGGACAGCCAGGACAAGGACTACACAGAGAAACCCTGCCTAGAAAAAAAAATCTTGACATTATAGGTCATAGAGTATATTTCATGTTTTTCATAATTGATTAATATATTGATTTATAATGATCAATGCTAAGAATGCTGCTTTGAATAAATATAGTACAAAATGGTGGAAGTATATTCTGTTCCATTTTAAAAATTATTGTAAATTCTGTCTAATCCAAGCCCAAATCTACTGAATAATTTTTAAAAGATTTATTTATTTATTATATATTCAGGGTCTGTCTGCATGTATGCCTGAAGGGCAGAAGAGGGCACCAGATCTCATTAGAGATGGTTGTGAGCCACCATGTGGTTGCTAGGAATTGAACTCAGAACCTCTGGAAGAGCAGTCAATGATCTTAACTTCTGAGCCATCTCTCCAACCCCTCTACTGAATAATTTTAAAAAATGAAATTCAAGTCAACAACTCCAAAAGGAATATATAGAAACAAACATTCAGTTCACTATGCAGAGTTCTAATCACCATAGGGGTCACTGTTACTCAAAGGCCATTCAATCTAAAGACACACAGATTTGATACATGATGAATGATGGTAGGAAAAGACTACCATCTTTTGTTTTCTGTAATGAGACCATTATGCTTAAGAGCAAAACACCAAGTATGGTAAAACAAACAAACAAACAAACAAACAAACACTGTAATTCACAGCACACGAAGTCTCCAGGGAGAGCATTTGCGGGCTGCCTGTGTGTCAGTATCCACAGTTAATGCAGTGTGTACGCAGTGGGTTCAAAATCCTGATGCACATACTAAGGAGATACCAGCGATGCACTTTGCGTTGAATTTTGAATTAACTTTTGGTTAATAGGCTTTCAAAAACATTTTAATATTGCCAAATATTTTGTGACCCCCCACATTAGAAGTCGTGAGCCAAAGTTTAGGAAGCATGTAGTCATATGTCATATACAAACATATACTATGCAGTCAGTCACTGATATTATTTGCTTAAATGTATACATGTTTATTAGAAATTATACAGTGGCTATACAGCAAAATACAGCAAAAGTTATTGAAAACATGAGCTTTTCTGGTCTGTTAAGGTGAAAAAGATAAAAAAATAACAAATCCAGTATCAATTTGCTTTTTTTCTTCTAGTGACAAACACAAATTAGTACGTTCTTGAACATACTGACCATGTGTAGTTGAAAGATGTAGGTTTGTATCTGATAAGCTCTAAAAGCTTTTTAACGGCCACATTTCTTGATTAGCAGAATTCTCTGAAACCATAAAATCAGATTACTATAAAAAAGAACCAACCCATCGTTGGTATTGAACAACCTGACAGTTACTAGCATTATTTATTTCAATGGCGGGGTGTGAAAGAAGGCTTGAGGAAGGGCTGATTTCAGTCCTATCTGGGCTCCATTGATATTTTTTGAGAATGAAGTTTTTTTTCTATTTGAGGATCTGGTTCGAGGCAAGCACTGCCACAGAGAAGCTCAACTCCGAGAAGGGAATTACTGCCCCACAATCTCCAGGTGAACCGAGCACAGGAACCACGCCCTTTCCAGCCACCTGCGAGTACGGGAGTTTCACTGTCGCTGTCTCCAAGTCACGCCGGAGGCAAGAAGGCGTCCAGATAACGGAAGTGGCGTGCAGGGTGTCCGCGGACCCCACGTGGTACCGGAGGTGCAGCTAGGTTAGGCGAGCAACCAGAGGCACGGCGGGCGGCTGGGCGGGGCGCCAGTACGCGTGCGCGGCGAGGGCGGGGCTGTCGGGGGCCCGCTGGGCGCGCGCGGGGCGGGGCGGGGCCGCAGCGGGGCGCGCGCCCGGGGTGGGCGGGGCGCTAGCCGCGCGTGCGCGGCGGGGGCGGGGCGCGCAGCGTGGGGGCGGGGCGCGCAGCGTGGGGGCGGGCCCTACTCCTTCCCCGTCCGGCGCCCAGGCTTACGGGCCGAGCTCCTCCCCGGCTGGGTCTCTCCCCTCCCTCGGCCGTTCCTCCTTCTCCTCCTCCTCCTCCTCCTCCTCCTCCTCCTCCTCCTCCTCCTCCTCCTCCTCCTCCTCCTCCTCCTCCTCCTCCTCCTCCTCCGGCAGGCAGGCAGCATGGCGGCGGTGGAGACGCGGGTCTGCGAGACGGACGGCTGCAGCAGCGAGGCCAAGCTCCAGTGTCCCACCTGCATTAAGCTGGGCATCCAGGGCTCGTACTTCTGCTCGCAGGTAGCCGCCCAGGCCGCGCCCCTCCGGGCCCCCGCCTCCGGGCCCCGCCGCCTCCCCCTCGGGCCTCGGAGCGGCCCGGGCCTCGGGAGCCGGCCGCCGGCGCTCGCGGGAGCGGGAGCTGCCCCGTGGCGGGTTCGGGCCGCGCATCCGCGGCGGGGAGGGCGGCCAGGTGTGTGGGCAGGTGGGGGCGCGTGGGGACGCGCGGGAGCCGGTGGCCCACGACCTCCGCCCGAGCCGGGGTCGGGTCTGGGCGCCGCGGCCGCGCTCCTGCGGCTTCAGTCGGGTGCCGGTGCAATCCGGGACGGAGACGGAAGCGACCCGCCGGGGCCTCGGGGTGGCCGCAGCGTCCTGAAGAGGGGAGCAGTTTCAGCCTCATTCCCCTTGTGTTTTACTACCGTGCTTTGACATTTAAGCAACTTCGGGTGTGGGAGTGGAGAGGGGTCTGTGTAATTCATTCTTTTCCGTTGGCATCTCGGGTTATTAATTGAGGTAAAGAGATGAGTCACTTCTGTTACTGAAGTTCCCATAGAGTGGAAAGGACAGTTTCCTCAATGGTTGTGCTTTAAGGCTCTGATGTATTTAGGAAGTTTTGTGCACCTGAGCAAACCCAGCATTGAATGGGCCCTGACGGAAGTGTGTGCTTACTGAACAGTATTTGTGTTCCGTTCCATTTCGAGACTCAGAATGAGTTTGTTGATGAGGGGCATGTAAATATTTTGATAATAAACTGATAGGTTCCTGGGAGAGGTGAGTTAATAAATAGTCCAAAGACCTTGGTATGATAATCCCTATGAGATCTTAAATAAGCGAAGTTACTTAACTTCCCGAGTTTCAGTGTTTCCCTGTGTAGACAGAATGAGGATAGTTTTCCTTCTATATTTCACAAGGTTGCACTGAAATTAAGGCCATGCAGCCCTACAAGGTCAGACGTTTTGTTTTTTAAAGGATTCCAGTACAATTTAATACTGATGTATAAATAAAGTTGAATAACAATAGTTATGTGCCCAGGCGGTGGTGGCAAGCCTGTAATCTGGGAGGCAGAGGCAGGTGGATCTCTTGAGTTCCAGGAAAGCCAGGGCGACATAGAGAAACCCTGTTGGGTAGCGCACTTGGGAGGCTGGCAATAGTTGTGTGAAAACAACTGAAACTATTTTCGAATATAAAGTACATGCAAAGAGAAATGTGAAATTAAATCATATGATTAAAAACCTTAATACTTATAGACAAGTCATTGCAAGAGATCTGACTGTTGTATGGGTCTTGTTTTTAGAGAATATATATATACATACATACATACATACATACATATATGATCCTTGGCCTTGCAAAACGATGCACGCTGAGAAGTGTTGCTTGATCTAAAAATAGAATTAGGGCTATCAACCCAGTAGAGGGCCTTTTGTAGCTTTAACATTTTCCAATTCTAAACTTACTGAGTTCTTTGTGGGACCTGGGCTTAAAACAAAAATTTGCTATGAAAATTGTGAACCACCTGAGTAGATTAATGTTGTCTATATAGTGTTTAAAGTTGGGAGTTGCTAGGTGTAATAGCACACACCTTGAATTCTGTCACTTGGGTGACAGAGACCGGTAGATCTCTACTAGGCTAATCTGGTTTACATAGTGAGTTCAAGGCAAGCCCATGGGCTGGGAATTGAACCTGGGTCCTATGGAAGAGCAGCCAGTGCTCCTAATCATTAAGAGCCATCTCCAGCCCAGCCTATTTTTCCTTCCTTCCTTCCTTCCTTCCTTCCTTCCTTCCTTCCTTCCTTCCTTCCTTCCTTCCCTCTCACTTTTTTGAGATAAGAGTTTAACACACATGCAATTAAAGAGAAATAGAGGGCACGGATTTAAGAGCAAGAGGGTTTATGGGAAGTGTTGGAGGGAGGAAAAAGAAGGGGAAATGATGTAATTTATCTATTAATTAAAATCTATATAAATGCTTAAAAGGTTTTGAAAACTGTTCATCAAGTACAGGTGGCATTCTGTTATAAAGAATATTGAATTGTTGTAGTTTGGAGAAATGTCAGATATTTGTCAGAATATCCATGACTTATTTATGGTAGAAAGAATGTAGCCTCTGCTGGAGTCTGTAGGTACACTGTAGACAGATGGTTGGTTCTGCCCAGCCTGGTCTAGAAGCCATTTAGTCCTAATAAACACACAGAGGCTTATATTAATTATAAACTGGCTGATGGCTCAGGCTTCTTATTGACTAGCTCCCTCTTAATTATTAACCCATTTCTGTTAGTCTGTGTTTCTCCACATGGCCTTGGCTTACCTGTGATGCCTGGACCTCTTGCTTCTTGGGCAGCTACATGGTGTCTTGCCGGCAACTTTCTGCATTCCTCTTCCCAGCTTCCTCCTAGTCTGGTAGCCCTGCCTATTCTTCCCGCCTGGCTACATCCTGCCTGTCCACTGGCCTAAACCAGCTTTATTCATCAACCAATAAGAGAAACATATATTCATAGCACACAGGAGGACATCCCCCATCATCATAGTACTATGCTAGACCTGTCATCAAACATTTAGAGTGGCTTATGCTATCTTTCTTCATTCCTATTGTCACCTTCTGTGGCTGCACTGTAAAGTTTGTCACTGAGTCACTTGTAGTAGTTGATTCATTTTTCCACTGTCACTCTTCACTTTGTAAACAAACCGCTCAAACCAAACCAGGCAATATCTTCCCACAGTTGGATAGTGTTTATTTCAGTTTCTTAAACACGTGTTGAGACTAAGGCTTTTATTTTGCCATTGGGCATGTTCCTTTTTTTTTTGTTTTCCCCCAAGACAGGGTTTCTCTGTGGCTTTGGAGCCTGTCCTGGAACTAGCTCTTGTGGACCAGGCTGGTCTCAAACCCACAGAGATCCTCCTGCCTCTGCCTCCCAAGTGCTGGGACTAAATGTGTGTGCCACCGCCGCCTGGGGCTGGACATGTTCTTTTCAGATTTTCTTTTCTTTTTTTTCCCCCTTCCTCTGCCTCTCATTCTCTTTTCTCTAATACTGGCCAGCTTGTCTTTGGAATCAAACAGAGCCAAACTACAAAAACACCTATTTACAACAACATAACTTTTTTATAACATGTTAATGACCTGCAGCTACCTTATTTGTTAGAAAACAGAAGGCAGTGTCTTTGATCATAAGGTGAGGTATTGTTTTTCATGGCTGAATGCTCATTTCCTTGTACTGTACTTTGTATGCAGCAAGTGGTGAACACATTTGAATGAAGAGTAAGTGTCTGGAAAGGCAGAGACAGGCTCCTCTTCTGTGTAACTTTGTGCATAAAGCTTCTGGCTTTCATTGTCTTTTGGAAATGGGGGCACTGATAATACCTACCAAAATCTGTTAGTAGGTGAAATGAGTACGTAAGGAACTGACCAGAGTAGTAAACTATAAATAATGGCTCCTTGTTAAAAAATTCTATACTTTATGTTTAAAAACATAAAAATATTTTTGTCTGAGTTGTTTCATTTTAAGAAAAGTTCTTCCTTTAATGGAATAAGGCCCATTATTCTTAAAACTTAAAAACGTTGTGATGACTGTCTCAAAAGGCATCCCTTCTTACTAAATTAATAGTAGTTACATGTACCCTACTTTCTTTACTTGTGAGAGTTGTTTTTGGGATGGGGCTGAGGTTTATTCCTTTGGTGTTTTCTGAAGTTCCCTGTATCAGTGTCTTTTCAGTTCATTAAATGGAAGATGAAGGAATGGGCCTGCAGTGGAAAGTGGGGTTCCACTCTTACTTTGTCTTTTTAAAGGGTGGGTGACACTAGACAAAGGTGTCTATTAATTACTGCCATTTATTAATTATGGTGGAACTTAAAGTTTCATTTTCTTAACTGCTGTGATTTAACAAGGTTCTATGCTGTTCATTGTCTTGCCCTGAGCCAGATGATCAGCTGAGAAGGAACTAAATGGTGCATTATTGTTTATGGATTTCAGAACTAAAAAAGTCAGTGACTGTAGCTAAGTGAAGGAGACTGCATATGCCATCAGACCTGGGTTTCAATCTTTGCTCCAGTGTCCTTGAGTAACTAACTCATCTTGTAACTTTTAAGAGAGGACTGATGGGTGGTGCCATTCTTAGAGTAAGGAAGAAGATGAATAAGATCATGTAAAATGTCTAGCCTAGTGTTTGCTAAATGATTTCAAGACTTTTATTACCATATTTATCATTTAGATTTATTTATCATGTGTGAGACTGTTGTAGGTGCCTGGTGTTCTTGGAGGTCAGAAGTAGCCTTCAGATTCCCTGGAACTGGAGTTAAGGATGTTAAGGATGGTTGGGTGCTGGGAACTGAACTCACGTCCTCTGCAAGAGCAAGTGTTTTTTTTTTTTTGTTTGTTTGTTTTTGTTTTTGTTTTCCGAGACAGGGTTTCTCTGTGGCTTTGGAGGCTGACCTGCAACTAGCACTTGTAGACCAGGCTGGTCTTGAACTCACAGAGATCCTCCTGCTTCTGCCTCCTGAGTGCTGGGACTAAAAGCTTGAGCCACCAACGCCCAGCTGCTACAAGTGCTCTTAACTGCTTTAGAATTGCTCATATATTGAAAGAAGTTAAAGAAGGTATCAGAATATTTGAGAGTAAGTATTGTTTAACAACATTTTGGTAAATTATTCTTATTTTTTGAAACAAATTCTCATTATGTAATCCAAGCTGTGTCCTCCCTAAGGACTGGCAGTCGTGGCTTAGCCTTTGTGTTGGGTATAGGCATGCACACCACTGTGCCCAGTTTATATTTTGGATGTGTTGTTGCAACCAGTCAGCCAGTTTTTCTAGAGCAGCGGTGATAGACTGCTAACTCCAGCCCATAGGCCACTAGTAAACACTAACTCCAGTGCATAGGTCACTAGTAAACACTAACTCCAGCCCATAGGTCACTAGTAAACACTAAGTCCAGTCCATAGGTCACTAGTAAACACTAAGTCCAGTCCGTAGGTCACTAGTAAACACTAAGTCCAGTCCGTAGGTCACTAGTAAACACTAACTCCAGTCCGTAGGTCACTAGTAAACACTAACTCCAGTCCGTAGGTCACTAGTAAACAAACACGAGGTATGCGTGCCCATTACTCATCGGTCTCTGCTTTTGCCCATGTCCATCAGTGACTTTGTCATTTGACAGCTCACATGCATGATTTAAAATATGTGACATTTTACAAAAATAATTGGAAGGAATTGATCAACCCAAATGAAAATATGAGGAAGAAATTATAAGTGAATGTTTGACATGAAATTTAAAACAAATATATAGCTGTAAAGGCATATTTTGGGGCAAGATAGGTAGATGGTGCAGTATTGAGAGAATTTGCTGTTCCCACAGAGGATTAGAGTTCAGTTTCTGGAACTCATGTGGGGTGCCTTACAGCTGCCTTAGAATTCCAGTTCCTGAGGTTCTCATGTTCTCTACTGGCCTTTGTCTACACTACTGCATGTGCTGCACCACAAGCACACACACATAAATATTAGAAAAAAAGACATGTTGGTGACGTGGGATTGTTGACATTGCAGGCTTTCTGAAGACTCTAGGTTGTAGCCAGAGGAAATGGGGGTGGTGTATGTCTGCCCTTTGACATAAATGTTGGAAGTATGTCGTTTTAGGGGAAGTGGCACCAGCTCATGCTAGTAAAGTACTAAGTAGGTTGGTTAGACATCAGGCATTCAATAGTAAAGGCATTCAGCAGTACATATAAGATGGTTTCTTACCACTTGAGACAAATATTACATGACTAATCATAATTTAAGATATAAAGACTAATAAATACACAGAGCTGTGCAATGGGAGAGATAAAGGAGGGTCAGGTAATGCTACGGATGAGTCTCTTGTAGCAATAGTGGATACCAGAAAGACTAGGGAACAACCAGTACAGAACTGAGCACTTGACAGTGTTTTCCAGACATGTACCCTAATTTAAGATTATTTTTATTAAAGGTTAAACAAAAAAATGTGGGCAGCAAGAGCCAACTTTCAGGGTTGGGGATTTAGCTCAATGGTAGAGGAGCCCAAGGCCCTGGGCTCAGTCCTCAGCTCCAGAAAAGGGGGGAAAATAGACAAAATAACAAAAAAGACAAAACAAGCACACAAGGCACACACAGGCCGGCTGGTGGTGGCCCATGCATTCAATCCCAGCTCTCGGGAGGCAGAGGCAGGCGGATCTCTGAGTTCCAGGCCAGCCTGGTCTACAGAGCTCATTCCAGGACAGGCGCCCACACCACAGAGAAACCTGTCTCGAAAAGCCAAAAAACCCCTCCAAAACCCAAAGGTGTGTGTGTGGGTTTGTGCATGTGCATATAGTGTGCACAGAGGAGAGGACAGAAGAGGGTATTGGATCCCCTGGAGCTAGAAGAGCTCCCTATGTGGGCGCTAGGAACAGAATTTGCTGTCTGTTCAAGCTTGTAATTTCAAAGCCATCTCTCCTGCTCACACTCAGTGATTCACAAGGCCCTGAACTACATAGAACTGGCTTTTAATGCAGACAGTCCTTGCTTTGCTTTGAGTGGTAGGGTGGAATCATAAGAATGGGAGCTGGTTCTATGCAAAGTATTCTTTATAACTAACAGGAAACAGTTTTTTTATACCCACTTTTTTTTTTTTTTTTTTTTTTTTTGGTTAAAACATTGAGAAGTCTTTAACTGTTGGTTACTATATTAATTTTCATTCATTAGTTGCTCTGGCTAACTTCCCCAGAATAAGAAACTCCGAGGAGGATTGGCTTACAGTTTAAGGAGGGGTTTATAGTCCATGGCAATGAGGAATGCTGATGGGCAAAGCATGAAGCAGCTGGTCACATTGTATCTGCAGTCAGGAAGCCGCCAGGCACCAGACCTCAAGGCTGGCTCCAGACACCAGTTCTCAAGGCTGGCTCCCAAGACCCACCTGTTCCAGCAGGGCTCCTTCCTAAAGGCTCTGCAGCCGTCCCAAATAATACCACCACCTAGCGAGTCATGCTCAAACACAGTACTGGTGGGCTTGGGCAGGGCTGCCGTAGGACCATTATAGAAGGCGCTACATGCTCAGGCAAATGCTTGACTGCTGAACTATAACTCTACCTTTGATCCCTTTCTGAACTGATGCTTCTGTGGATGGCCTTCCTCCTTTCCCTTCCTAGCCCCTTTTTCTCTCTTTCTTTGGTGGTGGTGGGGGGGGGCGGAGTCTTGAGACAGGGTCTTCTGTAACAGCTTTAGCTGTCCTAGAACTAGCTTTGTAGACCTGGCTGGCCTTGAACTCAGAGGTCCACCTGCTCTGCCTCCTGAGTGCGTCACCACTGCCTGGCTGATGTCATTTCTTAGGCTGTTATCTTGCTGCAAATCTTTGTGCTTTAGTCTTTTAACTTATTTTTCATTTTTGAGGTAGTCTTTCAGTGTGTAGTCCTGGCTGGCCTGGAACCCACCTGCAGGCCCTTGCCTCCAGAGGGGTGGGATTAATGGCATGTGCCACCAGGCCTGGCCAATAACAGTTTCTTCTGTGTAACAGTCCTTAAAAGTCCTTCTGATTAAGGAAGACCTGAAACTGATTTCCCTGTTTGCTCTTTTAGGAATGCTTTAAAGGAAGTTGGGCTACTCACAAGTTACTACATAAGAAAGCAAGTAAGTACCATTGCTTGTCCTTATGCCCTTTGCCTTGGATGCAGCTTTTGTGCGAGTGTGAAGACTACTCTTAGTCTGAAACTGTAATTCTGACATCTGGGATTATTCGTTGGCATTCTGTAGTAAAATGTCCATTTGCATCTGATTAATCTTGTTTCATGCATTTACAATGAAAACATGAGGTCTTTGCTGCAGTAGGTGGGTCTAGCTTGGCTGGTACCTCAGTGTATTTCTGCACCCTCGTGTCTTTTCTAGACGCGTCTGCGTATTGTAGGCTGAGAATGGAGGGGCTGTTTGATTTTATTTGGCCAGATCTCTGTTGCTCTGTAGCTGATGATGGTTTTAGATCCCTGACCTCCTGTTTCAACCTTCCAGCTGCTTTATTATAGACACGCGTTACCATACCCTGCTGGGGTGTCTTGTACCCCGCAAACTGTAAACTGTTTCTTAGCTATTGTTGGTCACGCCAGTGTGGCTGTTACTCAGATAGCTTTTCTGCATCGGCTCCTCACCTTGTGGATGTAGCTGCTAGTGTGGCTGACCTGACTAGCCTGCCATGGTTCCCTGGGGGTTGACCAGGACCTGCTGTGCATAAAGCATTTCCATCTGATGCACACAGTTCTGGTGGGTAGTGTGGTCGTTAGTTGCTGTAAACTTTGTCTTAATGATTTAGGTGCCTTGTACTTGTTTGCCTCTGTTTTCTATGAGTTCATTGATCTAATGAAGTTTGTTAGATTGCTTTACCAAAGCATCTGAGGAGCCAAGCCATCTTTGGAGGAAAAGGAATAAAATTTTAAAAAGGTATTTTATTTATTTATTTATTTTTTTGGTGGTATAAAGTGGTATCTGTGCTTGAAGGGAGCGCTGGGTTCTCTATGATGGGAGTACTGGGTTATCCATGGAGGGGGATGTAGTCTGTGCGTGGGAAATACTGTAAGTGAAAGTTTACCGACCATATGGGAAGAGATTGACTACTTGTGGTTTGTTCCCTTGAATGGACGTGCACAGCTTGGAGGTCATGTACTTTGGGCCTTATATCGATGCCATGAAGTCTGATGCTCTGTGGCTCATTCACTGCTTGTGTCTTATGTGCACCTATTGCACTGTGGTTTCGAAAACTAGTGTGCAATGTTCTTTGCTTTTACAGTTGTTTAAAAAGTTTCGCTGCCAGCCTCAGCTCATTTCAGGGTTATTAGGAATCTATTGCTTGTCTAACATATGGGACTGGGATTAAATGGGTCCTGGAATGTTAGCTTACGTAAATTTTCAGGTGTAAATTTCTAGTAGGTGAGTTCTGTGTAGAGATTAGAGAAGACTTGCTGTGTTTCAGCTTTGTTTGTCTTGGTAGCTTTAGTGTGTTTGTTTGAGGTCTGCTTTCAGTTCTCCTTTGAAAGTACTGTTTGTAGAAGGGCAGGCATGCGGATCAGCAGGGAGATTTGAAAGGCTTCCTTTCCTTTTCCTTACTTTCTCCCTAGGAGTATGGTAAAGCAAAGCCTTTTGAATTTGTTTTGAGACAGAATCTAAATGGTTTTTTTAATTTGCACTTACTATTTTATGTGTATTTGTACATGCATATGCATGAATTCATGCTACAAGTGTGGAAGGAAGTCAAGAATTTTGGGGGGATTAGTTGCCTCCTTCAGTCACTGAGCCATCTGGACAGCCCTGGAGTCTAGGGATGAAGCTCTCTGAATGGCCTGAACTTAATGATTGTCCTACCGTAGTCTCCCAGCTGTTCAAATGACAGGTGGGCACCCTGTGCCCAACAAAAGCCTGAATCTTGATTGCTCTGTCCTAGATTTAAAGAGATACATCCTGTTTTAGACAAGCTACTTCATGCTAGTCTTACATGAAGCAAGCATCAATTGTCATTTTGAAACTTTTTCAGTAATACTTGAATCTAGTGACAGTGAATGGAGTTCATTTTTGTTTCAGGCTCAGAAGTAGTTTTGTATTGATAAAATCATTCTTAAAAGCCATTGTTTGGGGGATAGGGGAGTTGGCTTAGTGGTTAAGAGCAATGACTGCTCTTCTAAAGGACCCAGGTTCAATCCCCAGCACCTACATGGCGGCTCACAACTGTCTATAACTCCAGTTCCAGGGGATATGGTACCCTAACACAGTCTTACATGTAGGTAAAATACCAATGCATGTAAAAACAATCTTGGGGGTAAAAAACTTGAAAAAAAAATAAAGCCATTGATTGGTTAAATTGGAATTTTTTTTTTTAAATGTAAGTTTCCTGTGGGGTGATTTAGGATTACTGCTTTTAAGTAAGGGCATAGAATTCAGCTGTGAAGTCTGAATTCAGATTGGAAGGTTTAGCTCATATTTGATATTTAAAGTTAAGTTCGTACGAGTTGACATTGTAGAGAGCATACGTTTACCATTGGCTGCTGTTCTTCTGTTTGAGACTGTGTACAGTCCCAGGCTGAGACAGAGTCGGAAGGTTTGTGAGCAGAGCAGTAAAACAGATGCTTTGTCTGGTTAGGTTGGATTTTTGTGCCTGGTCTCTCTGTTCTGTATTCAGCTAAATGAGAATTAAAGGATGCTGCTGCTCAGTAGCCTGATGCCTGAAGCATCTCTTTCGTTTCTCCTTGCTTTCACCTCGTCCGTCTCTCTCTCCCCCAGAAGATGAAAAGGCAAAAAGAGAAGTATGTTCCTGGACCGTAGAAGGCGATGTTAACACTGACCCTTGGGCAGGGTACCGGTATACTGGCAAACTAAGACCACATTATCCACTGGTGAGTAAGTAAAATAATTAGAATGCAACGTTGTCTCTAAGCAGTTTCCAGTTTCCTTGTAGAGCAGGATTGCCTTCAGAAACGAGCAGCAGACATTCTAGATCTCAGGTTATATTATTTGGGACTAGTAGGACAAGGGCAGTTGTGGAATAAGTATATCAGATTTTAGATATAAAGACCAAAATGTCATACATTTAAAAAAAAAATGGGATAAGCCAGCCTCCCTTCCCTCTCCTCTCCTTCCTCTCCTCCTTCCTGTTTTTCAAGACAGGGTTTCCCCATGTAGCTCTAGTTGTCCTGGAACTCACTCTGTGAACTAGGCTGTCCTTGAACTCAAAGAGATCTGTCTGACTGTGTCTCCCAAGTGCTGGGATTAAAGGCATCTGCCTCCGCCACCTGTTGGGATAAATATTCTTGTGGCTGTCATGAGAGAGGAGTGTATGATACTACTTCTCTATGAATTTTTAGTGTGACATAATGTAACCTGATGATGGTGGCTTAAGTACCACTCCAGCCCCTTCCTGTAGGGAAGTTCAAGCATGGATATAATGAGTTTTGATCAGACTCACCCACAGCTCACTCTCCTATCTAATTCGTTCAGTGCATTTCCTAAACTGAGCCGTTTCTCCGGCCTCATACCCAATGCTAAAGCATGGGTATCTTTAGCTGCTCTCGTCCTTTCTCAGACATGTTTGTGGCGCTGACATAGACGAAAGTAAGCTTAGCTTCAGTGACTGAAATGGGAATCTTACAATATTAACATGTCAGCAAAAATTAACTTTTACTTGAACCTCACTCTTCATTCTTCTTCCAGGCTTGTTGTTAACTAGTTACTAGGTGTCGAACTGATCTCCTTACTGTTTCAGATGCCCACAAGGCCAGTGCCCAGTTACATTCAGAGGCCAGACTATGCTGACCATCCCTTAGGTAAGTCCTGCTTGCCTGGTTCTGCATTTTTCCCTTTGTGGGATTGATTATCACTGCAGAGGAAGGAATGCTCTTTTTATAGAGTTTTCAGTGCTGGGCATGTAATGTAAACTTCTTTTTTAAAGCCATATTAGAGCATTTGAAATAGATGAAGAATTTTCCCCCCATTAGGAATCTCTCCAGTTCTGAAAACTACTTAATGTGGCTGTTAAAGACTACATTCAGAAAAACACTGTGTTTTGTGTTATAAATGATGGGAGGAAAAGGTTTTGATTTTCGTTTTGCAATCGTAGATTGCAAAGGCCTGAGTGAATGGTCACTCAAGGCTGGCTGTAGTCTTAGTAGAAGCAGTAGTGGTAGTGTGCTAGTGGTGGTTTTGATGAGCACGGCCGTGGTGATTCTTTAATAGTAATTGATGTTTATTTTTGCTTAACTGTGTGTCAGGCACTGTGCTAAGTTCTTTGCACGTGTTACTCCATTTAATACTTTGAACACTTCTGAGGTAGGTTCTGTTGTCTTCTCTGTTTTATAGATAATGATAGTGAGACATGCAGACAAGATGAGTAATTTGCCACACAGGACAGTGGACTTAGTCTCTGACCTTTGAACTTGTACAGTATTTAGGTTGGAGTAGGTGTTGACTGGTTTTGTATATCAGAAATAAGAAATGGTGAATACCAGAGATTTTAAAATATTATTTCTGTGTTTATTTTTAAATTTAAAACATTTAAAATGTTTTGGTGTTGACATGATCTAGTTACCTAGTTCAAGCTGGGCTCCTGTCTTAGGAGTCATCCTGTCTCAGCCTTCAGAGTCTGGGATTCCATGTCTGCTGCCCCTGTGGACAGTTGTACAGCCGAATATAATTTGAGATAGCTGCCTTTCTCTTAATATGCACAGAATCATAGTGTCATTTTTCTATATGTAGTTTTAAAATCTGGCTAAATCCATTGTGAATAAATTTAAGGAAAAGGCAGTATGAGTGATTGATACGGTGGAAGCATAGCATGTAATTCCATTAGTCTCTCTTGAATGTAGTAATAACTTCTATTTTAAGAAATAAACCTAACTTTTAATAGAGTAGAATGATGCATTGGAAAGAAGCCCTGCTCTATAGAGAGAGGGTTAAGATCATTCCCAAGATATTCTGTGAGTACGCATTACTCCCAGTGCTGGTTTACATACAGATGAACACACCACATTCACCTTTCCACCTTTTTGTTTCTCTTAATATATTATTATCTTAGAAATATTCCATATGAGTTCATGTAAGTTCTCCAGTTCTATAATTTTAATTTCATTGTGTGGGTGTAGGGTATATTATAATGATCAACCAGGCCTCTACTAATAAATGGTTAGATTAGATTATTTACAGGGTTTTGCTTCTGTGAGAATTTGATTGTAGTTTCTATTCTTGTATTTTCATCTTTTTCCCTAATTAAGAGGTTTTTTTTTTTGTAAGATTGTATAAAGTAATGGCTTGGATCAAAGGATTTATACATTTTTATTTTGTGATACTAGAAATTTCAGAGCGTTTTACCAATTATTACTCTTATAAAAAAACATGAGTGTGAGCTGGGCTCTGGAGGCACACGCCTTTAATCCCTGCATTCTGGAGACAGAGGCAGCCGAATTTCTGTGATTTCCAGGCTAGCCTGGTCTACAGATGGAGTTCCAAGACAGGCTCCAAAGCCACACAGAGAAACTGTCTTGAAAAACAAAAACAAAACCTCCAAAAAGAAACAAGTAAGCAAGCAGCAAAAGATAGGAGAACATGAGCACGCTTGCTCCGACAGAACATACACTAAAATTTGAACGATACCTATGCAAGGGTGGCACACAGCCTCATGGAGTGGTCCCAACTTTTAAAAGAAAACCCGAAACTTAGTTTCTCATCTGTTGTCACCAGCATTGTTATCAATACTGCTTGTATGGTCTTCATGCATTTCAAAGGTTGAGAAATTGTATATTCCTTTATTTTAGCTTGCACTTTTAAATTATAAAGTTTAACATCTTGTCATGTATTACACATTGTATTTTCTTTCCTTTTGAATGTTCATATTCCTAACCTCTTTCCCCATTAGACTATTAGATTGTCTTCCAAAATTGATTTCCAAATGTTCTTTGTACACTAACATTCTGAATTGTTTTTTCTCAGCCGAACACTAATCTTTTGTCAGTATATTATGACAGACTTTCAGCATTTGTATGTAGTATGATAAATGTGTCTTGTATTATTAATTATATTTGATTCTTATGTCTTTGGCTCAGTGTTTGACCTGTTTGTGTAGTCACATGCCGTTGCCAAACTTGGCTATTGGAAATGTTTCTGTATTTGTAGGCCTTGTTGTTGTCACCTTTGCTTCTTTTCAGAAATTTCCTGGGTATTCTTACATGTTTCTTTTTCTGTATTAAGCTTATAGTGAGTTTGTCTTGATTCCCAAAATATCTCGTTGGTATTTATTGAGATAAAACTCAATGTACAGATGAATTTTGGAAGAATTGACACCTAGATAGTACCAACTCTTCTATCGAAAAATAGGATGTGTTTTCTGTAGTATTACTCTCCTTTCATATCTTAAAGTGAAGTTTTCAGGGTTTCTCTTTGAAGGTCTATTATTGTCACATTTGTTCTGGGTACTTTATTGTTTACTAGTTTAGTTTGTTTGTATTATAGTAGGTAGAGTTTTTGATTTTGACATCTTAACTGCTAACTTGCTAAATTCTTATTTTCATTCACTCATCAGATGGTTCTTTTATTCTGTGGCTATGTAATATCTGAAATCGATAAAGCTTTTATTCGTCCATTTAAATTTTATGTTTTCACCGGGCTGTGGTGGCGCACACTTTTAATCCCAGCACTCGGGAGACAGAGGCAGGTGGATCTCTGTGAGTTTGAGGCCATCCTGGTCTACAGAGCTAGTTCCGGGACAGCATCCAAAGTCACAGAGACCCTGTCTCGAGAAATAGAACATTTTTATGTTTCCTTTCTTTCACTTGTATATGCTAGCATTGTAGGAATAGTGCCAGTCAATGCTCACTCTGTGATGTTCATTGTTTGATTTGAGATTTGTATCTTAAGGTGGTTGCTGCCCATGCTATGAGGATTATCGTTCTGGACAGTCTTTTCTGTCTTCTGATACAACTCTTTTCTTAATTTATGGTAATGAAAAAAGTATTTAGCAGACTGGTGGGAGCTCAGTGGTTAACAGCACTTCCTGTCCTTCCCGAGGACCCAGCTGCCTGTAAGTCCTGCTCCAGGCGTCCACTACCCTGACCTCCACTTACCAGCACAACAGGGCATAGTCATAAAAACTGCAAAACTGTTTGCTTGGGCATTTTCCATTTCAGAGACTGAAAACAGGATTGGCTGAGAATTTGTTACAGTTTTCCTCCAAGATTTTGAAATTGTTTCTTTTAGTATATGTAAAACTTGAATTAGACTAATTTCATTAATGAAGATTATTTGGGTAGTATTTCCCAAACTTATAATTATGACCCTGAGTGAGAAATGGGTTTTATGGCATGATCTGTGTGCATACAAATAATAAACAGGTATTTCACAGTAGTGTTTACCTGGGACTTTAGAATACAGAACATGGTACTTTCTACTCCTTTTTCCCTTTTCCGATGGTAGTTAAAATAAAGCCTAGTGAAAATCATAAACCAGTCTGGACAGATGACTCAGCCATTAAGAGTACTGGATGCTCTTCCAGAGGACCCAGGTTCAATTCCCAGCACTCTCCTGATGACTTACATCCTGCTGTAACTTCAGTTCCAGGGGACCAGATGCCCTTTTCTGGCCTCCAAGGCCACAAGGCGTGCAGGCAGAATACCTGTACACTGGAAGCTTTAACAGCAAAACAAAACAGACCTAACCCAAGAAAAAGCCGTAAGCTGTAGTTTGAGTAACAGTGACTTAACTTGTGCTTTTAGAGCAGTACAGCAGGTGATCAGTTGCTGGTGTGTAGATGCTTCATGACATGGCCATGAAAGCAGTTTGTAAGTTGCGCTGTACTTGTCAAAGCCCATAGTTTAGTGAATCTGAGTACCATGCCTGGCTAACATTTACTGGTTCCTAGTAGAAGTTTTAGAAATCTTTTCTGTACAGTTTCCTTTATTTCCTTTTTGTGTTGGAAATATTAAAAATATAACTAGCTTGACTCTCGCCATGTGAAGTAGTGTTGTATGGTCCATAAGGAGAATCAGCTGTTAACCGAGTCGTCGGGTGTAATGTTGTGCTGAGTTCCTTCTGTTTGTTGTGGTTTTACTGACTCATTTTCCATTCCAGGAATGTCTGAATCTGAACAGGCTCTTAAAGGTACTTCTCAAATTAAACTACTCTCAACTGAAGACATAGAGGGGATGCGACTTGTGTGTAGGGTAAGTTGTTGTCTCCTCATGGTAGAGCAGGTTAAGAGTATAGATAGGGCGTCTGTGATTTGTGGTTTATAAAGCGGTAAGAATGTTACAATATGAACTGTTAATAGCCATCCCTTAACCTACTTTAAAACATTTTTTTTTATACTTAAATCATCTATTTGAGAATAAAACTAAGAGTGTTTCATCCGTAGTTGCCATTTTCTGTGATCAGCTTTGTATTGTTCGTTTATTTGCATAAGCATATTTACTGAATTGGTTTTTGGAGACAGGGTTTCCCTGTGTAGCTTTGGAGCCTGTCCAGGAACTTGTTTATGTAGACCAGGCTGGTCTTGAACTCACAGAGGTCCTCCTGCCTCTGCCTCCCAACTACTGGGACTAAATGCGTGCGCTACCACCGCCCAGCTCAAATGATTTTGACTGTTTTTTTTTTTTTCATAAAATCAGAGTGCAGAGTATAGGTTCTTATTAGGTATTTATTTCTTCTTAAATGTACTTATTTTTCAGCTTGCTAGAGAAGTCTTGGATATTGCTGCTGGGATGATAAAAGCAGGTGTGACTACTGAAGAAATTGATCACGCTGTACACTTAGTAAGAGCTTTCCTTTTTTATTTTAGAAGTTTCAAATTATTAGATTTTTTACTTCATTTTATAATGTTCAAAATACTTTATTAAGTGAATTTGAAAGCTTACTTTTGAGTTGTTTCAAATATGGGAAGTATCCGTAGCTATTACACTGCCTACAGATGTTGGGCATCCAGGCATTTCGCTAGCAGCAATTGAAAATATTTGGGAAAAATAACTTATATTTGAACAGACGTGTTTGTGTTCTGTTACTCCTTCTACTGTTACGTAACTATGGAGTATTTACAGTGTAATAGTAGTTATATAGTAATGGCTTAACGTATAGGGAAGGATGTGGGTAGCATATGCGCAGGTGTTACGCTGCACAGTCGGCTTGAGTGTCTGCAGAGTGTGGTAGCAGCCAGGGGTTAAGGTACCAGTCTTCCACTGATACTTAGGCATGACTGTGTATGTGATGCTGACGTCGAAGGGCACTTGAGATATGTTATTCTGAAGCCTCAGCCTTTTATCAGCTTTTATAGCATTGCTTACCCAGTGCTTATAATAAACCATACCACTACATATGCCAGCTGTTCTGAAATACAGACCAAACTGCAGAAACTAGACCAGAAATCAGTTTCTGTTCATACACTCAGGAAAAAGGCAATACACAGATGAGCTGGGAGGACTCTGACTTAGTCAGGGTTGTGTTGCTGTGATGAGACGCCATGCCATGACCACAGTAGCTCTTACAAAGAAAGCATTTAATTTGGCCTTGCTTACAGCTGCAAAGGGTAAGTTCACTACTATCATGGTGGGGAGCGAGGCTGCAGGCAGGTAGGGGGAGGGAGAGCCCACTCCATTGCTGCACTTTCTCTATCAAGGCCACACCTTCTGCCAGAGTTCAGGCCCTGGTGACTAAGCATTCAAATATATGAGCTTGTGAGTCTTACTGAAACCACAGCATATCTTAAAAAAAAATTCTTATTAACAAGGCAATAAACAGATCAGATAAAATTTGTAGTATATATGTGACATAGT
Organism: Cricetiscus sungorus; assembly: GCA_030556225.1. Classification (NCBI taxonomy): domain Eukaryota; kingdom Metazoa; phylum Chordata; class Mammalia; order Rodentia; family Cricetidae; genus Cricetiscus; species Cricetiscus sungorus. Next base: position 40,177,554 of record JANBXA010000141.1, on the reverse strand, counting down.
AATATCTTTTTGTTTTAAAATAAAGATTGCTTGTTAGAGTCTTTTAGGTGTAGACTAGTTACACATTGGATGTCTAAGTTGTTAAGCAGCTCTAATGCATGGACAGTGGGTTTTAACCGTTTCTCCCTATGCAGCCATTACTTTTGATGTGGGGATGAAACTAGCACTCCATGGTGCTAGAGTCATGATGTTATTATAAGTAAATAAGGTGACTACCTTCCTGGAAGAATTTGACTATATGCCTCAAGTTTATAAAAATGTTTTAAAAATTAAAAATCCAAACATTGTTTAGTTTGTGTGGGGTAGGATTTGTGTGTGTGTGTGTGTGTGTGTGTGTGTGTGTGTGTGTGTGTGTGTGTGAGAGAGAGAGAGAGAGAGAGAGGAAAATCAGTTCTTTCTTACCATGTGGTTCATGAGAAACTCAGGTTGTCAGGTTGGTGGCAGTGTCTCTACCCCCTGAACCATTATGCTGGCCCTGTAGGTCTTTTATTTAGACTTTAGAATTTTGATTTGGAGTACTGTATATGTTAGTTAGTGTGTCACAGGTAGGCATTTGAGTACTTCCCAGGGCCAGGGCTCTTTAAGGTACCTTCATAGTCACTCATTTGCCATCACCAGCATCCTCTGGAGGTAGGTGAGTAGGTGCTGCTGACTCTCCCATTTTATAGGGACTGAGGGGAAGAGGTGTTAGATTATCCAAGTGGTGAAGCTGGCCATCTACTCAGGGATAGAAACTGGTATGGTAACTGCAGAGTACACCCACGGCAGGGAAGTGCCAGAAGGATGTAGTTATTTTCTGTGAAGACTATTTTCTGTCTCGGGGAACTTCAGGTTATTTGCGGAGGTCTAGAAGTAATGGAGTCCTTAGTAAAATTGTGAACTCTTGCACGAACAGTATCTTTGCAGCCATTAGAGACGCGCGAGACTGAAAACCGCTGCGCTGTGTGGACACAGAGTCCGCTGCGCTCTTGTTACCATGTGTAAGATTCATACAGCGTTTTCCAGTTCCACAGAATTCATTTCAAAAGCGATCATCAAATTTCACAGGAAGTACTTTACCACTTCTGAATTATACATGTATTCATTTTCTTGTTATAGGGATGGAGTTGGCCTTAGTGTAAGAGGGAATTATTAAAAATGTGTTATTTTTGTGGAGTATGTTTCCCAAATAGTGGTTAAATGAGAGTATAGTCTTCATATGATGACACTTTTTTTGTATTATGTGAATTTACTTCTCCTTTACATGGGAACCAGCAAACTGGTTTGCATACAGTATATTTAATTGGCTATATGCATATTAGACACTGGGCAAGATAGCATCTACTGGCTTGGCATGGTGTCATTGTATGTCTGAGTACCAGTTTCTTGGCCTGTGAATTCTAAGAAAAGCCTCCGTGTGTGTTTGCCATGTACACATCTATGCATATGTACATATATATATATATATATATATATATATATTCATCACTATTTTCAAGGAAAATAAGATTAGTTCTTATAGAAGCATCTGTCATATAATTAAGATTTTATGATCTGAGTAATTATTTTTTTCCTTTTGTACACTCCAAATGATTTTCTCTATATTTTAATTTACTGTAGGCATGCATTGCAAGAAATTGCTATCCTTCTCCCCTGAATTACTATAATTTCCCAAAGTCTTGTTGTACCTCAGTAAATGAAGTCATCTGCCATGGGATTCCAGACAGACGGCCTTTGCAAGAAGGTGATATTGTTAATGGTAAGAAATATTTGTGTCATTTCATTGTGAATAAAGAAAGAAGTTTTGGGAGTTTGTTAGGTTGTTTCTGTTTTCTTGACTTATTTTTTTCCTCTATTTAAAACTCAGCGTCACTCAAAATTGAAGGAACCCCACTTTGTTTAGAGCCCTGTCTCTTCTAGAACTCACTATGTAGATCAGGTTGGCCCTGAACTCAAAAATTCTGCCTGTCTCTGCCTCCCAGTGCTGGTGGATTTCCTGCCACCACACATGGCAGGAAACCCATTTTTATTGATTATATGTTGCCTTCAGTATACATCTAGTATTGTATGTTCTATACAACCTGTATTTCTTCAGTCTATTTCATATGTGATTGGTAAGTAGGCAAAAGATGGCAATGCAGAAGTAAGATTGTGTCTATTATATAATTTTTCCTCTACCAAAATTTACTAATGGTTATGAAGAGGAGAGATTTTAGAGACACCCTTAGTTGTAATTTATAAAGTCCTTAAGAAAGGGGAAACCTCCTGCAGAAGTGCCTTTTTAAAATGGAGTGGCTTTGGACTCCTATACTCTGCTGTCTTGGAAACACTGCATGTCTTGAACTACAATAACATTTCTCTTTGGGATTGAAAGTATCAGTGAAGAAAGTTCGCTAGAGAAAAGTAATCAGCAATCTTACCCAGCTGTGAACTTTCTGAGCTCCAGTGACAACTGGCTTGGCAAAAGATGACCCCGGTGCAATTATAAAATGGAAGTTATGGGGATAACCAGCTACTTTTTGATTTGGTTTAAGAAACTCGTGGGTCAAGCCGTAATTGGCGAAGTCATAGGCTCCGGGGGACAACATGATACTACCATTCTGCTAAATGAACACAGCATTAAAGAGTACCCTAGGTTTTTATCTGTATACCCACAGGTTAGTATAGCTCTCAACTTTGATCAGAGAACCTCCTTTTTGTAGTAGATGGAGATTAATAGAGAGACTCATGTAGCCAACATGCAGTGAAACAGATGAGACTTGTCCTTAGCTCTAAGTGGCACATCTCTGTCACACCCTCATCCCCTCACCCTACCCCCTGCTAAGACTCAGGGACCATTTTAGAAGAGGGGCAGAAGGCTCCTAAGAGTCAAGTCTGTAGACATCTGCAGGGAAACAGTGTTTCCTGGACATGACAGCCTTGGACACATGAATTTACAGCACCTGTAACTGAACACATGACTTTTACAAGCTCATGCCAGCCAGAATTCAAGAATTGGGTGGAGTGTAGAGGGCTCATGAAGTCCTAACCCTTAGCTGAGATGCATCACTGGTTTCTCAGGCAGGGAGGGTCAGGAAAGGTCTGACTGCAGGAGGTGTCCTACACCCATGTGTATATAGGTAGCTCTAAGAGACTTGGGATGTTTAGGGCCAACACATAAAGTTGGGAATGGAAGAATGGAAGGAATAGGGGTGGATTTAATCACAACACATTATCTTCATGTATTAAGTTCTCAAACAATAAAAATTAAAAAAATGTAGGCTTCCTTAGATGTAGTCATGTGTATGTATTATATATGCATATAATTGAACTTATACATTGCAATGTCTAATCTAAAGTTTGCACTTGTATGCGTGTGTTCTTGTATGTGTGCTTGCATACTTGTGTGGACACCAGAGGTTAACTTCAGTGTTTTCCTCTGTCACTGTCCACCTTATTTTTGAGGGCTCTCACTAATCTGGAGCTTACGTTGTAACTAGACTAGCTGGCCAGTGCATCCCCAGGATCGTTCTGTACCTGGAGCTTACCATTGTAACTAGACTAGCTGGCCAGTGCATTCCCTAGGATCCTCCTGGGTCTGCTCTCCCAGGGCTGGGATGACAGGCCTGTGTTTCACACCTGACTTCATTTACATGGATGCTGGGGATAGGAACTCAAATCCTCACTATTGCTCAGAGAGCACTTTATCCATCAGTCTCTAAAGGCCTCTACAGGCATTTTTTATTACTAAATGAAATTAGTCTTTCTAGTATCTAGAGAAGCAAAAGTCAAATTAGAGACTACAGATAGAAGAGATTAAATATAATATTGTCTTTATTATGGTTATTTCTGACTTTTTAAAGGTTGTTTATAGACATACGTTCTCAGTTCAGCTCTGATACTCATGTACTATTTAATTATTGTTATTATTTGCAACAGGGTCTCACTATGTAGCTCTTGCTGGTCTTGAACTCAAAGAGTTCCTGTGCCTCCCGGTGTGAGGGTAAAGGCGTGTACCACCACACCTGGCTAAACCTTATTCTTTTTGTTATGTGCACAGCATATGGCGTTTTTGAGGAATGAATTGTCTGCTCTGCAGTGTTGTTAGCTCCTCAAAATCTGTAGTGTAAAGACACTCATTTGGTGTGATCCCTAGAGAGACATGCGTTTATTGTAGTGACACAGTAGTAATCTTCAGTCTGGGCAAATACTTACAGATGGGCGAAAGACCAGTGGACTTTTTAGGACACCTAGAACTAGATTGGCTTTGCTCTTGTGTCCCAGGAAGAGTGAGTTAAAGATAACTGGAAATGCCGTCTGTGTAGTTTCAGGACTTTAGTTAGTGTCAGCTCATGTCCACACCTGGTTAGTTACTTACACAGCTGTCCTCTGTGTAATGTTTCTTCTGTTACAGCGGATCTCATTACTGGCGTAAAAGCCCTCCATGTCTTATGCTGCACGGCCTTGCTCTTGTTCTGTGCAGCGAGTTCAGGCGAGTTTCCCTTCCTTCGAGGGTTCTTTTAGGCAGCACCACTCTCGCTGAGCGAGCGTGTGGACAGATTGTGTTCATTTGCTTACCCTTGCCCTTTTCCCTTCCAGTGGACATCACTCTTTACCGAAATGGTTATCATGGGGATCTAAATGAGACCTTTTTTGTTGGCGATGTGGATGAAGGAGCACGGAAACTTGTTCAGACTACGTATGAATGCCTGATGCAAGCCATTGATGCAGGTCAGCCTCAGCCACACCACACCACACACCACCAGCGCGCAGTGCGCTTTCATCCCGTCTGCTTAGTCACTGTTTCAGGCAGGTTCCACTGTGTGACAGGCCTGGCTGTCCTGGAACTCCCGCCTGCCTCTGCCTCTGCCTCTGCAGTGCTGGGATTAAAGTGTGTGCCGCCACTGCCCGGCTGCTTTAGTTTCTTAAGGGCTTTGTAGCTGTTATCCTGGACATTGATGGTTTCCTGCAATTACACTGTTACATACAAGTGCATTTCTCTAAGATTCTTTTCAGCCTGTCTTAGGCCTTTTTATGTTACTCATGGGAATGGCAGAACAGGAACAGCTTATGGTTGAAACCACCAATAAAAGGATAGTTTGAGAGCAATTTTCCAGAAAGTTCCACAGCCTTTGAATTTTTACATTCACCGTGTTGTCCTCATCACACTTGATTCCCATCAAAGCCCTGACATGTCATCAGCAGAGTATTGAACAAAGGGGGGGTTTTTCTTCTCTGTTTTTTATTTTTTCTAGATAGGGTTTCTCTGTGTAACAGCCCTAGCTATCCTGGAACTATCTCAGTAGATCAGGCTGGCCTCGAACTCAGAGATTATCCTGCCTCTGCTGGGATTAAAGGTGTGTGCCACCATCACCCAGCCAGAGTGGAATTCTTTAACAAATGCATGGTTAAATCTAATAACATTGATCTATTTTTTTTTATTGTTTCCAGTGTGCTGTTTGGGAAAGCTCTTTACGATTTACATGAAGGCTGCATAGGTTAGAGTGAAAATGAAAGCTATTAGTGTGGGCAGTTCCCCCTACCCAAGTGTAATTACTGTTAAATCAAAATCTTCAAAATTTTAGGTGATTATTACAGTAAGATAACTTTATTGTTCTCATTTTTGTGAGCTTCAATTTTCTATTATTTTTAAGGTTTTTACCCAAATAGTTTGCCTGTATGATATGACTGACATAACCAGACATATGGAGTGCTGTACAGCGACATTTGGCAAGGAGTGACCAGAACCTGACCATCAGAGCAGGAGTCAGGAAAGAAGCTAGGGTTGGCTCTGTAGGTGGGTGCTACACCTGTAAAACACAGCGTTACTGCTTGCCTTGGCAGCACAAGCTGGAATGCTAGAAAAGATACACAAGAGCTTAACACACAAATGTAGGAAATGTTCTACATTTTAAAGAAAACTCCAACAACCCCTCTCCCCAGTGTGGAGTATAGAAAGCTTGAAAGATTATTAGTTATTTCTAGAGTAGAAGTCTTGGTTATATCTATTAATGGCACTGTGAGTCTGGTAATACTTTATTTCATTTCAAGAAGTTTAACTGTATCTTTGATGCCTACCCATTGGATACCATTTATCAACCCTCTTCACTTATAAAACCAAAAGTGTCTCCAGAGAAGACACTTGGGATCAAGTTGTCACCAGTTGTATATTTGGGAAAGAATTCCTGCTTCCTCAGCCATTATTGTTGAATAAGGATTTCTTTCATTATGTAACTTTTTTCATTGTGGCTTAAACTTTTGTTGTATGTCCACCACCTCCCCAAGATTGATAAGATCTGGGTGGGGATTGAAAAAAAATTACTGGAAAATGTAGCACGTATAATAAAAACCCAGAGACAGATATTGGGGTTCAAACTGAAGATTAGAAAATGCAAAGCAGCCACTACAGATTTCTTACCTCTATCAATGCTCCCTGTCCTCAGCATGACTAACTCCTGCCTTCCCTGTTCTTCTGTTCCTCTCTCGTGCTGGGATTAAAGGTGTGCACCACCACTGCCAGCCTCTATAGCTAACTAGTGTGGCTGCTGGGATTAAAGGTGTGTGCCATCACTGCCTGGCTTCTGTGGCTGACTAGTGTGCCAAGCTTTATTTGTTAGATCATAAACAAAATATCACCATGGGAAAAGTTATTGTGGTTCCTCAAAACTCAGAAATGTTGACTAAAATACCAGCTGGTTACTCAGACATTTAACTATATGGGGAAGAAATGAAGCTTTTAGGGGAGGTTTTATGGAAACCTGGATGGGGTAGCTCAGTGAGCTGAAGAAGAGTGAGACTGGAGGGCATCAGAGGACTCAGCGACACATGCTGGATTCTCCAGGAGTCTTAGTGCCACGCAACTGGAGTAGCAGTGACAAAAGCCCTTTGCTTTCACGGGAACACTGCTGAAACTCAGGAGAAAGCAGACTAGTAAGAATAGCGTGCAGAGTACCTTCTAGATCCTGGGCTTTTTGCAGAGACAGCTGTGCAGTCTGAGAACCAGTATGGGAATGAGGAATACAGACAAATAATTTGACCAAAACCTGGAGAAAGGCGAGTTACTAATTGGACATTGCTTTTCTCCTGTTGTATGTCATGATCTCTTTACATTTGTTTGGTATTTATGGAGTGCACCTATGTATGCTAGGCTTGGTACTCTCCCATCATGTAACTCCTGGGGTTGGACTCAGCCTCTCAGGCTTGGTGGCAAACACTTTTTTTTTTGGTTTGTTTTTTTGAGACAGGGTTTCTTTGTATTGCTTTGGAGCCTGTCCTGGAACTCGCTCTGTAGACCAGCCTGGCTTTGAACTCACAGAGATTTGCCTGCCTCTGCCTTCCGAGTGCTGGGATTTAAGGCGTGCACCACCACTGCCCACCTAGTGGCAAACACTTTTAATGCTTTACTCTGTCATGTCTTCTGCTCATGGAATGGAATGTGGAATGCAGCCTTTGACTCTTAGTGTGATGGCTATTCCTGGTTGTTAACTTGAAAACATCTGGAACTACCTAAAACCGAAATGGCTGAACACACCTGTGAGGGATCTTTTTCTTAAATAAATCATCGGAAGTGGGAAGACCCACTTCCAAGCCAGATCTTTGAGGTGGGAAGGTCACCTTTAGTCTGGCAGCCTATATGAACATGGAAGAGGGAAGCTTGCTCTTGGCCTACTTGTTGTCACTGTTTCTGGCAAGTCCGTTCCTTCACTGGCATTAGAGCCCCCTACCTTGGGGCTCTGGTGAATACTGAAGCCCAGCTGAGATACCCAGCCTCGTGAACTGAATGACTAACCCTTTGTTGGTAGGCAGTCAGTGTTGGACTAGCTGGACCACAACTTATTAACTGTTCTAATAAGTCCCTCCCATACACACACACACACACACACACACACACACACACACACACACACACACACACACACACTCCATCCATACACATACGTGTGTGTATGTATGCACACACACACACACACACACACATACTCATATTTCAAAAATGCATTTTCTTTTCATTCCATAAGTTACAGAACCCTTAGAGAAAGAGGGTTAAAACAATGTGTTTTTCGTTCTGTTGTAGTGTTCTTTGGGAAAACAAATGGCGCCTTTTTGATCCCTTGGTATCCTGTGTGGTGGTCTCCCCATTTTTGCACTCAAGGAAGTGCTTCTGTTTTTGAATCATTTACTGGCTGTCTGGATTGCCCTGTGTCTTCGTCTCCTCCTGTGTATGTTCAGGCACAAAGGCACAGTGTTTACAAAGGTCCTTGCAGGGAAACCAGCTGCTTGGTTAAGTGCTATTCTTCCTCATGGTTTTTCTCTCTTTCAGTGAAGCCTGGTGTTCGGTACAGAGAACTGGGAAACATCATTCAGAAGCATGCCCAAGCAAATGGGTTCTCAGTTGTTCGAAGCTATTGTGGACATGGGATCCACAAACTTTTCCATACAGCTCCCAATGTCCCACATTATGCCAGTGAGTACTGTCCAAATACTTGATTCTTTCTGTGTATGAACAAATACTCAAGTATAAGTCAGGGCCTCCTATTTTGTATTTACTGAAGTAATGTATTAGTTATGAGTATACCCTTTTTCCTCCCAGTTTTACCTGTTCAAACACAAGTCAAGTTGAAATCTTTCTCACATGATAGTCTGTAGGAGGTGTGTGGCCATGAAGAGGTGATTCAGGCTCTGTTGTCTTCAGCCCATTTTTTCAGGTCACCTTGAGATTGTTTCCCCACAGCAGATAGTGTGCCAGGGGAGGTGCTTGGAAGCGTGTGCTTGGGAGTTTTAGTCCACCAGCTGGGGATTGGCATAAATCACCTATATATTTTCTTCAGCTGGCAGGAGTTCAGAGACTTAATTATGTCTAACGGCAGGGGATACAGTAAATGTAATCTACTGAGTCCTCTTGGAGAAACACGTGGATTGTGGCGATCAGTGCATAGTCTAGCTGTCGTCCTTCTGGTTCCTTATGTGAAATTCTTTCATCTTCATGTGGAGTTCTTTGTGTATTATTTATTGGTTTAATAAAGGAGAATAAGGTATTTTTTTTAGAAACAAAGGAAGTCTAAGATACTGTATTCCAGAGATCTCGTCTCTGGAAGATTGACCATATGTTACTTAGTGTTAGAAGCGATAGTTGTCCGTGAAAGTGAGCAACAGAAGGAATTTGATACACGTGCCTATATGCATTTAGACACGTTTCTTCCTCTCTCCCTGTTTCTGAACTTTTATGTAAACACTCAGTAATGTCTTTGTGCTAATTTTCCCACCCTTCAGTAGTTGGGAATGGTGATGTCTATTCAGGAGTTGTTGATTCCTGGGGCACTTGGAGCTCTGCCTGACATTCATACATGAAAAGTGACCTGACGTTTTAGAATGGCAGGGAAGCTATTGTGCTGCTGAGGTACAGCATCCTGGGTGTCTGCAGTGAGCACTCACTTGCAGACCACATCATTCTGTGAGTTGTGATGTTAGGAAAGAGAAGACACTGGCATTAGGAAACGCGTAGCAGCTTCATTCATAGTACGTTAACCCTGAAGTAACTGGAGTGCCCGCTCCGTTCACGAAACTGACACGCTGATCTCAGCACCAGGGACATGTGTGCTAGAGGCTGCACAGAGGGAGCGCAGAGGCAACGAAACACGCTGGTTTAAGTGTGCATACTTGCGGCTGAAGAAGCGACACTGTGGGCGGGGGTCTACGCTTCATACCAAAGCGGTTACTGAAATGTCAGAGAGGAAACATGGTCGGAGACGTGGCTCAGTGGTCACGAGCACTGTCTGTTCTTCCAGAGGGCCAGGCTGCATTTCCTGCACCCACATGACAGTTTATTAGCTCTGTGTTCCAGGTCCAGGGGATTTGATGCTGTGTCTGGCTTCTGCAAGCACCAAGCACATACATGGAGCACAGACATACATGTAGGCAACATGCCTGTATACATAAAAATGAAAATTATAAAACAAAAAAAGCCAGGTGGTGGGTGGCACACGCCTGTAATCCCAGCACTTGGGATGCAGAAGCAGGAGGATCTCAGGGAGTTCAAGGCCAGCCTGGTCTACAGTGCTAGTTCCAGGACAGGTTCCAAAGCTACAGAAAAAAAAAAAAAAAAATTTAAGAAAGAAAACTGAAACAGGAGGCAAATCATTGTCCACATTTGTTTCTGAGTCATTCATGACAGAAGTCATGGTGACAGTACCCTGCATTTACACGTCCACTTGAGATACTGTAATGATGAGTAGACACAAAGTTTTATTTTATTTACTTTTTGGAGACAGGGTCTCACTGTGTAGCCCTGGCTGTTTTGGAACTTACTTTGTAGATCAGGGTGGCCTTGAACTCAGAGATCCATCTGCTCCTGCCCTCTGCACCCAGCTCTGGGTTTTCATGCAGAAATGTTGCCCCTCAGATAACCAGTGCTTGTTAGCGAAATGAACACATTCTGTGACACGAGTAGGAGGAGTTATAGTTCTTTTAAATGAGCAATGGATGAGTGGGCTGAGGTAAGACTTTCTATATTAGCTCTGGTTAGTAGCTTGTCATCTTAGTTCTTTTAACACTTCTGGAGCTGTATTGTAACCAGTGGGATTGAATCCTTTATACTTCATATACCCCAATATTTAGTCAGTGTAAAGTTTCAGTTTTTAGTTTGGCAATGTGTTGCCTGGTTTTTTTTTTTTTTTTTTTTTTTTACATTAAAATCTCATCTCCATTGCTGTTGCAGGCCATTTAGAGAGAAAGTTCATGATATTAGAAATGAAAAACCTAACTTACAGGTCTTAGTTGATTTCTGCTTCCAAGGGTTCCCATGAGTTTAAGAATAGGCTTTGCTGTAAGTGCACTTTGGGAAGCCTAATAGTGGTCAAGCAGTGTGGTGGGCTGTATACCAGGAGGGGCTGGGATGGAAGTGCGAGGGTGAGGCTCCATCACACATAAGCAGTAGCTTGCTCATGATGCTGGAGTAGGTATAGGAAGAGAACCCTGGAGTGGCTGGCTCATGTGCCCTCTGGTGGCCAGCCTGAGTAAATGCCATGCTTTACCTGATTTGTACCTTTTACGGTTTAAATTTTTAGATTTAAAACTGCTCCATATATTGGTCAGTATCTTCTGACAAGACTGTTCCTAGTTTTAAACTCTGGTTTTGGAGACAAACTCTGGGCTTGACTTTGGAAGCTGTCCTGGAACTAGCTCTGTAGACCAGGCTGGCCTCGAACTCAAAGGGATCCGCCTGCCTCTGCCTCCCGAGTGCTGGGATTAAAGGCGTGTGCCACCAACATCTGGCAAGACTGGGCATTCATAATCCTGTCTCATGGTCCTGAAAAATACTACTTGTGAACTTGACAAAGGGGCCAAAGGAAGTATTTGGAGTGTGAATTGCAATTTGTTTTCAGATAGAAATACATGTCTTCTCATTATTTAAACAAATTGCCTCCTATGCACAGTTTTATTTCCATTTGAGAGTGAGATAAAAGATTACTTACAAGCCTTTCTGAAAGTTGTGTATTAGTGTGTTCCGTTATGTAAATATACTCCGCTTCCTCAGAGAAGTGAGAGGCTTCTGGTTTATGACATATGTCGCTCAAACTCCCATACTTAAGGGGTTCTGGGAATTATTGTGTGCTCCACCACACCCAGCAGTCTTGCCTTTTCTAATCTGTATTAACATAAAGACTGCTTTTCCACAATGGTGATTGTATCTGCAGCTGAGCCTATGGATATCCCTGTATCTTATTGTTAAAGCATAAGCCTGGAATAAAATCTGCCCACAGACAGATGGTTATTGGCAATGGCCTCTTTGCTGAATGGCAGACTGGGAGAGTCATGGAGGGGAACTGCTGGGAATGTCAGTCCCGTGTCCCTGCGAGCTGTTCAGTTTAGTGCTGTTGGGTTGTGGTGTCTCTTGAGAATTTCTTTTAATTTCAGAAAATAAGGCGGTTGGCGTGATGAAGTCGGGCCACGTGTTTACAATTGAGCCAATGATTTGTGAAGGTGAGTGTGTTCCTGTACTCTTTGTCACGTTTCTCTTTTTGCTTTTTAATTTTTGCCAGTGCACACATAGTATGTAGAGAAGAGACAGTGAGGAGGGATTGGTTCTCTCCCAGGTGTGGCCTGCGAACCAAATGTCGGTTGTCAGGCTGGTGGCGAGCACCCTTTTCTGATGAAGTGCCAGACTTTGTAACATTTGTTGGGTTTTTATTTATTTTTGTTACCCATCAAATCAGTAGCTGGAACCCTTTGCTTCCTTCTCCCGATGGCATCTTGATTGGTAGTATGTAGAGAATTGAACATGTAAGGGTTTCCAAGAAGATACTTTCTAATGATAATTCTTCTGTCAGTAAGTGTACAGTACTTGGCTGTGGCCCCTATTCATAAAGATCTTATCAAAGGACGAGTTACAGTACTACGATTGTACCTCAAGCCTCTGTAGAGGTTCCTCTATGACGTAGGAGGGGGAGGAGGGGACAGACAGTTACTATCCAGGTTAATTCCAGCTGCAGAAGAAGTCATTGGAAGGGCACACAGAGCCTTGAAGAGTGTAACTCGCTCGGGACGGGCATCTGTTCCTTCACAGTCAGCATCCACACCTTGTGGTTTCATGCAGCATCACACAGAAGCATATCATCCACTCTGATGTCTGGCAGCATTCTCTCTGGTCCTCTGGCAGCACAGGCTGTAACGATGGGCTCCCTGTCATGAGCAGTTATGAGGTCATAACTGAAGTGCTTCTTTCTGCCAGTTGCTTGTTGGGCTCAAGCACGGGGACTAGTGTCTTCTGACTTTTGGAAGCACACCTTTGCAGGTCTTTCAGGTGTGAATACTCAGTTCTTCAGTGGCTGCTTCTCTGGAGCCATCCACTTTGTTGTTGAAGCAGGTCTCTCTCTGGGACATGGGGCTTGCCAATTAGGCTAGGCTGGCTGCCATCGAGCCCCAGGAGAGCCGCCTAATTCTCTGGGGCTTAGCCTCTTGCACTGGTGTTTGGTATGGGACTCAGGGCCACATGCTGTAAGGCTAGTGCTTTGCCAACGGGGCATCTCCTCGCTCTCACAGTTTTCTTAGCCCTCAAAAACAAAACAAAAACAAAACTATTTCTCTGAGCTGTAGAGATGGCTCAGCAGTTAAGAGCACTGGCTGCTCTTCCAGAGGACCTGGGTTCAGTTCCCAGCACGCACATGGCAGCTCACAACTGTCAATAATTCCATTTCTAGGGGATCCAGTAGCCTTACACAGATGCATGTGTAGGTAAACACCAATGTAAATAAATAAATCATAAAAACAAAACAAAAAACCCCCAACAACCTATCTCAGCACTCTGGAGGCAGAAGCAGGCAGATCTCTGAAATTGAGATCTGGTCTACAGAGCGAATTCCAGGACAGCCATGTTACACGGAGAAAAAAGCAAACCTTACTTCTGTTTGCTCCTCTTTTCTCTGGTTGTAAGAATTTCATATTAAAGTCTGTCATCGGCCATTTACAGTTGCGTCAGGAGTGACACCCTGTAACAGTGCAGGAACTAACGTTCACTTTGTCCACTGAGACTGTTCAGTCAGTCAGTCTGGAACATTGCCAGTTCAAGTCTGCTCAGTTCTGTGGGGAGGCATTTCCATGTGTTTGCTGAAAGGAAGTCTGATGCCTTTATTTTGGGATGCCGCCTTGACTTGATACTGAGAAATATAAAAATTGCTACACATGAGGAGAAGTGGGCATGATTACTTCCTTGGTACGGATGGGAATGAAAGTGGACAGGCTTTACCTAACACCAGGTGTTGGGAGGGTCTTGATAGTATATTGACTGCCTGGTTCCTCTCTTGTTTGCTTTTCCAGACGGGGTTTTTCTGTGTAACATCCCTGGCTCTCTTGGACCAGGCTAACTTTAAATTCAGAGATCTGCCTGCCTCTGCCTCCCAAATGCTGGGCTTAAAGACGTGCGCCACCAATGGGCTATTTCCTTTCTTGATGCATACTTACCTAGAGGCTGTTTAGAAACGTGGGGGACAAAGCTAAGCAACTGTTTTTGCTTATTGAAGGTGGATGGCAGGATGAAACCTGGCCAGATGGTTGGACTGCAGTGACGAGGGACGGGAAGCGGTCGGCTCAGTTTGAGCACACCCTGCTGGTCACGGACACTGGCTGTGAAATTCTCACCCGGAGACTCGATAGCTCTCGGCCTCATTTCATGTCCCAGTTTTAATTTTCCCAAGATGCCTAATGTCTGAACACATCTTGTACTGTGCATTTTATTGAAAGTACAGAAATGAAGAGCTTTTTAAAAAATCACTCCTTTTGTTTTGACTGTGGATAAGGAAGGACTACAGCACTTGGTATGTGTCCTCAAGAGCTTTTTTTGGGGGGTCTGGAAAAGCTGAGAAGAATAAAGGAAACGTTGCTTACTTCCTTCAGTCCTGGCCTCACCCCCTCAGTTCTCTGTACTGTGTTCTCTTCTTTGTCCCTGAGCACTTTGACCCTAAATCTGCTTCTCACTGCTTTAGCACTGCCGCAGACCAGCCGCCAAGGGCCAGCAGCTTTCCAGGGGAATGCTGAAGATAAGAAATCTCGAAATTTAGCAACATGTTGCTCCAGATTCTTATTATATATTGATATATATGTGGAAAGTATATGCACACATTCTAAATTCCATACACATAATTACTGGACACTGCATGACCTTTGGTTGGGTCGATTCTGCTTTGACAGGATATTTGCTGTCATAGTGGATTCATAATTTGTTAGTGATTAATTTCTGCTTGGGAATTGGCCTCCTCTTGCCCTCATGCTAATTATTTACCCTTGTATGTGTGTAGGGAAGACTTCTGCAGTGTGGACCGTGTTAGTGAACGGATGGGAAGGTTCAGACTGTAAGGTCTGCTGTGGTAGCTGTGCTGTGGATGGTGGTTGGTTACTGCAGTCATTTCACAATACACTGCTATTTCAGACCTCTGTCTGGCCAGAAGTGTGAGGTCAGAACCCTTCTGTTGAAAGGTATACATACCTCCGAAGAGTGGCAGTTGTCCTGTGGCAGGCAGGTGCCGGGGAAAGAATGCCACACGGTCAGCAGGCGTGCAGTCACAGGTGACTGAGAGTGTCACCATTTAGCCAGCTAACAGCAGTGAGAAGGAACTTGTTGCAGTACTCTAAGTGCTCAGTGGGGGTGCTGCTGTCCTGTAGTGCAGGTGTACCTCACCTCTGTACTCGAGAGCCTCATCAAAAGATGGCTCTGATGCCAGCATCCAGCATCTGTGCTCTTTGCTGGTTGTCCAAGTACAAGTGTATGCAGTGGAGACACAGCAGATCATAAAGTTGTTGTGAGAGTATCCTCGATTACACCAGTGACACATACTTAAGACATCATCTTTTCCAGAGTGCCTCAGACCTTATTGCTTTAAGAGAATGATAATGTTTTCATGACTTTATTTTAATAATTTAGTAAAGTAATTGAATCTGGTGTAGACTTCTGGGTGTGTGTGTGTGTTTAAAGTTTTTATCAAACTGTAATATTTGTGAATGGAATGCCTTGTAATATGAATGTTAATATAATATGTAAAGGGAGATTAAAGGTTTGAATGATTATCCCACTTACTGTAGTTGCATTTGTTGGCATTTCAGAGGGAATTCATGGGAATGAGGCTAATTTCATAATCTAAACTAAACTCATGACCATTGGAGCATACACGCCTTTCCAGGTATAACATTGTACCATAAGTGACCATTGGAGCATACACGCCTTTCCAGGTATAACATTGTACCATAAGTGACCATTGGAGCATACACGCCTTTGCAGGTATAATATTTACCATAAGTGACCATTGGAGCATACATGCCTTTGCAGGTATAATATTTACCATAAGTGTATGTTGTTTAATCCAGCAGTGTGCCAGCACCATTTGAGGTGTAGCTGTATTATGAGAGCTTTTAAGGCCAAGAGTATTTAGGGGAACAGTTTGTATGCTGACAGATTAGTAAGTGGGGTTGTGTTCAATTTATATCATTAGAAAAGAAAGCTTCAGCAGCAAAATCTTGGTATAGTTTTCTGAAAAATTTAGACATGCTGGTAGGAATGCTTTCCTTGGTTTGAATTAAAAAAACAAACCAACCAATGTGGGCTCTAGTCTAATTACATTAAAAGTATATTTAGTTTACAAGACATCTACTTGCATCAGGGTACAACCACAGTTAATGTAGTAACTTACTTGTCAGTGCTGGGATTGAACTGGTGACCATGTACACAGTAGGCAGCCTGCTGCAGAACGCACAGGCTAACTGGTGATTTGATTGTTCCTTTCCTCCTGTTGTCCCATAAGTGTGTCTCCTAGGTGACTCATTCAGTTACATTGACAATAAAAAGAAGCAATCATACGGCACTAATACCAAGAAACCCTGTCTGCCCTTGGCATTAGTGCTTTCTTGCTGCTGACAGAGCCCCACAAAAGCAACTAAGGGGAGATTTATTTGTGCTTATAGTTAGAAGGGACATGGCCTATCTTGAAGAATGGCGCTGTGATAGAACATCATCAACCTGTAGGTCACCTTGTGTCCTTGGGAAGCAGATGACATTACGCTGGTGCTTAGCTGGCTTCCGCCTTTTCCTCTGTGTTCAGTCCAGGACCTTAGCCCCTATGATGGTTGCCTTTTTACATTCAGCATGGGTATTCGCTCCTCAGTTAACCCCAGACACTCCTATACGTGTGTCTCCTAGGTGACTCCAAATCCAGTTACAAGACAATGAAAATAAACTCACACTCCTTATCTTTGTGGGTAAGTACTTTAGAACCTCTTCACCAGTATTTATAATAATTGTCTCCCATGTGTTTTAAATTACAGACAAAGCTGGGGTTTGATACTGTTTAATTACTGTCTTCTAAATCACTTCTGGTTTGGTTGAAATTGGCAACAAAATACTATGTTCTGCAAAAGTAGATACACACCCATGGGATATGTAAATGATCTCTGTCTTTAAAATTTCTACTCTTGGACTAGAGATGGCGTAGTAGTTAGAGTGCTTGCTTGATGCACAGTCATGAGCACCAGAGTTGTGATCCCAGCACCCATGTCAAAGCCAGGTGTGTCCCCAGTAGTGGGAGATTGCTGGGGTTTGCTGACTGCCAGCAGAACTGGAAACCAGGGGCTGCAGGCTCAGTGAGATGCGGCCTTGAAAGAACAAGGCAGAGTGGTGGAGAGGGACTCCTGTTTTCTCTAGTCTCAGTGCAGGTGTGGCCTTGTAAATGCCACGCTTTACAGAAAAGAAGATTTTATCTTGATGTTTTATCTTGTACAGGAAAGTTGAAATCAGAGTAAAATATTTGTTACCTATATCCAGCTGTAAAAATTTTGTTACCTTCATGTAGATGGAAGTGTCTGTCCCACAGCTGTTTAGTACCAAATAAACACAGAAGCTTATATCAATTATAAACTGTTCAGCTGATGGCTCAGGCTTCTTATTGGCTAGCTTTCTCAGTTATTAACCCATTTCTATTAATCTACATATCTCCTCGTGGTCTTGGCTTACAAGAGAATGCTTGGGCATCCTACCTGACTGTTAGCTATATGGTGTTTTCTTGACTCCCCTACTACCTTTCTCTACACTGTTGATTTCCTGCCTGCCCCTTGGTCAAAACAGCTTTATTCATCAACCAGTAAGAGGAACATATTCATAACATGCAGAAGGACATCCATCATCATGGACTTTACCCTAACCTGGTTCTGGGATTGAATCCAGGGCTTTGTACACAAGGAAAGGGTTTTACTTTACCTACTACTGCTTGAGTCTGTATTTCTTCTGTAAGTACGTTTGTGCCAGGAGTGTAGGACAGAGTGCTTGACTATCACATGAGGCTTTGCAGTTTAATTTCCAGTAAGTACCCACACCCCAGCAAAGGAGTGTGCTTGGTAATAACATAATTGTTACACTAACAGAATTTTAACATTGATGCATAGTAAAAGTGTGTGCAGACTCAATTTCCCCCAAGTGTCTTCTGAGCACCACATCCTGCCCATCTCAGAGCAGTGGTTTCTCTGTTCTAGAGTAACTCCCCTGCCCTTTTAGTGTTTTAGGAAATGAAAGCTTGGAAAATTGTGTCTGTGCATATAAAAGTCTCATTCTCGTGAGGATATGCTGAGGAGAAATATTTTGACAGAAGCCTTCATAGTTGTCACGTTGCATTCATTACGGCCCATATGAGTTGTCACAGTATTCCAATGTGCTTGATCACTTTGTGTCTGTTACCCATCCCTATTTTTCCCCATTACTTTTTTTTTTAAACAAGTGGATTGGGAGCTACTTGGAGGTAGTATGGATGTCATTTTCACACTGATTTTAGCATTCATTGATATCCTTGCCTGAATCCACTATTGCCTTGCATTGCCCTACAAGTTTGATTTCCCAAATCTAGTATTCATTTATATTGACATTTTACAAAGGTGCACTTCTCAGATGTATCATCTGTCTACGTTTATTAGCTGCAGTCTACTGCCCCTTCTTTAGCAAGCCCCTCAACTCCACCTTGAATATCACCGTCAGCTCCTAGGTTCTTTTGGTGGGAGTGCAGGTTGGAGACCAGCCTTGGCTGTCCTAGGACTTGCTCTGACTCACAAGAGATCTGCCTTCCTCTGCTGGGATTAAAGGTGCATGCCACCACCGCCAGGCTAGATTCTTACTTAAATAACATTTTTCATTGAGAATTTAATATAGTGTTCTTCCAGATCCACCTTTATCTTCTTACCCAACTTTTGTGTTTTCTACTTTAAACTCATTGAGTCTGATTTGTGTTGCCCAGCTGCTCAGAGTGGAGGCCTGCCCTAGAATGTGAGCACAGGGTCAAGCCACAAGAGCTCCTTAGCTGGTGATGGGATTCTGTGCTCACTTCCCTGTCTCCATGCTGGCACTTGGCTTGGCCACGTGCGGGTCTTGTGTATTGTCGCAAACCACATTGAGTTCCTATGCGTGATTCCTAGGTTGTACCTGAGAAGTTTACTTGAAATAACCTACCACCCTTAGCTCTTGAAGTCTTTCTACCCCATCTTACACAAATCTCAGAGCCTTGGGGGGAGGGGGGGTGTGCTACACACATCTCATTTAGGGTTGAGCAGTCCTGTCTGCACGCTGACCAGTTGAGGATCTGTTTAATTACCATGTACTGAAAGAAACTTGGGAAGAGGGTTGACAAATCCCTATGTACAGCATTTATCTGTCAAACTTACATTTTTTTCTGGAGTAATGAGGTTCTTAGCCCTGTTACTATTTTCCCACCTAACTCCCGGTAACAAGCCAAAGTTGCTTGTTTGCATCTCTGTAATATGAACTTGTAAGTGTGTTTGTATTGTGGTGTCTTGAGAGAAGCATGACCAAGACACCAGGGATCTAATTTTAACTGTGTGGCTAGGGGGACACATTCCACCTCTGCACTGACGTCACGGCTTAGCAACAGCTTAGATGGCAATGTGACTGAAGCAAATCGGCATTACCAGTAGCTGGGTGCGCCACGCCACTGAGCACCGCCCTGTAGTCATCACAGCGTGGCCTCATTTTGGGCTGTCTGGAGTAGCTGCATATATACAGAAGCAGGAACAAATTCTGTGGTGCATTGTGCAAGCCCTTTACTGGCCACACATGCAGAATTATCAGTGTCCAGTTGACTGAGTACACCGTTTTCTCAAAATTCCACCAAAAGAAGCCCTGTGGAGCCAGCAGAACCAGGAACGAGCTACCTGGTTCTACATACATTTATTACCAAAATAGTTGTTCAAATAAACTTAACAAAACGTTATTGATGCTTGGTAGTATACCTTTCTAAAAGGTTATTTGCTGACAAGAAATATTCTAATCTTGGCTTGTTAACTAAACCCAAGAGGATGAATTAAAAACCTGCCTTTCTTTTGGGTCAGCACTGTTTCTAGATGGCATACTGGGTGGCCTAAAGAGACACAACAAGATACTCAACTTACATACAAATGCAGAAATCATTTTTATTATGCTAAAATATTTCTTGATGAGCCACAATTATTTATGTGGAGAGTTCAACAAAAAAGTGGCTTGTTTGTGACTATTTGCCTTGTCCTTGATTAGAGCCATGATTACACACATTCCTTTAGTCATTTGTGAAGTCTCAGAGGCTATCAGATCTGCCGGTCTGTTCTTATCCAATCACAGGAGAAAGAAAGCACAGGATGTGCTCTTCTGAACTTACATCTTTAGAACAGTTCGAATGCTGCAAGACAGAGCAAGAGGAATACAATTTGAAAGATGAACTAAAAAAGTTAATTTATTTGGTGTGTGTGTGTGTGTGTGTGTGTGTGTGTGTGTGTGTGTGTGTGTGTGTGTGTGTGTGTGCACCCTGGCATGTGTGGAGGTCAGTTCTCTTTTTCCAACATGTGGGACCTGGGCACTGAACTCAAGTCATAGGGCTTGGCAGCAGACACGTCTCCCTTTGAGCCCTGAGTGGTGAAATTTTAGACCACTGACATTCTATTTGTTTTGATCCCCTCCTCTTGGATCAGGACATTACAAATTCTGTATTGCAGAATTGAAAACTCACCTTTTCCCCGAGTGCATCAGGTCTAAGGCTTTGTTAACTTGGTCGAAGGGTAGATTGTCAGTCACAAATTCATCAACTTTTATCTTTTTGGACATATATTCAGACACGAGCTTTGGGACACTCTCTACACTCTTCCATCCTGAAAGAAATCACATTCTTAAGGATAATTTATGTAACAAGTTTCTCCAGTGCTTAGTCATGTAGTTCAAAGGTTAAGTGGAATTCAAGGAGAATGAAACAAGCTAAAACTGGTGAGACGTGGGGGAAGAATCAGATACACCCTGAGCTGTGAAAAAGTAAACACTTCAGAGTTAATCGTTCTTTCCCTATATGAGGGGTACTAAACACTGGGCCTGATGAGACATACCTCAGAAGCCAGCTACAGTGGAGGCTGAGGCAGGAAGGATTACAAGTTCAAGGCCAGCCTGGTCAACTCTGCCTCAAAAAACAAACAGCTTATAATTCTGCTGGACAGCACTTGCCTACCTAGTACGTGTAACTCTGGCTTCAAAGGCCCTTTAAATCCAGCTCCTGGAGTATGGTGCCCCCAGGAGCATGTGCCAGTTAAACAACGCCAAGATACTAGAAACCATTTAAGCAGGTTGACATCTTGTAAACAGTTTAATCCTAAAGAAAATTTTGGTCATGCCCTCATTTTAGCATACGTTTGAAGGCTTTTATTGTAGGTTTCAAAAAAGCTGGTACAATACAGGGTATGGGATCTTGACACACATTCTCTTAAACAGATCATTCAAAGTGCCTGGGATTAATTACCCCCCCTACCCTCCCCCAAAGATGGCAGGATAGGTTTGTTTAGTTTTGAAAGCCTGTAAGAACCATGGAGGTCATTCTTCACAATAGTTGGGCTGTGAGACATGTTTTGCTATCTTCTCCCCAGCTGAGCACCACAAAAAGACTGCCCAACCTTTCCCTGTAGTTAGATAGCACTAAACAAGCGACTAAACCCTCTTAGGATCACACCTAAGTGTGAGGATGATCACGTTAACAGCTTTTAATTTTGCTAAAGACTTTTGTCAAAATTTCAGTTTAGGACTCAGTATTTGTTACTACTGACACCATTATTCAGAAAGAAGTCGGATCACATCAAGTGATAGCTGCATTTTCTAAGGAAGGAGTAACCATGACAACTAAATCCACACAAGAGACCCTGGGCAGCTCACCCAGCCTGCCTCCAACTTCTGCTCACTCATTCTTGCCCTTCCTTCCTTCCTTCCTTCCTTCCTTCCTTCCTTCCTTCCTTCCTTCCTTCCTTCCTTCCTTCCCTTCCTTCCCTTCCCTCCCTCCCTCCCTCCCTCCCTCCCTCCTCCCTCCCTTCCTTCCTTCCTTCCTTCCTTCCTTCCTTCCTTCCTTCCTTCCTTCCTTCCTTCAGAGCCAGGGTTTCTGGCTGTCCCGGAACTCAGGAACTCAATATGTACACCAGACTGGCGGCCTCACACCTGCCTCCGCCTCGCAGGTGTTGGGATAAAATGCTGCAGCACCTGGCTCTTACGCTTCTTTTGGAAGCCTGTATCATCTGGTTCTGTTTACTGCAGGAGAAGCAGAATGCCTCCCCAGCACCAGCAGCCAACACTGATGAATTCTGAAAGCCTTCTCTTTAGTCTCCCATGAAACAATTCATGATAGAAATACAATTCGTGATGATTTGTGTTAATCCAAGAAAATGGGACTGGGATTGAAATTATGCCAATGGAAACAGAGTACAGAAAATCTACTTATCCCTGGTGTTACCTCCAAAGGCAGTGCCTTTCCACGTGCGTCCTGTCACCAGCTGGAATGGCCGAGTGGAGATTTCTTCACCCGAAGCAGCTACGCCAACCACCACACTGACTCCCCAGCCTTTGTGGGTTGCCTCAAGGGCTGCTCTCTGTAAGCACAGAGATAAGATGCAATCACAGATGTCCCATGAACTGCACTGAGAAGGCCCTCTTCCCCAAAACCTTCTAGAGGAGGAAGGGTGACACAGAGCCATTAAAAAAGATGGCAACACATTGCCAAATAATGTTCACTCATTTTAATTTTATCAAGCAATTATATTTTAACAAGCATCTTTAAAAATTAATCCAAATATTAAAAAAAAAATGAACAAGGCTTTTACTTGCTTTCTCTTAATTTTATACCCTATATCTTCAATGAAAACGAATGAATCTAGACTGCTTTTCTCTGATGTTATTAAAAAAAAAAAATCAACTACAGATGGACTCAAATTTAAGACCTGAGACTGTCACACTAGAAGAAAACGTAAGGGAATTACTTGAAGATATTTAACAGGGAATATATACATAAATAAAATTTTGGATAAGATTTCAAACACAGGAAGTGAAAGCAGAATAAACAGATTGAACACAGCAAATAAAAAGACTTCTGCATAGCAGAGAACAATAGCGCGCAGATGGAGCACACACATCATTTGTAGAATTACAAGGAACCTCTACAATAAAACCAAACAACCTGGGCAAGGCATATAGGGACATTTCTCCCAGACACAGTAGGTGAAAACATGTTTAAAAACATGTTAAACACCACCAGTCACTACTGAGACTCAAAACCACAACACATCACCTTATTCTAGTTAGAATGACAGTAATCCGAAAGATTACAAAGGAACGCTTTAGAATTCTCCCCGAGAGGAGGAGCAGAAGCCGTCTGAGCTGTCCACCCCTCTCGCCTCAGCTCTCATTAGCTGTGGAAAATGGTTAAGAGAACCATTTACTATGATGGTTTTTTCCTTGGGTGGGCGGGGCGGTCAAACCCAATGCCACCTAGGAAGAGCTAAAGGCCAGGAGAGAATCCAGAGGAGGAAGAAAGGCTTACACAGATTTCTCAATCGTTGAGATTGATGCCGAGAGAAGGGAATTAATGAGAAGGGAGGAGGGCAGGTAATTAAGGATGGTGCAGGTGGGGACTGTTCCGATATGGATGATGGCTTCTGCAGGAGGAGGAAAGAGGGAGACAGAAATGCACATCAGCTCAGTAACCTTGGAGAAGGTCCACAAGGAAACGACTCTGCAGCATCTGTGACAATGTGAAGGCAAGGACGGAAGGAAGGAGCTGTTGAGAGTGAGGTCTCAGGCCCTGGGACAGGGAAGGGCTCTGTGTGCATGGAGTGCCAGGGTCACGGGGACAGATTGGTCCCGAAGACAGACAGGGCTACAACGGAAGAAGGATGGTTCAAGGGCAGATACTAGACGTTCTGGAAAATGAAATAACGCTGTGATGAAGGGGACCAAGGCCCGAGACCAGAGCCAGGGATCCTGCTGGGTTAGAAGGACCATGCTAATTTTACTTTTTACTTGACAGAAGACCTTTTAAATGCACCACCAGCACAGCTTCCGAAAGCCAAACCCACTTTCCACAACCATGTCACAGTCATCCCCTCATCCAGCGCTGTCAGGCACCGAGGAGACAGAAGAAGGCGAGCTGAAGGAAGACAAGCCAACGCGTCCTTAGCCCTGCCAATACCATGCACAAAGGCCTCATTAACTTAAGGTCAAGCTTCCTAGAGATGACTTCTCCTCTCCTCATAAACTCTTTGCCAGGAAAACTCCTTCCTGAGAGGAAAGAGGAGAGCAATGAAACGGATCAGGGAGAACCCGGGAAGCCTGACCCAAACAAGAATGGAACAGCCCTATGCTTGCTGTAGCACAGCCCAAGTGTCTGCCAGCTGCTATTCCTACTAAACAATGCTCGCCAGTCTTCAAAGCTCCCCCATTTAGGCAGACGAAAACAGTACAAAGATTATTACTAGGCAAGCCATCAAGATGCACGTTTTACGCTTTTAAATATCAGTTTAAAAATAAAAGTAAACCCTAACTCAAATTAAAATGAAAGAGTTTAGGGCTAGAGAGATAGCTTAGCAGTTTAGGGCACTTTCTCCTCTTACAGAGGACTGGGTTTCGGATACCCACACGGGGCTCACGACCATCCCTAACTCCAGTTCTGGAGGGTCCAATGACCAATTCTGACTTTGCGGGCACTGAGTATACATGTTGTGTGCATATGTATTCACAGGCAAACCGTTCATACATATAAGGTCTAAAAAGAAAAATGTAGTGCAAGAAGCTGTCAAAAGTGTAAGACAGTCCCTATTTAATGTCACCCATGTCTGTTAGAATCTGCATCCTTTGCTCAGGTCACCGTGTCAGGCTGTGTGTGTGTATCCAATCCCAAAGCCCACATTCTCCACACTATTTAGCTTTTTATTTCATGAGATAAGCAGTTAATATACACTCAAAGGCGAACATTCTTTTTTCTCTGATCCCTTCTATCATTTCCCACTCAAATAGCTCAAGAAGCTATTACCATCCTCTCCTTTCTTTAGAATTAATTCCTATCAAAGCTGTTCCTTTCAAAACAAAACAACCATTAATCCTAAGGAAACTGCATTTTAAGAAAGTATTACAAGCACAAAAAGAATGAAAGTACACACACTCACCATGACCTTCACATTGCCAATACACTCAAAGGAGAAGTCTACTCCCCCATCTGTCATCTCAATGAGCACTTCCTGGATGGGTTTCTTGAAATCTTGGGGGTTAATACATTCGGAGGCTCCAAATTCTTTGGCCTTTGCAAATTTATCTTTATTGATGTCAATACCAATGATCCGGGACGCACCAGCCACTTTACAGCCCATGATCACTGCCAATCCAACGCCTCCCAAGCCAAAGATGGCACAGGTAGAACCAGGCTCCACCTATCATCAAAGACAGTACGTAAGCAGCATGCCAAGGCTCACAGCCTCACAGGACAGGGGCCATGGTTCCAGCAATGTCTCACTGACCTGCCCAGGCCAGTCTTACCTTGGCAGTGTTCACAGCAGCACCGTAGCCGGTTGAAACACCACAGCCGAGAAGGCAGACTTTATCCAAAGGTGCGGAAGGGTCAATTTTAGCAACAGAGATGTCAGCCACAACTGTGTACTCAGAAAATGTGCTGGTTCCCATGAAGTGGAAAATAGGCTTCCCTTTGCAGGTAAATCTGGTAGTGCCATCGGGCATTAACCCTTTCCCCTGAGTGGTTCTAGAGAAGAAGAAAAAAGGAAAATGGAAGGGACAGTTATTTCCTTAACTTTCTCTATTAAAAAAAAAAAAAAAAAAATCAATTTTAAAAACAATGAGCAGCCAATACTCAGAAAAGTATACTAAGACAAAAACCCCTAACCTCAATGCAGTGTTTCTCAACCTTCCTAATGCTGTGTATGACCCTTTTAATGTTGTGATGACCTCCAACCACAAAACTTTTTTCGCAGCTACTTCATAATTATAATTTTGCTACGATTATGAAAGGTAATTAAAACATCTAATATTCAGGGTATCTGATGTGCGACCACTAGGAAGGGGTTGTTTGGCCCTCCACCCAAAGGGGTTGTGACCCAAAGATTGAGAACCACCATTCTAATGCATTCATGAACAACTTTCCAAATTCCAAAAGCACCTTACTAGATACTTACAAAGACTATGCTCTTCCTTCTTGGATCTGCCACCATAAGCAGCGTATCCCCCCCAAACCCCCTCCGTTCTTTCTCAGTTAAACTGTGCTATAAGAACTGAACTGATTCAAGCAGCTTCAACTTCCGTGACATTATTTTAAAATTCTATAAAAACTTACAAGCAAATAGAGCTTCATAAAAAACGATGAAGCCCAAACTAGAATTTACATAAGATTCCAAACAAATTATCCAACTCATCTAGTGAGAAACAGAGACACCTCTCTGGGGCTTCAGTAGGGTAACTTTTCTCAGGGCTTCACTATGTAGCCGTGGGCAATCTGTAGACCAGGGTGGTCTCAAACTCACAGAGATCCACCTGCCTCTACCTCAGTGCTGAGATGGCATTTGCTTAGGAGTACAGGTTTAGCCAGATATGGGTGGCCCTGAGCTACTACTCCAAAGTTTCTGGTGCCTCGCTACAGTGTGGGGAAGCAGCAGCATCTTCCTGGTAGATTATTGCTACAAAAATCAGAATGCATGGTAAGCATTAGCACTGTGTCCAGGGGTGTGAGGGTTAACTGTGTGTGTGTGTGTGTGTGTGTGTGTGTTGTAGGTCAGAGGACAACCTTGAGGTTGCTCTTAGTCTCCCCACCCTCTCTGAGACACGGTCTCTTTGCTACCGTGTTAGTTAGCTGGGTGAGTTGACCCTACTGATTGTCACGTCTCTTTCCACCTTCCTAGGGTGTGCTGGGATTGCATACTCGTGCTACTGCAGATAGCTCTGATGTGGTTTCTGGGGATCTGAATTTTCCCAACTGAGCCATCTTCTCAGGCCCAACACCTATCATTTCTAATAAGCACAATAACCTGATATACACTCAGATAAATATTTTGAAATATATAAATAAATACAAAAAAGAGGAGGAAACAGGTCTATGCATTGTTGTCGGAGTAGAAACTCTTCCACTCACATGGGAAAGCTGTGTGCGCTTCTCATACCTAAGCCAATCAAATCACAGGAATTCTCCTAGAGACAGTGCATCCCCAACATAAAACAGGTAAGGAGGCAGCACCAATGTTAACAGCCCGGCGGTGAACACACCCTGGTAGCTGGAGTGGAATATGACAACACCACAAAAGTAGACATGGGCACAGGAACTTACACACAGCTGAGACACAGATGTAAGAAACCTGACATGATCCCACCACACAAAGTTCTACAGCAAAGCTACCCGGACAGTGGTGGCCTCTGCAGGAGTCAGGTATGGGTTTGGAAGGGGCATGAGGGACACAGAGAGGCGCCAGCAGAGATCCCACCTACCAGCAGGTATGTACACATGGAAACATTCACCGGGCTGCACAATACAATTTGTGTACCATGAGTACTGTATTGATGTATGCTCTACCTCAATTAAAAAAAAAAAAAAAAGCAGCAAACAAAGTCTAAATGGTCTCAAGGGCCCTTAGGTAGTATGCCACACCTCACAACAGAACAACCCTCTCTGTGTCAAGGGGTTTGCTATCTCCTGTAGGCTTCACACAATGCTCCTGTGGTAACTTTTATTACTTTGATTGAACGCACAATATAATAGCTCATAAAAAGGACTTATTCCACTTAAAAAAAATAATGTCTTCCCTTGCCAATTTAGCTGGCTGTTACAGGAAGAGAATGTATTCAGAAAACTCTGACCGCCCTACCCACACCACCCTTCTTTGGTTCTTTGAAACAAGGCCATAGTCTGGCTGTGACCCTCCTGCCTCCATTTCCTTAGTGTTGAGATTACAGGTGTGGACCACCATTCCTGGTAACCAGCTCCCGTCTTACATCATAATGGCTGGTGAAACTAGGCAAACCTGGAGACTTCCGAATCTTGATTTTTCTCATCCTTGAAAAGACAGAGCTTAGTAACACTGACAGCAAGGCCTCTTTAAAGACAGAATTAAGTAACTCCTGAAAAAAGGCTGTGTATAAATCACTACACAATTACTTGCTGTGATGATAATTATTATTTTTGTGTGTATGGGTACTTTGCCTGTATGTATATATGTATTTATGCACACCATGAGTGTGTCTGGTGCCCCGAGGCCAGAAGAGGGTGTCAGGTACCCGTGAACTGGAGTTACAGATGGCTGTCGAGCCACCGTGTGGGTGACAGCTAGTACAACAGGTGCTTTTAGCCGCTGAGCCATCTAACTCCACACTTACTGTTAATAAGATCTATTCTAAGACTGTTTTAAAAGAGGGCTGGGGAGATGGCTCAGCAGTTAAAAACACTTACTGTGCAAGCATGGAGACCTGAGTCCAAACCACAGAACCCATGTAAAACACCAGGCCTGACCCCAGATGCTTGTACCCCTGGTGCTGGGGGAGGGCGGCAGGAGAGGGAGAACGAAGCCAGGCAGACCCAGGAGCTGTGGCCAGTCGTCAAAGCTGAAATGCACAGCATCCATTTAAGGGACCCTGTCTCAAAGGGGTGGGGAAGCTGTGCAATAGTTTCCTCTGAAATTCAAACATTTCATTCTGCAAGGACGCTCCTCAAGCAGGAAGGCAAACACCCCAAAAAAGCTTCAGGAAGTTCCTGAAACTGGCCAGACTCACTAGGCCCCTTCTTGCCAGAGTGAGCAATCAAAGCTAAGAGACCCCTTGAGAAGAGACAGCCAAGCTGCAAAGAAGACTCTCAGACCACAGCAGCTGCCAGAAGAGGTTTAGAGCAACTGAGTCACTTGGAAAGGACACTCTTTAACTTGCTTATCTGCCTGTAGGCTGTGCAGCATGCTCTAGGTCCCCAGCTTTTGTGAGCTGCCATCCATGCTGGGGTGGGCTTTGGTGATGCAACTGCTTTTCAGTATTTATGCTGTAAGTAATCCCTCACCCATATTCCTGTAAGGGACCCCAATACAACGCATGGTTCATTTCACCAAGCTGGACTTTGATCGGTTGTGGGCTCCTTATGTGGCCTAAGTAGACACATGTGTTACATCTCCCCAGGAGAAGTTTTGTCATGCAACAGAAGGAAGACGAAGAGGTGTGTGTGTGTGTGTGTGTGTGTGTGTGTGTGTGTGTGTGTGTGTGTGCTTCTTTGATGTCCTGCTGTGGCCCCTACATGTGCAACAGACAAACACAGAGTAAACATACGTATTAAAAGAAGATGCTAACCTGATCTTCTGGCAAAGATTTGTTTTAGGGTTCAGACAGAACTTGCATTCTCCACACTGTGGGACATAGAGTGGGATGACGGTGTCACCTGGGAAACAAACGTGAGGTCATTACCCTGAAGGATGCAGCTGGCTCTAAGTGAACACAGCAGTCCCCTTCACTTCACCAGCCAATGCAACTCCGCAAAGAAAAAGCCTCAAAGCCTAGAAACGTTATCACAGAGCACGGTCCAGACACTAGCCAGCGATGCACAAAAAAGTAGGTTTCAAAGTTTTTGAACTAAATGAAACTCTAAATAATTGGAGGATAAAGAGGTTGATATGTCTCAGAAACACCAATTCATCGATGCATCTCTAAATATCCTTGCTCAATTTGCCAAAATTGCTTTTGGTAATGTACTTGAGACAGTTTCAAATGAAAAGCAGCCTGCAAAATCAAAGAGGAAGAAGTGAATCCAAGTATTTGCACTTCCAAGAAAAGTGAAATTAACTGTGACAGCTTTCTTAGGTGATGCCCTGCTCATAAATACATAAAGAGCTGCATATTATCCAGACAATACCATCCCTACCCAAACAAGCCGAAGTCACTCTGAGTGAGTAAACGCTCTTCTTACCTGGCTTCACCTTAGTCACCCCTTCACCGACACTTTCCACAATTCCAGCACCTTCATGTCCCAAGACCACCGGGAAGCACCCCTCAGGATCAGCTCCGCTCAGGGTATAGGCGTCAGTGTGGCAGACGGCAGTGGCAATGATCTACCAGGGTGTTAAGAGAAAAAGCAACTAAGCCTGTGCATGCAGCTGGACATACCACATTTTGCAGATTGATTTTTAGATACACTTCTTTTACAATTTTACTCCTCTAAAACTATTACAGTTCTTAGACCTGACAGACTTCTCGGCAGTAATGAGAATGGTGGTGCATTAATTTGCAAGGAGGTCTGGCACAGCTATTTTCCTTTTTGGTTGAACAAGCAGAGGAAAAGCTGGCGGCTTTACCAGCGATGTGCCTTTAGTTGTAAAGAGAAACAAAACGGGGCGGGCGGGGGGGGGGGGGCACCTCACTGCTGCGCTCCCTGACTTGGGGGATGTGATGCCTAAGAAGACATTATTTCTGAGAGGTGTCTGTCTGTCTGGTCCCTGCCAAAACTCAGAGCTTTTAGTGGAATAGAGCCTTTTTGCTAACATATGCAATTTTACCAGACTCTCCCTGGCTTCTAATACTCATATACTGGGGCTGGAAAGACACCTCAGTGATTAAGAGTGCTTGCTGCTCTGGCAGATGATCTGGGTTTTGGTCTCAGCACCCACATCTGGCAGCTCCTACCTGCCTGCAATTCCTCTGGGCTCCAACACCCCCTGGTCTCCTGTACCTGGCACATACAGACTCATACAGGCACATACACCTATCCATTAAAGAAAAAAGCAATTAAAGGCAAAAGCTTATTGCTTTTCTGTTTCTGTCCTATGTGCCTGTTCTTTGCTGAAAGCCACCAGTTTCCTGGGGATGAAAGCTGTCACTATGTCCATGCTACTCATCTTACTTTATCTAGGCCAAACTGTCTTCTGTACCGGCAAAAGCACCAATCAGCTTAACTTTTGCACATGAACAGAAACACAAGATTTCAGATTCTTAGACCCTGGCTGAAAAGGAGCTTGAAAAGCATTAGGTTTTCTGCTTCTCAGAGACTTGTGAACCCTGGGACACAGGCTGGTGTGCACAGAGGTTCTGGTGGCACGACGATGCAAGAGATTGGTGACTCTTTGACTCTTCCTTGAAGAACATTTTTCCAGGGTATTAAGGAACAAAGCATAGGAATGGTTATGACTTTAAAGCATTAACTTAAAAAAAAAAAAACACAAAAAAAAATCCAAACAAACAAACAAAACCCAGAGCAGAGGGTAAAGCAACCTTTCATTAATGTTAAGGTGTCAAAGGTCTCTAGGGAATGCTGCCTTCCATCTTCCGCCTCTCTCTAGGGGTAACTTCTTACTCACAGTGGCGGGTAAGCAGGGGACTAACAAGTCCACTGACCTTTGCCTTGTCCGCCAGGGGCAGGGCATGTTAAAGCTCTCCAGGCAAGGGAACTTTGTTTGTTTACTGGTCTAATCAATCAAGGACCTTTCTCCAGTTTTCTGGAAGCCAAACTGAAGCTCATGTGTATCTTTTGACTCTAAGGCACCACTCCATGAATTACGGGATTAGCAGAAGGGAGAGGCTCATATAAAGCCACCCTAAACCCAAACCACACAAACTTATGTCTCGGCAGTCCAGTAATCTGGAGGTTTGGCTTCTCAGCCCCGGACCAACACCGGATGATGGGAGGGCAGTGAGAGAGCATGGCTCTGCAGTTGGAAGGCTTCCAACGCCTTCTTCTTGACTCCACCCTTCCGGTTAGTCCTCTGCTGCCCTCAGGTCCACTCTCCCACCGGGCTGTGTAAGCTTTTTCCCACTGTGCCATGCTGTAACATTACCTTAATTCGAACTTCATGAGCCTTTGGAGGGGCCACTTCTACCTCCTCAATGGAGAGGGGCTTTCCGGCTTCCCAGGCCACTGCAGCCTTGCATCTGATCACCTGAAGTGGGGGAAAGGGAGCGAACGGTTTATCCTCCTAAACTAATAACTACTTCACGGGCAATTCAGATAATGATGAATGCTAAAGTCAGCGTGTACCAGCACTGGGGAGAGGGCCCAGTGGGTGGAGGCCCTGCCTTGCAAGCATGAGGACCAGAGCTCAACTCCAGAGCACACCTGGATACAGTGGCCTGTCTGTAACCCCAGCGGTACACAGGGGATCCTCAGAGCAAGCTGGCTGGCTAGACTAACCGTACTGTGGTTCAAGTGAAAGATCTGATTCAGCACATACGGTACAGAGTGACTGAAGAAGACACCAGAAGTCAGCCTCAGACCTTCACGTGACCATGCATAAATACGCACACACACAAAACTAAATAAAGTGAACAACACATTCTCAGGAAATGTATACCTCTGTGTGAAATGGAGAATTGTTCTTTTAGGTTTCATGTAATTAATATACTTAAGAACATATATTTGAATGGCCAGGGACAGTGATGGAAACCTTCAGTCCCAGCACTTTAGAGGCAGGTGGATCTGTGAGTTCGAGGCTAGCCTGGCCTACATTTCAAGTTGCAGGGCTACATAGAAAGATCCCACCTCAGCTGGGTATTGGTGGTGCACACCTTTAGTCCCAGCACTTGGGAGGCAGAGGCAGGTGGATCTCTGTGAGTTCGAGGCCAGTCTGGTCTATAAGAGCTAGTTCCAGGACAGCCTCCAAAGCCACAGAAAAACCCTGCCTCAAAAAAACAAAAACAAACAAACAAAAACAACAACAAAAAAGAAAGATCCCATCTCAAACATCCCCTGGAAAAAGCACCACTCTCTCTCTCTCTCTCTCTCTCTCTCTCTCTCTCTCTCTCTCTCTCTCTCTCTCTCTCTCTCACCACACACACTTTTGAAAGGTTGAAGAGATGTCATTGGCTGCTCTTGCAGAGGAGCTCAGGCTCAGGGCTCAGCATCTATATGCTCAGGACTACTTGTAACGCCAGTTCCAGAGGACTCGTGCCTTATTCTAACTTCCACAAGCATCTGCATCCATGTGGTGCACATAAACACACAAAGGCACACATACACATTAAAATATTTTTTAAAAAGGATCTAATTGAAATGCTCAAGACATCGTCCAATGTATAGAAAAGAACAGATTAAGACACAGGTCCTGCTAGGTGTGGGAGTGCATATCTTTTTTATTTTTTATTTTAGGCAGGATTCCTCTGTACTGCTTTGGAGGCTGTCCTGGAACTTGGTCTGTAGACCAGGCTGGCTTCGAACTCAGAGATCCACCTGCCTCTGCCTCCCAAGTGTGGGATTTAAGGCGTGCCACCAAAGCTCGGTGGAAGTGCGTATCTTTAAATTCAGCACTTGGGAGGCAGAAGCAGGAGGATCCCTAAGTGAGGCTCACATACAGAAAGTTCTGGACCAGCAAGAGCCACATAGTAAGACTTCGTCCAAAAAGCTAGGGATGTCGCTTAGAGCAGTGGTAGGGCACATGCCTCAAATGCACAAGGTCCCGGATCCCAACACAACAAAAGGCGCCAGGTAAGAAAAACAACAAAATCCCGAATAGGTCCTGTCACTAGGTTTGGTAAGTAATTCAAGGAACCACAAGTTTATTATGTATCATAATAATCTTTCTCTTGGGATAGCTTATAAAACACCACTGTAGTGCGAAACTATACAGTGGAAAGGATTCTAAAAAATATCCAAATGGGGGCTATGTAAAAATACCATAATCATCTCTTGCAACTGTGTTGCAGTGGATCAGATAGAATTCTGGCACTCAGGAGCCAAGGAACGCCACAGGGTTAGCCGTGCTCCAGGGAAAGGCTTCCCCAGTGTAACAGATGTGCTCTGGCAGCGTGGCGCTTCCCCACTGAAGTTGTTACAGTTGGCCTCCAGTCCCCCAGAGTGTAACAGCTCCACTTTGCTAGTGGAAAGTTCCGGCAAGTGTCACAGCCCTGTTCCACCTGCTCAAAAGGTGTTACTTCTTTCCCCCATTCCATTCCAGCTGTGAAGGAAGGTCTCACCCAAACCTTATTTAAGAGATTTATTGGGAGAAAGAATTCAGGAGAGCTGTGTAGGCCTTTAATCCCAACACTCTGGAGGCAGGGGAAGGTGGATCTCTGTGAATTTGAGGCCAGCCTAGTTCCAGGACAGGCTCCAAAGCAATACAGAGAAACCCTGTCTCAGAACACCCCCCCCCAAAAAAAAAAGAGAAAGAAAGAAAAGAAAAAGGAATCCTGGAGAGTGGCTGCCCTTGAGACCACAAGCACAGGGTTTATATGAGGCTTTTTAGGGGTGGAATTTTTCCAAGCTAGGGATTGGTAAGATTTGAATCTTACCAATTGGTAAGATTTGAGCTCAGGCTGGCTAAATTTCCCACTTAGGGATTGGTTGGTTTTCTGCAGATTCAGGTACAAATTTGGCTCTGATTCTAGGGCCAAAGTGTGTTTTTTTGGCCTTAGTTTCAGGGTTAGGGTGCATTTCTTTGGTCGCACTCTTTCCCAACAGTAACTGTGTTAGCTAATGCATTAGCCATTTACCATGTGTGGCTATTGAACACTAGAAAAAGGTCAGTGTGATCTGAGATCGGCTATAAATGTAAATTTTGAACGCTTAGAAGAGTAAAAAAAAAAAAAAATCTCAATTTAAAAATGGTGGTAATATGGTGAAGCAACGCTGTGACTATTAGGTTGAGAAAACATACCATTAAAATTATTATTATTTTCCAAGACAGGGTTTCTCTGTATTGCTTTGGAGGTTGTCCTGGAACTCGCTCTGTAGATGAGGCTGGCCTCGAACTCACAGAGATCCACTTGCCTCTGCTTCCCGAGTGCTGGGATTAAAGGCGTGCGCCACCAACACCGGAGTATTCTTTTAAGTGTGGTTCTTGGGAAGTTTAAAATTCCATATACAATTTTTATCGTGCATCTAACGCAATGAGCTACCGCAGAGATTGCACTCAGGTCAGCTCTTCCTTACCGCAGAAGCAAACCTAATGCGGGATCTTGGTTTTGGTTAGTTCACTTGATGCTTACAAAAATATGTTGGCAGAGTAAAAGTTGCAAGCCACTGGGTTTATAGGAGATGGCTTGAAAGTTAACGAACAGCAAGACGTGATTTAAAGAAACATGTACACGGTGCTGCACACGGTAAGCGAAGGCCCAAGGGAGAGCCTGACTTTGCTTGCTAGTTTTGAGCGCGGCCAGTGCTCAGCTACGCCATCCTGCAAGTGCGAGCTGGTCAAGCTACTCCAACCCGCCTCTTCCCAGGGCTCCGGCCGAGCACAGCAGAAAGCAAAGTTGCTCTCCAAGCTCAGGGCCGAAACAAAGCCGCGCTGCCCTCGCTGCGGCTGCGCTCGCGGGCCCCGGCTGGCGGCAGCATGCCCCACGGGAGCGCCCTTCCTCTGCTCCGGCCCATCCGCGATTCAATACCTGGTTCGCCATGTCCGAAGTTGGGGTCGGTGAGCAAAAACGTCCGCAGCGAGCCTAGCGGATCCCGGGGATGGGCGGGACGTGCGTGAGGGGCGTGGCTGAGCGCGGGGCGGGCCTAACACCGGAAGGGCGGGGCTTGAATTTTGGCTTCCGCTCTCCGCTGCTCCGGAGTGAGGCTTCTTATTCCGTGCTGGTCTGACCGAGTCGCTGCAAAGCATCCCCGGGGCATCTCCCTGTCTAATTTCGGTGCAGTCCTTGTACATGAGGCTTAGAAGTGAGAGAAGCATAACGAGAGGGAACCGCACTGCTCCCCTTCCCGCCCTCCTTCCTCCTGCTTGGCGCTTCTGGGTACCGGATGAGCCGCCACTGCCCCCAGCGGCTGTGAGATGATGAGGGAGAGGACCCCTCCTAGAAACCAACTGCCCTAGCTGGGGTTCCAGCAGCTTCCGAAGGGCCCCGGATATCAGGGACCTTAGGACGCCTGGAGAAAAGTTTGTAGGAAGAGATCAAGGGAGCAGAATGGGCAGAGACGGAGGAAGCGGCTGTAATCCTAAATGCTACCTGTACACAGGGAATTTTTGTTGAAATGTACGAACTAAGGCACCGCATTCTTTTTGTATTTTCAAAAGACAGGCCTTAAGGGTTGATGTTCTCCACAAAACTGAAGTCCTTCCCTGTTTTCACATTCTGACTTTTAACTTACATAATAATTATAGAGTGACTACTGGGTTCCGTTCTCCAATCGGAGTGCCTTTCCTAAACTCCAGGCTTGAAGTGCAAAGTGCCTGCTAGATACCGATGTGTACTAGAGTATCTCATAGTGCTTTAAACTCCACTCATTTAAAACTAGTCTTGTATTTTCTTATTAAAGGGACCTTTCTTTGTATCTTTGTGTTGATGGCAAGTGTGTCCATGTATTTGCTCCAGCCAGAAACCTGAGAATCTCAGTGTAGGGCCTTTAGATTGCCCCGAATGACCAGAAGACAACCCACATGCAATTGCCGAAAACAGCTTTATTTTCAAGACAGAAAAATTAGCATGCTGGGGTCGACCCGAAGTAGCATCAACCCCAGGGAAGAGTGAGGTGGCCCCTTTTAAGCTTGCTTAGGGGAATTCTAGCTGTGGTCAGGCATTCTTTGAAGTTAGTGACTGGCTCATGGCATCTGGTCAGCAACTGTGGTGGCTGTGTCAGGGTTTGTTTGCTATGTGAAGAGGCTTTGAAGATAGCAAGAACAGTTCCTACTTGAGGTCAGGTAGGACCCTGATTGGCCACCTGGCTGGTCATACTTCCTGAGGGTCTGGTTGGGGTCAGACATGAGTCAATATAGGATGGTGGGGTAATATGGGGCAGAGGTCTTAGAAAACTGGCCTCTTTAAAAACAACTGTCCCTGGTCCCTTCATCAACCCCCCCCCCTTGAGTTGAAACTAAGTCAAATCTTTGGACTTCATAGAATTCTGTATCATTTATAGGCAGAGACCTATATTGGTTGCAAAGGACCATTAATTTAATTGCTCGGGTGTGTTCTTTTATGATAAGGAGGAGAGTGTTGACTATACAAGGCCCCAAATCAGAACTAGCAACAGGACCAATAGGGGTCCTACCAATTCGATTATTAAGGTGGTGCCCCATGGGAACCATGAGAACAAGGGTTCATGCCAATTAGAACTGTCCCTCTCTTGATTTTCTCTATATTGTAACCTCTTACATACCAGGGACAGATTCTTTTATGACCTCTGAGTGATTAACATAGAAGCAATATTGTGCTCCCAGGGCCAGGCATAGTCCTCCCTGGTGAAAGAAGAGTCCTCCCTGTTGAAAGAGGAGACCTAATCCTGGGCAGATCTCCTTATGCTAAAGAATGGAGGGAAGACTCTACGGGAGACAGATTTTTCTAACTTGGCCAGATCTTGATCTCTCAGTCTTTTTATTGTAACATGAGGGCAGTAGTACCTGTTCCCATCACCCCATCTATCCCCAGACCTATCAAAGTGGGACTCTGGAGTGCTGGAGACTGCCATTGTCAAGTGGGGAAGGTGCTTAGGTGGATTGTCATGGTCTCATCCGAATAATAAAGAACCTGGGGGAAAACCTGGATGAGGACACAACATTCTAAGTTTTGTCATAGTAGTATCTGGGTGTGTACACATGGGCTTAGTCCTGTGGAGCTTCCACCAGGGACCTTCAGGCACCTTGAGGTAATAGGTCGTGGAAGGGCTGGTAATAAAGCAGAGGGTAAGCCTTCAGCATGGACATGTAAGATGGCAGAATATAAAAGCCAGCGTGTGGACTGATCCTCATGTAAGCTTGGGGTGGGTTCCCCACGGGCAGGTCATGTGGGAAGAATTTTTCTTGTATGAAGAAATGACTGCTATGCCCTCGTAGTAGGGAGGAGTCTAAACATAACCAACAGGTCTGGGTCCAGTTTGACTGAGAATTATTTAGGTAAACATATATAGTCATTAGGAGAGCAAAGGCTTGATTAATTGGTCCTTGGGGCTGGGAGTTTTCTAGCGGGACTGACATTATTAAGGGCGCTGATTGTTCTGGGAAAGGATGGCCTTGCAGGTCGAGCCGAGGTGTTTATAGCTGGATTTGAGTCAACTGGGATAGGCACATGTAAAGGGCCTATGAATTGTGTGGTATATGAAGACACCTTCATCATAACCACTCATAGTCTTAGCCGCTCCCCCCCCCATCTTTCCAGCCACCTAGTTAGCTTGTCTCCCGGCCACTGTAATGGAGATCAGAATGGGATTGCATTTAGCTGACCCTGCATAGGCTTGGAGGTCTTTTTCCTAAGGATTAGAAGTACTAGTTGCTGAAATAAGGTCTGGCTGGTTATTATACCAAGAAGTGTTAGTTTTGCATCCCCAAGTGGTACAATAGAATTGTCCTGGTCCCCTGGAGTCTTGGGTGGCCAGACCAGGACAAACACAGAATCTGGTAGCCTTTAGGCAGGCCTTCAGGCATTATCTATGACATCCATAACCTGCAGAGCAGCCATCATAAGACAGGCTCTTTCCATCCAGGCCAGTGTCCCAGGCCATTCTGGCGAGATCACAGAGATCTATTGAGAATGTGAGGAAATAGGTACCCAGAGGTGCATGGAATGTAAGTTTCTGGGTTGAGAAAGGTACTTAGGATGAACCTAACATGAGGGGGATTGAGCGACAAGGCCTAGTAGTATCAATTGGGTGTGGGCCATCTGCTGATCGGGGATTTTTGAGAACCTCCTCTATCGAGTAGGGAATGCTTATGGTTAGAGGCTGACCCAGGGTTAGTTTGCTGGCATCCTAGACCAAGTAGGCTGTGGCTATGATAATATAGAGATAGTAAGGCTATCCAGAGACCATAGGGTCCAGCCATTTGGATAAACAGGCCACAGGCTGCTTCCAGGGTCCAAGATTTTGGGTCAGGACCTCTTTAGTTACTTACCCCTTTCATGTATGAACAGTTGAAAGGGTTTGTTTATGTCTGGTAAAGGTAGGGCAGAGGCCCTTAGCAGAGCTTCTTTTATGGCTCGAAAGGTCCCTTCTTGGATCTCAGTCCAGAGGAAGGACTTCTCAGTCCTATGAGTTGCCTCATATAGGGGTTTGGCTATTTCAGCAAATCCCGATAACCAGAATTGGCAGAATTCACCTAAGCCTAGAAATTCTCAGATCTGCCTTTGGGTCTTAGGGGTTGGGATACTGAGGATAGTCTGCTTCTGGGCATGTGACAGCAATCTCTTACCTCAGAAGGTATGTGACTTATGAGTTGCAGATCTGAGTCTTTTTAGGTGACACCTGTATCCCAGCTGATCTAAGGCCTGGAAGCAAGAGTTCTGGTCCTTGGAAGCAATCAAGATGTTATCCACAGATTGAAGGAGGCTTCCCTCAGGGTGTGAGGTTTGGTAGTCCCTCAAGTCTTAATGGAGGGCTTCATTAAAGATGGTCAGGGAGTTTTTGAATCCTTGGTGCAGGGCCAGGTAATCTGCCTGCTGAAGCCCCAGGCTGGGTCATGCGATTCAGAGGCAAAGACCGGCTGGCCCTTGGCCTCCGGGATTAGGCCGAAGAGAGCATGTTTAAGGTCTAGAATTGAGTAAACTTGCAGCTCTGGGGAAAGGGAGTTCAAGAGGGTATAGGGGTTGGGAAAGTTGGGTGACTATCTGCCACAACAGCCCCAGTGGAGGCAGTGTAGCAATGGCTGAGAGAAATCTCAATGGCTACCTGTCCAGAGGTTTGCACCACACGTGGTTACGCCTCCTGGGGAAAAGTGGTCCAGGTCTCTGCAGGTGCTTGATTGGCTGGCTGCTTGGAATGTGTGCTAGATGTGTTTTGTGCTATAACAATTATGTTTTTTAATTATGGGCATTTTAGCCTGTAGCTCTACTGTTAATTCAGAGAAGCCTAGAAAACACTTAGATATAGTTTCAGGAACTGAAAGAGATACCGACCAACATTCAGCGGATGTATGTTGACTTCTGTGCCCCCGATCATAAAACCCACAGTGCCAGATGTCAGCCCAAGGCCTAATAAAAAATTAGGGCTAAAGCTGTAAGGAAGCAGTCCACAATGTGACCTTGCCTGTAATCAGCCTACCTGCAGCTAGGCTACTGTGGGAGTTACCACAAAATTCTAACTTGGTATCTTAGGGCCCTTGAATCATTGCTATTAAAAGTTTAGTGTTCAAAGACAATAATTCTTCTCTTTACTCAGTAAATCAAATCTCTGATACGCTGACCACAAGCAGGCCAAAATAGACAGAGGCTCTCAGTTATGCACTTGCTTAGATGTATTTACTATCTCATACTTCAAAAGGAATTGCTGACATTTTTATAGATAGAATGTTTGTTTATCTTTAAACTATGGCCAAAGATCAGTTCTTTCTACATAAAAACCTGATACTTTGAAGTAAACTTTACAGCAGTTCGCAAACCTCCTCAAGTGTGTTTGTGTCTGTCTGTCACGCCGAAGCCACTGACCTGGTCATCTGAGTCTTGGTCTCCATGCAGACCTGCTACCCACTGAGCAGTCTGCGGCAACTATCTTCAACCTGTTAGTTAACTCCCCTAAGTCCTTCATTGGCCGATAATAATTGTCTGGCAGAAGCGTGGTGTCCCGTGGTGCCTGGAAAGGCACTAGAATTTCTTGCTCTGGGAGCTGATAGGCTTAGTGATGCCCACTTTGGCTCTGGGGTCATGGGGTACTGCCTTTCCTGGAGTGGTTGAGCACTTGCCTTTAAGGTAATTATGACTGGGGGTTGCTGGATTGCTGGTCCTGGTAGATTGGTCTCTGCCCATATTCCAGGAATGGGATGTTGGAGTTTGAACATTAAAAAAGACACTTCTGAAGTAAGTTTCTTTGAGAAAAGCCTGCATTCTTCTAGGTCTAGACATAAGATACAGACTTCAGACCATGGGGGATATTGTCACTCTCCTCCCAGTGAAATGAATTTGGGCCTTCACTTTGGCTAGTAGGTCCCACCCCAACAAGGGGTAGGGGCACTCAGGAATAACCATAAAGGAATGGGATACATTTATCTTCCCCAAATCTACAATTCGCTTGGTGGTCCATGGGTGTAGAGCTGTTCCTGTCAGAAAAAGGGCCTAAAGGAGTTTTCAGCACAGAGTGATGCACTCTGGTACCCACTAGGAAATCAACTGGTTGCTTCTCTACTTGTAGGCTTGCCCAAGGCTTGAGGAGGGGCTCCTGGCTCCACCAGGACCTCTCTGGGGTTCATCCCCCAGGGTTCCTCAGTCAATTATGACTTTTGGTGGTATTTAGCCCTAGTGGGACATCCCAGCCTTATCTCTTGCTAAAAAGATCCAAGTCAGTCCCCTGGTTTGTCTGTTCTCTGACATTTTTCTATTGTTGTAAACTTCAGTGACTATGGCTACTAACTCAGACATGCTTTTACC
Organism: Cricetiscus sungorus; assembly: GCA_030556225.1. NCBI lineage: Eukaryota > Metazoa > Chordata > Mammalia > Rodentia > Cricetidae > Cricetiscus > Cricetiscus sungorus. The sequence continues at coordinate 40,136,561 of JANBXA010000141.1, read as the reverse complement.
TTCAAAGTCATCGAGGCACTGGCATTTCTTTTTGATATCTGGGGCTGCCTGGTTAACAAAGGTCATATCGGTGCTTCTGGGTCCAGGGGGAGTGTAGGTGCAGTAGGCTACCATCAGTCGTCAAGAAAGGCACCTGGTGATTCTGTCTTCTCTGGCATTACCTGGCTTACATTTTGACAAATTCTGGGCCACCTAGCGGCTGCCTGAAGACCCCTTCCCCACACCCACGAAAATCTGGTGATAGGCCTTCAGTCTCTCTTTCCCTTCACTGGTGTTGTAGCCCCCATCCCTGTGTGATTGTATTGAGGAGAAGTCTGTGTTAATGATGGCCTCATTGCCCGTGGGACCAGTTTACGGCAATCACACTGAATCCGATCTCTTTCCTCTGTAGAAAAAAAGAATCTGAAGAAGCTGCTGACAGTCATCCCAAGTAGAACAGTGTCAAGAAGGGATATTATAGCCTGTGGCTTCTCAGAAAAGAAGGGAGTCCAGAATTTCCAGTTGTATGGATGGAATGGTTAGTTAGATGGGAGTTTCCATCTGTATCGGGCAGCCCCATGGCTTGGAGGGGCAGAGTGACTACCTTCCTGGATCATGTGTGGAGCAGGCTTGGCACTGGAGTAGCATCAGAGGAGCAGGAGGGCTAGAGGGAGAGCGGGTACATGAGGGACTCCGGGAAGGGGCCAAGGGTTCAAGGGCTTTGGTTAAGGCCATGGGGAGGGGGCATTGCGTGGAAGCTGAGGATCTCAGGTTTGTCTCCTGGATCACCTGTAGGATTGGGGTTGTGGGGGAGGGGGTTACTCCATTTCCGGGTTAGGGGCAGGTGGAACAGTTGGAAGTGAGGTGGTCACTGCTGTTTTCTATCTGCTGCTCATGGGTGGACTGGGAAAGAGTGGCCTCAACCTTGGGCAAGGAAATGAGGGGTTTCAGCCACGAAGGGGGAACCGCACAGGAGGTTCTACCAGGCCACAATGTAGGAAACCTGATCTGGATATCTGGGGTGGCTTAAAAGGATATTATGGACCTTGAGAACAAGACTTAGGTTAAAAGATCCCTCTGGGATGCAAATTAACAAAATCAGAAATGAAAAGGGGGACATAACAATGAACAATGAGGAAATCCAGACAATTTTCAGGTCATATTTTGAAAACCTGTACTCTACAAAATTTGAAAATTCAAAGGAAATGGACAAATTTCTGGATAACTATCACTTACCAAAATTAAATAAAGAATAGCTAAGCAAATTAAACAGACCTTTAACTCCTAATGAAATAGAAGCAGTCATCAAAAGCCCCCCCTCAAAAAAAGCCCAGGGCCAGATGACTTCACTGCAGAATTCTACCAGAAATTCAAAGAACAGCTAATACCAACCTCAAATTGTTCCACACAATAAAAGCAGAAGGTCCATTGCCAAACTCTTTTTTAAGAGGCCACAATCACCTTGGTACACACAAAGACACAACTAAGAAAGAAAACTACAGACCAATATCCCTGATGAACATCGATGCAAAAATACTCAATAAAATACTCGCAAATCAAATCCAAGAACACATCAGAAAAATCATCCACCACGATCAAGTAGGCTTCATCCCTGGGTTGCAGGGATGGTTCAACATATGAAAATCTATCAATGTGATCCACCATATAAACAAACTGAAAAAGAAAAACCACATGATCATCTCACTACATGCTGAAAAAGCCTTTGACAAAATTCAACACCCTTTCATGATAAAGGCCTTGGAGAGATCATGGATAACAGGAACATACCTAAACATAATAAAAACAATATACAGTAAACAACCAGCCAACATCAAACTGAATGAAGAGAAGCTTAAGGCGATTACTCTAAAATCAGGAACAAGACAAGGCTGTCCTCTCTCTCCATATCTCTTCAATATTGTTCTTGAAGTTCTAGCTAAAGCAATAAGACAAGAAAAGGAGATCAAGGGGATCCAAATTGGAAAGGAAGAAGTCAAACTTTCTCTATTTGCAGATGATATGATAGTTTACATAAGCGACCCAAAAAACTCTACCAGGGAACTCCCACAGCTGATAAACACCTTCAGCAAACTAGCAGGATACAAGATAAACTAAAAAAAAAAATCAGTAGCCCTACTTTATTCAGACGACAAAGAGGCTGAGAAAGAAATCAGAGAAAGATCACCCTTTATAAAGCCACAAACAACAAAAAGTATCTTGGGGAAATGCTTACCAAACAAGTGAAAGACCTATATAGCAAGAACTTTATGTCTTTAAAGAAAGAAATTAAAGAAGATATCAGAAAATGGAAAGATCTCCCATGCTCTTGGATAGGTAGGATAAACACAGTAAAAATGGCAATCTTGCCAAAAGCAATCTACAGATTCAATGCAATCCCCATCAAAATCCCAGCACAATTCTTCACTGACCTTGAAAGGATAATAGTTAATTTTACATGGAAAAACAAAAGACCCAGAATAGCCAAAACAACCCTGTACAATAAAGGAACCTCAGGAGGCATCACTATCTCTAACTTTAAGCTTTACTACAGAGCTATAGTCCTGAAAACAGCCTGGTATTGGCACAAAAATAGACAGGTAGACCAATGGAATCGAATTGAAAGTCCTAATATTAACCCACACACCTATGAACAACTGATTTTTAACAAAACAGCTAAAACAGCTGTGGGCCCAGACCCTCGGCAGGCGGGCTGTCGTGCTGTCGGGCCGGCGTGAACTGAGAACTTTCACTTAAAACTTAACAAAAGCTTAAAAAATAGTTTTTAGAAACAAAGGAACAGAGACTAGCAAGACTTCTTAGTAGCAGCATTTTCTCAGTTGGATTTGTTTTGCTGTAGACAGAGATTTGCATGGCTTCTTTAAGGGAGGTTTCTAAAATTAGCATAAGCGGCAAAAAACCACCTTGCTTTTAGAGAGCTCTGCTAACAATTCATTGGTGTGTAGGAGAGCTGCAATGAAGGTTTACACTGTGTTTTAAAAAAATACTCTGGCTTGGGAGAGAAAAAGAAACAGGACACAATGGTTTAAAAAAGAAAAAAGGAAATAGAATGGATGGGTGTGGTGGCGCAGGCTATTGATCCCAGCACTCGGGAGGCAGAGGCAAGCAGATCTCTGTGATTTCAAAGTAAACCTGGTATGCAGTGAATTCCAGGATAGATAAAAGTTACACAGAGAAACCCTGTCTCAAAATATGTAAAAATAGAAGTAGAATAAACAGAGTAATAAAAAAGATGGAAAGCACAGAGAAATGTTGGATACTATATGCAATTCTGTTGTCTTTAAATTATTTGATTGCTGAGAAAATAACAACTACTGATAAAAGAAATGCTGCTGGATTAATTCAATTTATATATTTTAAAAATGCTTTGACTCCAAAATTTAAGCCTAAGGACAAGTTACTGGGGAAAAGGATTTCTATGTTTGTTTCCACAGAAAATGAAAAGCTGTGGGTTACTTCCAGACTGACATGGTTTGACCAAGCCAGACCCCCTGAATCAGCGCCCCAGGTGATCCAACATTCAAAGCAGTTGAGACAAAGCCTTGCAGACTACAGCCAAGATTTCTGTGTCTTCTTAGGATACTCATGACAGCGCCCCCTACCAGCAGGAAGTAGTTTGGAAAGAACGACACCCAAATTCCCAAATATTGTTTATAAATGTTTGTTTTCATTTAAATGGGCTTGGTTATAAATGGCTAATGACCACAAGCAATCTTTTTAAAGGTAAAAAGGGAATTATGGTATAGATATGAATACTTTGCTTTGGAATGGATTTTTATTTATTGATACAATTTGAGGTCAATTTTGTGATATGTATATTTCTCCTCTTGTTCAGGTATTGTGTTTATATAGCTCATTTAGAATGTAATTTATATTTTAACACAGATTATAGATAATTACCTATGATAATAAGAATTTATAGTTAAGTTAGTTAGGATTTCTAGATATACAGAGATGTATTTGAGATGAATAGGCATTCTTCAAACCTTTCAAAGACCTACAGAATATGGCATTTAAAATGGTTTAGGGTTTTTCTTGACAGTGAGGCACAACTGCTCCTGGTAACACCACCTGCGTCAGAAAGGAAGATGGATATCGAAGAAACGTGTTATGGAGTTTGCTTCTAATATGGCAAGACTAGCCATGTAGGCAAGGTACTGCTCTTCTGGACTGTTTGACTTTATGTTGTAGAAACTGGACATGCAGGACCCACAAAAAGGTGACTGCTGATGCAAGATGGACATTGCTACAGGATTCCTGCTTCATGGAAGACGCAGAGAAAAATGACTGACAAACTGCCAATACAGGTGGACAGGTTAAAGTTTCCTGCTTTGCTGAAAGTCTGCCAGACACATTATAGCCTATAGGCTGAAGATGGAACATTACAGAAGAACTTCGGGTGACTGACCAGGCAATGAGTTGTCTCTGTCATTTCTAGAGTTTATATATTATCCTTCTATGGTCTTTGAAGGAGTTGAAGACAGATAGTTATGGTTATAGTTTTTCTTAGTTAGGATTAAAGATAAGTTACATATAGGACTTTAGACTCACAAAGATAGGATAGATGATATTTTCTTTAAGTCTTACAAAAAGTTAATGGACTAAATATTGTTAACTGTGATTCTTATTTGGTAACTGTTGTATGTTATATTTTGCTATGTTAAGGTTAAACCCCTTCTTTTATTTTAGACAGAAAAGAGGAGATGATGGGAGATGTTATTCTGTAAATATGTTTCTCATACTGGTTAAACAATAAAGCACTGTTGAGCCAATGGAAAAGCAAGATAGGCGGGGCTAGGAGACAAGGAGGAAAGAGGAAGTGGTTAGGAGGAGTCAAGATGTAGACCTGGGAGGAAGGAAGATGCCAGCCGTGGCTCCCCATAAGATGACCACCTGGAAATACTTAGATAAGTAGAAATGGGTTAATAATTAAGACAGAGCTAGCCCATAAACAATAATGGTAACTGGTTAACAGGATTGTATCAAATACAGAGTCTCTGAGTGTTATTTGGGGCCGTGGTGGCAGGACCAGCGGCAGTGGGCGGGAAAAACCCGCTGGTAACAAGTATACAATGCAAGAAGGAAAGCATCTTCAACAAATGGTGCTGGCACAACTGGACGATGGTGTGTAGAAGACTGCAGATAGACCCATGTCTATTGCCATGCACAAAACTCAAGTCAAATGGATTAAAGACCTCAACATAAATCCAGGAACACTGAACCTCTTAGAAGAGAAAGTGGGAGGAACCCTTGAACAAATTGGTACAAGAGGCTGCTTCCTGAACATAACTCCAGTAGCACAGACACTGAGATCAACAATAAATAAATGGGACCTCTTCAAACTGAGAAGCTTCTGTGAGGCAAAGGATACAGTCAGCAAGACCAAATGGCAACCCACAGACTGGCAAAAGATCTTCACCAATCCTACATCTGACAAAGGGCTGATCTCCAAACTATACAAAGAACTCAAGAAACTGGTCACCAAAACACCAAATAACCCTACTAAAAAGCAGGTACAGAACTGAAGAGAGAATTCTCAATAGAGGAAATCGAAAAGGCTGAAAGACACTTAAGAAAGTGCTCAACATCCTTAGCTATCAGGGAAAATCAAATGAAAACAACTCTGAGATGCCAGAATGGCTAAAATTAGAAACACCAATGACAACTTATGCACAGCCATTTTGGAGATCAGTATGGAAGTTCCTCAGGAAAATGGGAATCAGTCTATCACAGAACCCAGCAATCCCACTCTTAGGCATATACCCAAATGATCCACATCCATGCAACAAAGACATGTGTTCAACTATGTTTGTCTCAGCATTATTTGTAATAGCCAGAACCTGGAAGCATCCTAGATGCCCCTCAACTGAAGAATGGATAAAGAAAATGTGGTACATTTACACAATGGAGTACTACTCAGCAGGGGTGGGGGGGTGAGGAGGGTGAGGGGGTAGAGATAGGTGGGGGGGTAGGGAGGGATGGGGTGGTGGGGTGGTGGGCTGGTGGTGGTGGAGATGGTGTCAAAAACAAAAACAAAAACAAAAAAACAAAACAAAAAAATGGAATCTTGAAATTCTCATGCAAATGGATGGAACTTGAAGAAATCATCCTGAGGTAACCCAGTCACAAAAAGAGGACCATGGTATGTACTCACTCATATATGGATTTTAGACATAGAGCAAAGGATCACCAGCCCATAATTCACACCACCAGAGGAACTAGGATACAAGGAGGATTCTAAGAAAGGGAAAGGGACAAGATCTCCTGAGCATATTGGGAGTGGGGGGTGGGCAGTGAGTGGAGAGGGAGCTAGGAGAAAGAGAAGGGGAGGAGAGGAAAGCGTGTGGGACTATAAAGATTGTGTCAGGGGAGGAATAGACGAGAGAAGAGAAGAGAAGAGAAGAGAAGAGAGAGAGAGAGAGAGAGAGAGAGAGAGAGAGAGAGAGAGAGAGAGAGAGAGAGAGACCATAAAAGAGGGAACCATTACAGGCTTGAAGAGAAAATTGACTCTAGAGAAATGTTCAGAGACCTACAAGGATGACCCCAATTCACAATTTGAGCAACAGTGGAAAGGCTACCATAAACACCCTTCCCTGATAATGAGATTGATGACTAACTTATCCACCATCATAGAGCCCTCATCTAGTAGCTGATGGAAGCAGAAGCAGAAGCAGACACCCACAACTAAACACTGAGCCAAACTGGAATCCAGATGCAGAGAGGGAGGACAAGACCAGGCTACAGAAACACACATAGACAGCTGACCTGATCAAGGGGGAGCTCATGGACCCCCAGACTGATAGCTGGGAATTCAGCATTGGACTGACTCAGACCCCCTGAACATGGGTCTCACTTACAAGACCTGGGCAGTCTAAGGGACCTCAGACAGTGGAACCAGGATGTATTCCTGGTACACAAAAAGACTTTGGGGGCACATTCTTCATGGAGGGATACTCCCTTAACCTAGAGGCAGGAGGGAGGGCCTAGTCCCTACTCCAAATGACTTGTCAGATGTAGATGACCTCTCCTAGAAGGCATCAACCTCCCTGTGGAGTGGCGGGGGGAATGGGAAGGGAGGGTGGTTGGATGGCATGGGAGGGTGGGAGAGAGGGAGAGAAGGAGGGAGCGATGGAGGGAGGAAGGAAGAGGGAACTGGGATCCATATGTAAAATAAGAAAAAAAAACGGGGGGGGGGGCGGGGGAGATCCCTCTGGGGAGTAGTCTGCTTGAAAGATGAACCATTCTAGTGCACATAAAGTCCAGAGCCTCCCTGACTTAACGCAGGCTGAGGAAACAGCAGCAGTGTTCCAGAAATCCTGAAAATGGGAAAGGACCAGGTCTAGGGGTACTTGGGTGTTAGTGGAAACTGAACTATGTTGGAGAAAGCGTCTATAGAGCAACAACAAACACACCAACAAGTAAATGAAATTGACAAGACAAAAATCCCTCCCTGCATGTGGAGCCAGTGGTTGGTGCCCAGAAGTCTGCCCAAATGTTGAAAGTGTGCAGAACCATACCCCAACAATGGCCGGTGGAGGGGTTGAGATGCTCCTCTTCCTCCCCTAGTCTCCTGATCTCAGTAGAGCCCCTGCTTGTTTAGATACCAGATAAAAAAGAGTACTGACCAGTCAGAGGTTTGGGGTGCTCCCTATTTCCAGAAAGCTGCCTGACCAGGGGTCTTGGGTCTGAGGGTGGATTCTGCTGGGGCCTCCAAAGTGTAGAGTGCTGTGGAATATTCCTTTATACTGTGTGAATATATGTCACTCTGATTGGTTTAGTAAACAAGCTGACTGCCCAATAGCTGAACAGGAAAGCCAAACTGAGAATAAGGGGGTGAGGAGGGTAGAGTCAGAGAGTCACTGGCAAAGGCAGAGAAGCAACATGAGCATGCCATATGGAGAAACGGTCCCAGGACATGTGACTAAGCACAGATACAAATTATGGGTTAATTTAAGAATAAGAGTAAGAAGAGTGGGCTATTGGCCAAGCATTTATAAGCAACATTAAGCTTCTGAGTGATTTCTTGGGATCACCCCAAATGACCAGAACATACCCAATATGTAATTGCAGAAAGCAGCTTTATTCTTGAGACTGAAAAAGCAGCGTGCTGGGATCCACCAAAGATGGTGTTGACTCTGAGAAGAGTCAGGGAGTCCCTCTTAAGCTTGCTTAGGGGAATTCCAGCTTGGTTAGGTGTCCCTCGAAGGGATTGGGTGTAGACCCTGACTGGTTGGTACAGGAGTCGCTTAGTGATTAGCTCATGACATCTGGTCAGCAACTGTGTCAGGGGTCATCTGTTTGACTGCAGATAGCAAGAACAGTTGTGGTCGGGTAGGACCCTGATTGGCCACCAGGCTGGGCATAACTCTGAGGGTCTGGTTGAGGTCAGACTTGAGTCAGCATAGAATGGTGGGGTAATATGGGGCGGAGGTCTTAGCAAACTGGCCCCTTAAAAAAACAACTGGCCCAGATCCCTTCACACAGCTTCTCCTCTTCCTTGGCCTCTGCACTCACTGCCATCAACACTGGTTCCTCACATCTTGTGCCTCTCTCCTCCTTGCTGCTGCTGCTTTTTCTAGCTCAGTCTCTCAATGCTTTTTCCCCTGTTTAGAAAGCCTCTTCCCCAAATTCCTTGATGCCAGAGACCCAAATCTCTCACATTTCTAAAACATATATTGATCAATGCATTTCCTCCTCTTAGATTTTTTTTTTTTTGAGCCAGATGGGTATCAATCTAATATTGTTACTCTAAAAATATTCAAGGGCAAAGATAGCGATAAAATTCAAATTCTGGTGAGAGTATTTTTTTTTCTTCCCCTGTTGCACCTTAATTATTTAAACTTTGCATTTTTTTCATCCTCTCTCCTTAAACCAACAACACAAAAAACCCTGTAGGAACTCTGATTTCTACAAGTATGGTGGTTAGTCATTGTTCTATTGCTGTGAAGGGGCCCCGTGACCAGGGCAGCTCTTAAAAGAAAGCATTTAATTGGGGGCTTGCTTACAGTTTCAGAGATTTAGTCCATTATCATCATTGCAGCAGGCAGGTGTGGTGCTGGAGAAGTAGCTGAGAGCTACATAAACCAGGAGAGGAAGGGAGAGGAAGACAGAGACAGAGACAGAGTCAGAGACAGAGAGACTTAAGTGAGCATGGGCCCAGGCCTGGAATGGACTTTTGAAACCTCACAGCCCACTCCCTATGACACATTTCCTCCAACATGGCCACACCTCCCAATCTAATCCTTTAAAATGGTTTCACTCATGATCCTCCTGCCTCTGCCTCCTTCAGCAAATCCTACTGGAGTGCACCACTTGAACTAGGATGTATTCCTGGTGCACAAAAGGACTTTTGGGACCCCCCCCCCATGGAGGGAAACTCCCTTAACCTAGAGTCAGGAAAGAAGTCCTAGTCCCTACTTCAAATGAGTTGACAGATTTAGATGACCCCTCCTGGAGGGCATTACCATACATGTGGAGTGTTAGGGGGGGATGGGAGGGGAGGAGAGGGTGTTCAGGAGGCATGAGAGGGTGGAAGAGAGGGGAAGAGGGAGGGAGGGAGAGGAAACTGGGATAGAAATGTAAAATAAAAAAATTAATAAAAAATGCACACAAAAACAAAACAAACAAACAAAGGTTTCGCTCTCTGGTGATGGTGACTAAGCATTCAAATGTATGCGTCTATGGGGCCGTTCTTATTCAAGCCACCACATACCGAGATTAGAAGTTATATTCCAGTAAAGAAGATGAAGAAGTCGAGGAAGTGAAGGCAGACAGGGGGAACTGCTGCCCCAGATTAGAGACAGGAATACAGAGAATCACAGTTTATCAGCCTAGAATCCCATCAGTACTGGCACAAGAAACTGAAATGTGTTTGACATATTGTTGGAGGTTTCTTGTGGTTTAATCTGACACTTGTAAACTCTGGGGAGGATGCAGATCATGGGAGTAAAGAGGAGTAATGCTGACATGCTGATACTGCCCGCCATTCTTTTATTGTTCAGAATTGTTTTTAGCTCTCTCTCCTGTTCTCCTGGGTTTTTTTTTTTTTTTTTTTGTATTTCCATATGAAGCTGAGCATTGTTCTTTCAAGATCTGTGAAGAATTATGTTGGAATTCTTGCATTCAATCTGTAGATTGCTTTTGATCGACAGAAATGCACAGAGGGATTGCTGCATGACTTTTCCTGGGCAATATAGAGAGACTTCTATTTACCCCAGATAGACCATTAACAGACCAAGAAAATGAATTAGCCCAAGTGGCAGTGTGATGACCCAGTGTGTTTACTGGGGTTACTTACAGGAGTCTGTTACAGGCACGTGGTTGACTCAAAGTCAGCTGCATCATAGAAAAGCCCATATCAGTGTGGATAATATGATCTCTGATCTTGATTGTTGACTTGGCATACTTGGAAATGGAGAGCCTCAGTTGAGGAAATGCCTTCATCGGATTGGATTTTGCGCATGTCTGTGTCTCTTTTTAAAAGATTTATATATTTTATTTTATATGTATGAGTTTTGCCTGAATGTATATAAGTGTACCATGTGAGTGCAGACTGCAGAACTCAGAAGAGGGCATCTCATTCTCTGGGCCTGGAGTTTCAGGCAGTTGTGTCCAGATGTGGGTGCTAGAGGCCAGACCTAGATCCTGTGCAAGAGCAGCAAGTGCTCTATAACCGCTGAACCATCCCTCCAGCCCCCTGAGGCATTTTCTTAATTGTTCATTGATGTAGGAGGAGCCAGCCTACTGTGGGCAGTGCTACTTTTGGGCAGGTGGTCTTGGGTGGGATAAGAAGGTAGGTTAGCATGAGTCTGAACCAAACCAATAAGCCGTGTTCCTCCAGGGTCTCCGCTTCATTTCCTGCCTTGACTTCGTCCAGTTATGAACTGTTCTCTGAAAGTGTAAGCTGGAATACCTTCCCCTACATGCATTGCATTTAGTCATAGTGTTTTATCAAAGCAACACGGAAGCCAACTAGAACAGATGATGACTTCAGAAGGGCTACACCATAGAGTCTTATTCTCAGTTAACCTTCTACTTCCTCTGTACTTCAGCATCTCCCAGGACCACGTGGCTGGGCTGCAGGAAGGAACTGCAGGTAAGGGTCTAGTGACCACCCTCAATTAACTCTGTGTAATAACACACTCTTAGCTATCTCTGTCCTGTCTTGCTTATTTTGTTGCCATGACTGTGAGGCCAGGGTATTCTGTAAGTTACACAGCGGTCTTGGCTTTAATAACAGCAATGGTCATGATATGCCCCAAAGAAATATACAAGGGGGATCACTTTTAACTTAATAGCAACAAGAGAAGGAGGTAGTTTTCTTTCTATACTACTAAGCATCTTGTTTATAGTTTCCTTCCAAAACAGACGTTGAAACTTCAGTGACAGAAATGATCTATCCTTGGCTTTTGGTCTAGAATAAGAGCAACCTGGTTTAGTAGCACTTTAGAAAGAACACATTTGGGCATTTTACAGAGCCCAATATCTGTCAGTAGTGAGAGAGAGAGCAGTAAAATAAAACACATACACAGTCCAAATTCACTAGTGCGTTAAAGGACATAGTAGAAGGAAAGGTGTGCCAGCTTTTTCACTAGCAAAGACCCTGGGCTTCGGGACAGACATTACCTTCAGCCATAAGGAGGACCTTGACCTTCTAGGTATTTAACCCAAAGCTGTTGATTTCTTGGCGAGGTGTGTTTTTTAAAAGTGATTTCTTCATTATATTTGAATCCTTGCTTAAGTTTATAGTCCTCAAAATTTTTATCTTCAAAATGTTTATTTTGAAATGTTTCACAAATTGAAAAAGGATTGAACACCTCTAGGTATCACTTAGGTGTACCAATGGATACTCTGGCCACATTTACTTTCTGCCTCTGTCAGAACACCCAAACCTTGTGAAATCACCTCTTTCTTCTTCAGCAAGTATCACCTAAGAACAAGAACATTCATGCCTCACCATCCAGCCTCAAGAAAGTGTTTACCTTGGCTGGGTCTGGCAACACATGCCTTTAATTGTGTAGTACTCAGGAGGCAGAGGCAGGTGGCTATCTGTGAGTGTGTTCAGACCAGCCTGGTATACGTTTTGAGACATGGTCTCTCAAACAAACCAAAACCAACCACATACCAATCATCACCAAACCAAAACCAACAAAGAATGTTTAGCTTGCAGAGACACCATCTTCCTAAGCCAGTTGGAAAAGTAGTGTGTGTGTTTCTGTAATAGATTCCCTTGCTGCAGACTATAAAGTCTGCCTTGCCCATTCCATGGGGTGAGTGGCTGGAAGCTGCCCTGTAAGGCACTCAGGTTAGGAACATAGCTCTACCTTCAGGGGCCTTATAGCAGAAAGTGTTTGAGAATCACATTAGATAATACATAGGGAGGGAAGTTTTTTTTTAAAATGATACTTTGATGTCAATAGAAATTGCTATTCTTCCCGATTTGTTTCTCTTAGTGAAAATGGCATCTAGGAGACGGAAAATTAAAAGGAACACCAGAGGGTGCTATGGTAGCATTTTGAAAATGAAGGCGCCAGAAGGCATGGTGATTATGTTAAAACCCTCTGCCTTTTTCAGGCAGATGCATAGAAGTATGTGGTTGGATTGCCTTCTAAACTCAAATGCTGTACACTATTACAGGAATACATAAATATTTTCAATAATGTTAGACCCACGAAACAGCTTTTATAAATAAATGTGTGTCTTGTTATGTTGGGGAAAACACATTTTGATATGCAGATTTAATATTCTAAAGAAGGTCAATGATATATGTGCCTTAAAATTTTAGTCGTTAGACTAAAACATTGGCAAATAAAAAACAGGACAGTTCTTTACAACAACAGAAAGTACATTGCCCAGCAAACCATGTCTATAATATTTTTTGTTTTTTTACCTTTAGAGGGAATCAAGTTCTAGTCTGTTACAGTGGCCTGGCATTACTGACATGTGTAGCATGTATGTTTCCGCCAGCCCGCCAACCCGCCAGTCTGTGCCCTCAGCCGCATCAGCCCCAAATAACACTCAGAGACTCTGTATTTGATACAATCCTATTGGCCAATTACCATTATTGTTTATGGGCTAGCTCTGCCTTAATTATTAACCCATTTCTACTTATCTAAGTATTTCCACGTGGTCGTCTTATGGGGAGCCACGGCGGGCGTCTTGCTTCTTTCCTGGGCTACATCTCGACTCCTCCCCACTACTTCCTCTTTCCTCCTTGTCTCCTAGTCCCGCCTATCTTGCTATCTCATTGGCCCAACGGTGCTTTATTAACAAGTATGAGAAACATATTTACAGGATAACATCTCCCATCAGGCATGTTGTAGTATGTGTTGTATCTAGCCTTTCAAGAAGTGGCACTCATTAGTGAGTGAGAGCTTGTGGGAAAAGGAGCCAGCTGTCAGAATGTAGACTTTCATGTATTCTACTCTTTGCAAACTGCATTACATTACGTGTGTGTGTGTGTGTGTGTGTGTGTGTGTGTGTGTGTGTGTGTGTGTTTTAAATAAGAGCTCAATCTGTTGTCAAGTTTGGCCTCAGTTAGGGAAAAGTGGAATGTAGAAAATGTTTTTGAAAACTTCTGCTTCCAGGTAGTGTCTTCTAATATGATAGAGCTACACCCATAAGGTCTTTATAACATGGTCTCCTATACAAGGTCTGCACAGTGATACCACCAGTTGAGATTCCAATGTGGACAGGGACAAGGCATGAAAGACCTGCAGAGCGTGGTCCTTCATGTTCCCTTTCAGGAAAGGCAACACCCCAAATCACTCTCAAGAAGTGGTCTCCATGCAAATAGCATGAGGAATTTTTATTCCAAGTGCACTGGGGTCCACAGTCATGCGCCATGCAGGGGTAGAGGACTGAGGACTTCTAGTGCAGAATTAAGATAGCTTTTATAGGATTTACATCAAAGCTAACAAGGCCAGTTTCAAAGCTAGCCTGTTATTTTCACTAGGCCTAAAAGCAAGGTCATGGGATAGTTCAAAACTTGAATGGTTAGTAAGGTTTCCTAGGTTACAGAGATTTAGCACACCTGCAAGGTTAGGGTTTTTTTTTTTTTTTTTCTCAAGAACCAGCAGGCTCAGTGTCCTTGTCCTTGAGCGGCTGGGAGAATGTACTCTCCAGTCAGGGAGTTATCTATATCTTTATTGGCAGAAGCTCTTGTTTTCTCTGTTTTTTCCTTCTTGCTATGAGTCCCGTCTTTTAGTTATTAATTTTCTTTGTGGACAGGATGACCCATAACAGTTCACAGACTGTTGTTGTGGGTAACAACATTCTTCAGAAACTAGGTGATTATGAATAATAATTTCCAGAAACCAGTCATCGTGACCAAGCTATTTCATATTTTTCCTGAGTTTTGCATGTAGCTAAGGTGATTTTTAAATACATGCTGATGAACTTTTTAAAAATTTCTAACTTTTAGTGGTCATTAAGAGAGTTAGGCTGTATTTTCATCCTTTCAGGCACACCCCTAGATGAAGAACTACAAGCAACTAATGAAGAAGAACCAGTCTTCTCTAGGAAGGGATCCCCCAATGGGTTATCCAATCCCAATTGATTAGCCATAAACACAATAGAATATTAGTGATACTAAATGGACTCAGCAGATTCTATTTGTATATGCGAGTGCATGTTCATGTATGTGCTCGTGCATGTTCATGTATGTGCTCGTGCATGTTCATGTATGTGCTCGTGCATGTTCATGTATGTGCTCGTGCATGTTCATGTATGTGCTCGTGCATGTGCGTGTGTGTGCTCGTGCATGTTCATGTATGTGCTCGTGCATGTGCGTGTGCGTGTGTGTGTGTGTGTGTGTGTGTGTGACAGTAGAAGATGTCATGAATTTGAGAGGGAGTAGGGGAAGAGAAGTAAGAGGAATTGGAGAGGGAAGACAGTGGGACAGAAACAGTTGTAAATACAGTCTTCATATATGAAATTCTCAAAACAAACAAAACAAAGACCACACAAAACCCCAAACCAAAGTAACCAAAAAGAGTGTATATAAATTATTTGGATGCACATGAGAACAAACTTATTACCAAACATGTTTCCTGTCTATATATTTAAAGATTATTTGGCCTTCAAGGAGGTTGCAAGTACAGATTTGAGAAACAGTAGTAGCAGCATGTGTTAAGATTTCAGTAAAGTCCCTGAGTGCCAAACGATGCATTTTGTGGTGGACAGGTCTTAAATGGAGATAGGGATGAAGCAATCTAGAGGTCAAGGAACAAAGGAGAGGAGAGGGAGTAAGGAGAGAGGACAGAACATATTGGGATAGCAGGAAAGGCTTACTACTGTGTAGTGTGTCTTATCCTTCACAACAGTTTTCAGACCAACTTTCTTCTATTTCTAAACAACAATCTTCAAGAACGAGGGACAGATGTCGAATACCTGATCTCAGCGCTTAGCCACAGGAAGGCAGATGGCCTATTCATTTGAGACCAGTCTGGTATGTGGTTTTGAGACCAGCCGGGCTATAACCCTGTTTCAAACCAACCAACCAACCAACCAACCAACCAACCAACCAACCAACCAACCAACCAGCCAGGAATATGAGCCCTCCTTTCCCCCAGTCAAGGCTTCAGAGATGTTTTTCTCTCAGAGTTCAAAACATGGTTTATGGGTGTAATAGTTTAAATAGGAATGGTCCCCATAGCCTCATATTTGAATGCTTAGTCACCAGGGGGTGAAACTGTTTGAGAAGGATTAGAGGGTGTGGCCCTGTTGAAGTAGGTATGACCTTGTTGGAGGAAGTGTGTCCCTGGGAATGGGCTCTGAAGTTTCAAAAGCCCACATGAGACCCAATCTCTCTCTGCCTTTGCCTTTCAAGTGTTGGGATTAGGGGGTATGAGCTGGCATGCCTGGCAAGATTTATTTATTTTTATTTTCTGTGTTTGAATGTTTTGCCTGTATGTATGTAAGGGTACTTACTGCGTGTCTGCTTGGTGCCTATAGAGGCCAGAAGAGAGCATCGGATCCCCTGGTACTGAAGTGACACAGTTGTGAGCCACCATGTGGTTGCTAGAAATTAAGCATGGGTCTTCTGGAAGAGCAGCCAGTACTCTTAACTGCTGAGCCATCTCTCCCGGCCCATCTACTTTATTATAAGTACACGGGTACGCTGTTCTTTGTTTCCTCTTTTCTTGAAACAGGAGTTTCTCTGTGTAGCCCTGGCTGTCTTAGAAACAGCTCTGTAGAACAGGCTGGCCTGAGATTTAGAGGTTCGCCTGCCTCTGCCTTCTGAGATCTGGGGTTGAAGTGTGCCCACCACTGGCCTGCTTGCTCTTATTACTTTTAGTTGACTTTAGAATATAGCATCGGTTTGTGCCAATTGCTGTTTATTGTCCAGCAAAGCACAAAACATAGTCAGACAATGATCAGACAAAGGGACAGTTATTTTTGAGAGATAAATTGAGAGTAAAGATTTTTTTTTTGGTTGTGGGCCTAGCCTTTAATGGCTGAGCTATCTCTCTAGCCCAGGAAAGAGTATAGATTTTTTTAAAAAAAACATTTTTATGTAGATTTTGATGTTCCATTACTTATGATTGTAGTGAATGATTATAAAATGGGGCTAAGAGAAAAGAAATTAACACATTAAAAAAGAAATTAGCATCTGTGTTAGAATAGCTTATAGTTTATTAGAACACAGAAACCACATGATATTTTATGTGTGTGTGTGTGCGCGCACACACACACACACACACACACACACACACACACACACACACACACACTACACACACTACAGTTTTATTCCAGTAAAGAATCACTTTATTGTGGAAAACTGTCAACATAGATGAAAGTGGAAAGAACAGTATAATGAAATTCCATGTATTCATCCCCCAGCTTAAGTTACAAAAACATAGCCAATCTTACTTATTTTTTCATTTCCCACCCCACTTCTGAAAAACAGTTCTAAACAGTTCCTAAACATATGATTCTATTTATACACTCTTCAGGTCTGGCATTCATTCCTTCACCCACTTATTTTTTGCACACGCAAAGCAAGGAATGTGCCCTGAGCCCCAGCTCCAGCATCAGTTATTTCATATAGGAAATCTGAATATATTTATAGGTACACTTGCTGTATGATTTATAGTTAATTTATGTTGAGAAACAAAGTGTAAACTTGTGCTTAAACTTATAGCTTTCTTTGGCTCATTATAAGTCCATCAGACAGGTTCAGATCCAATCAGATCATATTCCAAAGGTCATGCATCTTCAGAAGGTCAGGATTATTCGGATGCTGATAATAATAATAATAATAATAATAATAATAATAATAATAATACAACAATAACTACTATTTATTTGAACATTTATCCAAAGTCCACAAGCTTGTTTTTCTTTTCACTTCAGAGTTTGAGCTAATCTTTCTTTAGAGACACGGACAGTATTAACATATACTATTTACATGTAATAATGGGGTCTATTATGACATTTAAAGACATGTATACAGTGTCTTTTGATCATATTCACTCTCATCCTCCTCTCTTGTTTCACTTCTCCCTTCAGTAGATGCCTACAGTGTTAGGAATCCTTTCTTCTTCTTTGGAGCCTGTCCTGGAACTCTCTCTGGAGACCAGGCTGGCCTCGAACTCACAGAGATCCACCTGCCTCTGCCTCTGCCTCCCAAGTGCTGGGACTAAAGGCGTGTGCCACCGCTTGGCTCGTTTTTTCTTTCTTGTCATCTTCCTCCATTCATGGCATTAATAACATCTGTGCCAGTGTTAACAGACTGGAGGGAAAGTGGGACTTTTGACCTGACACAGTGAGGCCCTTGTTGCTGGTGGTGCTGTTGAGAGTTAAGGCATCCCAGCCTTAACTCTGGCATTAGTGTTGGGAAGCCACTACTTCTTATCGAAGTAGACCATCAAAGGAGAGACAGCTTGATGTGTTTGGATGCTGCGTTCTGAAAACTTCAACAATGGCAATCCCGAGTCATCCTCATGTGTATCAACAAGGACAGAAACCCTATCTCAGACACCACAGCAGGAGCTGAAGAATGTTGGCATATGCAGGTGCCGTGCCTCCTAGGCGATGGGAGGTGCATGTACTGTGAAGTTACGTCATATACTGTGGAGAGAGTCCTTATGTGCCTTTGCTTTCCCTTCACTCCTTTCTGTCTATGTAGCTGGGAAGGCAGGGGGCTTGTCCTCTCATGTGATTCCTGTACCCGTGTGCTGGTGGCCACTTGCCCATCTGTAGATAGTTAGGTGATTCCCTCAGGGCTAGCGAGGGAGTATGACACTCACCTCAGGTAGACCTACCCCTAAGCTTCTGCTCGACCACTTACTGCTTAGGAATTCCTTGTGGATTATGGGAGGTTTGTCCATCTGCTAACAGTGCAAGGTGACATTTTTCACTTGTCCACCACCACTTAGCAATCCCTGTGGATATATTTTATGACTGACAACTTCAGGGGAAAGGGTTGTGGTAGAGGAATTATGAACCCAGGTTCTCAGGCCTCCCAACCCAACTCCTAGCAAGAAATACTGTGGGCATGTTGAGATTTACAAGATATTGCTACTGTAGTGTTTATCTACTATGTTTATATAATGTAGCTTTAAGAATAACTATTTTTTTTCTCTTTTTCCTGAATTTTTTTGATATGCTGTGGCTAATGTTTGCAAATTGGGAAAGTAATGTCAGGGGAATATTTTCTCCTGTTTCTTTCCCATGGAATAACCTGGCTCCTTACCCCATGGACCCATTTTCTTTTTCTGCAGTGTTTATTCTCTGCATCCATCTCCCATCACTTTCACTTTAATTTAGGCGGCCCCACACTTTAATTATCCCTCCTCTTCTTTGCCATGTCTTTTAAGTTCTTCGCCCTATTTCTCTTCTCAATATCATTGTTCTTGCTTCTATTAACAAAGGCTATAAATTAACTACAATGATTGATTCCAGTCTTACACAGTCCCGAGCCTCTAGGAATCCCTCATTTGGACTATTTCTATAGATTAATACCTAGAAACCATTATTGAGACACAGTGTAGCTAAAATTGTCTGGCAAGGGGAACTCACAGGAGCCCCAGGACAAAGCAAGGCAGAGAGAGCTGAGGTCCCTGTATACACCTGATAGCTGCTATTCTGTTCACATCTTAGTGGCTGCACAGGGCTCTGGTCTTGAAAGCCCCTTGTCAAATCACAGAAACAATTCTAGACTTGGGCACACTGGACCAGAGGAACACACAGTTATGCTGTAGAAATCTTTCCTTCTGGGGCTTGAGATAATAATTCTTTGTGAGAGGGAAAATATCTATTAGTTTATGCCACTACTGACTGCATAGCATATACAACACCGTGTATTGTATAAACGGAAGCCTCTGTTTTTTTCCAAATGGCTGTTTGATGTGGTAAATACATTTGGTGATTTTGATGTAGAGGGTCTGAAGTGACATCTGATTAGTTGTTAGGTTAAATAAGAACCATAAAGGTTGGGGTTAGAAAGTTGGCTCACTGGGTTCTTGCAAAGGAGCCAGGTTCAATTCCCAGCACCCAAATCATACGGCTCACAAGTACCTGTAATTCTAGGTCCAGTGGATCTGACACCTAATCTTGGCTTCCTCAGGCACCCATATGCACATGATGCGCGCGCGCACACATACACACACACACACACACACACACACACACACACACACACACACTCACACACACACACAGAGTCACAAATGAAAAATCATAAAGGATTTTTAACTACCCAGCCACAGACTTGGCAGTTTACCTTTTCCCTTGGTTCATCAGGTTGATTGCCTCATTAATTTTGTCAAAAGGTAGGGTATGGGTCACCAGCATGTCCAGATCGAATTTCTTATTCTTGTAGTCAGTAACCAGGTTTGGGACAGAATCCACACTTTTCCAACCTGTAATTTGGCCACAATGTCATATAAATAAAGAAAGGCATGCCATTTGACATGCACAAGTAGTTTAAGTTTTCTCCTTCAAAGATACCTTTATGGAATCCATACATGTCATAATATACTTTGCTAATGTCTCCTCTCCTTGAGCTTTCTCTCTTGTTACCTACCTGGCCCACCTCCTGCTGGTCCCTTTAATGTCTTTGTTTATTTAAATCTAGAAAAGTGTGTTGAAGAGAGTGAAATGACTAGGTCAGATTTGAGTTGCTTTAATATATTAAGCTTACGCTTTGCTTCATCTTTAATTTTGTGAATTTATTTTATGAAAATATTCTTCTTTGCCAGGATGTGGTGGCACACATCTTTAATCCCAGCACATAGAAGGCAGAGGCAGTCAGATCTCAGAGCACAAGGCCACCCTGGTCCACAGAGTGAGTTCCAGGACAGCCAGAGATACATAAGGAATCCCTGTCTCAGGGCTGGAGTGATGGCTTAGAGGTTAAGAGCACTGACTGCTCTTCCAGAGGTCCTGAGTTCAATTCCCAACAATCACATGGTGGCTCACAGCCATCCGAAATGAGATCATGTGCTGTCTTCTGGCATTCAGGCATACATGGAGGCAGGATGTTGTTTACTTAATAAATAAAATGTTAAAAAAAAAGAAAGAAAAAAGAAACCCTGTCTCAAAATACCAAAAGAAGTAAGTAAGTAAGTAAGTAAATAAATAAATAAATACTAATATGGGTTTTCTTAATGAGAAAAATTCAAGATTGCTATCCGCTCTAGCTAAGAATTATCTTATTTAGACCAAAATTTCTCTTTTGCTCCTCTCAACTGATTGCTTTGTTTCAATACCATTTGAATTTTTTTTTCGCTTTTCTCTTGAGATAGGTTCATGTTATACAAGTAGGGTAGGCCTTGAACTCAGCATGTGAAGGCTTGCCTCAAACTTACGATCCATCTGCTTCACCCTCTTGAGTGCTAAGATTACAGCATTGGACCATTAAACCCAGCTACTGAAGCTGAATTTCAGTTCGTAAATTGTAGTCATATTTCCATGCAAACTTCACTCACTTTTCAAATACTGGAGTAGTTTTTATATACTCCCTGTTTATACAAATTATTCTTCTTTTCAAAATTCAATAATTCTTAATAATTTCATATAATAGTGAGGGAAATGAAAAAACCATGAAGAAAAAAAACTAACCACCAAAGAATGTTCCATTTATAGAACGTCCCATTATAATGTCCACTGTGGATATATTCATTTCATCAACCTTTGCTGCAACCACAGTACAGGATCCCCAGCCAAATATCGTGCAGTCCACCGCCGCTTTCTGAAATGTCAAACAAGAGATTACCTGGGCACATGAAGAAATCAACATGAACTAATGTTGCCAGTTATATAATTGGCTAAACTTAAGGAGGCCATCACATTATCTGGTTGAACTTTGAGACTCTAGTGTTCTATCATATGTAAAGCCTACAAAAATAAATCTGTTTTGTTTTGTTTCTCTATGTAGTCCTGGTTGTCCTGAAACTTGCTCTGTAGATCAAACTGGTGTCAAACTCAGAGATCTACCTGACTTTGTTTCCCAAGTGTTGGGGTTAAAGGCAGGAGCCACTACACCTGACTAAAAAAAGTAATCTTAATCCCACCCAAAAGAAATTAAAAGGAAGTGGGAACTATTTTACCCTGTAAAAATACCACTGTTTGGCTGAACCTGCAAGGTATAACATGTATATGGAGAAACATGGACATAGAATTATGGAGAGTCTGAAGAGCATGAACTTTAATCAGCAATGGTTCGGCAGTCTACCACAAACATTTACTAAAACATGAGAAATTAATGGGGCTCAGGATCAAAATATTGAAAAGTATGAAGAGAGAGCTAGTGAGTGATTCTGTAGAGCCTGGAAAATAAGGTAAACATTGGATACTTAGATTTAAAAGTAGGATAAATATGGACAGATGCTATTTAAAACTGAGCAAAAATACTAGAAAAGAATACTTTGCTTCTCTACATTCTTTTTTTTTTTTTTTTTTTTTTTTTTTAGCCTATGGCTAGTTTGTATCCTGCATGTTATGTCTGTCTTGTGAGGTCATGGTTCTGGACTTCCTTGATTGCTGAGTCCCCACGTGGGAGAGTAGCCCAAGAGACTTAGACATAAGCTAATCATTGAGATGAAGAACATTGTAAATCTGAGGTTGATGTAAAAATGCTAAGAATGAAAAATGTAAGTTTCAGTATGGAAAGTCACTTCATGTAGAGCCATAGGCAGACAGACAGTTGAAATCTTTTGAGACTCATATAGAAGACAAGTTTGAACTTTGCTCACATCCTTTGTGGCCACCTTGATTTTGACATTTTGGGGCAATACTTGCTTTACAAATATCGTTGTTGGCTTCATATTGCTGCCTCCAGGTTCCTGCCATTGTGTGAGCTTTTCCTGGCTTCGTTCAATGATGCACTATAATGTGGAAATGTAAGCCAGATAACCCCTCTCCTCCCCATGGTGTTTGGTCATGGTGTTTTATCACAGCAATAGAACCCCTAACTAAGGCAAAGTCTAATGCTAGCTATCATAATAAATAAAAAATGCGGTGGGTAGGCTGCCTTTCCTGTAAGAACTGAGCTGTGGGAAGTACAGAACAGATGTGGAGCCTGCAGGCGGCAGGCTGGGAAATGCAGAATCAGGGCACAGCACAGATGAGAAGCCCTGAATATGTGCTGTCTTCAGTGAAGTCAGTGTTTACCAGCTTTTACCGCCTGCTAGATGCTGTTAGGCGGCTTGTGTGTGGCTTTTGAATTGCTTTCTTCCTGGCTCCATCTCTCCCAGGGAATGCTCTGGTCAGATAATACCCAGGGAAGTAAACAGCATGAAGTCTGTTCCTTTACAGCTTTTACCCCCTTTAACCACCTCCAAGAGGAGGGTTAGTAACCAGGCTGCAAGACAGTGTTGCTCACTTGGAAAAACATCTCAACTGCTGGTCACCACATAAGGGAAAAAGGAAGAGAGAAGATGAATAACTTAACTGATAATGTTCTTTGGTCACTTCATCCCAAACAAACAAAAATTAAAATTAGTGTCCTGAGCAAGTACAAGCTAGGTGATTATCTACTGAAGAATAAAGCTGGGTACTACCTCAGTCAAAAGCTAGAGACGACCTGTCTGTGATGGGTGGATTGTCACCTTTTTTACTTGACTTGATAGAAATGGGAGGAAACGTCCACAGCTAAGTAAAAATAAAGAAACCCTCAAGTTACCTGTGAGAAATAATTGGAATCATTGTGGAAAACAAACTTGGAAAATATTATTTTCTTCTTGAGCTCTCAAAAGAACAAACACGTGGAAATCAGCGGCGTGCTTCTCAGGGACCACATTGGCATTTGGGAAGTGCTCTGACCTAGGCTTGGTCTGACAGTGTCCTTGAAGGATTCATGCATTGGTATTCCATGTGGCAATGTTGATAACTGGTAGGGATCTTTAACAGGCTTAATGGACACACGTGTTCCTACCATACTCCCTTTCATGTGGGGTGATGCAGGAGGAGAGATTGACCCTGTGCTGTTTCGATTTTTTTCAGCTTCCAAAATGTAAGCAGAATAAACACTTTCTCTTAATAAGCACCAAAACCACAGGTAGTTCATCACAGTGACATGAAACAGACTAACAGAGAAGCCACAGCAGTGTGGCTAAGGGAGTAGTTGATGAGTTATAGCTGACAACTCTTTTCTTTCTGGCCCTTGAAAATATTACTATTAAGAAGGACACTTACTGTTATTAACATGGCTCCCTTTCCCTTATTATTTGGTGAAGATGCATGGACTGAGGATGGGGAGAGAAACCCACATACCAAGGTCTGAGCTGTTCCCGCACAGTCGAGGGAGAAATCCACACCTCCGTTGGTCAGTTCAGTGATGACATCCTGGACAGGTTTAGCTAGGTCTTTGGGGTTGAGGCAGTCAGTGGCTCCCAGGGCCTTCGCTTTTGGGAACTTCTCACTGTTGATATCAATAGCTATGATTCTGGAAGCACCTGCTGCTTTACACCCAATTACAGCAGAAAGACCTACACATCCCAGGCCGAAGACAGCGCAGGTGGAGCCGGGGGTGACCTGCAGGCAGGACAAATACAAGGTGACTTAAAGCTCTCAGCCCTTTCTCTCACAGGGGAGGGAGAGGCAACTCAGACACATCGATGTAAAAATGCCTGCTATAAAGCTGTGATGTTTCCAGCGGTGAAACCCTCCACTGTGAAGGTAGTGCATCCCTACCAAAGTTTGTGCAATTATTCAAGGGCCATCGACACACCAGTTCTTAAGGAGCAAACCCGAGTGGAAGGAATTCTGTTATTTCACCTTGCCCTTCAGTGATAAAAAAGCCCACATATTCTAAAGGAACCCTTCCCCCCCCCCCCGACACTGAAACTGGGTCAGAGGTAAATAAGGTTCTAATGGACCTTCTTTTGCTGTGCATTTGTTTTTGAATGATCATTAACCATTAACATTTCTATAAATGTTGGTGGATGCACTTGGTTATTTTAAATTGTCACTGTCTAGGTGGGATGAATGTCTTTGCATGGCACTGAAGGATGCTCCTTGCTGGTTGGAGACATGTTCCCACTATTAGGCCACAGTGGCCTTGAACTTGAGATCATCTTGCTCAGGCCTCTACAGCACTGGGTAGGACAGGCATGTGATACCGCACTTGGTGAAGTTTTGGCGACTCCTGTTTACCTTTCAGTTTCATTGCCATGGTTTTCCACAACATCCATATATGGTGGCACTCTTCTCTTCTGTGTCTTAATCTCTCCCCGAGTTCAGCCAGTGTGCTCTCCATCCCATTTCCTTAAGTTAAAGTATACCCTATCCTTCTAGGCCTGGCTCACACAGCATTCTCTCCCTGGAACTGTTCTTGGTTCTTTAATCAGAAATCAGTGCTGTTTTGCTTTTCTTATGCCATGCACAATAGTTTATACCCCACCCCTCTTTCTTGGATTGGTTTTGAAGCAGGGCACCACATTGTAAAGCAGGCTGACCTGGAACTCACTATGTAGCTTATGTTGGCCTCATAGTAATCTTCTGATCTCAGCCTCTCTAATGCGGGAATACAGGCATGAGCCATCATGCTGGCCAGTGTTTTAAAGACAGTTTAATCTCCCCCATTATTGAGGACTCATGTATACCAAGTCTTTGATGAAGAGCTTCTCACACTGGCTTAAATAGAAGCAATCAATGTACAGTATGGTAAGAGAAGGCATGTAGCTGGCACAAATTCTTAGAAGAGTGGCAGAAAATATGACACAGAGAAAGCTTAATTAGTATTTTCTGATGAGTATTAGGAACTGTTTAGATTAAAGAATGAGCAAAAAGAGAAGATAAAATCTGTCCAAGGGACATATTGGTGTCATCTAATTTGGAAACTTAATTAGTAAGGAGCACAGATGTTGCACATCTTTTAGTTTATGCAACGGGGAAAGACAGGATGTTGAGTAAACTGTGCCGAGAAATGGTAACAACATGCAGAAAAAGAAAAAAAAAAGACTTTTTTGTTTCTTTCTTTCCTCCTATCCTCCCTCCCTCCTTCCCTCCCTCCTTTCTTTCTTTCTTTCTTTCTTTCTTTCTTTCTTTCTTTCTTTCTTTCTTTCTTTCTTTCTTTCTTTCTCTATCTCTTTCTTGAGACAAGGGTTTCTCTATGCAGCTCTGGCTCTCTTGGAACTTACTATGTAGATCAGGGTAGCCTCAAATCCACAGAGATCCATCTGCCTGTGCCTTCCATGATCAAAGGCATGTGCCACCATCCCCAACTGACTCTTATACCATATACAAATTCAGCTCACAATGGGTTAAAGACAAATGCGACAGATAAAGCTATAAATCCACTAGATGAAACATAATGGAAAGTATTCATGGCCACAATCTGCACAGTGCTTTCTTGGATCTCATTCTAAAGAGCATAGGATCTGGGGCAAAGATCACAAGATCAAACAAGGCCATTGTGGGCCTAGTGAGGCCCTGTTTAAAAACACAGAACAAAACAAAGAATTGAAGCATAGCAAACAAAAGAAAAATGGATCAGTGGGGTTATATTAGTCTAATAATCTTTTGCATAACCGAGGAGACAGTCAACAGAATCGAGAAAATCTAAGGAATGTGAGAATATATTTGCAAACTATACATCCAACTCAGTGTTACTACCAAAACACCTGAGGAAATCTGCACAGACTGGTGACTATCACCAGCAGCTAATCTATACTTAAATATTGCTGGGAATACAAGTCGAGGGCTTTTATTATAATAGGTAATTTTGTGGGGAAATAAGTATGTTATTTTATCATTTGACAGTCTATCTATCTATCTATCTATCTATCTATCTATCTATCTATCTATCTATCTATCTATCTATGTCTGCCTTCTGTTCTTGCAGACGATCCAAGTTTGGTTCCCAGCCCTTCTATGGAAACTGAGAACCATCTGTAACTCCAGTTATAGGGGATTTGATGCTCTCTTCCACAGACACATGTATTTCATGATGAATATACATGCAGGCAAAACACTCAGACACATAAAATAAATACATTTGAGAAAATGTTTAAAAGAAAACCTAACCCATCAAAATCTAAATTCAGTGTGGAAGTCCAGCATGGGGTGGCTCATGCCTGTGATACTGGCACTTGGAAGACAGAGTCAGGAGGACCATGGGTTTGAGGGAAGCCTAGTAGATGTAGTGGTGGTGGTGGTGGTGGAGTGAATGAGTGAGCTACAGATAGACAGATGATTTATAGATAGATAGGTAGATAGACAGATGATAGATAGGTGATAGATAGACAGATGATAGATAGACAGATGATAGAAATGTTCAGAAATATTTGTTTACACTATGCAGATGTGTCTTTGCCAAGGCACTTTCTGAGTGGCATAAAAAGAGCTGAATGGCTAATAGCTAGGCAGAAAGAGGTTAGGCAGGACTTCTGGGGACAGAGAGGGCTCTGGGAAGAAGAAAGAAACCAGATGCAGAGGAAGCAGCATGGAGAGAAGAGGTAATGAGCCATATGGCAGAACATAGATTAAAGTAAATGGGTTAATTTAAGTTATAAGAGCTAGTGGGACAAACCTAAGCCAAGGTGAGCATTCAGAATTAATAATAAGTCTCTGTGTCATTATTTGTGAGTTGGCAGCCCGAAGAAAAATCCAACTATGTAGATAGCAATAGACTGACTTATATCTACTGTATCTAGTGGAGTCAGTGCTCCAGGGATGTCTGAGGCATCTACCCCAGACATCATTTTTTTTTTTTCAATTTTAAGCTATCTTGTCTCTGTGTAATCTAGCCTTGAAAGATTGTTCAAATTCTAACAGGATTTCAGGAACACATCTTTCAAGAACATACTCTCTTGAAACCACAAAAGGATGGGAAATGGGTAAATTCTTATTGACTGAGGGAAAATAATCTATAGAATCAGGGAGAAAGCTGGGTGACTAAATGGAGATAGGTGGGGTTTCTCCATTTAGAGGTCATGTTTAGATGAGCTTTATTTAAATCAGGGCACATCTATATGTAGCTTACTAAACCAATGTTTTATATATGCATTATAACTTGATGTGCTCACAACTATTGATGCTATTATTTAAGGACATCTAATAGCCCACATAAAATCACAGAGGCTGAACTGGGGATGTAGCTCTTTGGTATAGCATTTTCCTAGCAGGTGCAATGCCTTGGGTTCAATCCCCAGGCTGTGAAAACAGAAAATTACAGAGGCAGTAAATGGTACAGCTGATTACAGTGGCAATAAACTGTGTAGCCAGATTGTGAAGACAATCCTAACTCCTTTATACAACATTGTCTCCCAGTAACCTCTGTTTGCATTTCATGATGTACCTTGGCAGTGTTGATG
The DNA here is from genome assembly GCA_030556225.1 of Cricetiscus sungorus. Taxonomy (NCBI): domain Eukaryota; kingdom Metazoa; phylum Chordata; class Mammalia; order Rodentia; family Cricetidae; genus Cricetiscus; species Cricetiscus sungorus. The sequence goes on along the minus strand of JANBXA010000141.1, from coordinate 40,108,800 downwards.
GCAGCTCCATAGCCCGATGAGAACCCACATCCAATCAGACAAACTCTCTCCAAATTTGCCTCATCATCCACCCTGGCAAGATTGGCCTCTTTAACTACGGTGTACTGAGAGAATGAACTGACTCCCATGAAATGGTAAATCGGTTTCCCTTTGCAGGTAAATCTACTTGTTCTGTCTTCCATGAGCTCTTGATCAATAGTGGGACATTTAAAGTTCCTAAAAAAGAAAAGGACACAGTGAAGAAGAGATACCGGATATCATATATTTGTCGTGAATTTTTTATGGGATCGAATGGAAAAGTTGGGAAAGTAATTTGTACTTTTCACATCATACATAGTATTTTTGAGCTATTTTAGTGTTAGTACCAACAAACTACTGATGAGTTCTTTCTGCGTGACAGGCGCTCTTGTAAGGCTATACTGTTAACTCTCATTTTTTTTCCTGCTAGGAAGTTCAAGTAAAACTAATAGTACAATGGCCCTCCATGTACTTCAATGACCATCCAGATTAATTAACTGTCAAGTCCTGTCCAGTCAAATTTCACTCGACACCCTCTGCAATACACACCTCCTCTCCCACGTCACATTGTCTGATCTGTATTGAGATATTCATATTTCTAAAGGATTCCTTTAAGTTGGCACGTTGCATTTTATTAAGATGTCTTTTTAAATTTATACCTACCACACTGTAATTTCCCTGTGGAAAACTTGAATTGTTGGTCCTATAGAATTTCTGTCCTTATCAGTGTTGCTGGGAATTGTTCTAAAAGCTGGTTTAATCTGTCTCTCTGTCTCAGCATTGTCTCTTAAATTAGAAGTTTTTATTGAAATGTCTGATTCATATTTCACATTTTTTTTTAGGGTGGGATACTTCAAAGGTGGTGTGATACACCTAGAGGAGTCATTGCATCTTATTATTTCTGTTTTTATACTATTAGAATTAATAGCTATTGTCTAAGTCCATAATTTCATTAGCAGTTTGCAAAAAAGTATAGTTTTAATTCAACCTTACAAACTGACATTAGTATCTTCCTATAGATGAGAAACAGAGGCATGGATATGAGTAATATGGTTTGTAAACTATTTGCTTATTACGTGTGTGTATGTGTGTGAGTGTATATGTGTCACATGTGTGTAGGTGGCACAGAGGCCAGGAGAGGGCACTGGATCTCCTGGAACTGGAGTTATAGGTGGCTAATGAGCCACCATGTAGATGTTGGGAACTGAGCCCAAGTCCTCTGCGATAGTAGTGACCACTTTTAACAGCTGAGCCATCCCTCCGGCTTGTTATTTAGTTTTCTAAATAACAAGCTTAATCAGCATTCAGGACAAATGCATCAGTTTGAGGTGACTAAGATTCACAACTGTTGAGCTACAGTGTCCGTTGAAAAACCTGGATTCAGTACCTGAAGCTGTGTCGCCCTGCCGTAAACTAATGTAACTCTACGTATTCATTCTCACTCCCCTAGAAGTAGATACAATTTTAACTTAGAATTTATCATTCCAGTGATGTGTTTATACTTTTGTTACATACACATGTAACCATAAATTTTGGTACTGTCTTCCTGTGACACGTATATAGGATGTCTTGCTTCTTTCCCTTAACATGTGTATAAAATTAGGTTAGTATGCATATTTTAAATCTTGCTATTTTCATTATATGGTATTTCATTGTGTTACTATATAGCCATAAATAAACCTATTCTTTTATTGAAGGACACGCTTATGGTTTTTTTTTATTGTTCTTATAAGCCAAATGACTTATTTTTTTTTCCAAAAAAATCTTTACGTTCCTTTATTGGAGCAAGATTCCTGATGTATACAGTGATGTATTTACTAAACAGAGCCCTGTGAAGAAATTACACACTATCAATCTAGACAGATTTGGGTTACACTTTGCCTATTGATGGAGTAGTTCCTTTTATAAAGTTTTACACATCAAAAAACTTCAAATTTGATTGGGCTGTCCATTAATCATCTCTGAAAAAGAGGCCACGTGACTTACAAGACTACTCTCACTCTTATTAACATTGGAGGGGGCTTACCGGAGTTTCCCACAGAGGTTTGTGAGAGGACTCAGACAGAACTTGCACTTTTTACACTGAGGTGCAAAGAATGGAATTACTTTGTCACCTAGAAAGAAAGGCCATATGTTAGAGGTTACCTAAGATGCAGTTATAGTTTCTGAAGTGTGGCTAGGATATGAATTGTCAGAGAATTTGCCTATTTATGCAAGGTCTCAGGCTTGATTCCAAGCCCTCAAAAAAAATCTTTCTCTCAGATAAATAGTAGAAAACACCATTTTTTTATAGTATACATTTTATATTCAACAAAAATGTACTATTTCAGCAGAATAGAAGACTGTGGGTTCTTTCAAGTACTGTACTTTTGTCTTTCTTAATCTGCTTGGCAGCCAAGTAACAGCCTATACTGATATTAAGAGGTGTATGGTTCTGGCTGGGGATGTGTTCACTAAAGTCTCTGAGCATGACTGTTGTATAATGCCTTCCCAAACACTCTGTATGGAATAGAGAGCATCCCTGTAGGACAGAGGAGGCGAGACATGTAGGCTAGAGGTAGAGCTTTGTATTACTGCCTATGTTGTACCATTCTGATTCATTTTTCAATCCCACATTTTCTAGCTCTTCATTCTGCTCCTATTTGGTTCTTTGACCACCAATGAGATGATAATTTCACACATGATCAGCAGTTAGTGTGTGGCAGCCAAAGCATTGCTTATGTTTTACTTCTCACATCTGCCATTTTAGAAAAGAAAAATCCAAGTCCAGTCACACTGACCCCAGTCATACAGCCAGTAAATGGGAGAGTCAGGACTAAAGGTAGACACTGGTCACACCTTTAACAGTGCAGGTTTTAGGGAGCAATCTGTTTCTGTGCTCATACTTGGAGTGGAGAATACTAATGTGCCTTCAAGTTTGGATGGAGGGGTGATGTGGCTCATCAGATCTTACAAGGCCTCACGCCGGTATACACTGTGTATGTTACACAACATGAGGAGCCACTGGCCCGCTTCAGGGTAGTGTGTTTTATCTTCTGAATTCCCCAAATGACACTTAGACTGAAATTGATATGTGGGTGATGCCTTTCCCTTAAGCCTCCTGCAAACCGTCACTCTTTACATAACAATAAAGTAAATTTCCATTTCACATAGAAGAAGTATTTGTGAAATAATTGTGAACCACACAAGCTTCCTTTTACACTAATCCCACAGCTTTGCTTTATAGGACAGTTTCTCTGTTTACATAAATAACATGGCTGAATTTCCAGGATTTTATGAGGCTATTCAGGTTTCAAACAGTCCTTGTTATGCCATGACAGATTGCTTATGTCAGTGTTCCTTTAGGAAAGATGAACTCTGTCAGCAAAGCTCAGATAGCACAAAAAGCCAAGACAGTTGTGAGAGACCGTCACGGGGAAGGCTGGGAATCGCTGGTTCATTGAGATCAAAAGGTGAAATACCTGGTTTGAAGTTGGTCACTCCTGGCCCAACACTTTCTACAATTCCTGCACACTCATGGCCAAGGACCACAGGGAAGAGAGCTCTCGTCTTAGGATTGGTAGCGTTGATGTCAGTAGGGCACACACACATGGCAATTACCTACGAAGCAACACAGACTTCAGCTGTGGTTCTGTAGCTGTGTTCTTAGGCCCAATGATACCATGAAGTGTTATGACCATCTTAGTATTCAGTAAAAGAATTATATTTTGAAAAAAGGGACATACATACTTTACTATGCTATATTACTATATTCCTGAAATGCAGTTTAATTTTCTAAATTTCATTGTTGCTGGAAAAAAACTTTACAGTGATAGTGATACTGTTAGTAGGAGAGGAAAAATCAAAGGTGAAAGGGAGGAGAGAATGTATACCGGGCAGTTGTGAGAACATAGGTCTGTGTGACCTTGTTGGAGGAAGTGTGTCACTGTAGAGGTGGGGTTTGAGATCTCACATTTGCTCAGATATAAGAACTCTCAGCTCCTTCTCTAGCACCTTGTCTGCCCGAGTGATGCCTTAGTTCCTGTCATGACAATAATGGACTAAATCTCTGAATTATAAGCATGCCACCCCAATTAAATGTTTTCCTTTATAAGACCCCATGTGGTCATGGTGTCGCTTCATAGCAATAGAAACCCCAACCAAGACATAAGACACTGCCTCTTTTTAAGTCTGCTTCTAAAAATATAGCTGTCCATAGGAGAAAGTCAATATTCAGTTCAGTGTTATGTCTGTATTGCCCAGCTGAAGTCCCTACTCACCTGAATTCGAACTTCATGAGCCTTAGGGGGAGACACTTCAACTTCTTCAATGCAAAGGGGATTGCCTGTTTCCCAGGCAATGGCTGCCTTGCATGTAATAACCTGAAAGACAGAGGAAGGAGAGAGGAAAGAGTTGAGAGGGAGAATAGTGGTGAGAGAAGGGAGGGAAAGATAGAATAAGATGGTTTTGTCCAAAAAGGTCAATGCTATAGTTACATGAAAAAGGAGCTTGTGACTAGATGCATTATACTTGTATTATTTTCAGGAGAAGATGCCTTAATATAAGTTAATTTCTACATTATAGCCATTGTAATTTTTATATTTTGAAGAAACAAATATACAAAAAATTTACCCTAATACCATGCCTACATATTTATTTCTATAGCAAAGAAGATACAATGATAAGGCTTAAAGTTTTGGTAGATGGTCAATAGGCATTTTTAATCAGCTCTAAAGTACCTGAGCCCAGGTCATTAGCATAGGTATGATTTGCTACTAGAGTGTAGTCATTGGGCCAACTGTTATAGAAAATTCAATTCTAAATTCACTAACTTGGAATTGACTAAGGTCTCCAGATGATTAAAAAAATATCTTGGAAGTGAGATACTGTCAATTACACAATCAGTAGAATGTAAGTTAAATAAAAATTGTTCTTTTCTAAGAATTGAGTTAAAGTTTTACAATTAATTCCTACATTAAGTTTTTCAGTCTCAAATTACATTTTTAATTTCAAATATAAGTAAAGTTGAAAGAAAATTTAAAACCAATGATCTTTTGTCCTTAATACTGCCTGTGCTGTTGGCATACATTTTTTTTTTGACCATTTGAAAACCTGCTTCTCAATTGTTCTTTGCAATATTTAATTATGGATTAAATTGCTTTTTCTCATATTACAAACACAATGTACATTCATTACAAGAAATTTCAAAATACAAGTAAGAAAAAATCCATCTATACTTTTATCACTTTCTTTCTCCTTATGTTGAAGCCTATGGGTGTCCTCAATGAAGTCATATACACAGCATTTTGCAATCTACTGTGTCCCATCCTTTCCTGTGCTTTAAATTTCTCTGCACTGATAGTTAGAGTGTAGGTAACTTAATTTTCTCCCTGCCCTCTCCCCATTTAAATAACGTGTGAGTACCCTAGAAGACACTTAAGCAAAAGCAGAGTTGTTTTCCTTGGAACACATTTCTAGCTTATATGACTCCAGTCCCTTTAGCTGATTTTAAATCGCTGTGCCTTGTGTAGCCCAGAAGGAAGCATCTTCAGCCAGTGTGTAAAGACACAACAGAAACAGAAGCTAAATGCAGATACAGGTCAATTACTTACTCTTCCCTTGGTGCTCATTTTCCTTGGGAAGCTTGCTTTGGAAGTGTCTTTCTGACTGGCCTTTCACCTCTATCCAGAATGCTCTGTGTCCAGTGCTGAGAACTCTGAGTAAATAGCATTCCTGTTGTCTGCTTCTCCTATCACAACCTGCCTGACTCCTGTGACATTTGTACTGTCATAGTCATCCACAAACCCATTGCTCCCAGCTGCCACCAAGAGTTTATTTTTAAAATTAGCTCTTATCTTTTATTACAATATATTGAATAGAGAAAGTGCATTAATTGTATAAGGCTGAGTTACAAATAACTACTAAGTAGAGGTATTTCAATTGCTCTGCAACTTCCCATCTACCCATTCCTTTCTTTTACACCCTATAATAATTTCCTTGCAATTTGTTATTTTTACCTCATATTTTGTTTTCCTACCTAATATCTTAGTTTTGTTTATTAATACGTTTGTGTGAATAGGCTCATATTGTATACCATTTCATGTGTTTCGCCTTTAGTTCTGTTTGTTGACCATTCACAGTGCCTTTATTTATTTGTTTTATGTATATGGTTATTTTGACTGCATGTGTGTCTGTGTACCACGTGTGTGCTTGGTGTCCATGGAAGCCAGAGAGATTGTCAGAGCCCCTAGGATTGGAGTTACAGACAGTTGTGAGCTGCCACTTAGGTTCTAGGAATTGAACCCAGGTCCTTTGGAAGAGTGGCCAGTACTCTTAATTGCTGAGCCATCTTTCCAGTTGTAGTTTATTTTTCTTACTGTTGAGTAATACACTGTATCAATTTACCATATTTTTATGCACCCCCTTTTTCCTGCTGTTCTTTTTTCTTTTCTCTCATGGTGAGTCGGTGGCTACTGAAAGTTCTCGTCATGAGCCCTGCTGCACACGTGCTCCAGTTTGCTTAGGGACATCCAGGACTGATGCAGCCAGCACGTACTAACAAGGCAACACTGACTGTTGGAACACTCAGGGTGCTAAGAAGCCCTTGGTCCAAAAGCTGCTGGAGTCCCTCTCGACTGCTGCAGGCAGGGAGTCCTGTAGTCACTGTTGGGGAACAACTCTGTGGATGCAGGGGCCTGGCAAACAGTCCCAGTGGCTGTGGGTCTCACAGACAGCAGTGTTGTAGCCCCTGAGGACCAGTGCCTAGCGCCTGCCTGACCTGGGCCCGTGACCACCGGTGCCGTGAGCCAGAGCCACCATGATGGCTGTTTGAGAAAAGGAATGTCTTCAACTGACTGCCAACCCAATTTTTAAAACAGAATGATACTTTATCTCTAAATTTTCAACCTTAGACCAATGTAAAAAATCATGTACCCAGCACTCCAGACGGCGAGCAAAGAGCTCGCCATCTCCCAATGCCTCCTGCTGTATCTCTTCAAAGTTCTGCTCCGCAGCTGACTCGTTTCCCTCTGTAGTCTGCTGCCATCCTCTGACATCATCCCCATTGATAACTCCTTTGGATGTGCACCTGTGATGCTCCAAGCCACTCATGTTTACAAACTGGACCTATGAGTGACAGGATGTGGAAACTCATGCTTAGAGTCACCAGACTGAAATTTGATACTGTGGTGGTACATAAGGGTATGTAATCCTTTATGACCGTTGTGCCCCTGACCGTCATTGAGGATAGGCAGTTTGGTGGTCTGGAGTCAGATCACAGTGCTTCCTAGTTAATTAGTGAGAGACTTGTAATGATCACAGTTATGCAGCTTTCATTTCTTACAGTACTTTTTGCTTTGCATATTTAAAGTTGTTAATTAGATTTAGTGTGTGTGTGTGTACATGTCTGCATTTGAGTGTTGTGTATCCTTGTGTGTGTGTGTGTGTGTGTGTGTGTGTGTGTGTGTGCGTGCGCACACGCATATGAGTAGGTTAGAAAAACCTGAAGGGCTTAATTCTCTCCCTTGACTGTAATAAACTCTGGGAATTGAACTCAAGTGGTTGGGCTTGGTGGCATTTGTCTCTATCTGCTGAATTGTCTTGATGACCCTGTTTTACGTATTTCATATTTGATCATGTAAAAGTTCTGCATTCGTGTATTATAAATTTAATATATTTTTTCCATCTATCCTAGTTGGTTTGGTTCTCTTATTTATGTCAGTGTTTTTCATGTTCCCATAGTATTCATTAGCTCCTCTTGACTTCAGTAGTTTAATATTGAATAAAGGTGTTTTAGTCATCTTTCCCAAGTATGGTGCACGTTTTCTCTTCCACATGCTTTCTTTTCTTTTCCTTCCTTCCTTCCTTCCTTCCTTCCTTCCTTCCTTCCTTCCTTCCCTCCCTCCCTCCCTCCCTCCCTCCCTCCCTCCCTCCCTCCCTCCCTCCCTCTCTCTCTCTCTCTCTCTCTCTCTCTCTCTCTTTCTTTCTTTCTTTTTATTTTTTGAGGCAGGGTCTCTCTACAATGCTGTGGCTGTCCTGGAATTCATTATGTAGACCAGGCTGGTTTCAAACTTAGACATCTGTCTGCCTTTGCTTCCTGGGTGCTGTTTTGTTTGGAATTATACTATGTCTTGTCTATTATACTTTTTCACTACCCATTTTTCATTTTGCAATTCACTGGTTTCCATCTTTATCTTTTTATTTAAACATTTAAAAAAAGAGGTTTTTAGTATTCTCCTTTAAAATAAAACAAATGAAACTTTCCAAATACCTATTCTTTTATAAATTTCTCTGTAGCAGTGAGCTTTTCTAGCGGCAATCATCTGTTTTCATGTTCATTGTGCTACAGTCCTCCCTTCCTCCCTCCCTCCTTCTCTCCCTCTCTCCTTCCCTCCCTCCCTCCTTCCCTTCCTCCTTCCTTCCCTCCCTCCCATCTGCCCTTCCTTTCTCCATCCCACTCATTCTCTCTATCCAATCCTCCATGATTCCCTTCCCTCCCATCCTCCTTCCTTCTTTCCTAACTTCCTTGGTGCTTTAGACTAGACATGCTAATTGCTTGCAGACATCTTTATTTTAAGTGCTTATGTTTTTTCAAACTTGAAAATGACCCTCTCTTACTGTGGCTTTGACATGAGTGTCTATTCTTTTTCTCAGGGTTCCAAAGTTCCCTTGGCCATACTCTCTGCAGCACTGACAAGCTTTGTGCACCCCCTTTCATTTCCTTCTTCCCACTCTTACTAATCTGCAGACAGGCTTCTCATTATTTCTTGTTTGCACTGTCATAGTAATCTTGGTACAGAGTCTCCTGTTGACACAGCTCTGTCTGCAGTGCTGCTTCAACACTAGAGCCATATTCCTATTACTTTCTTTAAAAAAAGAAATTTTCTCTGTCTTTTTCTGGCTTTTAAAAAATCAGATACCTTTTCTGATTGAAAATCATCCAGAGCTCTCTAAATCTTCCCAAGCCAATGACAAAACTCACTGAGGTGTTCAAGAACTCTTATCCACACTAAACTACACTGATCCTTGCTCTTCAGGTCCCTGATGTGTTTTCTCCCCAATGTTCTCTGCCCTCCTCCGACTCTCTTCCCACTGTGCTGTCGAGTGTGGAGATGCCCCACACCTGTCTCCTACTAAACTCTGAGCTATCCTTCAGGCATATAGGCTTTGTCTTCCCCACTCCATTCTGCCCAACTCTTTAGACACACTGAGACAGTCACATGAACCCCAACTGATTTCATGTACATATGTGTAACACAAATTCCCATCTACTACAAGAAGCTTTTCTGATATGGGGTGAGCAAGGCGTTACCTTTGAGTACAGCAACACATCATTAGGATTCAGAAGGCATTTTGTTTGCATGCTACATCCTTCCTAGAGGATTTCAGAGTCCTGGAAAACAACAGGTACTCTTTAAATGATGGTCAAGTTATTGTGTCTGCCTTAGGATCGCAGTAAGTATTAACACAGATAGGCAGTAGTGTACCTTCCTATGTGTTTGCAATTGTATTTGATTTCTTTTTTCCCTCCCTCCCTCCCTCCCTCCCTCCCTCCCTCCCTCCCTCCCTCCCTCCCTCCCTCCCTCCCTCCCTCCCTCCCTCCCTCCCTCCCCCTTTTTCCCCCCGGGACAGGTCTCACTCACTGTGTAGCCCTGGTAGTCTTGGAACTCACTATGTAGACCAGAATTGCCTTGAACTCACAGAGATCTATTTGCCTATCTTTTCCTTCTGAGTGCTGAGATTAAAGGCGTGCACAACTGTGCCAGGTTTTCACAGCTTCTGTGAAAGTAACTGTAAACTGAAGTTCCCAGAGCAAAGCCCCTGATGTGATGTAGGATCTTCAAATGTGAGGACTAGGATTTGACTCCTAGAACTCATGTTCTAGGCCCATGCTGGCCATGGTAGCATTTGCTTGTGATCTCAGCGCTGGAGTGGCAGAGACAGAAGGATCCTTGGGATTCACTGACCAGCTAGTATGGTCTACCTGGTGAGTCTAGCCCAATGGGAGACCCTATCTCAAGATCAAGGAGAATAGTGTTCCAGAAGATGACATCTGAGGTTGTCTTCTATTCACCAGCTGCACACACATGTACCCTCACCAGGTACATACATGTTTACACATGCATTAAAATAATGATGGCATTGTTCATAACAAAAAGGGGTGAATTTTTGGTCTCTGGCTTGGGGGCAGGACACAGCAGTAGTAGCAGGATTCAGAGAAGAGCTCAGGGAAACCGCAGAACAGGCCTGAATGAGCTGTGATGGGGACAAGGAAAACAGTAATTCTGTGAAGGGCTGGGACCAGAGAAAGTCAAACCCTTTGCTGCTTTAAACACTATCAACACATGAGTTCTGTGTGAGTCAGGGTTCTGATACATGTCGATATTTCATCTTCTTAAATCAATAAGTGTGCAGAGGGGCTTAGAAAATTTAAAGGAATAGAAAACATTTTGAAGAGCCAAGAGCAAGCTCTTCAGAGAATGTCTCCTTTAGTTCTTGCCTTATTTTCTGAAGCCATACATCTGTAACTGACTCCTCTGCACCTACCCCGGTCATCCTCTGGAGCAGTATGCCAGTACCCTTGAGAAAGCCAAGCTGGGAAGTGTCACTCACTGGATCCACTTGCTCCTTAAAGTTCATTGCTCTAAGGCCATGTTGCCTGGATTGCAGTTCTGGTGACTTCCCCAAAGCTCCAGGCAATATAGGAGTAGAGTTACAGGGTAAGATTAGGAGTCTAATATTAAATCCTACTTATTAGCCTGTCTATCTATCGGTCGGTCTGTCTGTCTGTCTGTCTGTCTGTCTATCATCTACTTATCTAGTATCTATCTAGCGCAGTACAGTTTGTTAGTGGCAGCTCTATGTTCCTGGTCCAAAAGTTCTAGGATTGTGTCTTCTATGTTGGTTCTTCTGGGTAATGTTTCTCCCAATTTGAAGACTAATCTTTGTTTTTTTTTTGTTTTTTGTTTTTGGTTTTCATCCATAGACTAATTTTGTCACTTATCATACACACACGTATGCACACATGCACTTAAAAGATTAACAAGGGTAATCATTAATTTTTAGAGAATATATGATGTAAAGCTACACGGAAGAGAAGAGGTTAGTTTACTATGTAAGTAGTATGAAGCCACTATGTGGCTTCCATAATTCTGTAAGTCATTCTATTCATGCTAAATGATTTTCTCCCCCAGTGCCATTCAGAATGTTGAAATGGAACTATTGACTCCAGTGGCAGGTCTCTGATCCCTAGAAAATAGGCTTTGAAGTACCTATTTTGGCAAAGACTCTATTTAGAGTGCCTAGCTGGGGACCTTTACTCCTGTTGTCTCAGTCTCAAGGGAAAAGAAAATCTTGTCTCTCTTATGGGACAGTTTTATAATGGAATTAGCACGTATTTTAAGTTTTTTTTTCTGTTTAGATTAATAACTGATATGAAATTGTTGTTTGCTTTTGTTTAGTGAGGCATACTTATCTCTCTCTGGGGTACGAGGCATTTCATATATAAAATATAGCAATGTAGGTAACATTTTTTCACTGGAGCAAGGGCTAGATTTGAAGTCTGTTTGATTACAAAGTTCATATCTATTATCAAGCTACTGCTTTGGCAGCTTTAAGTGTTTGATAAAATTTGGACTCTGTAATTTTCCTCTTATTTATTACTGGTGAATAGATTTCTGAACTCTGGGACATTGTTCAGGTCACTTTTATTATTTAAGTTAATAATTGCCTGGTGATGTTAGTACACTGGTCTTGCTTAGAACTCTGGAATAAAGATGAAATTTATCATCTATAGATGGGTATATACAGTTATTTTAATATTAAAATATCAAGTAAATACAATTTTCCTAATTATTCAAATTTTCGATTTTCCATTACCTCTTGTAATTTGTCAGACTGGAACCAGCTCTTTGTGCTGCAAGCACCCTGTGCCTTCCCTTCAGAGTCCTCAGCTCTCACTCTCAAATTTGACATGCCCAGTGGCACCCCTGTTTTATCTAGCGATTTCTCTTGGCAGAATGTTGTGTGCAGAACACCACAAACTGTTTGCTTATTGCAGGCCATAGCAAGAAACATGAACAGATACATCTGAGTTGCCTGGAAGCAGGGTCAGCATCCTGGGCTGTTCTTCCAGGGAAAAAAGGAAGGTCACCGAAAGACATACATAAGCACTAAATATCACGCACATGTTATTTAATATTAGTGAAATATAAAGTGAGCGGTGACAACTGAGCACTTTTTGCAACCTGTGAATGTTAACAAACGAAGCACAGCTCGTAGAACATATAAGAAGGCTGGCTGTGGATGTGAGCCTTGTGTCAAAGTCTCTTCCATTCATGTAGTGGTTTATTGGTATCTAAAATTCATTTCAATATTTAAAATCTTCAGTCCAAAATAAGTCCATTTTTAAATTCTGGCTTTTCTAATGTTTAATGCTTTTTGTGATTAACTGTCTGTGTGCATGCATTTGTTATCAGTTATTCTCATGAGACTGAAAGCTTTATGAAGGTAAGGACATGTCTGCTTTGTTACTATCATGCACATGATGCATGACTAACTACAGGGCCTGGCCTTCATGAGTTGTAGAAGTTGTTCACTGAATGTTGAATGAGTGGTGTCAGATGCACGGTCTTCAGTGAGAGGCTAGACCTGGCCTCTGTAGCAGGCCTGGGGATGGTGTTTAAAATGTCCCTTCCTTATTGCTGAAACTCTTCAAAGTGGTTGCAGGACACAGAGCAGTCATGTTGGAACTGGGCTGCAATGTCTTCCTTGCTGGCTCACTTTCACATTGTTGAAAGTGGGGCATATGCCCCTGGTGGAGAGAAGTCTCCAATGTTGACCCTGAATGGTACATTATTGACTTTCTGCGTCTTTGTGTGCATTAGTGGCTGTGACCAGGTAGCCAGCTGCGTTCTGATTGGATTGACACCCATTCCAAATGAGGGATTTCTTGTGTGGTATGTGAAGTCAACCTGCTGAAAGCCAGCATAAACTGCTCATCACTCTTCAGTTTATGGGCGCTGGTTGCTATTCATCCTCTGTGCTTGTGCTAGTCAGTTTTCCATTAGAATGATAACAACCAGGTAAGATAATAACTTTTTAAAACGAGGAAAAGTTGGTAGACATGGTAGAGCATGGGAATAATCCCAGTTCTCAAAATGCTGAGGAAGGAGGACTGAGAATTTGGGGCTACCTGGTGGTGCATAGTAATACCCTAGGTGTGGGGAGGGTGACCGAAAGGCTTGTTTTGCTCATCACTGGAAGTTGACTGTTCTGTTGCTTTTGGGCCTATGCTGGTTGTTTATAGTGGAAGAAACCTTTTATGGTAGAGTAAGGAAGAGCCAGGCACACGCCCATCTGTTCAAGGCCATACTCTTACTCACCTGAGACCTCTCCCTCTCACTATATCTCATCCCTTGAATGTTCACGGGAGGGGTCAAGCCTCTAGCAATGCCCTTTTGGGAGATGCTTTCCAATAGTTGTATTGTGTAATTAGATAGTTAGACCCATCTTGCTTCTGATGGTGAAGTGTTGCTTCCTGGCCTCTGTTATTCAGACTGGTATCATCCCAGGAGTGTACAGAGTTTCCTTACTTGTGTCTGGCTTATTCTAGACAAAGCTGAGCTTCTTAGTGAGCCCAGTGCCCTCTCCCCTGCCTTTGTGGCTCCTGAGTCATGACATATTTCTTATTGTCTTAGTGAAAGAGCTGTCCCCTTTCAGGTCTCCCAAGGAATTTAGTCGTGTGCTGGGCATTAGTTCTTCTTATAGACCATTGCCCTGTGTCTGTCTCTCGGAGCCTCTTGACCTCTTCCTTGGTCCTGTCAAAGTGTCTCTACCTTTCAGCCCTGTTGCCTACAGGCTAGTGTTTTTATCTCAGACTTCAGGGAGTCATCTTAGTAGGATGGAAGTCACATTAGCTCTTAGGGCATTAAGTCCTCAGTTACAGGTTATTTCTAGTTCAACAACACCCCCCCTTATATTCTGCCATGCTGGCCTAGTGTGCTTATCACTGACTTCATTTTTTTCAGGCCTTATAAGTCACATCTGTAGTTATTTTATTTCTCAAATTATTTTCCTATTTGAGGTAAGACTTAACCTTTGTTTTTATTTAGTGGCCTAGAAACAATGAAGGGATGTAGGGGTCTTTTACAAGGAAAGCGAGCATGTCCTATGAGTCACTTACCTTAGGATGGCTCCTCGTGGTCACTAGGCCAGGAGAGACTACAACCCCACAACAAGGAGGAGAGAATCATTGTATTTTTTATTGGCACATATTGTTTGCACAAAATAATGCTTTTTAGTATGACGCCTTAACCACATTCACCTCCCTCGATCACTGTCTCTCGTCCCCCTGTCTCCTGATGATCGCTCCCTCCCCAATTAGTCTACTTTCATGTCCTTGTTAAAGATTTACTTTTGTTATTGTAAATCGTGTGTATGTGTGTATCTCTGTGTGGGGGTGTGCATATGAGTGCAGATGTCCAGGGAGGCCAGAGGCAACTGAGCCCCCGAAGCTGGAGTTATGGGCAGCTATAAGCCATGCTTTGTGGATGCTGAGAACGGAACTTGAGTCCTCTGCAAGACCTGAGCCATGTGTCCAGCTCCATCCTGTTTTAAGTCATGAGAGAAAACATAGTATTGACTTTTCTGTGCCAGTCTTAACTTTTCTTAGTACAATGATTTCCACTTCATCCATTTTCCTTGAAACGACACAGTTTTATTCTTATGGCTGATAGGAATGTCACATATTTTATTTCGTCGTCCACCCAATGGTAGGTATATAGGTTGATCCTGTAGCTCAGTTGTGAATGGTGCATGTGGTGGTTTGATTGGCAACGATCTGCATAGCCTCATACATTTGATTGCTTAGTTACTAGTTAGCAGAACTGTTTGGCAAGGAGTAGGGGGTGTGGCCTTGTTGGAGGAGGTGTGTTACTGTGGGCTTTGAAGTTTCAAAAGCCCAAGCTGGCCCCGTGTCTCTCTCCCCTGCTGCCTGTAGATCAGGATGTAAACTGATGTTCTTGGACCATGCCTGTCTGTTTCCAGCCACGATGATCATGGACGAGCCTGTAGCTGTGAGAGCCTCCAATTAAATGCTGTCTTTTGTAAGAGTGGCTTTAATCACGGTGTCTCTTCGCAGCAGTAGATCAGTAGTGAGGACAGCGCAGCAATAAACAAGGGCCTTAGGGCCCCTGTCGTAGGCTGACTTTGACTCCTTCAGGCATGCACTCAAAGGGCCATGACTTAATCTAGGAAGGTTCAGGACAACCTGGAGTTCAAGGTTCTCGTGATATTCTCATCTCAGTCTTAAGAGCCACCTCTTTTTCAGTAAGACTTTGACTTTAGTCTAGAGGTTTACCGGGACTACAGATTAAAACTTCTCTGCAGATTGGGTAATCTCAGGGCCAAATCCCAGGCTTGATCGTCAGCCCAAATCCCCTCCTCACAGTGGGAGACACAGGAAGCTTAAGTGCTTAAGTGCTGCAGTAGAGCCCTGATGGCACTCCGCCATGCGAGCTCCCGGGATTGGCTGCCTTCAGCACAGGACACCTGGTAATTTCCTATGCTCACTTCCTCATAACTGTCATGGTTGTCTTACCTCCTATGTGTTAGTGATATTGAGCAAGGTAGCACATACCCTGTGATCAATCCCATCCCAGGTCACTACAAGGGAGACTAGGCTCCACAGGAATGTGCTTAACAGCATGTGGGGGTGGGGGATTGTGGGTACACGCCCCCCTGCATTAACACCTATGCATCAGCAACTTACTGCTTGACAGACGGAAACACAAATGTGCTCTCTTTCTGTTGCTCGGGAGTCTGGGAGCATGCACGCTTGGCTCAGGAGGTCCCTGCTTGCACGTGCTGACCGGAGCTGCAGTCGTTATAAGGATCACTGCAGAATCTGCTTCCAGCTTCCATCACAGCTCCACGCTCACTGGGTTCTCTCCACAGGGCTGCTACCCAAGGTGCATCACTCTGCACACAAACTCTTTCCCTGCTTGGCAGAACCCATCTCATCCATGGAGGCTCAGCTACTTTCCCCTGGGTTTTCTGTCATCTCTTAGGCAGGAAGAATTTTACCTCTGGTTTGCTGGCTGCATATCCCTCTGTATTAACGCTTTTTGTACAGCTCTTCAACTATTTGCCTGTCTTTCACTAGCTGTCAGGCTGTCCCAGTCTCTCATAGCACATAGACTAATGAATTGTTTGTATTGTGATTAGTTAACTATCAGAACTCACTGAAAAGACAAGGAAAAGCTGGTGGATCATGCCAGTCAACCTGGTGGTGGGCTGTCTGGCCTTTGGAGGAAGTTGGAGAGAAACAGTTGGGAGTAGTAAACCAGATTTGAAGTTACAGTGTAGGTTGATGACAAATGTCACCACTAGGGGGAATGCTAGCATTCATTTACAATATTTAATAGAAGACTGAGGGTGTGTGAAGGCAAAAATATTTAAACCATTGCTACACCAGCCCCAGTGGATGGTTTCTTCTAGATCCATCCATTTGCCTGCAAATTTCAAAATTCCATTGTTTTTTTTCCACTTAGTAATATTCTATTGTGTAAATGTACCACACCTTCTTTATCCATTCTTCAATTGAGGGGCATCTAGGTTGCTTCCAGTTTATTGCTATTACAAATAAGTGCTGCTATGAACATAGTTGAACATAGATGTCTTTATTGCATGGATGTGGATCATTTGCCTAAGGGTGGAATTGCTGGGTCTTGTGATAGACTGATCCCCATTTTCCTGAGGAACTGCCATACTGATCTCCAAAATGGCTGTACAAGTTTGCACTCCCACCAGCAGTGGAGGAGTCTTCCCCTTTCTCCACATCCTCTCCAGCATAAGCTGTCATTGGTGTTTCTAATTTTAGCCATTCTGGTAGGAGTAAGATGGTATCTGAGAGTGTTTTGATTTGCATTTCCCTGATGGCTAAGGATGTTGTAGCTCAGTATTTTTATGGACACCTGACTGTGAGAACAAGTGGGTCTCCAGCCCTGTGCTTGCTATTAGGACTTTTTTCCTTTCCTCCTCCTCCTTCTGTTTCTCGAGACAGGGTTTCTCTGCATTGCTTTGGACACTGTTCTGGAGCTAGCTCTGTAGACCAGGCTGGACTCAAACTCACAGATATTCACCTGCCTCTGCCTCCCGAGTGCTGGGATTAAAGGTGTGCACAACCAACACCCGGCTGCCATGTCCAACTTTTATATGATAGTTTTCCCATCTCTATATTATGTTTTATTTTTTTTTATCATGTTTGGTTGTTATCTCTTGGAAGCCTGTCTGGGGGATTCAGAGGATAGAGGAGGTGGGGAGGAACTGGGAGGAGTAGAGGGAGGGGAAACTATAGCCAGGATATATTTATATTCAATAAAAGGAAAATAATATTTCCAGCAGCTTGTAGTACATCAGTATAAGGGATTCCTTGTGAATATGCAAGAACTGGTGGCTTCATTTCCAAGTTATTAGGGAACATTACCAAAACATAAATGCAATTCCACAGCCTGGCATTTGCCTACTCACTGTATTTCAGAAGAGTTCCTCTATATTTTATAATACTTTATTTAAGTTATTAGGGAACCTTACCAAAACATAAATGCAATTCCACAGCCTGGCATTTGCCTACTCACTGTATTTCAGAAGAGATCCTCTATATTTTATAATACTTTATTATGATTTGAGTGATAGCTAATGATATAACTGTTCTTTCATATAAAAAGTGGAAGAGACTCCAAACTTTGACTGATTTAGGCAGGGTGTATTTAGAAGCTGGATACATACTTATAGTGAAGGTCTGGGATGAGGTAAGATCATAGACTACCCCGTGCAGTCACTGTCCAGGGTCTGGGATTAGGTAAGCTTTGGGACAGGCCAGAAACCACTCCATGCAGCCACTGTCCAGGGAAGTACTATGCCTAGAAATTGCAAATATGTGTTTTAGTTGTTGGTTGGGACAGGGCCATTAAATGTGGCTGAAGTGATGGGGCTTAGAGGCAGGACACAGATTTATAGGACCCTACCCTGGGAGTTGAGTGTGGCCTTCAGCTAGCAACAGTGGTGAATAGCTATGTACTGATGCAGAGAGCCATTGCTTGTGTAATATTTTTGATCAGGAATTAACAGAATGAATACAGAGATGCTGTTTTTGTGATAAAATTAAAAGTTTTCAGTGACCTCCACCATGAACATGTGCTTAAAGAAGGCATCAGGAAACAGGAAGGCACCTCACACCTGTAACGTAAGTACAGTGAAGGTTATGGCAGGAGAATTTTAGGCCAAGGACAGCCTGGGCTACATAGTGGAATTTTGCCCCAAAAGGAGAGGAGAAAGCTGGTATGAGATATTCAAAGTAGCTTGAAAATTTGGGCTTCATTAACTCCTTTCTGGGAGATTCCAATTTTCCAACATGATGTGGTTCCTCTAAGTTCTCACTGTTGCTAAGTTTGTTTCAGGGTCAGAGTAGGCAGGAAGCTGGTTTGAAATGGAAAGCAGTGGCAAAGTGAGTGTAGATTTCCAGTTCGGATGTGGGAAGATGGAGAAGATGTGCCCATCACAGAGTCAATAGGTCTGATGGTACCTCTCTCCCTAAGTGCAAGGAACAAGCATTTCAAAGGTCAAGGTTTCTTATCAAAGCAACAGAAGTAACTAAGACAGGGAGCTTTATTTCATTTTAAAAATTAATGTATTTCCATTTCTATTATTTAAAAAAGATTTAGTTTTGTTTTAGGTGCATGGGTGTTTTGCCTGCATATATGTCTGGGTACTGTGTGCATTCAGTGTCCGCAGAGGCCAGAAGAGGGCACTGGGTCCCCTGGAACTGTAGTTACAGATGGTTGTGAGCTGCCATGTAGGTGTTTGGAACTGAACCTTGGTCCTCAGAAAGAGCAGCAAGGGTTTATAACCACTGAGCAATCTCTCCCTCCCTCCCTCCCTCCCTCCCTCCCTCCCTCCCTCCCTCCCTCCCTCCCTCCCTCCCTCCCTCTCTCTCTCTCTCTCTCTCTCTCTCTCTCTCTCTCTCTCTCTCTCTCTCTCTCTCTTCTGTCTTCTATTCCTACCCTGACTCAATCTTCCTAGTCGCACATGCTTTCCTCTCCTCCCCTTCTCTTTCTCCTAGTTCTCTCTCCATTCACTGCCCCCCCACTTCCCATGTGCTCTGGGGGACTTGTCCCTTCCCCCTTTTGTGAGGGACCATATATGAATCTCTTAGAATACACCTTGTATCCTAGCTCCTCTGGTGGTGTGAATTATAGGCTGGTGATCCTCTCTTAAGCATCTCCAATTTATTTTTAACTGATGCATAAAAGCATAAAGTTACACATAATCAAGGAGCAGCTTATGTATACACTTTAGGATGTTACATCACTGTAAACATTCTCTTGAAAAGTCGTTTCTGTATGAGAACGACACTCAAAACCCTTTCTTTTGGAATTACTTGAAATACACAATGTGTTATCTGCCTTCACGTTACAACTACTAACAGCACAGCAGTCCTTCCTGCTGTCCGTACTCCAGATCCATCCTGTGACCGCATGGGACTCTTCACTTGGGCGACGGGTTCCCTTGCTGTGCAGAGCCTTCTTGGTCTGCTGTATTATCCCTTCTGTCTAATTGCTTTTCTTTGTTGTGTCTGTGGGGTGCTGTCCAACAATTCCTTGTCCATCTCAAGGTCCAGAACTGGTGCCCTGTGTTTTCTTATATTAGTTTAGTAGTTTTAGTCCTGATACTGACGACTTCAGTGTTCTTAGAGTCAATTTTCATAACTGGCTCAAGAGAAGGGGCAGTATAGCTTTATTTTTTTAACACGTGAGAAAAATAACTTATTTTCCTTCAGACTCCCTAGGATTATCAATTGAAAAGACCCCCTTCACCCAGAGCATCTTCTTAGCCCCCCTCAGATGCTCACTGGGCATGCTTTCACTTTTCTGGGCACTCTGTCTCTGTGGTTCTGTGGGTCTGGTTTTTGCTGCCATACCATGCTGCTGTGCTGTGTCACTAGGGCTCAGTAGCGTATTTTGGAGTATAATAGCCCCTGTTTTGTACTTTTTACTAAGGACTACTTTGTCTACTTGTGTTTTTCTGGGTTTCATACAGATGTGAGTGCTATTTTTAACTGTGAGGAATATTATAGGAATTATGGCAAGATTGCATTGAATCTATAGATATTTTTGTGTGGCATAGATATTTAAAAAATTTAAAAAATATTTAACATAATTTCTTTATTCCTTCTTGGGAATTTCACATCATGCACCTCGATTTGTATCTGCTTATCTGCTTCTTACTCCTGTAGTGTTCCCCACAAATGAAAATTTAAAAAAAATTCAAACCAAACCAAACCAAAAAACAAAAGCAAAAACAAAGACCAAAAACCAAAAAAAAAAAAACAAAAAACCAACCAAACCAACCAATAAACCCTCTTTACTTCTCTGTCTTTCCTGACTCTCCAACACTTCTGCATTCCTCCTAGTGACATTGGGAGCCATGGTGTGTACACAGTATACCTCTTTGTATAATCAAAATTTGCAATAAATTTTCAGTTTACTTGCAAATATTCACTACAATAACTTTTGGTTTGATTTCAAGGCCTCTGGTTTCTGGTACAGCATCATGAGTGGATCCTCACCTGAACTCCTCCCAGATATCCCGAAGCCATCTGATCTGAGTCATGGAGATCGTGTGGGTATCTTTCCATAGGACCACTCCCTTCATGAGAGATGGGGTAGACGTTAGGGAGGGCCAACCCAAGGCCCAGCTGTGGGCCTGGGTGGTAGTTGAGCCACTAGGGCCACCCTGCCTCAGGCAGAGAGCAGAACCAGCTGCACTGGGTCCATGCCATCAGGGCGGCTTTGCCCTAGCCTGTGGTGAGGGGTGGGATCATCTCTCCCAAGTGCAGTGTGGGGGAGGGGGAACAACTCTCCCGTGAGGACTGGGGCCAGCTCTCTTGCTGCAGTGTCCATTGAGGGGCAGGGTCAGCTTTCCCAGGGCCAGCAAAGGGTGGGCTAGCTCAGCATGGCCTTCTGATTTCATCATCTATGATTCCTATGACCCTCTGTGGGTAGACATTTAAACAATATTTTCCTAATTCATGAAGAATGTTTTTTTTGTTGTTTGCATATATTTAAATATGCATATATTTGAGACATGATCTTATCATGATCAAGTTATGATTAACTTGCTGTGTGAGCAGTCTTGCCTTGAATTCACATAGGTTGGCCCTCCTTGGCCACCAAGGTGCTTGGATTAAAGAAGCACACCATTACACTCTGCAATGTTTTATAGTTTTTATTGTGGAGATTTTTTAACCTTTGGTTACATTAGTCCCTAGTTAATTAATTTATCTGTGAAATCAATCTCTCAGTGATTGCGAGATTGCTTCCTTAATTTCCATATCAGACAACTTGCTATTGTCATATAATGACACTATTGATTCTTGTGACCTAAAAGGTTGCTTAGTTGTTTATCAGTTCCAGTAGCTTCTCTGGTGGGAATTCTGATTCTTGTGGACAATATACAGAGCTTCATGTGTAGATCCATACAGTGTGGGGAAGATGAGTGGGCGAGGAAATGTGGGTCCAGACGTAGAGGCAGCTGTGCCACTGGAGCATCTTGGTGTGCCTTCATCTGCAGAAGGTGCTATTGGGTGGTTCAAATTAACCCCAGTATGGCTGTAAGTGGGAGGCTGGTCCTGCGTGGCACTGGGTCATGGTGAGAAGCCTGATACAAGATTGTTGCTGAGTGAGTCAAAGGCAAGGAAGTAGAAAGCGTTGTGTGGTTGATTCTTCTAAATCACAATAATACAGAATACAGATTAGTGATGAAATGTTGCAGGTCTTGTAATTAAGGTAACAGGACGCAGCGGATACTACAAAAAGGAAAAAGAAAAACAAAACATTGATCAGTTTCCGAAGCAATGTATGCTTTGGATTCAAATCCTTGCGCTTTAGATCTATAAGCTAGAGTCTCTTCCCTTGAGATTGGATAAAAAATGGGCAGGTTAACAAACTTTGAGAAAATTGAACAAAATAGCACACAGTTCTCAGGGTAATAAAGTAGGTGAGGAGTTTTAAACTGTGAAAAATGCCGATGTCATTTATGGTTAATTTCTCCTGGGGAGATTAAAGAGGTGTCAGAATTAGTAATCTTATACACAGACCCCACACAGAAATAAAACAGTGACGATGACAAAAATGGCCTCTTTATAAAATGGGCTCAATATTTCTTTTCATGTTCTTATTATTCTGGGTAGGAGTGGAGGATAGACATGAGCCAAGGTGTGCATAAGGAAGGCAGAGGACAGAGGACAGCAGTTCCTCCTTCCATCTTTAAGTGGATGCTGGGATTAGATGTTTGTCTTGTGGCAGGTGTGTGTGTGAGCGTGCGTGCGTGCGTGCGTGCGTGTGTGTGTGTGTGTGTGTGTGTGTGTGTGTGTGTGTGTGTGTGTGTGTATGTGTGTGTGTTTGCCTCTAGAGGCATTTCTTCAGCTCTGTAAACTATGTTCCTAAACTTGGACCACGTCTTCAGGGGATGGCATCTTTAGTTCTGTGTTGTATAAAGAATAATGCTAAAGATATTTACTACCTTAGTACTTGCAGGATCACGTATTTTATAAGTCAGCAATAAAGCAAAATTTGGAGGGCAAGGAGGGGCTTTGAGGTCCTGAGAGAGCGTTTGCCTGTGCAGCATCTGTAGCAATGACAATCCCTCCGTCTCCATACCCACACCCAGGTTAAAAATGACTTTTACCATTGCCCAGTTTTCATTAGCTGAATTGCTTCATTGACCTTATCAAGAGTCAGGGTGTGGGTAATCAGTGGATCTAGGTTAAACTTCTTTGTCATACAGTCTGAAACCAGCTTAGGTATTTCATCCTTGGTTTTCCAGCCTGGAGATACACAAAAGCACAAGGTTTATGAAAGATTCTACTCATGAGGTTTCATAGAAAGGCCATGTGGGGATGGGGTGTGGATTTGACAATACCACATACATGTATTTGAAATTCTCTAATCCTAAGAAAAGATATTAAGGAAAAAGGGAAGGAAGGAAAATAGGAAGGATGACAGGAAGAAAGGATATGTTAAACTACAAGTTGTTTTGCTGCCCCATCAATTTGTCCCATCAGGACAGGTGCTATTCCAACCATATAGCCCCCACACATGGTTGTGCTGTTCCAGAGGACCTCTGTGCCTTGGACATAGAAGACACAATCAAAGCCAACAGAAAAAAAACCCACATCTTGCAATGTTCCTGGTGTTAGGTTATAATCTCTGTAGATCAGTGAATTTGAACCAAATGTATAATAAATGCCACAGTCTTGGGATGCGTAAATGAATTAAAAGGTTAGAAGTAGGGGTTGGGGAAGTGCTTCAGTTGGGAGAACACATGGCTATGTGCATGAGGCTCTAGATTTTATCTTCAGCACTGCACACTCTAAAAGCATAGAAATCTCTCCCCCCTCTCTCTCTCTCTCGTGTGTGTGTGTGTGTGTGTGTGTGTGTGTGTGTGTGTGTGTGTGTGCATTTGTGTTTTTTGACATGCAGCTTCATAGACAAGTCAAACAATCTATGGTAAGAGAAGAACATCATGGCAGCAATCCCAGAGTGGCAGAAAATTGATGTGTATGAATTGCTAAAACGTGTCCTCTGAGAGTAAGATGACAAAAGAAAGATGGAGTCGATTACAGCAACATGAGCCTCATAATGCATTTTCTCTATTCTCATGAGCTTCCAAGAGTGCACACACTTCACACTGTGCTAAGTACCTTGGCCAGTGAGTCACAACCAATGTTTTCTGGCCTCCAGTATGGAAGAGGAAAGCGTAGTGTAGCTGCAGGGTGTGATCTCCTGTGTCCTGCCTAGTGCCCTCCACTCCTAACTTTGTGATGGGATTTTGTTAGCTGCTTGATTTTCTCTAAAGAAAAAAAAAGATATGACTGGAGAGGTGGCTCAGTAGTTAAGAATCCTGGATGCTCTTTCAGAGGATATGGGTGCCATTCCTTATGCTCACATGTCTGTTTACAACTGTCTGTAACTTTAGTTCCAAGGTATCTGACACCTTCTTCTGGCCTCCAAGGGTGGCCAGAATGTGGTATAGACAAATATGCCACACACATAAAAAGAAACGATAATTAAAAATAACGATGTGCTCAATAGCACAGTCTATTTTATAAAAGAGAAAGAAAAAAGATTATTTTCATTATTACTACCATGTGGTGTGTATGTGTGTGTGCGCGTGCATGCGTGTGTGTGTGCGTGTGTACAGGTGCCTTAGGAGGCCAGAGATACTGAATCTCCTGAAGCTAGTGTCATATCATGTGGATGCTAGGAACTCTGGTCCTTTGCAAAACACACATGCTTAGAACTGCTGAGCCATCTTTGCAATCCTCATACTTGCTTTTCTTCATTCCAATTAATGTTGGGTTCTCTAGCCTTTCTACCTATTCTTAAAACTGCCCTAATCTCTTCCAACTGATCTACTTTAGAAGTTAATTACCCTATATGTAACCACAAATTCTAACTATTGTTATCTGCTGCAGCCTTGTTTATTTTTCTTTTGTTTTTATTGGTGATCTAATGAAGTATTTTTGTATGTATGCCAAAATATTTGCTGCAATTTATTATTTTAGTGGGAGAACATTAAGAAGCTGTAACCAGCTAAATTATATAAATGACCACTGGGATTCCTTCAGGTATATGCTCAACTATTAGTAGTCATTGTCAAAACAGTATACTATCTTATTCCAGAAAAACGAGCTGTCACTATCACAACTTGAACATGTGAAAAATGACGGATTCATAATTTTCAAGGAATACTACCAAAGGGGGTGCTTTAATAACAGGCAAATGCAAATACTCTTATCCAGAGAAATAAATCATTTCATGGAATGGTTTACTTTCCATTATTTAAAATATAAAAACTTTAGAAGACTCTAGGGTACAGCTATTGATTTCAATACTGTTGGAGTTTGGGAAGCTTTAAATCTAGGACTTCAGCAATTGACATGGAACATTCTGTTACTGAGCTCTATCCCCAGCACCTAGACACTTCTGCATTGTTTGCTTGTTTTACAAGTCAATAATAAAATCTCATCTTTTTCTTTTTCCTCTTCTAGCACGAAATAAAGCTTATGAAAGGACAGAGGGCATAGCTAGTACCGAGTTCTTAACTTGGGTTTTAAACACTGAAACAAGAACTGCAATCTAGAATTGATTGATGTCTTTTTTTTAGACACCTCTGAGCCATTTTTCTATTTCTTCCTTCTAGCTCCTCATTTTTAGTATTTAGTGTCTTCTGTACATACCTCCCAAAACTGATCCTTTCAGAATACGTCCTGAGAAGAACAACTGGCTACTGATGTTGATTTGAACCCAAGATGCAATTGATCCAACAATCACACAGACCCCATGGTCCTTGTGGCAGGAGGCCAGGGCAGTTGCCTGTTGTAAAGAAATGCAAGACAGAAAAAAGATAAAATCACCTACTTCAGAGTTTGACCCACTCTTAGTCAGCTTGATTGTGTAATGACCTGTGACTTACGTTCTGATTTTCCCTGTCCTTTTTGAAATAGCATCAATATTATGAAGATGTTCTACAACATAGGTTAAGATTTTGTTTCTGCATAGAATAGTACTTGGCATTTTAGGATTCAACAAATTGAGTAAAGATGAAGACCATTATAGACCATTGTGGTAATAAAAATAACAGTAGTTTTTGTAAAGACTGTGATGTGGGCTGTTGGTTTGAGTTGGTGTTTTTCTTTTAGATATCAAAAGGGTCAGTTAGATATTTGCATAACATAACATGCTAACAAAGTGGTCACTGCCAACTTCCATTAATCGTTTTCAAAGGCTATTTCTCAGAACAAGACTGGGATAAAAGCTCTGCTGTCTATAAGAAATTTTGAATTATGGGAAAAAAGACCCAGGTTGGAAGACGGACTCCTCTTGGCTTTCTATGTAACTTCCTGGAAGATGGACCCATGCAGCCATAATGCATCATTCCTTCAAGACCAAAAGAAAGCTCCCCTCAGAGTCTGGTGCGACTGCCTTACACGTTTATCTTCATATGTTAACCTTGTTCAGGCAGAAAAACCACCGCTCCTTTTCTTCATTCTTTGAAAATAACCCATTTAGTCAAATGAGGACATGCTTTTCTTGGTTTGGAAGCTCACATCTAACGTGAAAGTTATCTACTGAAAGTAAAAAGCTCATTGTTTTATACGACAATAGTGGCACCTTATCTCACTTAAGTTTTCTGGCTTGAAAATTATAGTCACTTCAGGCTATCTGCGGTCATGTAATTTCTGACTGGGGCTTCTTCGTGCTTAAGTGAAGGAAAAGTATTTTGGAACGGAGGGGTAAACAAACGCAATAGAAGACTTGCAGATTCAGTTGGGAACTAAATGGACAGAATCATATAGTGGGTATGTCATGGACCACAAGGAAAATTAAATAGAGGAATGTAGAAGAAATTGTAAGATGTTCATTCAATTAAAATACGAAACAATAACTGGCATAATATACTGGTAATTTTTACTTCCTAAGATTACATACCACTGTTTCTGGGGTTCCAGTGACCTCAAAGCAGAAGTCTGCTCCACCATTCATCATATCAAATAAGACTTTCTGAATGGGCTTCTCAAAGTCTCGAGGGTCTATGCACTCAGTGGCACCCACTATCTTGGCCTTTGCAAACCTGTCTTTGTTGGTGTCTACACCGATGATCCTGGATGCTCCAGCTGTTTTACAGCCAATGATGACAGACAGGCCGACACCTCCAAGGCCAAACACAGCACAGGTGGAGCCTGGGGTCACCTGGACACAAAGGCAAAGGAACAAGAACATGAACTTTTCCTTCTGTGCTGGAGAGTGATGTCAAGTCTCATGATAGCAAGAAAGCTTCTACCAGTGAGCTGCTCCACAGTCTCTGTGTCCTCATTGACTTGGGGAGGCCAAGACAGTTGCTTTTTATGAGACAGAAGGACAGGACATTTTCAAGTAAAATACATCTAGAAAATTTTAGTTTCTCAGATGTTTCTAGGTGTGTGATACTTAAACCACAGGAACAAAAACCTATCTACAAGGATAGTTTCAAGTTCCAGGATGAATTAGCATGAATGGAAGTAATGTAATGAAAGTTCACTGAATCTTAAGATTCATTTGGACAAAGTATTTCTTTAATTCTAAACAGTTTTTAATTATTTCAAATAGCTCCTTCTTCTTGCAAACTTCCCTTTCTCTTTTCCACTGGGTCTCTGAAAACTCCAAATCATTTCAGAGCCACTGCTCATGGAGATATCTTTTCCTTTCCTTCCCTTCCCTTCCCTTCCCTTCCCTTCCCTTCCCTTCCCTTCCCTTCCTTCCCTTCCTTCCTTCCCTTCCCTTCCTTCCCTTCCTTCCTTCCTTCCCTTCCCTTCCCTTCCTTCCTTCCCTTCCTTCCTTCTCCTTCCTTCCTTCCTTCCTTCCTTCCTTCCTTCCTTCCTTCCTTCCTTCCTTCACAGCATGTAGTGTAGCACCAATTTAACTTAAACCCCTTCCAACCTGGTATAGTTTGCATCTTGCATTGAACATGCTCTAAAAACACATGTGACAAAGGCCTACTCCTCAGCCCTTGACAACATAAATAAGTAGCAGAAGGAGCCCAGTGGAAGGAAAACATCATGGGCATATGCCCTCAGGGATTTGAGGACACCAGCTCTCCTTTCTTTTTGTCTCCCATTTGTAATATTTCTGATTCTGGGTACCATGAGATGATCAGCTTTGTCCCACTATGCATCCCCTGCCCTGACTTACTGCCCCAAGGTAGCTCCCAAGACCACCTCACAGGCTAAAGTCTCTGAGGTAGTGAGCTAAAACAAACCTTCCTTCTTTGCAATGTGATTATTATGGGTATCTTGTCATAGTGACACAAAGCTGACTAACATATATATCCCACCTCTGTGTGTAACCCTGAGACTAGAGGACAGTGGACAATGCAAAGACTTAAATACTGAAAGCTCCTTAAAGAATTGAGATGGGATGGTTAGCATGATATTCCAAGAGTAGTTTAACTGTGGCCCATTTGATCAGAATGAAATTTCCTGGCCAGGATCACCTCTCTATAGGTTCTCTTATATTTTTACATTTTTATTTGGTGTTGGGGTTTGAAAGAAAATAGTCCCCAAAGGAAGTGGCACTATTAGGAGGTGTGGCCTTGTTGGAGTGGGTGTGGTCTTGTTGGAGGAAATGTGTCACTGTGGGGCGTGGGCTATGAGGCTTTTTGGTTTCATATATGCTCAGAGAGACATCCCCAGAGAGACAGACTATTTCCTGTTGCTTGTGGGTATAGATGTAAGAACTCTCAGCTTCTTCTCCACCACACATCTTCCTGTGTGCTGCCTTTGTACCATGATGACAATGAACCTAACCTATTGAACTATAGGCAAGCCACCCCAATTAAATATTCTCCTTCAAAGTGTTACTTTGGGGCCTGGAGAGATGGCTCAGCTGTTAAAGGCTAGGTTCACAGCTCAAAATATAACAGTTGCATCGAACATGGTGTCTCTTCACAGCAATAGAAACCATAACTAAGATATTTGGTATACTTAGATTGAATCCAGGGCCTTGTGCACACTAGGTTGCAGACTATGTTCTGTCCTCGAAGTACATTTTCAGTCTCTCCCCTTCTCACTTTAACATTTACTACTAAGTAATATACTATTTAATTAGAATATAAACTTGATGAGTTTTAGCAGCAGAATAGTGTAAACTTTTACCATTGTTTGTTAAATTAAGCAAAATGGAATATGGAAAGATATAGTCATATTATAATTACGGTGTATTTAAAGTCTGTTTGCTTTTTCAGGTAGATTACCAGGTGGTACCCCAATGTGAGAGGTGTTTCACCTCCTTACCCTACTAGTTCTATTTAAAAATGGGTGTAAATGCCCCTCACCTTGGCAGAGTTGATTGCAGCACCGAAGCCAGTGGCAAACCCACAGCCAATTATGCACACCTTCTCCAGAAGGGCACCTTCATCAATCTTGGCGACTGAGATTTCCTTTATGACTATGTATTCAGAGAAGGTGCCGGTAGTAATATATTGATACACTATCTTCCCTTTGCAGGTAATTCTGCTGTTGCCTTCAGATGTCAGATGTGTCCCTGACAGTCTTTATAGGTGAAAGGAAACAAACTTTATGTTACATTAAAAAGCTTAAATCTCTTCCAGTAAAACTGAATTAGACATGCAAAAAGATAGTTCTAAAGACTTACCTAACTTCCTTACAGATATTGTTCTTGGAATTGAGGCAGGTGTTACATTCTCCACATTGTGGTAAGCATAAGATGATGACTTTATCACCTAAAAAGCAAAGTAATTGATCAGGGTGCTAGTATTGAGAAGTATGATTTCTTAGACTGTCAATAGCAAGGCACCAAAAAGATGTCATAATGAAGAACTGTTTCCATGTTTAATTGTGTTTGGTCACAAACATGTTTTCAGCATCCTGTTCAGCCCCAGGCCATGGCTGAATCTCTAGGAGCTGACCCCATATTTACCCATCTTGTAAGGTACTTTTGGAATACACAGGCAGAGAGTTTCATTGTGTGTCTTTGTGGTGGTTTGAAAGAAAATGTCCCCCAAAGGGAGTGGCAATATTAAGAGGCATGACCTTATTGGAGTAGGTGTGGTCTTGTTGGAGGAAGTGGGTCACTGTGGAGGTGGGCTTTGAGGTCTCATGTGTTCAAGTTATGTCCAGTGAAACAGACCACTTCCTTTTCCCTGCAAATCAAGATAGGACACTGGACTACTTCTCCAGCACCATACCCGCCTGTATGTCACCATGTTGCACCATGATGATATTAGACTAAACCCCTGAAAGCTACACCAATCAAATTCTTTTCCTTTTAAGAGTTGCTGTAGTCATGGTGTTTCTTCACAGCGTCAGAAACTCTAAGACAGAGTTCAACTACATCTTATGTACTCTACATTAACTTCCTCTGTGGGACTACAGTCAAAATAGATACAATGCTCAAAGAATGAGGCTCAGGATTGGGGGAAGATTGGCCACAAGTTGTGCTCTGAATTGTCCTTCATCTCTCTCTTTGTGGCTTGGAGAGCAAACATATTCCTATTTTTTAATTGCTTTTTAGGAGGAGATGATCAGAGTGTCTTGCTTGGGATGAGTTTATTGACTGATTCATTGTATGATACTGCCAGTATAGAAATTTATTATAAATTTTAATTTAAAAGCGTTGTTAGAATTTAGGCTCTTCTATTTTTGTTTTAGTTTTAGCAGTTCAAAGACTTCTACAGTGAAAACTTCAAAGCTGAGAAGAAATAAATTGAGGAGGGCATTAAAGAAGGGAAGAGACTCCCATGCTCACAGATTAGCAGATTGATATTGTGAAAGCTGCGTTGTGTTAAATTTACAGATTCATGTAATCCCTATGAATATTCCTGTAACATCCTTCACAGAAATAGAACAACAACAAAAACCCCTAAAATACATATGGAAGTTCCAGGATAGCCGAAGCAATCCTGAGCAAAAAGAACAATGCTGCATAAATTATCATACCATATTTAAGTTTGTATTACAGAGCTATAATACTAGCACAAAACCAGACAGGTGGGTCAGTTGATCAGAATAGAAGATGCAAATATAAGTGCATATACTTATAGCCATTTGATAGGTGGCAAAAGTACACTAGGGGAAAAATAACTGCTTCCACATATAGTGATGAGAAAACTGGATATCTATATATATATATATAGAAGATCGAAATTAGACCACTATCTATTACTCCCCAAAAACAAAAAACAAAAAACCCCCTCCAAATGGATCAGAGACCTTCAATGTGAGATCTACAATGCTGAAACTGCTAGAAAAAAACATAGGGAGTGCTCTACAAGATAGCAGTGTAGGAAAGGGCATTCTGAATAGGACTCTACAAGGGAACAGTCAACCGAGTGAAGAGGAAGCCCACAGCGGGAAAGAATTTTTGACAGCTTTATATTTAATAGAAATTTAATATCCACAATAGACAAAGATCTCAAAGAACAAATGATCAAAGAAGTAATCCAATTTGAAGAGATGGGCCAATGACCTGAACAGAGAGTTCTCAGAAGTGAAAATGGCCAAGAAATATCTAAAAAATTGCTCAATAATCTTAGAAATGAGGGAAATGCAAGTTAAAACCACTTTGAGATTTCATCTTATCTAGTCAGAATATCTTAGGATCAAGAAAATAACAGGCAACAAATGCTGGTGAAGATGTCTGGCGAGGGGACACCTTAGACACTGTTGGTGGCATTGCAGACAAGAATCTACTCTAGATTTGTAGCCATTCTTGAAATTAGCATACAGAATTATATTAAAAAACCCTGAAAATTTGTTTACTGTTTGACCCAGCTAGTTCTTCATCATAAGCTGAAAGAACTCAATATTCTACTCCACAGATAATGCTCAGCCATATGCATTGCCATTTATTAAGAGCAATGACAAGATGAAAGTTGCCTATATGTTCTTCAGGTGATGAAAGTATAATAAAATCATGATCCTGATACTAAATGGTATTGTTTTCAGCTGCAAAGAAAATGAATAAATACAATTTACAAGAAACTGGGTGGAGCTGGAGAATATCATGGGTAAGGTTATCCAGAAAGACAAATGCAATGTTGTATTATGTTTGTGAATTTATAATTTGTATTTGAATATAAAACCTGGAGTAACCTCATAAGTCAGTAAAGCAAAAGGAACCATGGGCAAATGCAGAGAGGAGTTCTAGAGAGGAGGCCATAGGACAAAGATGCTATGAAGGAAGAAAGGAAGAAATGGGGGTAAGGACTAAACTGGGGACGGGAAAGTTGGGTAATACAGAGGGAGAAAGAATGAGGAAAGATGAATAGCACTAAAACTATTTGAAAAGACATAATGAAACATTATTTATAAGCTTAAAAATAAACACATAGACCCTTGGCCCAGCTGGGCCCACTGTGTGGGGTGAGCATTGGGCCACAGAGCAGGTCCAATATTCCCTCCACCTCCTTGGAAATTCCTGGGTTAGCTCTGAGCATACTGGATCTGCCTATCCACCTGGGACCACCTTGAGGCTGCACTCACCTGATCTTTGGGCCCCATCGCCTGCCTTTTGCCAGAGACCTCCAAGAGAGCTGGGATCACCCAGAGTTACAGACATCAAATTCCCTACCCACCTACACCCACCGGGAGTGCAGGGTAGAGAGAGAACTCCACCTGCAGTTATGTAAAGAAGCAATGGGAAGGTGGCAATACAAGAAAACACACAACAATAGAAAGACCAGTAGAACACCACCAGAATCTAGAAACTCTACACCAACTAGAACTGAACACACCAAAGCAGATGAAGCAGAAGAGAACAACTTAAAATTAACTTCATAAAAATAATAGAGGCACTCAAAGATGATTGGAGAAAATCCCTTAAAGAAATGAAAGGAGAAACAAACAAAAAATTAGAAGAAATAGAGGAAAAGGCCAAGCGTGCATGTACGTGCGCGTGCGCGCGCGCGCACACACACACACACACACACACACACACACACAAATGCAGAAAAGAACAAATCTCTTAAAGAAAACAAGGAAAGCCAAGAAAAAACAATCAAACAGATGAAGGAAACAATTTAAACAGTTCAAGAACTGAAAACTGAATTAGAAACAATAAAGAAAACACAAACTGAAGGAATGCTGGAAATAGAAAAACTAGGTAAACAATAAGGAACTACAGATGCAAGCATAGCCAACAGAATTCAAGAGATCGAAGAGAGAATCTCAGGCACTGAAGATAAACTAGAGGAAATAGATTCATCGACCAAAGAAAATCTTAAATCCAACAAATCCTTAATACAAAACATCAAGGAAATATGGGACACTGTGAAAAGACCAAACCTGAGAATAATAGGCATAGAAGAAGGCGAATAAGACCGGCTTAAAGGTACAGACAACATATTCAACAAAATCATTGAAGAAAACTTTCCCAATCTGAAGAAGGACATGCCTATGAAAGTACAAGAAGCATACTGAACACCAAATAGACTGGACCAAAAAAAAAAAAAAAAAAAAAAAGGACCCCTTGAGACATAATAATTAAAACAACTAACATACAGAATAAAAAAAAGAATGTTAAGAGCAGTGAAGGAAAAAGGCCAGGTAACATATAAAGGCAGACCTATCAAAATTACACCTGACTTCCCCATGGAAACTCTCAAAGCCGGAAGGTCCTGGATACATGTTTTACAAATACTAAGAGTCCACAGACGCCAGCCCAGGCTACAATACCCGACAAAACTCTCAATCATTATAGACAGAGAAAACAAGATATTCAATGACAAAGCCAGATTTTTCACAATGTATATCCACAAATTCAGCCCTACAGAAAGTTCTGGAAGAAAAACTTTAACTCAAGGAAGGTAACTACACTCACAAACATATAGGCAATAGATAATCCCACTTTACCAGAACCCAAAAGAAAAAGAAGGGAAATATACTCACAATACCATTGCCAACAACCAATCTAAAATAAACAAGCATTAACAATCAATGGTCCTTACTTTCACTCAACATTAATGGTCTTAACTTGCCTATAAAAAGACACAGGCTAACAGAATGGATACAAAGACAGAATCCATCCTTCTGCTGCATACAAGAAATACATCTAAGCTGCAAAGATAGACATTATCTCAGGATAAAGGGTTGGGAAAAGATCTTCCAATCAAATGGACCCAAGAAGCAAGCAGGTGTGGCTATCCTAATATCTAACAAGTTAGACTTCAAACCAAAATCAATCAAAAGAGATGAAGAAGGTCATTTCATATTCATCATTGTAGAAATCCATCAGTACAAAGTCTCAATTCTGAACATCTGTGCCCCAAATACAAAGGCACCCACATTCATAAGAGAAATGGCACAAAGGATCACCTGCCTATAATACACACCACCAGACGAACTGGGATACAAGGTGTATTCTAAGAGATTCATATATGGCCCCTGACAAAAGGGGGAAAGGACAAGTCCTCCAGAGCACATGGGAAATGGGGGGCAGTGAATGGAGAGAGAACTAGGAGAAAGAGAAGGGGAGGAGAGGAAAACATGTGTGACTAGATAGATTGAGTCAGGGTGAGAGAGAAAGGTGGGGGGACATAAAAGAGGGTTTTATGCTTTTATTGGTTTGAAGAGAAAACTGAACCTAAAGAAAGGTCTAGAGAACCACAAGACCAACTCCAACTAATAATTTGAGCAACCATGGAAAGTCTACCATAAATGCCCTTCCCTGATAGTGAGATCATCAACTAAATTATCCACCATCATGGAGCCCTCATCTAGTACCTGTTGGAAACAGAAGCAAACACCCATAACCAAACACTGAGTCGAACTAGAAACCAGATGCAAAGAGAGGAGACAAGACCAGGTTGCAGAAACTCACAAAGACAGCTGACCTGAACAAGGTGGAGCTAATGGGCCCCCAGACTGATGGCTAGGAACCCAGCATGGGACTGACTCAGACCCCCTGAACATGGGTCTCAGCTAGAAGGACTGAGAAGTCTGGGGGACCTCAGACAGTAGAAACAGGATGTATTCCTGGTGCACAAAAGGACCTTGCGGACACATCCCCCATGAAGGGATATCCCCTTAACCTAGAGACAGGAGAGAAGTCCTAGTCCCTACTTCAAATGACTTGACAGATTTATATGACCCAACCTGGATAGCATAACCCTATAAGTGGAATAGGGGTGGAGGGATTGGAGGGGAGGGTGGCCAAGGGGAAAAAGGGTCACAGGGGAAAGAGGGTAAGACTGAGAGGAGGATGGGGAAGGGAGGGAGTGTTGGAGGTAGGAAGGGAGAGGAAACTGGGATCCACATGTACAATTTTTAAATTGTATTATTAATAAAAAAGAAGGAAAAATGCTGCTGGATTAGTTCAAATATATATATATATATGTATATATATATATGTATATATATTTAAAATGCTTTGACTTCAAAATTTAAGCCTAAAGACAAGTTACTGGGGAAAAGGATTTCTAATTTTGTTTTCAGAGAAAACGAAAAGCTGTAGATTCCAGACTAATGTGGTTGTATCAAGCAAGACCCCCCTGAAGCAACGTCAATGGGACAATGCAGCCTTGCAGACCACTACAGCCAGGATCTCTGTGTCTTCTTAGGATTCCCAATAACAGCGCCCCCTACCAGCAGGAAGCAGCTTGAAAAGAACGATGCTTAAATTTGCAAATATTGTTTATAAATGTTTGCTTTCATTAAAAAAAAAAGAAAAGAAATGCTACTACAACTCAGAGCTCACATAAAACTTCACACACTCATAGTGGGAGACTTCAACATCCCACCACTAGACAGGACCACCAGACAGAAACTTAACAGAGAAACAAAAGAACTAACAAAATTTATGTCCCACTTGAGTTTAACAGACATCTATAGAACATTCCATCCAAACACAAAAGAATATACCTTCTTCGCAACTCCACATGGAGCCTTCTCTAAAATCAACCACATACTAGGCAACATAACAAACCTCAAGAGATACAAAACATTGCAATGGCCCCCAGTATCTTATCAGACCACCATGCTGTAAAGTTGGAATTCAACAACAACACAAATTGCAGAAACCCTGCAAACTCATGGAAACTTAATAATGAGCAATTGCACCATTCCCAGGTCAAAGAAAAAATGAAGAAAGAAATTAAAGACTTTCTAGAATTCAATGAGAATGAAGACACAACATACCTGAACTTATGAACACTTTGAAAACAGTGCTGCAGGAAAGTTCATTGCACTAAGAGCCCATATGAAGAAAATGGAGGATAGTCACATTAGAGACAGCACAACTGAAGGCCTTAGAACAAAAAGAAGCAAACTCACCATGGAGGAGTAGATGCCAGGAAATAATCAATTTGAGGGCTGAAATTAATAAAGTAGAAGCTAGGAAAACAATACAAAGAATGTAAAAAAGAGTTGGTTTTTCGAGAAAATCAACAAGATAGACAAACTTTTATCCAAACTAACCAAAAAGCAGAGAGAGAGAGAGAGAGAGAGAGAGAGAGAGAGAGAGAGAGAGAGAGAGAGAGAGAGAGAAACATGCAAATCAACAAAATCAGAATTGAAAAGGGGAATATAACAACAGACACTAAGGAAATCCAGAGAATTTTCAGGTCATGTTTTGAAAACCTGCATTTCAGAAAATTTGAAAATTCAAAGAAAATGGACAAATTTCTGGATAGCGATTACTTATGAAAATTAAATCAAGAACAGATAAGCAACTTAAATAGACCTATAAACCCAAATGAAATAGAAGCAGTCATTAAAAACTTCACAACCAAATAAAGCTCATGGCCAGATGGCTTCAGTGCAGATTTCTACCAGAAACTCAAAGAAGAGCGAATACCAGTACTCCTCAAATTGTCCCACATAATATAAGCAGAAGGTTCATTAACAAACCCTTTTTATAAGGCCACAATTACATTGGTACCCAAGCCACACACAGACACAACTAAGAAAGAGAACTATAGACCAATATTTCCCATGATCATTGATGCAAAAATACACAATAAAATACTGATAAATCAAATCCAAAAATACATCAGAGAAATCATCCACCCTGACCAAGTAGGGTTAATCCCAGGGATGCAGGGATTGTTCAACATAAGAAAATGTATCAATGTGAGATCCACCATATAAACAAACTGAAAAAGAAACATCATATGACCATCTCACTACATGCTGAAAAAACCTTTGAAAAAAATCCAACACCCTTTCATGATAAAGGTCTTGGGGAGATCAGGAATAGCAGGAACATGCTTAAACATAATAAAAACAATATACAGTAAATCAACAGCCAACATCAAACTAAATGGAGAGAAGCTTTAGCAGATTCCTCTAAAATAAGGAAGACAAGGCTGCCCACTCTCTCTCTGTATTTCTTTTATATTGTACTTGAAGTTCTAGCTGGAGCAATAAGACAACAAAAGGTGATCAAGGGGATACAAATTGGAAATTTCACTATTTGCAGATGATATGATAGTTTACATAAGTGACCCAAAAAACTCTACCAGGAAACTCCTACAGTTGATAAACACCTTCAGCAAATTAGCAGGATTCAAGATTATCTAAAAAAAAAAATCAGTAGCCCTACTATATACAGATGATATAGGTGCTGAGAAAGAAATCTGCCACGTCCACAGCAGTGACTGCCGTGTAGTGTCACAAGATGCCACGCATTTGGCTGGTTCACGCTGAAGGATTGGGGTATGAGCTCCCCGGAGCGTGGCCCCAGGCTTCCCCTTGGCAATCAGCGACCATGACGGGACCTGTTGCCATAGGCAAATCTCTGTTTTGGAGATGGCAGTGGAGCGCATACTCCTGGCACTCTGCATGATTTCCCTCTGTGTACTTTAATTGTTCTATTTACAACTGACCACATACCAAGAAATCAAAGTACAGAATGAAACTGAGTTATATGACTCAAGCTTCCTCAATTCGGCTCCTCCGCTTATACAGGCTATTGTAGAAGTAACAAAGGAGGCCCCGGACGATATGAGTCTGGGGGCCTTTCTAGAGAAAGTAGAACAAAGAGAATTATTGTATGAAGTCAAAAACACATTATGTATCTACGAAAGAACTATATTTGATTATTGCTTAATCTTGATTTTCTGCCTCTGGGCCAGGTGTGGGGCTATGTGTGGGAAATGTATTGTTTTGTTAAGTTCCTTGTTCTGTATACCATATAAATCAAGCCTTTGCAGAATGTATTGTTTTGTCAAGTCAAGTTTCTTATTCTGTATACTATATAAATCAAGCCTTTGCAGAAGTAAAATTGCAGCAGATTTTCACTACACAGTGTGTCTGTCTGTCATTCCCTTGCGCCGTATCTTGACTTTCCTACAGCCTTCACCCCTGTTCTCCCGTGGATTCCGGTCTCCCAGAGGGACCGTCCGTGGCAGGTGGCGCCCGCGAACAGGGACCCGAAGGATAGGTAAGCTTCCTCTTTTTCTTTTCCCCTCACAGTCAGGAACGGCTCTTACCAGGACGCTGCAGGTCCGCCGGTAAAGGATCACCGGTTAAGCGTAAGTAATCACCCAACAAGGGAATCATGGGGCAACATATGACAAAGAGTGATAAAATGATGGTAATAATGCTACGCAGACAGCTAGCTAAATCAGGGTTTCACGTCGCGGAGGAAGATATGAAAGTTTTCACAAAATTTTTGAAAGAAGTTAGCCCTTGGTTCTTGGAGGAAGGTACTTTAACGCTTGATGACTGGAAACGTGTGGGTAAAGAAATGAGAAGGCATGTTAAAGATAACGGGGAAAAAACCCTGCCTAAATATGCATATCAAATCTGGTACCAAATTCGTGAATTGCTCACTGATACTACTCCTTTTGAAGGATTGTGTCGAGATACTGCTTCTGACTTAGGTTATGAAGTAGGAGAAGAGGATGGAACTATCGAGGAAAAAATGCCCCTGTCTAAGCCTAATGCTCCATTTCCCTCTGCCTGTCCACCCCTGGGGTGTGCTGATGATGGGGATGATGATTGGGGGTTAGATGATCAACAGGAAGAGGCAGAATGGGAGGATGACTTCCGGGATCATCATCCCCCCAGGGTAGCAATGGCCAATCTATCTATCAGACCCCGGCCAGTACCAAAGCCACAGAGGCGTCATATGCCCCCTATAGGATTTCAAGGAGCCCTAGCAGAGGCACGACAGACAGGTGATACTTCTTTAGGTATTTTTCCTGTTGTTGAGACAGGAGACAATGATGAGCCTGTTTGGGAACCATTGCCTCTTAAAACCCTAAAAGAGCTGCAATCGGCTGTTAAAAGCTTGGGCCCTACGGCCCCTTATACTTTACAAGTTTTAGAAATGGTTGCCAGTCTGTGGCTAACCCCGCATGACTGGATGCAAACAGCTAAAGCTACCCTTAGCCCAGGGGATTATATCCTCTGGAGAACTGAATATGAAGATAAAAACAAAGATACTATTGTACAATCAATAAAGAAAAGACATCCAAAACCCACCATGCCTATGCTTATGGGAACAGGGGAATATGCTGATCCCCAGGCCCAAGTGAAGCTGCCACGAGACATATTAACTTTAATAACAACAAATGCAATGACAGCTTGGCGTAAATTGCCACCTCCAGGAACCAAAGGAGGAGCATTGGCTAGCATTAGACAAGGTAATGAGGAACCATATCAGGACTTCATCTCAAAACTAGAAGAGGCTATTAATAGGATGTTGCCTCCTTCAGAAGGCACAGATATATTATTAAAGCAATTAGCCTGGGAAAATGCCAATGTTCTCTGTCAAGACCTGATTAGACCTATTAGAAAAACAGGAACAATACAGGACTATATTAAGGCCTGTTCAGATGCCTCACCTGCAATAGTCCAGGGAATGGCCTATGCAGCAGCTATGAAGGGACAGAAATTTAGCGCCTATGTTAAAAAGACATATGGAGGAGGCAATAGAGGCTCCTCCGAACCCACATGCTTCAATTGTGGGAAGCCAGGACATTTGCAAAAGGATTGCCATAAAGGCAAGAAAGGGAGTCCTGGCCTTTGCCCAAGATGCAAAAAAGGGAAGCACTGGAGGAATGAGTGCAAATCAAAATTTCATAAGGACGGCACTCCACTCACTAAAACTGAGGAAGAGGATGAGCCTAGAAGGTCAAAAAACTAGGTCAGGGGTGTTCTCCTAACCCGGCACCCAAGGGAGACACGGAATCTCCTAGCCAGGGTAATTTAAACCCTGAAGCTCCTGAATTTACAATACATGATCTGCCAAGGGCTACACCAGGGAGTGCTGGCATAGATCTGGCCAGCAGTCAAGATCTGATCCTGTCAAAATGGGATGGAGTTTCCTTGATACCTACTAAGGTATCAGGACAACTCCTCCCTCAGACAGTAGGACTGATTGTTGGACGAAGCTCCAATTATCAGAAAAACTTTGAGGTGCTTCCTGGGGTGATAGATGCAGATACTGACAATGATATTAAGATCATGGTAAGGCCATTGGCAGAAACTATACAAATACATAAAGGACAAAGAATAGCACAATTGTTGCTATTACCATATGTGAAGTTGCCTAATCCTATATTAAAACAATCCAGAGGACAAGGACAATTTGGTTCCTCGGATGGAGTCTTTTGGGTACAGGACATGAATGAGCGACCTTTTAAAGTCATTAGGGTCAATGGAAAGAAAATTAAAGGTCTGCTGGATACAGGCGCGGGACAGGACATGTATAGCAGGAAAAGACTGGCCCAATGCCTGGCCAGTACAAAAAACAGGGTCCTCTCTAATGGGACTGGGGACTGCATCAGGAGTTATGCAAAGCTCCACGATTCTTACATGGGAGGATGAAGGAAAGACTGGACATATACAGCCCTATGTTTTACCTTCTCTCCCCTTCACTTTGTGGGGAAGGGACATGCTGGACTCCATGAATGTTAAATTAGTAACCTCAGATAATTTGAATGAACAGCATTTTACATAGGGGCCACTAAAAAAAAGTTATATGCAGATAAGATAGAATGGCTGACTCAGGAGCCTGTATGGATGAGTCAATGGCCCCTTACTGAAGAAAAGATACAGGCTCTTGAACAACTAATGCAAGAACAATTGACAAAAGGTCATATAGTGGAATCCAACAGCCCCTGGAATACCCCGGTATTTGTTATTAAGAAAAAATCAGGAAAGTGGAGACTCCTACAAGACTTGAGAGCAATAAATGCTGTTATGAAAGATATGGGGCCACTTCAACCTGGCCTTCCATCACCAGTGGCTATTCCACAAGGATGGAAAATAATTGTCATAGACCTGCAGGATTGCTTTTTCACGATCTCATTGCATCCTGAGGATTGTGAACGTTTTGCCTTTA
Source organism: Cricetiscus sungorus (assembly GCA_030556225.1). Taxonomy (NCBI): domain Eukaryota; kingdom Metazoa; phylum Chordata; class Mammalia; order Rodentia; family Cricetidae; genus Cricetiscus; species Cricetiscus sungorus. The sequence continues at coordinate 40,067,896 of JANBXA010000141.1, read as the reverse complement.
GTATCCCTTCAATTAACTTTAAACAGCCATATAAGAGATATCAATGGGTAACCTTGCCTCAGGGAATGAAAAATTCCCCAACATTATGTCAGAAATTCGTAGCTCAAGCCTTACAGCACATTAGAAGTAAATATAAAGATGTGTATCTTATACACTATATGGATGATATTTTGCTTGCACATCCTGATGGAGAAAAAATAGAGATCATCTTACAAGAAACAATTCAGAAATTAACTCAATATGGGCTAATAATTGCTCCAGAAAAAGTTCAAAAAGAACCGCCGTTACTATATTTAGGACAGATACTCACTCCTCAAGCAATTAGCTCACAAAAATTGTCTATTAGAAGAGATAAATTAAGAACTTTAAATGATTTTCAAAAATTATTAGGAGATATTAACTGGCTGAGACCATATTTGAAAATAACTACAGGAATGTTAAGTCCCCTGTATCAAATATTACAGGGAGATTCAAATCCAAAATCTCCCAGAGTTTTAACAACAGAAGCTGTTGAGGCTTTGACTTTAATTGAAAAAGCACTAGCACAAGCCAAAGTAAAACAGATTAATTATGAAAAGCCATGGGAATTATTGATACTCCCCACTAAATATACTCCTACTGCTTGTCTCTGGCAGACAGGAATATTAGAATGGTTACATTTACCTCATACTCAAGCCAAGATGTTAGCTGATTTTCCTTATTTATGTTCTCTTTTAATTACGAAGGGAAGGATAAGATCAAAAGAATTGTTTGGACGAGAACCACATAATATTATAACTCCTTATAATAGAGGACAAATAGATCAATTATTGCAAAATAATGATGATTGGATTTTAGCCTTATTAAATTATACAGGTCAAATTAAATATCATTATCCTAAGCATCCTATTATAGAATTTGCCAAGACAATAGAAATTATCTTCCCTATTTGGTTCTCACCTTCCCCCCTCGAGCAAGCTATGCTTGTTTTTACAGACGGCTCTTCCTCCGGAAAGGCTGCGGTCTATACCCTAGACCAGGGCGCGTTCTGGGAGGAAGGGAAAGGAAACTCTGCACAGCAAGCAGAAATTTCTGCTATGATCTTGGCCTTTACTAAATTTGCCCAACCTTTTAATTTATATACAGATTCTAAGTATGTGGTGAATTTGTTTCCGGCATTGGAAACTGCCCTTTTATCTGGAAAGTCACCAATCTTACCCCTTTTACAGAGATTACAAGAGCTAATACAACAAAGGCAGCACAAATTCTTTATAGGTCATATTAGGGGACATTCAGGTCTTCCCGGACCTTTAGCCCAGGGAAATGCCATGGCTGATTTACTAACCCAGCCACAAGGTGCCTTTTCAATACAAGAGGCACAAGAAAGTCATGCTTTGCATCATCAAAATGCAAGGGCATTAAAGCGTATGTATCATATTACTAGAGAACAGGCAAGACAAATAATGAAGCAGTGTCAACACTGCCCAATAGCTCATCATCCCTTGAAAATGGGAATAAACCCTAGAGGTTTAAAAGCCAATGTAATTTGGCAAATGGATATGACCCATATCTCATCCTTTGGAAAATTATGCTATGTTCATGTAGTCATAGATACTTTTTCTCATTTCATACATGCTTCGGCCCGAACAAGGGAAGCTGTAAAAGATGTAATTCAGCATCTTATTCAGAGTTTTCAAATGATGGATGTACCCTCACAGATAAAAACAGACAATGGGCCTACATATACGGCAAAAGCCTTTGAACAGTTTTGTATGCAATGGCATATACAACATATTACAGGTATCCCTTATAACCCACAAGGACAAGGGATCATTGAAAGAGCACATCAGACTTTGAAAATGCAAATACAAAGATTACAACAGGCTAATAAATATTTCACTCCACATCATGTGTTGTCTCATAGCTTGTTCACCCTGAATCATCTCAATATAGATGACAGGCATTTTACTGCCGCCCATAAACATTGGGCAAAAGAAGGGCTTGATAGCCCCCTACCAAAAGTTTTATGGAAGGATTTGCTTTCCGGCCTATGGAAAGGCCCGGATGTTTTAATTACTACGGGACGAGGGTATGCTTACATGTTTCCACAGGATGCCGACTCCCCCATCTGGATTCCAGACAGACTCGTCAAGCCAGCTCCTCCAGAAAAGAAGAAAGCAACGGCAGAGACGACAGCAAAAACAGCTCCAGCTCACCATGAAGAAAATGAAACTGACCTCGAGCAAAGACAGACTGACATGGACGAAGATTCGTCATCTGACACGGGAAGCGAAACAGCTGCTTCTTAATCAGGGGAAGCCCCTGACAGCGTCTATGTATTTTATTGCCTTTTTGTCTTTGATCTCGGGCCCGAAGGGAATGGAAGGGATTTCCTACTGGGCCTACATCCCAAATCCCCCTATTTTGCACCCTGTAGGCTGGTTTGACTCAGAGCCACTAAAAATGTTAACTAATGATTCAGTCAGGCTAGGCGGAGCTCAGGACTCTGACGCTCGACAACACACATCCTCCTTTATAACCTTTGAGGGCAGAGCAGATTCACTGCCTATTTGCATCGCTCTGCAAAAGAAAGTGCCTTATGGCTGCCTGAGCACCCGCTACAGCACATTCTTAACAGACGGACCTGACCGCAAGAATGCAAATAAGAGATGGATATGGGAGATTCAGATGCAAACCTTAGGGGATAAAAATTATAATGATTCCTTTCTTAAAATGACTGATCTTCCTATAGAACCTTATATTCAAAGATACCGTGACAAGGATCAATTTTGGGATTCATCTTTAACTAAATTTCCAGCATGGTTAACATGTGGTTTTCCTGATTCTGCTTCTTGGTATAAACCTTCAGGTTTTGATTATAAGATTTGGGATTATTCAAATTCTAACTCAGATGCTAAGCAGAATAGCACTGGGAAGGGTCCTTATGAAAATTACATTGATACTCATAAGAAGAAATTCCATAATTATGTTTGGCAAGATTATGGGGAGCCACTTCGCCGATGGTTCTCCCCTGGCTTTATTGAGCCTACCTGGGTGGTAAAAACAGATAATCATTCCAAAAAATATACAGATTTGTTTCGCCTTATAGCTGCCTCTAATATGTTTTTGGAAAAGAAACCTAATCATACTAAATCTAAATCCATTGGTCTTAAGGCTTGTATTGCCTATCCTAATGCTTTGTTGTTAGCTCAGTCTGCTATGGTAACTATTACTAAGGATGGGAATTCTTATAAAATTGTATGTCATTTCTGTAAATTAACAAATTGTATTACCTCCACTGAACCTAAGGATCTAAGAATAATGTTAATTATGAGAAGGCCACCCTTTGTTATGTTACCTGTTGAATTAGGAAATGACCCTTGGTATGACAATTCAGCCATGCAAGTTTTAGAAAGTTTGAATGCCCTGGTTAGGCCCAGACGTTTTGTTGCAGCACTTATTTTGGGAATTACCGCCCTGATTTCGATTTTAACCACCTTCGCAGTAGCCACCACTGCTTTATTGCAACAGATACATACAGCTCATTATGTTAATGCCTTAAATAAGAATATTACTTTTGCTTTATTAAAACAAGAAGCAATAGATAAAAAGTTGAAAGCAAAAGTCAACATTTTAGAAGAAGTTGTCTTAGCCCTTGGGCAGGATATGGCTAATCTAAAAACCACTCTCTCTGCTCGCTGTCATAGCAACTTTAAATCAATTTATGTTACCCCTCTTCCTTATAATGCCTCTCAACCTTGGGATAAAGTCAAAGCTCACTTGCAGGGAATATGGCAGGATAATGATATTACGCATGATATGAATGCTTTGCAAAAAGACATTTCAGCTGTTAGCCAATCACATCTACAATTAGGAGGATTACAGGAATTAGCCACAAATTTAGAAAAGGGTCTTCGGAGCCTTAATCCATTGAATTGGATTCAATATTTCATATTCATTGGAATAATTATCCTCCTGGTACTGTTGGTCATTTTTCTCTTTCCATGTCTCTTAAAATGCCTTTTCTCTTCTTTACAGAATGTCAAACAGGAGGTGTTTGAACTTCATTTTAAAAACAAAAAAGGGGAAACTGCCACGTCCACAGCAGTGACTGCCGTGTAGTGTCACAAGATGCCACGCATTTGGCTGGTTCACGCTGAAGGATTGGGGTATGAGCTCCCCGGAGCGTGGCCCCAGGCTTCCCCTTGGCAATCAGCGACCATGACGGGACCTGTTGCCATAGGCAAATCTCTGTTTTGGAGATGGCAGTGGAGCGCATACTCCTGGCACTCTGCATGATTTCCCTCTGTGTACTTTAATTGTTCTATTTACAACTGACCACATACCAAGAAATCAAAGTACAGAATGAAACTGAGTTATATGACTCAAGCTTCCTCAATTCGGCTCCTCCGCTTATACAGGCTATTGTAGAAGTAACAAAGGAGGCCCCGGACGATATGAGTCTGGGGGCCTTTCTAGAGAAAGTAGAACAAAGAGAATTATTGTATGAAGTCAAAAACACATTATGTATCTACGAAAGAACTATATTTGATTATTGCTTAATCTTGATTTTCTGCCTCTGGGCCAGGTGTGGGGCTATGTGTGGGAAATGTATTGTTTTGTTAAGTTCCTTGTTCTGTATACCATATAAATCAAGCCTTTGCAGAATGTATTGTTTTGTCAAGTCAAGTTTCTTATTCTGTATACTATATAAATCAAGCCTTTGCAGAAGTAAAATTGCAGCAGATTTTCACTACACAGTGTGTCTGTCTGTCATTCCCTTGCGCCGTATCTTGACTTTCCTACAGCCTTCACCCCTGTTCTCCCGTGGATTCCGGTCTCCCAGAGGGACGGTCCGTGGCAGAAATCAGAAAAACATTACCGTTTACAATAGTCATAAACTACATAAAATATCTTGGGGTAATACTAACCAAACAAGTGAAAGACCTATATAGCAATAACTTTGTGCCTTTAAAGAAAGAAATTAAAGAAGATAGCAGAAAATAGAAAGATCTCCCATGATCTTGGATAGGTAGGATAAACGTAGTAAAAATGGCAATCTTGCCAAAAGCAATCTACAGATTCAATGCAGTCGCCATCAAAATCCCAGCACAATTCTTCACTGACCTTGAAAGGATAATGCTCAACGTATATGTAAAAACAAAGACCTAGGATAGCAAAAACAACCCTGTGCAATAAAGGAACCTCAGGAGGCATCACCATCCTCAACTTCAAGCTCTACTATAGAGCTATAGTCCTGAAAACAGCTTGGTATTGGCACAAAAATAGACAGGTAGACCAATGGAATTGAATTGAAAATCCTGATAGTAACCCACACACCTATGAACACCTGATTTTTGACATAGCAGCTAAAAGTATACAATGGAAGGAAGAAAGCATCTTCAAAATAGTGCTGGCACAACTGGATGATGGTGTTGTAGAAGACTTCAGATAGATCCATGCCTATCACCATGCACAAAACTTAAGTTCAAATGGATCAAAGACCTCAACATAAATCCAGCCACACTGAACCTCTTAGAAGAGAGAGAGGTACAATTGAACAAATTGGTACAGGAGACCACTTCCTGAACATAACTCCAGTAGCACTGACACTGAGAGCAACAAATCTCCTGAAACTGAGCAGCTTCTGTAAGGCAAAGGACACAGTCAACAAGACCAAACGGCAGCCCACAGACTGGGAAAAGATTGTCACCAACTCCACATCTGACAGAGGGCTGATCTCCAAAATATACAAAGGACTCAAGAAACTAGTCTCCACAACACCAAATAACCCTATTAAAATTGGGATACAGAACTGAATAGAGAATTTTCAATAGAGGAATGCAAAATGGCTGAAAGACATTTAAGAAAGTGCTCAACATCCTTAGCCATCAGGGAAATGCAAATCAAAACAACTTTGAGATACTATCTTACTCCATTCAGATTTTGTTGATTCCTCCTAGAAGGCATCATCCTCCCATGAAGTGTGCAGGGAATGAGATGGGGGGAGGTCGGAAGACATGGGAGGGAGGAAGGGAAGGAGAGGGAACTGGGATTGATATGTAAAATAAGAAAAAATAGTAAGAGTTACAAAAGATTAAAAATACATTACCAATTGACCACAGATATTTACCCCAGAGAAATAAAAACAAATGTGCGTGGTAAAAAGAAAAAAAAAAAAGCACACACACACAATAAATATGTATACACACACACTTATACACATATATACACATACACATACAAATACATATCTATATGCATATTGATGAATATCTATACACACATCTAAATATGCACTTATACAGTTTACACATAACTATATGTACATCTATATAGCTATATACACATACATATCTACACATTTATATGTACATATACACATAGCTATGCAAACACACACACACACACACACACACACACACACACACACACACTTAAATGAAGTTTCCATATGTCAGGTGACAGTGCTCCCTGCAGTAGCCACAGAATATCAACCGAATGTACACCTCTCTTTAAGTTGTTGGATCCAGGGGATCCAAGAGACCCAGCCAAACAATATGGGCCATTGCCCTCATTTTATTTACATAATTATTCAGTAGTGTGCCCCAGTTGACTCATTTCTTGTCATTGTTTTCTCCTCACGTGTGTCTAGCTATAGATTTGGTGCCTTCCACTTCAAATTATAAATGTGAAGACTAAACCTCATTACAATTGCCTTATAATTTAGAGACAGTTATGACCCCCACACCCGAGAAGTGGGCAATGTTTCACATTTCTTTTTGTTTGCTTCATTATGACACATTTAAGGGATGCCCTTAAATTGGTTTTCTGCTGTGGGTTCCCAAACTAGCCATTTCTCGATGCTCTTTGTTGCTTCTTACCCGTTTTCACTGTGCTTACTCCTTCTCCCACACTCTCGACTATTCCAGTTCCTTCGTGGCCCATAATGATGGGACAAAACTGGGCAAGTTCGTCTGACTCCAGACTTTTTATATCCGTGCCACAGATTCCTGCGGCCACCATCTGTGTGGAAAGCAGAGAACTGAGGCTTATCTGTCATGAAGGGGCTTTAGATCTGTTGCTCTGGTAAGGTTTCCAGTGCCTTCGCTTCTATTCAGCTCTCACCATTGACCACTGTCAGTAATCACTTGTGTAAAGGAACGGTGTTCTTCTTCAACCGATTTCCAGGATAAAACGCGGAGTCACCATTTAATGGACTCAGAAGAGAAGCTGGGAAGCACAATGTGGGCATTAGTGACTTCCCCACCGATGCGATAAGTTATCATGGCCCAACAACTCACTAAAGGAAGAGTTTGTGCTGGGCGATGGTTCCAGTGGTAGCTCTGAGCAATGGAGAGGGAGACATGGCCACAGACAGCCAGAGCAGGAAACTGGGAGAACACATCTTTAACCAAAACACGAACCAGAGCGCATACTAGACGTAAGGTAAGGCTAGGAGCTCTCAAAAGCTGTCCCCAGCGTCTTTCTCTGGCAAGCCTGCATTTCTTCTAACCCTTCACAAACAGCTATGCCAACTGAGCGCCAAGTGTTCACATACTTGGGCCTAAGGCGGGAGTCCAGTTGAAATCACCCCAGAGTAATACTGAAGATCCCACCTGGCTCTTTCTTGAGGGTGGAAGTGTGGAAGAAGACAACTAATTACAGAATTAAAAGGTTGGGACATAAGACAGAAAAGAGTAACGTTACGTATTTGAACTATAGTTTTAGTTTATTTTGCAAAATGCAACAATCCCACTTTATTGTAAGTCACGACTGTTTCATGCTTGTGATCCAACTGTAGGAAGTGCACTTAAACCTCATGGACCCAGAACTGCACCAAACAACCTGTTTTTGTGTTCATTGTTTTCTTCTCGTTCTGACACTATAGCTGGCATTGTCCTGTCAATCTTCAGCAGACAAGTTTTCTCCATTTATTTACCATTAAATAATAATGGCTAGCACACCTACTCACCCCTTCCACCACTTGCCATCACCCACCTGGCTCTATAGTTGGGCTCAAAGACACAGGTGAGAGAGTCACACTGAGCATGTCAGAAAATGGTTGGGTATCCGGAGTCTAAAATAGTTGTATGAGCTGTAACCTTGTTGGAGTTTACTCGATAGGGACTGGTAAATATCGGCCACCTCACTCAGTAGAGAATAGATACCAGAGAAGGTTCCTTGAGAAGAAGGTGTGGTTTGTCTAGGTAGAGTAGCTTAGAACTATCTCTCCATAGCCCATGCATAAATAATACAGGCTCTTAATGGAAGTAATCTAACGACCTTGACCACAAATCAGATGAGCTGCATTCTAGCTCTCTGGGAACCAGTTAGAGTCATCTGGGGATTATGTGCCACCCCAAGCCTTCAGTCCGTAACTTCAGAATCTCAGGGATGAGGTGCAGTTAGTGTTTTCCAAGTTCCTCAGTAGTTCCAAGCATGTATTCAAGCTTGAAAAACACCACTGAATGAGTTGTCTTATTCTACTTAGTATGAATAGACACTAACCCTGCCTAACCTTTTCTGGACAGAATAAAATGAAGTACTCTTTGTGAGGAGGAGACTCTGAAAAGGAGGAATAATTGCAGTGAACAGCTTTGGTTTGGTTTTGATGTGGAGATGCGGATTTTGTGTTACCTTTACTCGAACTTCCTTTGCCTTTGGTGGGGCCACTTCTATCTCCTCAATGTCCAGTGGGGCCCCAGGCTCCCAGAGCACAGCAGCTTTGCATCTGATCACCTGGTGTAGCAGATGAGGGGAGAAAGGGGGGCTTAGTAGGTCTGAGAGGTGGGAGATTCTTAATTAGTCATTAGTAGAAAGTACTTGATTCGACTATACTCAAGAGGAAAATAGAAGAATGGGAAAATCTAAATACATACTGAAATTGGCGGACTCTTACACCAGTATAGTTTTTCTTATGCTTTTAGCCTCCATTTTTAAATTGGTCTAACAAATAGCACATGTTTATAGGAAAGCACACATATAAAAGATGGGTAGTTCTATCTATCATCTATCTATCTATCTATCTATCTATCTATCTATCATCTATTTATCATCCATCTATCTGTCTGTCTATCATCTCTGTCTCTCTGAAACACAGTCTTGCTATGTATCCCAGGCTGTCCTTGAACTTGTGATTCCCCTGCCTCCACCTCCCTGAGCTGCCATTACAGACACATGCCACCACTCCTGGTTAGAGGAGCATTTACTATTATTATGAATGAAATTGTGCATGAGTTACCCCAGGTTTGTGATGCTATTACAGCATGGGATCACTTATGATCCCAGGCATGAGGGAGCTTGGAGTGAAGCAGAGAGTTCTGGAGCAAGAGTGAAGGCTATCTGGTGGTGGTGATCAATAAACGGTATATAATCATTGGAAATTGTGTGGAGAGTTCGCTGATGCCAAATCAGTTCTTATGGGTTCTGCTATTAGCCCATTATACCTTATTATAAATTATTTTCCATTTTATGTGTTCAGTCACTACTTTTATGTAGATGATTTTTTAAACTATCTGTGGGGCAGATTTCTCCAAAGGATTTAGACAACATTTATATGCTGTTGGAATGTCTTCTGTGTACTGCAAACTCAACATTTTTATATACAAACAAGCAATTCTTTCTCACATCTGTACTGTTGGGGACCATCACCACCCTCACTACCTCAGGCCTCTGAGATAGAAATTACTGCCTCTTAAAAAGTAAGCAAGCAGAATGTTTAGCAGAGCATTCCTAAATACAGGCTTGTGATTTTACAACCAGTTAAAGAATAGCTCAGGATAGTCTTCCTGTTGTAGCTTTACAACCAGTTAAAGAATAGCTCAAGGTATTCCTCCTGCTGCAGTTTTACAGCCAGTTAAAGATTAGTTCAGGGCATTCCTTCTACTGACCCTTTCACCCTGCCCACTTGCAAACCCCCGCTCACATCCAGCTCATGGTCCTATATAAGCCTCCCCTGAGAAAATAACGTTTGACAGTTTGATCAGAATATGGATTTGCTGCTGTTCTTCTCATCCCTTACCCCTCGATTCCCCTAGGTATCTCCCAGTTCGTCGTTGACTGCCCCGAGGGTCGGGGCACTGTGCCCTAGAGGACACAGTACACAATCTGCTTTCCCTGTTTCTAAATTGAAATCCAATCACTCATCCAAGAAAGAAACCCGGGAAGTAGCCTTAATTTCTCTCTGTTCTTTGTTATTCACAATCCGACATTTTCTGGAAATCTTTCTTGCCACCTCTCTGTGTGGTCTGGACCCTTACACAGCCTTTCGCATGAACCACTGGGAAACCATTCTTCTCCACTGGCTGGTGTTACCATCTTCAGATGCACCCTGCACATCACTGCATCAGCATCTCCCAGGCTAATGCACTAGAAGTGATTCTTCTGCCAATTGCTTCACAGCATCCATAGACATCACAGTCTTCTCCTTGTCTCTCTGCCAACCTATTTCCTGTCTCTTTCTGCCTCAGCCTTGTCTTCTTGGAGACGATCAAATGGGAGGTCTTTTGGCCTGTTACTTCCCCTGTGGTTCACTTGATTACAGTCTTGTCCTCTATTACCTGGAGAGTCTCTGATTCTCAGGTCAGTTTCTCCCTTGGTGCCACCTGCTCTGGGAAGCCAGTGTAGGGTTAACACTTTCTTGAGCTGCCATCTTCCAGATCTCCTCTTTTGCAGTCCTTGTACCCCTCTAGCTAACTATCTGTGCCTGTGAGGAATCCTTAGAAGGGTATCTTTGAATGGGGAAATCTGAAATAGAGATTGTATGCTACTTACTGCAGTGATGAAAAAAAAAAAAAAAAAAAACAAGAAGGGACAAGCAGATAACTGAAGTAAAAGGGAAAGGGGAAGATGTTAAGGTCACTAGGAAACTGACACTGAAAGACCCACTGTGTCCTTGGACCCCTTTCTCCGAGAGACGAAACAGTGACCACTGGATGCAAGCGCAAGAGGATATTTATTGCTCACACAGGTACCTGTGGGCGCTTCAATCTTTCGGGAGACTGAGCGCGCCCAGGTCAAAACTTCAGAGAATTATATATGGTTTGGGCAGCAAGAAGCGGGCTTACAGAAGCAAATGCAATGCATGATTACAAGGATTTCATTGGTTCACTCAAATAAAGCGGTTGGGGTCAGCCTGGGGCAGAGTTGTTTGTTGAGATCGGGTACAAGGAATTCAGTTATGACTATTTTAGCACTCTGGTGTTACAATAAGACATCTCAAGGATTTTCTGTTTCAGATAGTCCTGCAGCTTGTAGACATTTCAAGGACTCTCTGTTTCCAGATAGTCCTGCTACTTTCAAGGACTCTTTGTTCCCTCTTGTCCCCATTTTGACCCTTTGCAAAAGCAGCTCAAGCAGGAGAAATGCATAGTGGGGTCTTTCAACACAACCCTGGCATGACACACAGGGAGAGGTGACACCTACCTTGCCTGCAGTGCTCATGGTGGTTTTCCTCTGTTCTTGTTGTGGACAGGACTATCTGGTGCCAGGAGGTTCTGGTGGTGATATTTTCACTGTGGAAACAATGAGTGTGTTGGTCTGTGAGCACTGGCAACTCAAAGGTCTAGGATCTGAGCTTTCTATGTAGTCAAGTCAGATAATTATTAAACCACATCCTGTCAAATCTCGGGAAATGTATGCTTTCTTGTTACTTGAAGGAGAGTCCTGTGAACCTATGTGGTTGGTTTCCTCAGGCAAAGAGCACAGAAGGTGAAATCGAATAGTCTCCCAGGATGGTCTGTTTTTAGTGTCTAGTCTGTTGAGCTTTTAACTTGGACTTTAAAATGTTCAAGTTTTGAACTTCTGCATCTATAAAATGACTTTTTTTTTGTTTTCAAATGTAGAGACAATTACCTTGCCTTAAGACAAGCAACCTTGGATTTCTGAACACAGTTGCAGCTGGGTATTGGGATGACGAGACAGTCTCTCTGGCAGTTTTAGGTGGATCCTCAGAGGAAATGAACCATCCTGTGTAAGGAGCCTAAAAACTAGAGTCATGCAATGAAAAGCATATCTTTGTGTACACTGGCAGTTTTGATTGAGATTCAAGGATCTTTATGAAGTCTAGAGATGAACACATTCCCAGTAAGAGCCTACACAGTGTTTTTCGCTCCCAACTGTGTGATCATATGATTTTACTTAGTTATGTTTTTAATGTGGTAGGTTATAGTGATTATTGCTTATTGTATTTGTTGCATGCTTGAAACAAACCCTACTTGGATTAGTTTCTTTTATACAAAAGGGACTGTGCATAACTCTATAATATTGTTGAATCCACTTTGTTCATGTTTGGCTAAGCATTTTTGTGTTTACAGTCATGAGAGATACTTGTATTGCTTGCTTTTATAATTTTTTAATTTATTATGTGTTTGGTTTTGGTGTCATGATAATATTGATTTTATGGGAAAAAAGCCAAAAGAGGACATATCCATTTCTTGAGTTTTAACCATTGAAACAAAAACTGTAATCTAGAATTTATTGGTGTCTTTTCTTAACTGACAGACACAACATACCTGATCCAAGATCCCTTTACCATTTTTGGGAGGCTCTTCTGGGATTTTTTTTTCCTAAGGCCCACTGAGTCATACATGTGAATATAATTCAGACCAGACCCGGAAAGGATAGGAAGGTGTGACTGTTGAGTTGCCGGCTCCTTCCCCTCACCCTAGAATGGGGCTGGTAATTTACCTCCTTCTTTCTAACAAGGAGCGTCCCCTCCAGTTTCTGACTCTTAGTTTCTGTGTTCTCCAGGAAACAGGTTGGTGACCAGAGACTTGGGAACAGATACTAAAACTGCACTATTAACCTAAGGCCTGGAATTTTTCTTTTTAAAGCAACTTTATTAAACAACTTTATTTCCCATCCTTGTCTCTTCTGCAGCCTTGACTGTGAAACCTGCTAACTTCTGTTTGAACTAATACTAGATTGTGGTTAAATTTCCTTTGCCTCCCTCTTTAGTCACTATATAAAAGAGATATGATTATATGTGCCCTGACAGCTATATACGGCCCTGCTTCAGTGGCTGAGACCACGCAATTCTATCCTCTATTTCTTTATTTTGCTATTTGGGCTCTACCTATGGAGCTCATAGGTACCATCTCTTCTCATATCCATGCTAACCTAACTAAATGCCTTTTAAAAGAAAAGTGTGTCATATCCCACAGTTCATTTGTGAGATATGTGGATCACACAGGGACTTGTGCCCAATGGGAGACGGGTTCTTCATACCAGAGACCTGAGGTCACCTGATCGGACAGCAAGCATTGTTTGCTGCCATTTTGGCTGGTGACATCATCCAGATGGAAGCAACCATGTGACTTGGTCTCATCTTGCTAATGTTATCATAAAGAAGGCAAATGCTCTGTGACTTCATTACTATCTTGGTTAATGTAACTACGTGGCCTAAAGTGGTGATATCTATAAAACTTCCTGGTTCTATTGAGCCCTCTGGTAATCATAGCATCTTTATTTTTTAATTTTAAAAAATGTATTATGTATTAGACATTTACAACTCAGAAGGGGACAGCATTAGGTTGTTTCTTTTTCCTTCCTCTGTTACTATAACTGGAAGGCAAAGGTAAGAACGAGAGTGCCCAGAATTCCATAGGGCTGAAACAAAAGAATATATGGGAGAAATAAAGGAGGATTGAGGAGGGAAGGACACTCTGTCTCAGAGGCAAGGGGGCCTGGAGATACCAGGCACAAAGAGCCCACGTGTAATGATCAGTGGAGGTGGACAGTACTGGTAAACCCGAGTGACATCCAGATTCCATAACCCAGAGTCACAGCCAACCAGAAGCAGCTAACTGGTACCCTAAAAGAGGAGGATCTTTTCATATAGGATTGTGACAGGGACATCGTTTGGTTGCCCTGAATCATCTTTCAAACCCGAGTTTGACAACAGGACATGTGGCAATCTCCTTTAATCACTGACCTTGAACGTCAGCGTGCAGAAGGACACGGCAGCTGTGAGAACTGCTCTTTTCCAGAGACAGTGCTCTATGGTTTTTACATAAGAAAAAACCTTTTACAGATTTGGCCTCAAGCATATAGGACTGTTTTCTTTTCCTCTGCAGGTGGACACTGACTGAAGTGTTGAAGTAGGTTAAGTAAGTTAAGGTCTTGTCCTTTGTCTGTGCAATGCCAGGAATAGAATCGTTAGTGAGAATGTTGTCCAAATAATCTCTCTTATGTACCATGTCTGAGAACTATAGTTCCTTGAACTGTTAAAGAAACATGAATCATTTTAATTCTGGTTAATACCTTTATTCTGGGTATTTAAGACCATGGAGGTGGCCAAAATTAATCATTTACTTTTTCCTGCCAAAGGCAGTTGAAGGTTTGGTCCTCAGGCATGACTTGGACCTCCTACTCATCTAGTCCTTCTTTTGTTGTTTAGTTCATTCATGTGAAGATGAAGCTAATGTTTTATTTGACCAATGTTTCACCAGGAGTGTAGAGGCAATTTTTTTCCTGTGTTGATCATCTCCTTGGCAGACTGTTAGAGTCTACTCAGTGACATATCCAAGCCTTTCAAGACAAGAGAACAGGCGATTCCCCACAGTTACAGTACATTTTGAAAATGTATCACAGTTCCTTGGAACTTAGTTTACCTTGAAGGACAAGGATGAAAATGTCATCTCTTTTAATCCCCTGACCACATCAGTGTACTTTCCAAATGTGGCTATTGAATATCCAGAAGGTCAGTAGGTACAAGTCTGTTATTATTAACTAATGTGTAATGTTACGGGGAAGTTTGGCCAGAAATTAAACTGTGGTCATTGGGTTAATAGGTATTTCTACTACTGTGGAACTGTTAGAGGAGAAACCCATCTTAACCCAGTAAGCTGTGATCGTCTGAGGTCTCCATATGGTAAAAAATGTGGGAAGTGAGACTTACACAGGCAGTTTATCAGTAGAACGTGAGTTAAATAAGAATTATTCTTTTTCTAAGAATTGAGTAAAAGTGTATGAAAAGAAACTAAACATCTAAGGTTTTGCATTTCTACATTAAATGTTTTAGTCCCACATTACATTTTAAATTTCAAATATAAGTAAAATTGAAAGGAAGTTGAAAGAAAGTCTATAATCCTTTGTCCTTACTACTACCTCTGTACTGTTAGTGTAAATTTCTTTGACCATTTGAACACCTACTTCTTAGTTGTTTCTTGAAATATTTGATTATGGTTTAAGTTGTTACTGTTTTGTTTTTGTTTTCTGGGTCAGGGTTTCTCGTGTAACAGCCCTGGCTATCCTGAAACTCGCTTTGTAGACCCGGCTGGCTTTAAATTCACATCCACTTGCCTCTGCCTCCTGAGTATTGGGAATAAAGGTGTGCACAACCACTGCCCGGCTAAATTGTTACTTTTTATATTACAAATATAATATACATTCATTACAAGAAACTTCAAAATACAAGTAAGAAAAAATCCATCTGTACTTTTATCACTTTCTTTCTCCTTATGTTGAAGCCTATGGGTGTCCTCAATGAAGTCATATACACAGCATTTTGCAATCTACTTTGTCCCATCCTTTCCTGTGCTTTAAATTTCTCTGCACTGACAGTTAGAGTGTAGGTAACTTAATTTTCTCCCTGCCCTTTCCCCATTTAAATAACGTGTGAGTACCCCAGAAGACACTTGAGCAAATGCCCAGTTGTTTTCCTTGGAACACATTTCTAGCTTATAAGATTCCAGTCCCTTTAGCTGATTGTAAATCGCTGTGCCTTGTGTAGCCCAGAAGGAAGCATCTTCAGCCAGAAACAGAAACAGAAGCTAAATGCAGATATAGGTCAATTACTTACTCTTCCCTTGGTGCCCATTTTCCTTGGGAAGCTTGCTTTGGAAGTGTCTTTCTGACTGGCCTTTCACCTCTATCCAGAATGCTCTGTGTCCTGTGCTGAGAACTCTGAGTAAATAGCATTCCTGTTGTCTGCTTCGCCTATCACAGCCTGCCTGACTCCTGTGACATTTGTACTGTCATAGTCATCCACAAACCCATTGCTCCCAGCTGCCACCAAGAGTCTTTTTTTTAAAATTAGCTCTTTTCTTATCTTTTATTACAATATTTTTAATAGAGAAAGTACATTAATTATATAAGGCTGAGTAACACACTAAGTAGAGGTATTTCAATTGCTCTGCAACTTCCCTTTTACCATTTCTTTTATACTCTGATAATTTTCTGGCACATTTATGGTTTTGCTATCTATTTATGTTTATCTAATAGTTTAGTGTATTAATAAGTTTGTGCAGATAGACTCATGGTGTGTGTGCCCTTCTGTGTGCTCTCTCAGTTGTGTTTGTTAAGCACACACCTTTCATCACAGTTTATTTCATCATAGTTTATTTTCCTTACTGCTGAACATTCTACTGTATGATCCCATCATAATTCGTGTGCTCCCTTTCTCTATGCTTCTTTTTCTAATCATGGTGAGTCGGTGGCTACTGAAAGTTCTCGTCATGAGCCCTGCTGCACACGTGCTCCAGTTTGCTTAGGGACATCCAGGACTGATGCAGCCAGCACGTACTAACAAGGCAACACTGACTGTTGGAACACTCAGGGTGCTAAGAAGCCCCTGGTCCAAAAGCTGCTGGAGTCCCTCTCGACTGCTGCAGGCAGGGAGTCCTGTAGTCACTGTTGGGGAACAACTCTGTGGATGCAGGGGCCTGGCAAACAGTCCCAGTGGCTGTGGGTCTCACAGACAGCAGTGTTGTAGCCCCTGAGGACCAGTGCCTAGCGCCTGCCTGACCTGGGCCCGTGACCACCGGTGCCGTGAGCCAGAGCCACCATGATGGCTGTTTGAGAAAAGGAAAGTCTTCAACTGACTGCCAACCCAATTTTTAAAAAAGAATGATACTTTATCTCTAAATTTTCAACCTTAGACCAATGTAAAAAAATCATGTACCCATCACTCCAGACGGCGAGCAAAGAGCTCACCATCTCCCAATGCCTCCTGCTGTATCTCTTCAAAGTTCTGCTCCGCAGCTGACTCGTTTCCCTCTGTAGTCTGCTGCCATCCTCTGACATCATCCCCATTGATAACTCCTTTGGATGTGCACCTGTGATGCTCCAAGTGACTCATGTTTACAAACTGGACCTATGAGTGACAGGATGTGGAAACTCATGCTTAGAGTCACCAGACTGAAATTTGATACTGTGGTGGTACATAAGGGTATGTAATCCTTTATGACCGTTGTGCCCCTGACCATCATTGAGGATAGGCAGTTTGGTGGTCTGGAGTCAGATCACAGTGCTTCCTAGTTAATTAGTGAGAGACTTGTAAAGATCATAGTCATGCAGCTTTCATTTCTTACAGTACTTTGGCTTTACATATTTAAATTCTTTATTATATGTAGTTCATGTATGTGTATGTGTGTGTTGGCTGAAGTGGTCAAGATTGAAGGCGATTGCCTACACCTGTTGAGCCATCTCACTGACCCTGCTTTACACATTTTACATTTGGATTCATGAAATCTCTGTATTCTATGTTTTAAAATTCTTAAGTATTTTACCATTGGTTATGGTCAGTATGGTTCTCTCTAGCCATATCAGTCTTCTTCATGTTTCCATAGCATTCACCAGTTCTCTTGACTTCAGTAGTTTAATTTTGAATGAAGTTATTAATACATGTTTTCTCTTACATGTTCTTTGTACACACCCTTCCATTTGTAACTTGCTGGGTTCCATTTTTATCTATTTAAACTTAAAAAAATGTTATGTTGTTGTCCTTGCAAGCATCATAGCTAGCCAGTAAACTGGCAAAGAAACAATCTATTTAGGTGAAGTTGAGAATAAAATTCAGGTCAGTATGTCGTTAGCTAGTGCTGGGTAAAAACTTCTGGAGTCTGACCAAGTGGGTTATTTTTTCTTACATGTTTAAACTCAATAAAGAAGAATTTCCCACCTGATCATCATTACAATGATTTAGGCTTGACTACTGGAAATTATCTTGCAAAGTACATATCTTTAGCAAAGTACCTGTGACCTTTACCATAAGGATGGGTTTTAATAACAGATAAACAATGCTAGCAATGAGGGCCCAGGGAGGAAGGATTCCTAAGCATACAATAGGTTCTGTAGATTGAGGATGCCAAGTGCATGGCACCTTTCATAAGAATGAGTTCTATTCTCTGAGAGATAAGGCTCAGGAGTAAGGACTAAATATTGCTCAGAATTTTGGAGGATTCAGTTGAAGGCTGGCTTTGTAGAATAGCAGGACATTGCTAGGTTGTTAGACAGCATTCATCTAGCTTTGTGGGTACACAAGAGTCCTTTCCTTTCCTTGAAGAAAAACTCTACATGTTTAACAATTCTGGTTTCTGTGGTACAGTGGTTCTCAACCTGTGGGGGTCACATATCAAATATCTGGCAGCACATACTTGCATTACAATTCATAACAGTAGAAATTGAAATGAGAAAGTAGCAACAGAAATAATTTTATGGTTGGGGGTCAACACAACATGAGGAACCGTATTAAAGGGTCACATCATTAGGACTGTTGAGAGCCACTGCTATAGTGCTTTCTTTAACCTGTGTCCTTTGCATTCTTAGTAGTCTTCTTTTAAATAAAACAAACCAAATCTTCCAAACTCCTATCCTTTTTAAAAATTCCTCTGTAGCAGTGAACTTTGCTATTGTGGTTTAGTAAGGATCAGAATAAACAAATAGGTCGAATAGATGTTTATTCAGGGAGAAATAACTTTCAACCTTGACAGATGAACACCAGCATGTTCCACAGGATACTCTCCTCTCCACGTCCCACCTGGCTCCTTCTCAGACCTAGTTCCATAGGTCACTTCCGCCTCTGGCTCCACCCCACAATGGGCGTGGTCAGTGCCATAGAAGCAGACAAAGTGAATATCCCACTACCCTTTGCTAGCTGTAATCATCTGTTTTCATGTTCATTATATTACAGTCCTTCCTTTGTTCCTTCCTTTCTTTGTTTCTCCCTCCCTGCCTTCCTTTCTCCATCCCATTCTCCACTTCTCTCCATCCAATCCTCCATGATTCCCTTCCCTCCCATCCTCCTTCCTTCTTTCCTAACTTCCTTGGTGCTTTAGACTAGACATGCTAATTGCTGGTAGACATCTCTATTTTAAGTGCTTATGTTCACAAAGCAAACCATCTCATTTTTTCAAACTTGAAAATAGCTCTCTCTTACTGTGGCTTTGACATGAGTGTCTGTTCTTTTTCTCAGGGTTCCAAAGTTCCCTTGGCCATACTCTCTGCAGCACTGACAAGCTTTGTGCACCCCCTTTCATTTCCTTCTTTCCACTCTTACTAATATGCAGATAGGCTTCTCATTATTTCTTGTTTGCATTGTTGTAGTAATCTTGGTACAGAGTCCCCTGTTGGCAGAGCTCTGTCTGCAGTGCTGTTTCAACACTAGATCCATATTCCTATTACTTTCTTTAAAATATAAAGTTTTCTCTCTCTTTTTTCTGTTTTTTAAAAAATCAGATACCTTTTCTGATTGAAAATCATCCAGAGCTCTCTAAATCTTCCCAAGCCAATGACAAAACTCACTGAGGTGGTCAAGAACTCTTATCCACACTAAACTACACTGATTCTTGCTCTTCAGGTCCCTGATGTGTTTTCTCCCCAATGTTCTCTGCCCTCCTCTGACTCTCTTCCCACTGTGCTGTCGAGTGTGGAGATGCCCCACACCTGTCTCCTACTAAACTCTGAGCTATCCTTCAGGCATATAGGCTTTGTCTTTCCCATTCCATCCTGCCCAACTCTTTAGGCACACTGAGACAGTCACATGAACCCCAACTGATGTCATGTTCTGTTGAGGTGCTATACATATGTTTAACACAAATTCCCACTTACTATAAGAAGCTTCTCTAATGTGGGGTTAGTGAGGCACTGATCTATGGTTATAGTAATATGCCATTAGGATTGAGATGGTATTTTATTTACATGAAATGTATTTCCTAGAGTACTTTAGAGTCTTTGAAAACACCAGGTATTTGTTAAAGGATGGTCAAGTTGGATATCTTCTATGGAAAAACATTAAACAGTAACACGGATCGAGCATTAGTACATGTTCCTATACGCTTTTGGTCTTTCTTTTGTGCTATATGTCACCCAGTTTCTTTGAAAGTGAGTGTAAACTGAAGTCCCCAGAACAAAGCCATGGCTACGTGGAAGGGTCTGGAAAGCAACTGGCTAGTTAGAACTCATGATGGGTGGTCCAGAGTTGAAATGTTGGCTGTCCAGGTCTACAGTCCCTTTAGCTCACATTAGTGTGACCTGACATCCTTGTGGCTATCACTTGACATATTTGATAGGTTAGTTTAGTAGGACATTTGTTTCCACCATCTCCACAGGTAAGGGTGCCATTATAGGGAATGAATACCATAGCAGAGCTCTGCTTTGCTATGACTTGTGCTTCTGTGGTGGTGTCCCTACCATTATACTTGAAACACCCCTTGATCTAGGACTCGATTTTGTTCTGTATCCACTTCCACATGGCCCATGTTATTCTGGGAAGATGAACCAGTGTTCCTCGGCCATCACTACTTATATTTAGCTTGAAATAAAGTATTTCTTATGGCCCTCAAGGTGAGAGCAATAAAAAGGGAAAGAAGATTTATCTATAGGGAAACAGTGTCATTCTTAGGATTTTGGATGGTATCAGCAAAGGAAGTCATACTTTTTGAGTTAGAACTCAGAAAAGTGGGATGGTTTTACTTCAAACATCTGTACACAGCTGTCTTCAAGGAGGAGTTTATGGAGACATAAACACCTCATTTCATTAATGGGCCCATTTCCTTAGTATGTATTTAGGAAAATCAGCTTTCCTAAGGAGTTGTCCAGAGATCAATAGCCTAAGTGGCAACATATTTTACACCCCCTTTTAAAAGATAAATTTATTTATTCATTGTATGCATTGCACATGCATATTTATTTTATGCACCATGATGAATGAGTGGAAGTTATAAGACAACTAGCAAGGGTCATTTCTCTCCTTCCAACACATGTTGATTGAACTCACTTCCTCAAGCTTGGTGACAAGCATCTGTTATTGTGAAGTGAATCTCTTGGTGCATTATATTCCAGTTTTTCCCATATTCTACAAAATGTTTTCTTCCACGAATACATGATACAGCCCCAAATCACGTAAAGAATTCTATTGTTGTGTCTCATCCATGTCTTTTAATTTTAGAAATTGTGAAGTTGCTTAGACTCTCCTTATCTTTCATGCATTGACATTTTAAACATAAGCACAGCAATATCTTTTTTTAAGAGTTCATTACTACATTCATTAGTTTTTATGTTTAAGAAAATTTACCTAATGACCTCTTAAAAGTCAAAATAACAGGAAAAACTTTTTTCTTATTTCACATATTGATCCCAGTTCCCCCTCTATCTCTCTCCCATTCTCTTCCACCTCCCCCACTCCATAGGGAGGGTGATGCCTTCCAGGAGGGATCATCAAAACCTGTCAAGTCACTTGGAGTAGGGCATAGGCCTCGTGTCTCTGGGCTAAGGGAGTATCCCTCCATGGGGAATGTGCTCCCAAAGTCCTTTTGTGTTCCAGGGATACATCCTGGTTCCACTGTCAGAGGTCCCTTAGACTACCCAGCCCTTCTAACTGGGACCCACATTCAGAAGGTCTGAGTCGGTCCAATGCTAGTTTCCCAGCTATCAGTCTGGAGGGTGAAGAACTCCCCCTTGTGCAAGCCAGCTGTTCCTGTGAGTTTCTGTAGCCTGGTCATGGCCCCCCTTTTTTAATCGCTCCTTCCTCTCTGCAACTGGATTCCAGGAGTTCAGCCCAGTGTCTAGCTGTGGGTGTCGGCTTCTGTTTCCATCAGCTACTAGATGAGGGCTCTATGATGGCATATAAGTTAGTCATCAATATCACTAACAGGGAAGGGCATTATTCAAGGTAGCATCTTCACTGTTGCTCAGATTGTTAGGTGGAGTCATCCTTGTAGGTCTCTGGACATTTCTCTAGAGTCAGTTTTCTCTTCAAACCTACAATGGCTCCCTCGACAATGGTATCTTTCTTTGCTATCATATATTCATCTTCCAACTCAGTCTTCCTGGTCCCACATGTTCTCCTTTCCTCCCCTTCTCTTTCTCCTAGCTCCCTCTCTACTCACTACCCCCTCCCAATATGCTCAGGAGATATTGTTCCTTTCCCTCTTGTGAGGGATGTTGTATGAATCTCTTAGGTTCCTTCTTGTATCCTAGTTATTCTGCCGCTTTGAATTATAGGCTGGCGATCCTTTGTTCTATGTCTAAAATCCATATATGAGTGAGAACATACCATATACCTCTTTTTGTGACTGGGTTACCTCATTCAGGATGGTTTCTTCAAGTTCAATCCATTTTCCCGCAAATATCAAGATTCCATTATTTTTTTTCCCCACAGAGTAGTATTCCATTGTATAACTGTGCCACATCTTCTTTATCCATTCTTCGGTTGAGGGGCATTTGGTTGCTTCTAGGTTCTTGCTATTACAAATGATGCTGCTATGAACATAGTTGAACAGATGTTTTTGTTGCATGGATGTGGATTATTTGGGCATATACCTAAGAGTGGAATTGCTGGGTCCTGTGATAGACTGATTCCCATTTTCCTGAGGAACCACCATACTGATCTCCAAAATGGCTGTACAAATTTGTATTCCCACCAACAGTGGAGGAGTGTTCCACTTTCTTCACATCATCTCCAGCAAAGCTGTCATTGGTGTTTTTAATTTTAGCCATTCTGACAGGAGTAAGATGGTATTTCAGAGTTGTTTTGATTTGCATTTCTCTGATGACTAAGGATGTTGAGCACTTTCTTAAGTGTCTTTCAGCCATTTTGCATTTCTCTATTGAAAATTCTTTATTCAGTTCTGTACCCCTCTTTTTTTGATAGGGTTATTTGGTGTTTTGGTTACTAGCTTTTTGAGTTCTTTGTATATTTTGGTGATTACCCCTCTGTCAGATGTGGGATTGGTGAAGACCGTTTCCCAGTCTGTGGGCTGCTGTTTGGTCTTGTTGGCTGTGTCCTTTGCCTTACAGAAGCTTCTCAGTATCAAGAGGTTGCATTAATTGTCAATCTCAGTGACTGTGCTACTGGAGTTGTGTTCAGGAAGTGGTCTCCTGTACCAATTTGTTCAAGGGCACCTCCCACTTTCTATTCTAAAAGGTTCAGTGTGGCTGGATTTATGTTGAGGTCTTTGATCCATTTGGACTTCAGTTTTGTGCATGGTGATAGACAGGGGTCTATCTGCAGTCTTCTACACACCACCATCCAATTGTGCTAGCACAATTTGATGAAGACACTTTCCTCTTTCCATTGTATAATTTTAGCTGTTTTGTCAAAAATCAGGTGTTCATACGTGTGTGGGTTAATATCAGGATTTTTGATTCAATTGGTCTGCCTGTCTATTTTTGTGCCAATACCAAGCTGTTTTCAGGACTATAGCTCTATAATAGAGCTTGAAGTTGAGGTTGGTGATGCCTCCTCCTGAAGTTCCTTTATTGTACATAATTGTTTTGGCTATTTTGGGTCTTTTCCCCCCATATAAATTGATTATTTTCCTTTCAAGGTCAATGAAGAATTGTGCTGGGATTTTGATGGGGTTTGCTTTTGGCAAGATTGCCATTTTTATTATGTTTATCCTACCTATCCAAGAGCATGGAGATCTTTCCATTTTCTGGTATCTTCTTTAATTTCTTTATGTAAAGACACAACATTCTAGCTATGTAGGACTTTCACTTATTTGGTTAGCATTACCCCAAGATATTTTATGTTGTTTGTGGCTACTGTAAAGGGTGATGTTTCTCTGATTTATTTATCAGCCCCTTTGTCCTTTGTATATAGTAGGGCTACTGAATTTTTTTGAGTTTAATCTTGTATCCTGCTAGTTTGCTGAAGGTGTTTATCAGCTGGAGGAGTTCACTGGTAGAGTTTTCGGGTTGCTTATGTAAACTATCATATCATTTGCAAATAGTGAAAGTTTGACTTCTTCCTTTCCAATTTGTATCCCCTTGATCACCTTTTGTTGTTTTATTGCTCTAGCTAGAACTTCAAGTACAATATTAAAGAGATGTAGAGATAGTGGGCAGCTTTGTCTTGTTCCTGATATTCAGTTTAGTGTTGGCTGTTGGTTTACTGTATACTGTTTTTATTATGTTTAGGTATGTTCCTGTTATCCCTGATCTCTCCAAGACCTTTATCATGAAAGGGTGTTAAATTTTGTCAAAGGCTTTTTTAGCATCTAGTGAGATGATCATGTGGTTTTTCTTTTTCAGTTTGTTTATATGGTGGATCACATTGATAGATTTTCATATGTTGAACCATACCTGCATTCCTGGGATGAAGCCTACTTGGTTGTGGTGGATGATTTTTCTGATACATTCTTGGATTTGATTTGATTTGATTGAGTATTTTTGCATCAATGTTCATGAGGAATATTTGTCTGTAGTTCTCTTTCTTAGTTGTGTCTTTGTGTGGCTTGGGTACAAGATAATTGTAACGTCATAAAAAGAGTTTGGTAATGAACCTTCTGCTTCTTTTGTGTGGAACAATATGAGGAGTATTGGTATTAGCTCTTGTTTGAATTTCTGGTAGAATTTTGCTTGCAAGCCATCTGGCCCTGGGC
This sequence comes from Cricetiscus sungorus, assembly GCA_030556225.1. Lineage (NCBI taxonomy): Eukaryota > Metazoa > Chordata > Mammalia > Rodentia > Cricetidae > Cricetiscus > Cricetiscus sungorus. Next base: position 40,043,309 of record JANBXA010000141.1, on the reverse strand, counting down.
TTTTTTTGGTTGGGAGGCTTTGATGACTGCTTCTATTTCATTGGTGGTTATAGGTCTATTTAAGTTGCTTATCTGTTCTTGATTTAATTTTTGTACGTGATTGTTATCCAGAAATTTGTTCATTTTCTTTGAATTTTCAAATTTTGTGGAGTATAGGTGAGTTAAGACCATTAATGTTGAGGGAAAGTAAGGACCATTGATTGTTAATTTTTTTTTCTTAGTTTTGTTGTTGGCAGTGGTATTGTGAGTATATTTGCCATGCTTTTTCTTTTGGGTTCTGGTGAAATGGGATTATGTATTGCTTATGTCTTTCTGAGTGTAGTTAACTTCCTTGGGTTGAAGTTTTCCTTCCAAAACTTTCTGTAAGGCTGAATTTGTAGATATGTATTGTGAAAAATCTGGCTTTGTCATTGAATATCTTGTTTTCTCTGTCTATAGAGATTTAGAGTTTTGCTGGGTATAGTAGCCCTGGCTGGCATCTGTGGACTCTTAGTATTTGTAGAACATCTTTTCAGCTTCTTCTGAATCTCAAGATTTTCCATGGAGAAGTCAGGTGTAATTTTGATAGGTCTGCCTTTTTATAGTACCTGGCCTTTTTCCTTTGCTGCCCTTAATATTCTTTCTTTATGTTATATGTTAGATGTTTTGATTATTATGTGGCCAGGGAATTTTTTTTTTGGGTCTAGTCTATTTTGTGTTCGGTATGCTTCTTGTACTTTCATGGGCATGTCATTCTTGAGATTTGGAAAATTTTCTTTAATGATTTTATTGAATATGTTTTCTGCACCTTTGTGCTGGGCTTCTTCACTTTCCTCTATGCCTATTATTCTTAGGTGTTACAGCAGGTTTTTCCTACCCACCAGCCTCCCAGTCCTGCTGCCATGGTCCTGATGCCACGTGAACCCCAAATAACACTCAGAGACTCTGTATTTGATACAATCCTGTTGGTCAATTACCATTATTGTTTATAGGCTAGCTCTGTCTTAATTATTAACCCATTTCTACTTATCTAAGTATTTCCACGTGGCTCATCTTATCTGGGAGCCGCGGCTGACGTCTTGCTTCCTCCATGGTCTACATCTTGACTCCTCCCAACTACTTCCTCCTTCCTCCTAGTTCTTAGTCCTTCCTATCTTCCTTTTTTATTGGCCACAGTGCTTTATTAATTAACCAGTATGAGAAACATATTTACAGAATAACATCTCCCATCACTTAGGTTTGGCCTTTTCACAGTGTCCCACATTTCCTGGATGTTTTGTGTTAAGGACTTGTTGGATTTAAGATTTTCTTTGGTCAATGAATCTATTTCCTCTAGTTTATCTTTGGCGCCCAAGATTCTCTCTTTGATCTCTTGTATTCTGTTGGTTATGCTTGCATCTGTAATTCTTGATCATTTGCCCAGTTTTTCTATTTCCAGAATTCCCTCAGTTTATGTTTTGTTTTTTAATTGTCTCTATTTCAGTTTTCAGGTCTTGACCTGCTTGAATTGAATTATTTCCTTCATCTGTTTGATTGTTTTTTCTTGACTTTCCTTACTTCCTTTAAGAGTTTTGCCTATTTTTTGCATTTTTTTTGGGGGGGGGCTTGGTCTTTCCCTCTATTTCTTCCAATTTTTTGTTTGTTTTTTTTTCTTCCATTTCTTTAAGGTCTTTTCTCCAATCATCTTTGAGAGCCTCTATTATTTTTATGAAGTTAAATTTTAAGCTGTTCTCTTCTGCTTCATCTGCTTTGGTGTGTTCCAGTCTAGTTGGTGTAGAGTCCCTAGATTCTGGTGGTGTCATACTGGTCTTTCTATGATTGGGTGCTTTCCTGTAATGTTGTCTTCCCATCGCTTCCAGTGGGTGAAGGTGCAGTCTCTCTCTCTCTCTCTCTCTCTCTCTCTCTCTCTCTCTCTCTCTCTCTGTACTCTGCTTTGGGGTGGGTGTAGGCGGGTCAGGAATTCGACGTCTGCATTTCTGGATGATCCAAGTTTTTTTTGAGGTGTCTCCTCTGGCTGAGGGCAGGTGATGGGCTCTAAAGATCAGGTGAGTGTGGCTTCAAGGTGGCCCCGTGTGGATAGATGGGTCCAGTGTGCTCAGAGCAGACCCAGGAACTTCCATGGAGGTGGAGGTGTTGTTGGACCTGCACTCTGGCCTAATGCTTACCCAGAGCAGGGTGCCAAGCAGGACAAAGGGTGAGAGGAAGTCAGCACACAGCATAATCTTTATCTAAATTTCTCTTCAAAATAGGAATTTATTTCCAATAACTTTAAGATCTTTCATATTTTTTAAGAATCAAAAGCATTTTGATGATTCAGTAAACAAACACAGCTTGTTTTTAATGAGATGTCTTTCTTATATATATTTCCATTCTGCAAGAAATGATGTTTGGGTATCTGGCTATAGCTTGTAACATTTAACCAAAGCCAATTGAAAGATTCACACTGGTGTAGAAGGTATGTTTTAGAAAGCTTATGGCCAGTGGCCAGATGAAAGAGGGGCTATAGAAGAAAGATACAATCGGGCTGGGGAGATCTCAGTCAGTAAAGAGCTTGCCATACAAGTGTGAGAACTGGGTTTGATGTCAAAACCTATGATCTAGGACTGTGCTGAGCATGGTGTCATTTGATTGTGACCTGAGCACTGGACAGTGAGAGAAAAAACATTCCCTGGAGTTCACTGGCCAGCTAACCTGTTCTACCTGGTGAGTCTAGCTCAATGCGAGACCCTAACTCAAGGACAAGGAGGTGAACAGTATTCCAGATGACATTTGATGTTGTCCTCTGTCCTCCATTTGCACACACATGTGCCCACACCACTTCCCCCACCAGGCACACACACACACACACACACACACACACACACACACACACACACACACACTGATATCATTGTTTATGAAAAACAGGGGTGAATTTTTGGTCTCTGGCTTGGGGGCAGGACACAGCAGTGTAGCAGGACTCAGAGAAGAGCTCAGGGAAACTGTAGAACAGGCCTGAATGAGCTGTGACGGGGACAAGGAAAGCAGTAATTCTGTGAAGAGCTGGGACCAGGGAAAAGCAAACCCTTTGCTGCTTTAAACACTATCAACACATGAGTTCTGGGTGTGTCAGGGTTCTGATACATGTCGATATTTCATCTTCTTAAATCAGTAGGTGTGCAGAGGGGCTAAGAAAATATGAAACATTTTGAGGAGCCAAGAGGCAAGCTCTTCAGAGAATGTCTCCTTTAGTTCTTGCCTCATTTTCTGAAGCCATACACCTGTAACTGACTCCTCTGCACCTGTCCCAGTCATCCTCTGGAGCAGTATGCCAGTACCCTTGAGAAAGCCAAGCTGGGAAGTGTCACTACTTGATCCACCTGTTCCTTAAAGGTCATTGCTCTAAGGCCATGTTGTCTGGATTGCAGTTCTGGTGACTTCCCCAAGGCTCCAGGCAATATAGGAGTATAATTTTAGGGTAAGATTAGTAGGGGTCTAATATTAAATCCTTCCTGTTAGCCTATGTATCTATGTATCTCTCTATCTCTATCATCTATTGTCTGTCATCTATTTACCTTGTATCTATATAACACAGTATAGTTTGTGGAGTGGCAGCTCTATGTTCCTGGTCCAAAATTTCTAGGATTATGTCTTCTGTGTTTGTTCTTCTGGGTAATGTTTCTTCCAATTTGAAGACTAATCTCTTTTTGGCTTTCATCCATAGACAATTTTGTCACTTGTCATACATACATAGTGTGCATACACTTAATGATTAACAAGGGTAATCACTAATTCTTAGAGAATGTATGATATAAAACTACATGGAAGAAAAAGTTAATTTTCAAACGGGATTGGTTTGTGTCATAAATTGTTTGATGTTTAGCTAATTCATATAGATAAAATTGTTGCTTGCTTTTGTTTAGTGAGACTTACTTATCTTTAGTTAGTGCTTGTTGAGTATGAGGCATTTTGCATACAAAATACAGCAAGGTTGATAATGTGTTTGTTCATTGGAGCAGGGCCTAGATTTGAAGTCTGTTTGATTACAAAGTTCATATTTATCATCGAACTGATGTTTTGGCAGTTTCAGATGTTTGATAAAATTTGGACTCTGTAGTTTTCCTTCTCTTGCTTTTGTTATATTCTGAAGTCATAGCCCCAAATTAAACACTTTCTTTTATTGGTTGTCTTGGTCATTGTAATTAGTAGAGTTTTGAGGGGAAAGTTATCTCTAATGCAAGTGTCACAACTCTTGAGGAAATGTATCCTGGAGATCAGGAGCCAAATAATACTACAAAGTTCCACTGCAAACAAACCTCACACAAGAGTCTCATTGGGAAAAATATAGGAGCAGAAGGCAGGCTTATATAGGGCTTTGGGGGGGGGGGCAGAACTTTTCATGGTGGAGATTTCTAGGGTGAGGATTGCTGGGTTTCAGGTTCCAAGCTTGGGGTGAGCTCAGGACCTGATGGGATTTCAAGCTTCAGAATTGAGCTCAGGCTTTTGCAGTCATGGTCTCAATCACAAAACAGAAAATTAACTAATCAGGGAGCAACTTTGTAAATAGCCTGTACACAGTACATGCTTGCATTTTTCTGGGCACTCTGGTTTTGTTGGTCTGTTGTTCTGTTTTTTCTGTTCTGCCAAATTATGCTACTGTGTCACTAGGACTCAGTAGTGTATTTTAGAGTATAAGGGCTCCTTTTTTGTACTTTTTGTTCAGAACTACTTTGTCCATTTACAATTTTATTATTTTGTGGTTCCATACAGATTTTAAGGCTGTTCTACTTTTGTGAGGGATATGATTAGTATTTTGTTAAGACTATTGAATCTTTGAATCCCATTGGCATTTTTATCAACATGGGTTCATGAACAAAATGTTTTTCCATTTTTTTGATGTCTTCACTTTATATCACCAGTATTTTATCCTCTCTTTTCTTGCTACCCCTGTGTGGTCTGGACCCTTACACAGCCTTTCGCATGAACCACTGGGAAACCATTCTTCTCCACTGGCTGGTGTTACCATCTTCAGATGCACCCTGCACATCACTGCATCAGCATCTCCCAGGCTAATGCACTAGAAGTGATTCTTCTGCCAATTGCTTCACAGCATCCATAGACATCACAGTCTTCTTGTCTCTCTGCCAACCTATTTCCTGTCTCTTTCTGCCTCAGCCTTGTCTTCTTGGAGACGATCGAACGGGAGGTCTTTTGGCCTGTTACTTCCCCTGTGGTTCACTTGATTACAGTCTTGTCCTCTATTACCTGGAGAGTCTCTGATTCTCAGGTCAGTTTCTCCCTTGGTGCCACCTGCTCTGGGAAGCCAGTGTAGGGTTGACACTTTCTTGAGCTGCCATCTTCCAGATCTCTTTTGCAGTCCTTACACTCTTTTAGCTAACTATCTGTGCCTGTGAGGAATCTTGTCTTTGAATGGGGAAATCTGAAATAGAGATTGTATGCTACTTACTGCGGTGATGAAAAACAAAACAAAACAAACAAACAAACAAAAAACCAAGAAGGGACAAGCAGATAACTGAAGTAAAAGGGAAAGGGGAAGATGTTAAGGTCATGTGTCACACAGGAACCTAGGAAACTGACACAACCCTGGCATGACACACAGGGAGAGGTGACACCTACCTTGCCTGCAGTGCTCATGGTGGTTTTCCTCTGTTCTTGTTGTGGACGGGACTATCTGGTGCCAGGAGGTTCTGGTGGCAATATTTTCACTGTGGAAACAATGAGTGTGTTGGTCTGTGAGCACTGGCAGGCAGCTCAAGGGTCTGGGATCTGAGCTTTCTATGTAGTCAAGTCAGATAATTATTAAACAATATCCTGTCAAATCTTGGGAAATGTATACTTGTTACTTAAAGGAGACTCCTGTGAACCTATGTGGTAGATTTCCTCATTACTGGAAATATTTTAGTTCCCCTCTAACCTTATCTGTAGGACATATCTAGGGTAAGGAGCGCGGCCTTCTAAGACATAAATAAGCCTTTGTCTACTTGAAACTTTTGGATTTTATGTTGGGACATTGGCCAGGTCCTTTGTCAGTAGCCATTATTTGTTTAGATTACTGTTTCAGATGCATCGGGGTCCTGTTCTCCTCTGCATAAGCTAGAGGTTACTTCAGCTTACACCATAGAGAACAGGACATTAGGTAGCTCCTGGGAAAGAGAGAAAAGCCCTATGTGTTAGAATGCAAGGCTCTTACCTTGATGTGTTCTACATGATGTTTGTAGGAAACTTCTGTTGATCTCCTAGGATAGGAGAACAGCTGGACTCCAAGACAGGGGTGGGGGGTCTACCCTACTTTCCTCCATTATCGAGCATCATAGCCTCATTACCTTTGCCATGGACCTAGATACATCTCCCGTGCCCCTTTTCTGGCTGGTGGCCAAGGATACCTGACTGAGATTTTTTCTGCTCCAAGATGGAGATGGAGAGAATATGTGATGCTGAGAGGAAAAATGCTACAACACTTCTACAGCCTCACTGTTAAAAGGTGCTAATGGGTTATATAACGTTTAGAGAGTCATGTGCTCTTTCTCCCTCTCTCTCCTCTCTCTCTCTCTCCTCTCTCTCTCCTCTCTCTCTCCTCTCTCTCTCCCCTCTCTCTCCTCTCTCTCTCCCCCTTTCTCTCTCTCTCTCCTCTCTCTCTCCCCCTCTCTCTCTCCTCTCTCTCCTCTCTCTCTCCTCTCTCTCTCCCCTTTCTCTCTCTCCTCTCTCTCTTTCTCTCTCCTCTCTCTCTCTCTCTCTCTCTCTCTCTCTCTCTCTTCCCTCTCTCTCCTCTCTCTCTCCTCTCTCTCCTCTTTCTCCTCTCTCTCTCTCCCCTTTCTCTCTCTCCTCTCTCTCTCCCTCTCTCTCTCCTCTCTCTCTCTCTCTCTCTCTCTCTCTCTCTCTCTCTCTCTCTCTCTCTCTCTCTCTCTCTCTCTCTCTCTCTCTCTCTCCTCTCTCTCTCCTCTCTCTCTCTCTCTCTCTCTCTCTCTCTCTCTCTCTCTCTCTCTCTCTCTCTCTCTCCTCTCTCTCTCCTCTCTCTCTCTCTCTCTCTCTCTCTCTCTCTCTCTCTCTCTCTCTCTCTCTCTCTCCCTCTCTCTCTCCTCTCTCTCCTCTCTCTCTCTCCCCTTCTCTCTCTCTCTCTCTCCTCTCTCTCTCTCCTCTCTCTCTCTCTCTCTCTCTCTCTCTCTCTCTCTCTCTCTCTCTCTCCCTCTCTCTCTCTCTCTCTCTCTCTCTCCTCTCTCTCTCTCCCCTTTCTCTCTCTCCTCTCTCTCTCTCTCTCCTCTCTCTCTCCTCTCTCTCCTCTCTCTCTCTCTCTCTCTCTCTCTCTCTCTCTCTCCTCTCTCTCCTCTCTCTCTCTCTCTCTCTCTCTCCTCTCTCTCCTCTCTCTCTCTCTCTCTCTCTCTCTCTCTCTCTCTCTCTCTCTCTCTCTCTCTCTCTCTCTCCTTCTCTCTCTCTCTCTCTCTCTCTCTCTCTCTCTCTCTCTCTCTCTAGGGAAGGATCTTACCTTACTGATGGGAGATGTTATTCTGTAAATATGTTTTTCCTACTGGTTAATTAATAAAACCTGTGGCCAATAAGAAACTAAATAGGCGGGGCTAGGAGACTAGGAGGAGGAAAGAGGAAGTAGTGGGGAGGAGTCAAGATGTAGACCGGAGAGGAAGGAAGACGACGGCTGCTGCTCCCCATAAGATGAGCCACGTGGAAATACTTAGATAAGTAGAAATGGGTTATAATTAAGGCAGAGCTAGCCCATAAACAATAATGGTAATTGGCCAACAGGATTGTATCAAATACAGAGTCTCTGAGTGTTACTTGGGGCTGGTGCGGTTGTGGGCCCAGACTGGCGGCAGGCGGGATGGCACTGGCGGGAAAAACCTGCCGTAACACCTTACAACTGACTAATTAGGGTGGTGGTTCCTGAAGGAAGGGACACGTGTGGCAAATTCTTAAAAACAATGCCATTTATCATACTAATCTTCCTTTCATACATATATCTCTGTAGTACATAAGGTTTGGTAGCTTTACCCCACAATAATGCTTTCAAAATTGGAGTCAGTCATCTCAATACTGCTTTTAAACTCATTTTTTTTCAACATTCTGTATTCTTTGTTATCATTTAAACAACACTCATAGCTCCTTTCCCAGGGTAGAATCCATCTTGAGAAAGTGCTTTCTAGGCTGGTGAGATGGCTCAGTGCTTAAGGAACACTGGCAGCTCTTCCAGAGGACCTGGGTTCGATTTCCACCACCTACGTGGTGGCTAACAACTGTCTGTAATTCCAGTTCCTCATGATCTAATGCAGTCCTCTGCCTCTATGGGCACCAGATATGCACGGTACACAGAGGAACATGCAGAACAACACGCATACACATACAGAAAAGACAATCTTTAGGAGAAGGAACTGGCTTCTTTGCATCTCCCTAAGGACGGCCTCGTCCACGAAAGCTCTGTCCTGTGAATACAACAATTCAGCCACACTTCAGACTCAACTTCTAATTCTAGTTCTTTTACTATTGCTATTACTAGTGAAAGTTTCTTCTCTTTCCTTGATTTCTGGAAGGAATCAGTTAGGAGACATAGTTTATTAAATAAAGCAAAGCATACATTCGAAAGTGAGAGTGGAGTGAGCCGTCCTAAAGGTGTCATGGTGGCAGTACACTGGGTTCTGCATTGAGGCTTTTTAATGAGTTTCTGTGACTGGTGACAAGCTGGTAGCATATTACTGGTGACATTTTTAAAAGGTGACATTTTTAGCGTCTCCAATCCTGATCCTTTAGGATATCGTCTTCATAGGATCCCCGGGAAAAGCCTACAAGGGGAGTGAAAACCTTCTCTCTCATTGCACTTTCACCAAGTCAGGGTCTTTTGAGGACACAGGTCCTTTATGAGTGTGTGGCATTGGGAAAGGACCTGCTATCTTAGTCTCTGTAATAGCCAGAATAACTTGTCCCAGCTTCAAGGTTGTTTACTACAGAGATGCCTTTTTTTATCAGGATGCAGGGCTACCAAGGTACGGCAGCAGTTTCCTTGGAACATTTGTAACTCCTTGCCTACCCAGGACTATTCTACTTTCTCCACGGAAGTCTTGAATACTCAGAAATGATCCGTGCAAGAAAGTTACACATCACCACGTTTATTAAGCCATTTAAATGAGTCCTTTGTTAGCTGTCCAATAGCAGGCTAGGGCCTCAGAAAACCTCTCAGGCAGAGGAGGGGTTTAAAGTCAGAGGCTGCGAAGGCAACTTACCAGGTGGTGCTGAGCTGTGGGTTTTTGTTTGTTTGTTTTAACACCACAAGACCTTTTTCTAACAGGGAAAGAGGGGCCCCTTTGATCTATAAAGCACCTTACAAACACCCTTCTTCAGAAAAAGGAATGAGAGCTGGTGCTCTCTTCTGGCATGCAGACAGACCTGCAGACAGAACTCTGTGCATATAATAAATAAATCTTAAAAAAAAAAAAAAAGGAGAAATGGAAATGGTTGACGTGCACCACAAGGCTCCAGAGGAAGGAGGTGTGGGTCAGGCTTACCTGATCTCTCCTAAGCCCCTTCCTTTCCCACTTCCAAATTTTTGTATGGAGCCTTAGAATCCTTAATTTTATATTCCAAGATCACTTCTCACTCCTGACACTTCAATGAAGTCAAGGACTAACACTCTGAAACTGTAAGCCACCCATTCAATGTTTTCCTTTATAAGAGTTTCCATGGCCATGCAGTCTCTTTTTACAGCACTAGAACTAAGACAAGTGAAAAGAATCAGCTGTTTTAAGATTAGACAAAAGGAAGTGGGGGGAGGGGAGGCAGGGATTGGCCATATTGCTTATCAGGCCGGATCAAAGGGTGGGTGGACTACTTGATCTTGATACAGTATGCTTTTTTTCATAAAATATTTTATTCTCTTTGGGAAAAGAAAATATTCTGCTCTGTTACAGAATATCTGTTAATGGCAGCTACATTTCCTTTATAATTTTTTCTTATTTTGCATATCAATCCAAGTTCCCTCTCCCTCCCATTCTTCTATGCCTCCTCAATACTCTCCCCTGTCCCATTCCCCATTCACTCCCCAGGGAGGGTGAGGCACTCCAGGAGGAATCATCAAAATCTGTCAAGTCACTTGGAGTAGGGCATAGGCCCTTCCTCCTGCCTCTAGGTTAAGGAGTATCCCTCCATGGGGAGTGTTCTCCAAAAGTCCCCATGTGCACCAGAGATACATCCTGGTTCTACTGTCAGAGGTCCCTTAGATTGCCCAGGCCTTCTAACTGAGACCCACGTTCAGGGGTTCTGGGTTTCCCAGCTATCAGTCTGGGGGTCCACGAGTTCCCCCTTGTTCAGGTCAGCTGTCTCTGTGGGTTTCTCCAGCCTGGTCTTGACCCCTTTGCTTATCACTTCTCCCTCTCTGAAACTGGATTCCAGGAGTTTGGCTCAGTGTTTAGCTGTAGGTGTCTACTTCTGCTTCCATCAGCTACTGGATGGCTTATAAGGGAGTTATCAATCTCATTATCAGGCAAGGGCATTTAAGGTAGCTCAGATTGTTAGTTGGGTTCATCCTTGTAGGTCTCTGGACATTTGTCCAGGACCTATAATAGCCCCCTCTATTAAGGTATCTTTTTTCTTGCTCTCCTCTATTTCTCCCCCAACTCAATCTTCCTGCTCTGCCATGTTCTTCTCTCCCCTCCTCCTCTCCCCTTCTCTTTCTCCTAACTCCTTCTCCACTCACTGCCTTCCCCACCCCTCCCAATATGCTCAGGATATCTTGATCCTTTCCCCTTCTGTGAGGAATCTTGTATGAATCTCTTAGGGTTCTCCTTGTTTCCTAGCTCCTCTGGTGGTGTGAATTGTAGGCTGGTGATTCTTTGCTCTATGTCTAAAATCCATGTATGAGTGAGTACACACCATGTTCATCTTTTTTTGTGACTGGGTTACCTCACTCAGGGTGATTTCTTCTAGTTCTATCCATTTGTCTGTGAATTTCAAGATTCTGTTGTTGGTTTGTTTTTTCTCCAATGAGTAGTACTCCATTGTGTAAATGTACCACATTTTCTCCATCCATTCTTCAGTTGAGGGGCATCTAGGTTGCTTCTAGGTTCTGGCTATTACAGATAATGCTGTTATGAACATAGTTGAACAGATGTCCTTGTTGCATGAATGTGCATCTTTTGGGTATATGCCTAAGAGTGGAATTTCTAGATCTTGTGGTAGACTGATTTCCATTTTCCTGAGTAACCACCATATTGATTTCCAAAGTGGCTGTACAAGTTTTCACTCTCACCAGCAGTGGAGGAGCATGCCCCTTTCTTCACATCCTCTCCAGCATAAGTTGTCATTGGTGTTTCTGATTTTAGCCATTCTGACAGGAGTAAGATGGTATCTCAGAGTTGCCTTGATTTGCATTTCTCTGATGGCTAAGGATATTGAACACTTTCTTACGTGCCTTTCAGCCATTTTTCATTCCTCTATTGAGAATTCTCTATTAAATTCTGTACCCCACTTTTTAATTGGATTATTTGGTGTCTTTGTGTCTAGCTTCTCGAGTTCTTCAGCTATAGTTTTTTAGACAAGCTTAAACGAGAAGCTTAACTAGAGCCACATGTAGTGGTGTTTGCTTGTAATCCCAGTAGTTTGGAGGCTGAAGCAGGAGAATCACTAAGAATTTGAGCCTTACCTGGACTTCTCCCAGTGAAGCAGAGTAGCAAAGTGAGGGGTTTAGAGGCCCGTGGCTAGACGAAGTTCAGGCATTGTGATTGAATCCTCCCAAAGCAATCTTCATGGAATATGGTCACAAGTTGTATCCTCAGAGGACCTTAGAGGGCTGGAGAGAGACCTTAGCAGCTAAGAGTAGATAGTGCTCTTATCATTATTAATTAAAATAATTAATAATTCTTATTTTATGGTTTTTGATGAAAGTGAATATGGCTTATGAAGTATCACACCTCCTGTTTCTTTGTGGATATTTGCTCTGGAAGGAAATCGGTCAATTTTAAAAATCAAAATGTTAAAATATCATTGTGATAGCTTTTGTCCCTGTATCCATAAGCAGGTCCTCCCTCTCCACTCAGGCAACCTCACGCTATTGGGAAGGACCATTTACATGCCACGTCGACATTTTGGCTCTACCTACCAGACTGTGGAATGAGAAACCTATGAAGCAAGAATGCCACAGTTTAGACCTTCATTGATAGCACTGTCATCTTCAAAGCAAAAGGGTTATTTCAGAGCTGTTTGTGTAATCAGAAGCATATTACATTTATCCAGAAGTTCATTTGTTTGCATTTCCAATATGGTTGAAAGAACATATATATAAATACAAAGAAGTACACAAATTCATCTTTTACTACTTATCAGAAGAGTTTTGAATAATTGGTTTAACCAAGGTCTTTAATTCATTATTTTAAAAAGAAAATTCATATCAACAAGCAACTGTGGTAGTTTACATAAGAAGAATCCAATAGGGGAAAAAATAAATTTTTTACAATGCTAAGCCCACCCTAAAAAACTGGCATGAGAAGTGATTCAGGATTCTGCCATGGCCCCACTATATGCCCAGCAAACTTGGGGCTTTACATTTAGTAAGATGATGGGAGATGTTATTCTGTATATATGTTTCTCATATATACAGAATGGAAATACTTAGATAAGTAGAAATGGGTTAATAATTAAAGCAGAGCTAGCCCATAAACAGTAATGGTAATTGGCCAACAGGATTGTATCAAATACAGAGTCTCAGAGTGTTATTTGGGGCTCACGTGGTTGTGGGACCATGGCGGCAGGACTGGCTACGGCCGGCAGGTTCCTGCTGTAACAGTAAGACAGGAAGCAGTTTTCTTTTTTTATTTGTTCTCATACTGAGATGTAAGGTTCAATGTTATCTACAGGAGCATGCCTCTGTGCTCTTTGATTTGGGAAAATAAGGAAGAAATAGAAAAGTCTAGGTTACCTTTTCTGTTCAGTAATGTACTTGTTGAGGATGACAATATTAAAACATTTCACTTTGAAAAAATAATTCTTATTTTAAATTTTTTTATTTAAATTTGAAACAAGCTTGTTTTACATGTCAACCTCAGTTCCTGAACCCTCCTGCCCTCCCCTGTTCCCCCCACGTTCCCCCATCCCATCCCATTTTTGCTCCCCAGGGAGGGTGAGGACTTCCATGGGGATCTTCAAGTCTGTCATATCATTTGGAGCAGGGCCCAGGCCCTCTCCCATGTGTCTAGGATAAGGGAGTATCCTTCTATGTGGGGTGGGTTCCCAAAGTCCATTGGTATACTAGGGATAAATACTGATTCACTACCAGAGGCCTCATAGACTGCCCAGTCTTCCCAACTAATATCACAATTAAGGAATCTGGGTTGGTCCTATGCTGGTTTCCCAGCTATCAGACTGGAGTCCATGCATTCCCCCTCTTCAGGTCATCGATTTGTGTGTGTTTCTCCATCCTGGTCTTGACCCTTTTGCTCATCACTCCTCCCTCTCTACAACTGGATTCCAGGAGTTCAGCTCAGTGTTTAGCTGTGGGTGTCTGCTTCTGCTCCCATCAGCTACTAGATGAAGGCTCTAGGATGGCATATAAGGTAGACATCAATCTCATTATCAGGGAAGGGCATTTAAGATAGCCTCTCCACTATTGCTTAGATTGTTAGTTGGAGTCATCCTTGTGGATCTCCAGACATTTCCCTAGTGCCAGATTTCTCTTAAAACCTATAATGGCTCCTTGTATTGTGGTATCTTTTTCCTTTTTCTCCTCTATTCTTTCCCTGACTCAGTCTTCCTGCTCCATCATGCCCACCTCTCCTCTCCTTTTCTCTCCTCTTCTCCCCTCCTCTTCTTCCCATCTCCCTCTCCCCTCTTCCAATTTGCTTGGGAGATCTTGTCCTTTCTTCTTCTCCTGGGGAGCATGTATGTATCTCTTAGGGTCCTCCTTGTTTCCTAGCTTCTCTGGTGGTGTGGATTGTAGGCTGGCAATCCTTTGCTCTTTGTCTAAAAATCATGTATGAGTGAGAACATACCATGTTTGTCTTTTTGTGACTGGGTTACCTCACTCAGGATGGTTTCTTCTAGTTCCATCTATTTGCCTGTGAATTTCAAGATTGCATTGCTTTTTTTTTCTCCCACTGAGTAGTGCTCCATTGTGTAAATGGACCACATTTTCTCCATCCATTCTTCAGTTGAGGGCATTTAGGTTTCTTCTAGGTTTTGGCTATTACAGATAATGCTGCTATGGACATAGTTGAACAGATGTCCTTGTTGTATAAATGTGCATTTTTGGGATATATGCCTAAGAGTGGAGTTTCTGGATTTTGAGGTAGACTGATTCCCATTTTCTTGAGGAACCCCTATACTGATTTCCAAAGTGGCTGTATGAGTTTGCACTCCCACCAGCAGTGGAGGAGTGTGCCCCTTTCTTTACATCCTCTCCAGCATAAACTGTCTGTGATGTTTTTAATTTTATCCATTCGGACAGGAGTAAGATGGTTTTGATTTGCATTTCTCTGATGGCTAAGGATGTTGAGCACCTTCTTAAGTATCTTTCAGCCATTTTTGATTCCTCTATTGAGAATTCTCTATTTAGTTCTGTATCCTACTTTTAAATTGGATTATTTGGTGTTTTGATAACTAGCTTCTTAAGTTCTTTATATATTTTGGAAATCAGCCCTCTCTCAGATGTGAGGTTAGTGAATATCTTTTCCCGTTCTGTTGGCTGCTTTTTTGTCTTGTTGACTGTGTCCTTTGCCTTACAGAAGCATTTCAATTTCAGGAGGTCCCATTTAGTAATTGTTGATCTCAGTGTCTGTGCTACTGGAGTTATGTTCAGGAAGCGGTCTCCTATACCAGTTTGTTTAAGGGTATCTCCCACTTTCTCTTCTAAGAGGTTCAGTGTGGCTGGATTTATGTTGAGGTCTTTGATCCATTTGGACTTAAGTTTTGTGCATGGTGATAGACATGGGTCTATCTGCAGTCTTCTAAGCACTATCATCCAATTGTGCCACCACCATTTGTTGAAGATACTTTTTTTTCCATTGTATAATTTTAGCTGCTTTGTCAAAAATCAGGTGTTCATAGGTGTGTGGGTTGATATCAGGGTTTTCAGTTTGATTCCATTGGTCTACCTGTCTATTTCTGCACCAATCTCAAGCTGTTTTCAGGACTATAGCTGTATAATAGAGCTTGAAGTCAGGGATGGTGATGCCTCCGGAAGTTCCTTCATTTTACAGGATTGTTTTGGCTATCCTAGGTCTCTTGTTTGTCCATATAAATTTGAGTATTGTTTTTTCATGGTCTGTGAAGAATTCTTATTTTTAATGTCTTTATAATTGAAATAGAATTACATCACCTTCCCTTTCATACCTTCCCTCTAACCCCTCCTAGTTACTCTTACTTGAACTCCTGCCACCCAAGTTGATAGCCTCTTTTCATTTATTATATTTGACACACAGAGACAAACACACACACACACACACACACACACACACACACACACACGCACACACACACATGCTCATGCACAGGCACACGCCCACAGACAGACAGACAGACAGACAGACAAGACACACGCACGCACGCACGCATGCACAGTTAAAAAAAAAAAGGGCCACAAACAAGCAAAGGAACTAAAATCTGAACGCAAAAAGAATCTATTTACAACATGGTCCCCTTCTATCTGTCTCTTTATTATTCTTTATTGCATCAAAATGTTTCAAAGATGACAGTGGTTTGTGAGTGTTCTGTGATAATTCTAGAAAGGGGAACTAGTGTACTATGCTACATTTTTAAGTGGTTAGATAAAAAGCTAAAAGTTTATATTCAGCAAAACTCAGTAAAATTAGTAAAAATTTAGTAAAAATATGGCAAAGATTGTCTTTTTACTCAGCAGTCACTTTTCTCCCAGCATGCACAGGGAGTTTTGGGTAACCAGGCAACCTAGTAAACAACAGAGGCATGTAAGCAAGCAGCTTTTGGTCGTCTGTCTACACTTTAGTTATGGTTTCCTGCTAAGAGAAGCTTTTAGCATCAATTGCTTAGGTGTGTAAGTTAAAGAAAGTAAGTTTTACAAGAAGTGAAACCTGGCACCTCCCAGTACTCTCTGGCCTCAATGCCAGTGCAGGCCTTCTGGAAAGTTTACTTTCTCCCGAGGATGAGCAGGTGGGATGATTACTTTCGTTATCTTCTCAGGAGAAACAGAAGGTAGTGGTAAATATCTAAGCTGAGATCTTGGGTTAATAAACTGGGATGAAGATAAATGTAAGAAGTTTGAGAATCTTTTAGTGTGGGGTTAGTTTAGGTTTTTCTTCTCTATCTGCCAGTAAGGTAAAGCGAGGGGATGCTTATTTTTTCTACCCATCTAGGCAGCTATGAATCAACATCTTTGGATGTGTAGTAATTCTATGTCCTTGGATAACTGGGAATGTCTTAGATGGAATGCTTTTGCCTGGGCTGTAGACACTGGCTAAATGCCTGTCAATAAGGATAATTATAGGAAGGCAGATCTCTGTAATTACATAGGAGAGGTTAACAAGGACCTGATAGTGGGAAACAGGTCTCACACACAGCTAAAGGTTGTAAGCAGTAAACCAGTACCTGGTGGTGGAGAATAGGTTTCACACATAGCTAAGGAATGTAATCAGTAAACTCCGAATGCATGGGAGAAATTGTGCCCAGTAAATGATCAGATAGTGCTAAACTGTGGGAAGTAAATCTCAAGTTTGTTACAGGAAGAAATAGCTACTAGAAGGATCTACAGCAAGAAACAGCCACTTTTATTCATAAGATTACAAGGCCCTTGGCACTGGTGGGTCATCTCAAGAAATGATGGCTGTACGATTACTGCGTGATCTTGCAGTTTGTAGCAGCTGAGTCCATTTTTATTGCTTATGTATATATGGTTTCAAGGCTGACCACTCTGCATTGAGCAGCCAGTTCCTGGGAGAGACCAGTTCTCCTCCACACAGGCAATAGTTGCCCGTAGTTCCTCGTGTGGGAGTGGAATCTTATGGAACCTTCTTTCTTTCACGTTAACATGTCCGTTGATAGTGCTATTCTTCAGGCGTAGTTTATACACACATCTCTAGTAGATGCTGTTTCACAGCAGACTTCCACGTATTGTGGCTTTTGCAGTCTTCCTATCCTCTTCTCTGACGACCCCTGAGCCATAGATACAGGAGCTGTGACGTAAATGAATTCATTGGGGCTGGGTTGCTCTGTGTGTTTTGTCAGTTGTGGTTTTCTGTGTTGGTCTCCATTTGCTATAAAGAAAAGCTGCTTCTTTTTCTTCTTCTTTTCCTTCTTCTTTTGATAAGGAGAGGTAGCCACACTTATCTGTGACTATAAGGATAAAATTTAAAATGTATTAAAATTATACTGTCTAGCAAAGTATAGTAGTTGATTATTTTCTAAGGCCCATCACCTCACACATGCTGATGTGCTGGCTAGTTTTATGTCAACTGGACACAAGCTAAGAGTCCTTTTAGAAGAGAGCACCTCAATTGAGAAAATGCCTACACCAGATTGGCCTGTGGTGCATTTGATTGATTGATAATAAAAAGGCTCAGTCCATTGGGGGGAGCACCTCTAGGTAGGTGATCCGGCAGGTGTATAAGAACACAGGCTGAGTAAGCCATGAAAAGCAAGGCAATAAGCAATACTCCTCCATGGCTTTTGCATCAGCTTCTGCCTCTGGGTCCATGCCCTGTTTGAGTTCCTGCTCTCATCCATTCCCTTAGTGATGGACTGGGATATAGAACTTGTAACGAAACACATGGCCAAAAAGCAAATTGGGGAAGATAGGGCTTCCATATTTCTGTTCATCCTCAAAGGAAGTCAGGGCATGAACTGAAGCAGGGCAGGGTCCTAGAAACAGGAGCTGATGCAGAGGCCATGGAAGGGTGCTGTTTACTGACTTCCTTCCTGCGGCTTGCTCAGCTTTATAGGACTCAGGACCACCAGCCCAGAGATTGTGCCACTCACCATGGGAAGAGCCCTCCCCCATCGATCACTAATTGAGAAAATGCCTTACAGCTGCATCTCATGGAGGCATTTCCTCACTTCCTCGTTGATGACTCTAGCTTGTGTCGTTGACACACAATGCCACCCAGCACACTCCCCACCTTGCTTTATGTTACAGTGTTTTATTACAGTGTTAGAAACCCTAACTAAGACACCCAGGAAGGTGGCGAGGTTTCCAGTTCCAGGCATGAGTTCTCTCCTTTGCGTGGGCCTTGTGTCCAACCAGACAGCTATTATTTGCCACCTACATGTGAGTGCCCTCTTGTAATTTTAAGCATAACTTGCCATGCTTGTGATTGCCACGGTTCGTAGGTGTCCCAGCGGTGCAGGACTAATTGTTCCCCTCCCTTGGTAGCTTCTGCAACCATGCAAGAGGCTTTCAGATTAGACCCAGCTCCAGTCATCTGAGTTACGTGTCCTAAGCGTGTGGTGGTTTCAGCAAGAGGAGTCCACCCTCAACTCCCGAGAGGCAACCATAGTCACACCTATATCTATATTGTTTTGAGAACCACTTGGACTAAGTTAATCAACTCTTCAAAAGGAGGTTCTTATGGGGAACATTGTTAGCCTAAGTGGCTTAATTTCATTTAAGATACTTATATTTTAAAGATACCTTGATATAATTTCTTAAAATATTTATATCTTAGCTTTATTAAAGATATAGATGTGTGTGTGCATGTATATAATACATGTGTTATATACCCATGTAATACCATAAATACACATATATACATATAATATATACATATATAGAATACATACATAATACATACATACATACATACATACATACATACATACATACATACATTCATACATACTGCATATATTTAAACCTGCCTCCATCTTAGGCTTAAAATCCATCTTACAGTGTCATTTCTGTTTATAATTAAATCTATGTTTTTCAAGGATTACATTATGCCCCACCAGTAACCTTACTTACAAATGGTTCTATATTGCCTGTTCCAGAAATGGCAATCATCTCTGTTTCAAAAAGTCAATAACCATCTTGCAACTCTACCTTGGTTTCAAAAGGGCTGTTATGGCTCCCTTGTTATGACCACCTTGTGATCATGTCTTTGTGTCAGGAGGTTGTGATGAGCAACTT
Organism: Cricetiscus sungorus; assembly: GCA_030556225.1. Lineage (NCBI taxonomy): Eukaryota > Metazoa > Chordata > Mammalia > Rodentia > Cricetidae > Cricetiscus > Cricetiscus sungorus. The sequence goes on along the minus strand of JANBXA010000141.1, from coordinate 40,024,249 downwards.
GTTATATTTATGTTTTGCCCCAGTAACCCTGCCTATTTTGCCCACCAAATTTCGCATTTGGAAACCCCGTACCCATGAGCTACATGTGCAAGGTAGCCTGAAATGAGTACATGAAAAAATCTTGTGCTATGTGATATAAAATATGCCCCATCCTTTGTACAGTACAGCTATTAAAAACATACAGAGAAAAGTAGACCCAAAAACTCCTCAGACATGTTAGACTTCATTTGAGTCCCATAAAGTTGTAGGCACCTATTGTTAAGATGACTGGCGTGGTGGCACACACCTTTAATCCCAGCACTCGGGAGGCAGAGCCAGGTGAATCCCTGAGTTTGAGGCCAGCCTGGTCTACAGAGTGAGTTCCAGCCCGGTTAAGACTACATAGGAAAATCCTGTCTCGAAAAACAAAAAACAAAACCAACCAACCAACCAACCAAAGAAAAAAGATGGAGTTAGCCTTCACTGACCACCTAGTACATGCATCAAGAGGCTGAGAGGCAGGTAATGCAAACCCTCTCATGGTCTTCAGCTCAGCTCAGTCTTTGTGGTTGGTATGCTGCACTCAAACTCCCTGCTCATCTCCCTGCTCACCTGCCTGGATCTGCCACCCATCCATCTACTCACTTGCTCATCTGGACCTAGTTCTACCTTTTTGTTTCAATTACTGTTCTCAACTCTGAGCCTGTAGCCTGACTCTACAACAGCCCCAGTAGACTCTAACACAGTGATTCTCCACCTGTGGGTCATGACCTGTTTGGGGGATCAAATGACCCTTTTACAGGGGTTGCCTAAGACCATTTGCATATCAGATATATATTACGATCCACAACAATAGCAAAATTATAATTATGAAGTACCAATGAAAATCATTTTATGGTTGGGGTCTCAGCATTAGGAAGACTGAGAACCATTGCTCTGGCAGAAGCAACAGCTCAGGTTGGTTCATTGTCAGTGCAGATTTATTTCTACTGGTTTTCCTGCTTCTTAGGACTTCTGAAATGTCTTGAAGTCTGCTGTGACCCCTTAACTCATAAAACCCACTCTATAACCTGTATCTGTCACACATACATAGAAATACTTGCTGTGTGATATGAGTGTTAATAGTAGTAAATAAGATTGTAATTAAAGAATCTCTGCTCATCTTTGCTAGGTCTATCAAGAGAAGCTGATGTATCTGGTAAATTACTGCCATTGAAACGATGGTTCCCTGTGAGTTTATCATTACTCAATACATTCTGCTTTGTGCAAAGATGAACGTGTGCTCATCTATGTTTCTGACATAACGTGCCCAGGACTTTTTTTTTTCTTAAACAAGCAATTGAACATATGGAATGGTAAAGAGCACACTCTAAATAGGTTTAAATAAACACAGGCTAGCCCTTGTCCTATACAAAATAGAGCACAGTTAAAGTGGGACTGTAAGGGAGGCCACATATCTTTTCAGTAACCATTTCCTGTTCCTTTTCCTTTGATGTTTAGCCTGAAATAGACATGAGTTTTGCAATTCTTAATTTTCTTTAATAGTTTAATTTGTTAAAATTGTGTATGTCCTTCCAATTTTGATCTGCATAGTTTGCAATTTTATCTTCAAGAAGCACCAAAGCGTCCTGCTGAAGATGTTAACATGGTCACTGTCAGGGTCTCAGAGCAAGAGGATGCAGCGGATGCTGAAACACAGAAGAGTAAATGCTGATGAGACTAACTGTGTTCACGGAGGCAGCACAGAGCAATTGCAGCATGCAAATGCATATTTTAGGAGAGAGACTCGCACATCCCATCTCTATCTCCCAGCTCTATTCTTGTTACTGCCCTTTCTCTTACAGACACTGAAAATATCTGTATTTGAGGCCAGCAGAGAGCTGTCAGTCATGAGATCTGACTGTAGCAATGAGAACCAGACAATACCGCATCAGAGAGCCCTGAGCGGTCAGTTGCCTCAGTTATGGGTGCACTTTACTGCCTGGTGGGAACTGGAGTAGTAATTCCCCAGCACGTCTCAATTTTTTGCTCGTGGAAGGCTGTGTGGAGACAATCACTGGATTGCCTTTTGAATGGAAATGTCAGTCTTCTTGATGTTATGTTTCTCCTCATCGCCTATGGTGCTGTGCTCTTAATAACTGCACAATGACAGTCATCAGGAAGAGTAGTGTACATTCGGCTTTATAGATTGGCAGTTCCCTAGTGTGTAAAGTATTCTACATCCACCATCCCAAACATTCATGCTAGAGAATTTTGCTCATCATCTGCCTGCTTATTTAGTTGTTCTTTTAAAGAAAGACTTGTTCCTGAGCAATTCCCACACTTGAGGGTGTTGCACTTGATTCTGGTGTTAGAAATAGAAATGTGTCCACAAGGTCCTTTTGTGCACCAGGAATATACCCAGTTCCACTGTCTGAGGTCCCTTAGACTGCTCAGTCCTTCTAGCTGAGACTCATATTCAGGGGGTCTGAGTCAGTCCCATGCTGGATTCCCAGCCATCAGTCTGGAGGGCCCATTAGCTCCTCCTTGTTCAGGTCAGCTGTCTCTATGTGTTTCTGCAACCCGGTCTTGTCCTCTCTCTCTGCATCTGGATTCTAAACTCAGTGTTTAGTTATGGGTGTTTGCTTCCATTTCCAACAGGTACTAGATGAGGACTCCATGATGGTGGATAATTTAGTTGATGATCTCACTATCAGGGAAGGGCATTTATGGTAGCTTTTCCACGGTTGCTCAAATTGTTAGTTGGAGTCAGTCTAGAATAGCCCTACATGTGGAATGGGGGTGGGGGGAATGGGAGGGCAGGGTGGTCAGGGTGCATGTGAGGGGGAAGAGAGGGTAAGAGAGAGGAGTGGAGGGAGGGAGGGAAGGAGAGGGAACTGGGATCGACATGTAAAATAATAATAATAATAATAATATTAATATTAAAAAAGAAATAGAAATGTGATATTCAAGAGTTCACCAAACTGATTAACATTTACTGTCACATGTTATCACAAGGGTAGTAGGAAGTAAAATGGAAGCATGAACTTTTCATAAAATTTTGACTGAAAGTCACATGTATGTCACTAGGAAGTTTTATGCACTCTCCTCTCTCTCTCTCTCTCTCTCTCTCTCTCTCTCTCTCTCTCTCTCTCTCTTTCATCCCCTTCACACAAATACTTACCAGTTTCCCTCTCGTAACAATTTGAATGCTTCCTTGATTTTTTCAAAAGGCAGCTTATGGGTTATAAGAGCATCTATGTTGAATTTTTTTTGTATATAGTCAGTTACTAGTTTAGGGATTTCATGTCTGGTTTTATACCCTATATAAGGAAAAGACAAAAGGAATAGGATGTTAAAAATATCAGAATTGACTGAAGGTTCCAGTGCACTGTCTATTTGTGCAATTATTGCAGCCATTCATTCATTCATTGGTCCTTTTCCCAAGTGTCAAAGTAAGCAGTGTGTTACATAGCAGACTTATGATTACCAGGGCTACAAAAGAGCCCTATTGCTGGGCGTTGGTGGTGCACGCCTTTATACCCAGCACTCGGGAGGCAGAGATAGGCGGATCTCTGTGAGTTCGAGGCCAGCCTGGTCTACAGAGCTAGTTCTGGGACAGGCTCCAAAGCCATAGAAAAACCCTGTCTCGGAGAGAAAAAAGAAAAGGGGGAAAAAAAGAAAAGAAAGAATCCTATTATCCATACTCTCATGGCTATAACCATAACCTGTGTACCTGAAACTTTCATTTGTTTTCGGGGTACTGATGATTTCCTGCAACACCCACTGGCTGATTATTCTGGGTTGCCAGTCTCATTTAAGGCTCTGAGTGTTAATGCAGATAAAAATCAGATGGAAGGTGAAGGTTATATAGGAAGTGGTTAGTGTCCTAGAAACAAAGGAGAGCTGTGTGCTGAGGGCTCTGTCCATAATTGCATTGAGTTTATTACTTCTGTTCTTTCCTTTCACAGAGGAAAGGGAAAACACTAGCACAGATCTTTGAGATCATATACCCAACGGCCCAAGGACCTCCCAAAAGGCCTCACCTCCTGAAGGGTGACAGAACCTCTCATGGCACCATTCAGGGGATCTCTAATTTACAGGTTGGGGGGACATTCAACATCCATGCCGCAGAAACAATACAATATTTGATTATTGCATAATTGGTTGATATGCAGGGTTTCTACTAACCTAGAACCCTGTTAGCGTGAAACTGAATAAAGGGCAACGTCTGCAGCAGATTCTTTCATCCATAATGAAATCATTCCTTTTTGTAGGGAACTAGTTTTATTAATTGGTAAGTATGACACAACGGGCTGTGAGGATCTGGCACGCCTCTCCTGCATGCCCTCATGCCTTTACACACACACGCACACGCCTGGTGCCATAAGGAGATTAGGAGAAACACACAGCACAGCAAGAAGGCACACAGTGTTTAGGAACAAGGTGCTTGCAAATTTCAGCTTCAAGATTGGAGTAACTGGTAAAAATAAAGGCAAAAAATTGAGGCCTGGAGATCTGACAGCCAGGCACAAGGCTGGTCAATCCAGATACCCGGAGTCAAACACACTCAGTTTTCCAGCAGTTGTGTGGAATCCTAGGGTCCTTCTAAGAGTTTAGAAGAGCCTCTAAGGCAGTATAGTGCCTGACGGGGAAGAAAACACAAAACTTGCAGGATGTCAGTCTCCAGAGAAGACGGGAAGAGAGGTTGGCATGATTGGCTCAGTGATGGCTCAGCAGGCAATTCGTACCCTGCTGTTTGCTTCCCAGCTCCTATCTTGCTGAGTGGGTACTGTTTCTGCTGTGGACAGTGCAGCTCTTTGTGCTGAACCACAAGGTTGTACTTGATAGCCCCTAGCAGTCTATGGCACACAGTTGAGGGCATCTTGGCTCTACAAAGCCTGTCTCTTCTATTTGATGTGAGTGTCAGTTTTCTTTTCCTGTGTTCTGATAAAATTATCCTGACACGGGCTGGAGAGATGACTCAGTGGCAAGAGCACTTGTTTCTCTTCCAGATGGCCGGGGTTGAATTCCCAGCACCCACATAGTCATTTACAACCATCTGTAACTCCAGCTCCAGGGGATCCAAGACCCACTTCTAATCTTCTAGTCCACCAAGCACACAAGTGATGCATATACATACACACAGGCAACACACTCATATATAAAACAACACATAGCTTGACAAAGGCAAAACAAATCTCTTTTTTCATTAAAGTTAAACACACACACAGCAACAGAAAATGGACAGAGAGAGAGAGAGAGAGAGAGAGAGAGAGAGAGAGAGAGAGAGAGAGAGAGAGAGAGATGGTTATCTACAAAAACAAAAGGCAAACTATTTGTGTTTAGTCTTTCTTAGCAATCTTAAATAGTTTAGTTTGGGGAGCTTTACAAAATTGGATAATTCTCGAGTTTCTGAAAGATAAAACTTTTGTAGTGGAAGGCTGGTTGATGGAAATGTTCTCTCTGTTATGTGATTAAGTGGGTAGTAGGCCAGCTTCATATTCATCTTATGCAAAAGTGTGTCAAGGAATAATCTAGAGGGTCCCAGACATTCAAGCCACTCTTTACCACCAAAGCTTGTACCCTATGTTTTCTTGGGTCGTGAGCACTGTTACCAACACATCGACTGGTCTCTTAATTTTGGCTTATTTTATATCACCTTATTTGCTCAATTCTTACCTTGCATGCTTTTTTAAAATAAAAAAGTCCTTTATTCATCGATTCCATTAAACATTGAAATGCATCCATCTTTCTTACATTATTAGCAACACCCTTCTATCCTTTCATCCCTCGATCTCCTAAATTAGTCTGACGAGTCCATCTTTTTTTTCATGCTACTTACACTTTATTGTTTCAATATCAAATCCAATCTGGAAGTTTTTTCTCCTATGTGTGAAATGGACGTAAATACTGGAGATGTTTGTCAGCACATGTTCAAGATGACATCAAAGTTAGGCCCTAAGCAAGTATTTCAAGACAATAACATGTCACTACTGTTTTGAGATCTAAGTGTCACTGATGGTACTAAAAAGTAGAACTCAGTTTCAGAAGCACATTCTTACAGTGGACAGGTCATCTATTTTCACAGTCCTTTCAGATAGGTGGCTTTCTGCTTTCCTGGGGGCTCAACTCCATGGCCACAGATCTAATTCCTGAATGTCAATGAAAATCTGTAACAAAACAATCGAGTGGCCTAGGAAGCAGAATTGTTTCAAAAGTATCAGTGACAGCAAAGAGAGGTCCTTGCCATTTATAAGAGATAGTGAAGAATAAAAGTGAATGAAGATATACAGCTTTGTACATATTGGAAATATCTAATGTGCCACCAACACAATCTCCCTAAAACACAGAAAGTCCCAGCGATTGAAGCCACACTCATCTGTCTTTGTGCCACTCCATACTTGAATTACCAACCTGCTATTTTCCCTACATCCTGACATTCATTAAGACATTTTCAGCCAAAATTTTTGGCAATATGCTTCTTCTTCTTCTTCTTCTTCTTCTTCTTCTTCTTCTTCTTCTTCTTCTTCTTCTTCTTCTTCTTCTTCTCCTCCTCCTTCTCCTCCTCCTCCTCCTCCTCCTCCTCCTCCTCCTCCTCCTCCTCCTCCTCCTCCTCCTCCTCCTCCTCCTCCTCCTCCTCCTCCTCCTCCTCCTCCTCCTCCTCCTCCTTCTCCTTCTTCTTTTCCTACAACAAGCCACACAAAAGTACTACCATTAATGTCCAATGGCTGTATGAGGCCGAGCCTTCCTGCAATACATGTGATCTTTAAAAGATTCTCCGTCTTTGTCTTCACGTAGATGGCTGATCTCAGGAGCTCATATGTTCTCTTCATCTAACATTTTGTTGATCCCGTCACAAAAGTTTCTGTAAGTGAGGTTTAAATTTTCCAAAGGGATTATACAAGGCAGCCAGAAAACCACAATCTGAAAAATGATCAAAGACGTTGGTAACCCATCGGAGAGACTTGGCGGTGAGGTGGCGCTGGATGATGTCGTGCAGCAGCTATCGGCATTCGTTCAGCAGCCTGGACAGCCGTGGCGGTCGAAGGTGTACGCCACCTGGTGGAAGCTGACCACGTCATGGCAAGCTGGTGAGCCTTACTTGAACTTCTCCATTGCGCCAGCTCGTCTTGATTGAACTGATTGTTCCCGTGGAGGACGGCCAGCTTCACGATGGTCTTGATGAGGTTCCTGATGACCTTCTCTGCCTCCTTCTTGTTCTGGGTGTACTCCTTGGTCACCCTGTAGAGCTCATCCAGCACCTCGCTGCTGGTGTCATCAATCAGGGTGGTGGCGATGGATTTGAATACCATTTTATCCAAGGTCTTCTTTTGTGCTCGAAGGGCCAGGTTTTTGGAATTAAAGATCTGTGGCCATCGGAGGAAGGGGGTGGTGGCGCTGGGATGAGAGAAGAGCGGAGCGGTCCTGCAATGTCGTTCTTCCGAGGATCTTACCTCGCATGTTTCCCCGTTAGTTTTCACTCTGTTTTATAAGAAAACTATTGCTCACCCTCATTTTCAGATGACAGAACTGAGGTCAAGGAATTTGAATAAGTTGCTTAAAGGCAATGCCCATTGAGAACTCTGACTGCAAAAGTCAAGTTTTTCAGGCCCATACCTTAAATTAACCAATCACCAATCAGTCATTAATCTTGCTTAAGCATTCTGGCTAAGGACAGGTAATAGGAACTGTGGTGTCTAATAACAACCTGATGCTAAACCTGATGCTAGTCGTATGTGGCTGCTTACATTTATTTAATAGTTTTTAGGCAGGGTGTCACTATGTTGCCCTGGAATTCACCATGCAGATCAGGCTGGCCTTGAACTCACAGAAGTCCACTTCTGTTTGCCTTCCTAGCACTTGGATTAAGTCATGTGCCACCACATCTATTGTGGAGTATTATTTTAGCTAGGCAAAGGTGTGTTGCCTTTGTTTCACTTTGCCTGCATAAGGCACCTGATAGGTCTAATAAAAAGCTGAACGGCCAATAGCTAGGTAGAGAAAGGATATGCAGGTCTGGCAGGCAGAGAGAATAAATAGAAGAAATCACAGCTTAAAAGAGGAATGAGAGAAGAAGGAAGAGAGAAAAAGAGGGATGTGCCCGGTACTAGAAGCCAGGCAGCCACCAGCCAAACATGCGAAGCAGTAAAAGTAAGATATAGAGAAAGAAAGGAAGGAAGGAAAAAAAAAAAAAAAAAGGTAAAAAGCCAAGAGGCAAAAGAAACAGGTTAATTATTTGAGTTAAAAAAGCTAGCCAGGAATGAACCTAAGGTAGGCTGAGCATTCAAAACTAATAATAAATCTCTGTGTCATGATTTGGGAATTAGTTGGTAGCCCCCCCCAAAGAAACCAGCTACATACATCCACCACAGCGGTTTGAATTTAAGTAGAGTAAAATTAAGCACAGCTGACTTGTCAGTCTTCAGTCCTACTGTCATATTCTGAGTTTTCGAAGTCCTCATGTGACGACAGCATGACCTCAGAAGAGACCTCAGGTTCCATGAGACAGGGTGGTTATGGAGTGAGGCATGCTGGGTATGACTGTGAGGTGACAGAGTAGAATCTGACGGTGTTCAGAGAGGAGAGGATGAAATGCAGCCCGCATTGTAATTGTTTTGTTTTAAAATAGAAAAGTGGGTGATAGAGTGAGAACTTGGGGTGGCGGCAAATCAGTGATGCATTCTTCTAGTCTTAACCTGTATGGAAGAGTGGTCCATATGCCACCCATGGCTTGTCACCAAGGACAGAAAGTCTGGGTCCCAAAGGGCACCTTCTAGAGTTCATCAGTGTTAGACTGGTGATCTGTTTGCTTCTCCAGAGAACACACGACTTTGGGGAAGGTAGTCTGTGCTTACTTGGGAGTCAGAGGGGAATGGTGTCTTGCTCTGTGTGCCTGACTGCCTGGAACTCACTTGAGTCCAGGTTGGCCTTGACTTTGTGCATCTGCATCCCGAGTGCTCAGAGTGCAGCCCGCCTTTCCATTTTTCCATACACTGTGTTCTGCTTCTTCCCATCTTCCCTCCCTGCTTCCCTCTGAGGACCGTGCAGGGCATTCTCAAAAGAGGAAGGAAATTGAAAGGCCTACCTCCCATAACAGAAGATTTCAAGGTTCTCCCGGGGAGAAGCACCGTTGGGTCAAAAGAGAGCTGTGACCCTGAGGGAGCTAATCCCATAATCACACACACTCCGTAGCTCACATTGCATGACTTCAAAGCTTCCACCTAAATGCAGAAACAGAATGGTTAATTCTCGGTAGCTCCGCCTGTAACGGGTAACTTGTAACTGCCTGATAGAAATGAAGATCTTCTAAACAGGCCTCATGACTCAATCTGACCAGTAGACTGTGGGAACAAAAGACCTCAAGGAAATGGGTATTTCCCCCCATGAACCTCAGGCTACCAGAGAAAAAGGCACCAGCCAGTGCGGGAACTTGTCTCCTGGAGAAAGATCTCACAGTTCTAACAGCTTGCCAGCACATCTTACAAGATGAGACTGAAGCCTAGACAAGGACCAACCAAGGGCAGGTGGGAACACACCTTGACTAGACTGTTCCAAGACTCACTTCAGGACCTGGAAGACGGACTTGGCTTTACTAGGTCCTCCGTCCCTCTTCCCAGTGTGGACACATTGACTAAATCGCCCCCCCCCCTTGACTTCTGTTTTTAATTTGGCTCTTTAGATTGGCTTACTGAGCATGGGTGGCTAGGCCTTGCAGCACAGCTTGTGTTCTCCAGGTTTGATAACAAGGCTAATGTCCTTTTTTCAGGGAGTATGTGGGAGACATACTATGATCAAACAGTGTGGAGCATGTTTACTATGATATCTGTTTAAATTCACCAAGATTAATATTTTCAGTCATCTTTAAGATGAAGATTGTGCTATCAACTGGCTAGGAAGACTGATCTACAAATTAAACGGGATGGAACAGGCTAATACCTCAGGACAGTGCAAGGCTTATCAATGTGCTCAATAAGGCTAGGTAAAAATTTATAGCCCCTCATTAGGACCAGAGGTATAGATAGAATCATGCTCAGTTTGCCGGAGGCCCTTGTTCAATTTGCAAATAAAACAAATGGCAGTAAGTTCCTGACTTTAGGAAGTTAATGTGTTCCTGAATTATGCTCAAGACACATACCATGGTTTCAATGAGGCCAATGGCCTCAAAGGCGAAGTCAACACCAATTCCAGTCATTTCCATCACCACCTCATGGACAGGTTTCTTGAGCTTGTTAGGGTTGAGACAATCAGTGACGCCCAAGGCTCTTGCCCGGGGAAACTTCTGCTCATTGATGTCAACCCCGATGATTCTGGAAGCACCAGAAGCTTTGCAGCCCATGACAATGGCAGAGCCGATGCCTCCGAGTCCAAAAACCACACAGGTGGAGCCAGGGGTAACCTGCGGTTTCGGAGGTGATCTTGGGTTAGATCTTGAGTTGAAGAGGAAATAGGAAGCTCTTTTGGTTTTGTTCATGATAGAAGGAGCCTTTTGGCTGTGGCTCCCTGTTTACCATGTAGACAGTCACTGAAAACTCAGAAATGTGTTCTTACCTGTGCTGTATTAAACACAGCTCCAAAGCCTGTTGGCACCTCACAGCTTATGACACAGATTTCATCCATAGGAGAGGCATCGTCAATCTTTGCTACAGCAATTTCATCTACCACAGTATATTCTGTGAATGTGCTGCTCCCATAAAGATGATAAATTTTCTTCCCTCTGCAGGTAAATCTGCTGGTTCCATCCAACATTAATCCGGTTGGAGAGAGAATACTACTCCCCAGACAGAGCAATGAAGAAGAGAAATGAAAAAGGCATTATTAGGGTTGAGTCAACCTCTATACTGTGGAAAGCCCATGAGGTGAGAAGTCAAAAGTGAAACTAACTTCTCTTTCTTACAGAAGTTGCCCTTAGGGTGGAGGCAATAGATGCATTCTCTACATTCTGGAAGGGGAAACATTAAGACTTGATCTCCTGAGGAGAAAGAATAAACAAAGTTATGTCCAAATCAGGGGAGACCTAAAATATAGTAAATACCATTGGGAACTATTTTTAGCAGATGTCATCAATTCGTTACGGGACAATTGTAGCAAGGTATTTGAAGTTAATTATCTTTCCACTACGGTGTAAAAAATTCAATATTAGTATAAACAGACCTGCAAGATTAAAAAAAAAAACAATCAGGTGTTTGCAACTCATGACATTGAAGTTCAAAGGTAAGAGGTAGCTACATCTAAGAGCGACATTAGTATCTGTGGTGTATAAGGCTTGTCTGTTTGGCTCAATGTTGCAGGAGGAAAGCAGAATCACTCATGAGCCAAATTAGAACCAGTACTCATTATGTAGTTGTATTACGATAGAACTTGAGGAAAGGCCTGAGTTACTCCGTATTATTACGATAGAACTTGAAGAAAGGCCTGAGTTACTCCGTATTGTGTAAAATGGGGGGTTTCGACTGGTTGCCCCCAAAGACCTGACTTTACAAGTAGTGTTTGACTCCATTTTGAGAAAGGAGGGTGATGACTGCTCCTAGGACACCGTCCAGAGATCTCACCCCTCATAAAGCCTCTGTTGGCTTGCGTTTATTTCAGTTTTCCAGCTTTGTCTTTTCGGTTCCTTGAAATTCCTTGCCTCTGTAAAGGACACATTTATGCATTCTGTAGTACCTTCCCTCAACACACAAACAGATGTATTTACCACATGATGGTCAGAGTTAATATTCGTAACTAGAATGGGAATGAAACAGCTCATGCTTGCCTCGACCAGTGCTTGATATCAAGGTGATAGGGAACATCTGGAATCACTGTCAACAAAACTGCTGTACTATGAGAACTTACTGTTTGTTTTTTAGTAAATTCTGGCATCATGGAAGGACACAAATATGTTCACCCGTATTTCTGACATAGCATGTTCATGGTATACATAAAAGAAAACAAAAAGTCTATGACAAACTTCTTGTTGGAATAATGTAATATTATCAAGTGTTTGAAACATGAGGATCTGTAGTGTGGGGAAAGTAAATACAAATTCTAGAAGAAACTTTTTTTTTCTTTTTTGATTACTGTTTTATTGTTTTTGGATTTTGTGCAATGCATATTTTGGCTATCTAAAAATCTTTTAAAATCAATACAACATTCCCCAAACCACAAGAGACTATCATTATACTTTTAATAGGCAAATAGAAAACATAAGGCTGTGAAATAATATCTTCATGTTTCTGAAGGAAAATTATTTTATGGAATTCCACATATAATCAAACTATCAGAAATCAGGCAGAATAAGGGTATTTAGATATTTATAAAGTTTAAAATATACTCTCTGCTATGATTTCTTATGAATTTACTATACAGTGTTTCAAATATGGGCCAGATAAACCTAAAAGCAAAGATGAAGGTATAGAAAATGGAAAATCCAGTCTAGGATAGGGAATAGAACTCTCCTAGGAAGGAGTGACCCAAACCCCACAGGCGAGCAGGCCAGAAGTCTTCCGCAAAACTTCTTCCCAAATGTGAAGTGAGTAGAGACCCACGGGCATGCTAACTTGGGCCATTCCTGGGCCTGCTTGCCCTAAGATGCATCCCTCGTTGGTCTAGAAGAAACTCTTATACATGATTCTACTCTGTACAAGTGAGAAGATTAGTGCACACCTGTGTGTGTGTGTAGAAAGGGCTCATATTTTATGTTTAACGATATTGTGATTCAGTGTGTACATTCCCCATGGAGGGACACTCCCTTAACCTAGAGGCAGGAGGGAGGGCCTAGTCCCTACTCCAAATGATTTGACAGATTTTGTTGACCCCTCCTGGAAGACATCACCCTCCCTGTGGAGTGGGGGTGGGTGGGATGGGAAAGTGGTTGGGGACATGGGAGGGAGAGAGAGAGGGAGGAAAGGAGGGAGAGGGAACTGGGATCAATATAGAAGGAGGAGGAGGAGGAGGAGGAGGAGGAGGAGGAGGAGGAGGAGGAGGAGGAGGAGGAGGAGAAGCAGAAGCAGAAGCAGAAGCAGAAGCAGAAGAAGAAGAAGAAGAAGAAGAAGAAGAAGAAGAAGAAGAAGAAGAAGAATCCTTCTTTTAGACGCTTGTAGTCAAACACAAAATTGGAAGACTGAATATTCTATTTTTCCATGCTGGGAATTGAACACAGCCTTGTGCATGGTAGGTTAAGTTTCACATCACTGAACTGCATCTTCAGCCTGGGGTTCTGAATCCCAGGTTGCCTGTTTCCTGTACTGTATCTGTTGTTTGGTTTTGTCAATATATAATATATGGTAAGTTCTGAGGTCTTTATGTTACCTCAGGGGAAGAATCAGAGCAGGAATTAGGAAAGGAATTGGTGCTATATTGTAAAGAATGGAATCAACCTTTAGGTGGAGACAGGCCCTTGTCCCCTCCCTTAAGAGCTAATACACAAGGCACAGCTGGGACCTGGGTAGGGAGCACCCACAAGAAGGGGTTCATCAGGAGGTGTGTGTTTTTCCTTTCCTGAATGCAGCATGACTTTTGTTCTCTCTAACCCTCTCTCCCTTCCAGCTTGCCTGGCCTGGGGTTTCCCTCGTAAGCTCTAATAAACTGTCTTTATGCTTCTGTTTGAGTCATTCTTTGTTCTCAAGCTTGTTTGTGATTGTTCCTAAATTCTTTCATTAGTAAAACAAGTAAGGACCTCAAGCGGGGGTCTTGTTTTCCCAGTTATTACATGATGGCTCTGCTGGGACTGCATGATTTCTGGTAACATCTTTCCCTGCCTCTTAATTCCTTCCTTCTTTTCTTCTTTCCTTTTTTCCTTCCTTCCTTTCTTCCTAAGATTCATTCGTTTATTATGTATTCAGTATTCAGTGTTCTGCCTGTATATATGCCTGTCTGCCAGAAGAGGGCACCAGATCTCATTATAGATGGTTGTGAGCCACCATGGGCTTGTTGGGACTTGAACTCAGGACCTCTGGAAGAGCAGCTAGTGCTCTTAACCGCTGAGCCATCTCTCCAGTCTTGCCTCTTAATTTCTTAAGTGGCAGTGGAGCTAAACCTATCCCTGCAACCCTTGATGGCATCACTATCATGCCTAGTTACCTACCTGGCTTTACGGTAGTTACTCCTTGTCCGACACTCTCCACAATCCCAGCTCCCTCGTGGCCCAAGATGGCAGGAAGTGGTACTTTGTTTTTCCCTTCTAGGATGTGGTTATCAGTACCACAGACCCCAGCAGATATAATCTGAAAAGATGATTAAATAAATGGGGATAAAATGCCTGGTGACAGAAAAACAAACTCATTGTGTTCTGTTCTCAATAATGTGTGGATCATGCAGCAAATGCTTAGATTAGTGTGTTTAACTTGGAGCAATGTAGAGTCAGGTGTGCTGGTTAGTTTTTGTCAAACCTAATTTAAATGGGAAAGAGAATGTTAACTGAAAAAAAATGCTTCCAACATATTAGCCTGTAATAAAGTCTGTGGGGTATTGTTTTGTTAGTAATTGAGGAGGGTGAGTCCTGTTCCTGTGGGCAGTGCCATCCTGGGCAGGTGGTCCTGGGTTCTATAAGATAGCAGGCTGAGCAAGCCATGAGTGAGCAAGCCAGTAAGCAGCACTATTCCACGGCCTCTGATTGAGTTCCTGCCTCCAGGTTCCTGCCCTGCTCTCCCTGATGGAGTGTGATCTGAGAGTAGTAAGATGAAATAACCCTCTCATCATTGTTGTGTGATATTTTGTTTGTGTTCTGACAAATAAAGCTTGCTTGGAGATCAAAGGGCAGAGCTAGCCACTAGTTAACCAGAGAGGCCAGGCACTGGTAGCACACATCTTTAATCCCAGTACTAGGGAGAAGGAAACAGGGAGATCAGGAGTTCAAGGCCACCCTGGGCTATACGAGATTGAACAAGTGGTGCACGCCTTTAATCCCAGCACTAGGGAGGTGGAGACAGGAATGTAAGTTGGGTGGAGACAGAATCTTGCCCTCCCCATTCATTCTGAGATTTTGTAGAGGTAAGAGGTCTCTAGTGGCTGCTGCTCTGTTTCTCTCATCTTTCAGATTTCACCCTAATATTTGACTCTGGGTTTTTATTAATAAGACTAATTACAGTGCTTCAGGTCATGGTGTTTCATCATGTCAATACAAATCATAATACACTAGGGAAATTGAAAGTAGGCACTAGGGGGAGAGGGAAGAAAATGTTTTAAAGGAGGAGTAATAGAACATATGTGGAAAGCAAAGGGGGATTAATGGGGATGGAGGTTTAAATGTAGAGGGACATGGGAAGGTAGGAGAGTGTAGGGGATATTTAAAAAACATATGGAAATCTACTATTTTACAAGCTTCCTAAGGGGAGTGTGTGTGTGTGTGTGTGTGTGTGTATGTGTGTGTGTGTGTCTCCTCCCAAAAACTATACGTTGCTATGGTTGACAAATAAAACATCCAGTGTCAGGTCTGGGGATACCTTCCCCTTGAATTGTTGGTCATGGGTGTCCTGGAGACCCCTCAACAATATAAGCTGTTGAGATGGCTCTTGGTTGTTCACCAGGAACTTGTTGGTAAGATCCTAAGTACTGCAAACACCACAGGCATGGAAAATCAATCTAGTACTGACTGGGATGTTTTCCCTCTGATGGTTTGTGTTCTGTGTGTGCTACTAGGAGAGTAAAGCCATGATCAGTTCTATCTGCGAACTCCGCAAGCTACAATAATAATCAGCCTAGTAGGGTGCACCAATGGGTATAGTGGTGGCATGAATGCTATGGGGATACTAACCATTTTCTCATTGTATTTAAGGCCCATTCCACAGGAAGAAAAGCTGAATGCTATGGGGGTAACCAACCATTTTCTCATTGTATTTAAGGCCCATTCCACCGACCTTCAAAGACATACATATTTACTGCTCAATTATTGGATCTCTCAGAGATCCACAGAGGAGCTTTGTGCTGTGGCTGACAGTTACTGGAACTCACACATGATCAAAGTGCAGAGAGTATGTGTGGCATGCTCTGCCACAGATGGGACATTTCTGTCACACAACTCCCCAAGTCTGGGGCAATACTGTGGAAGAGGGGTTGGAAAGGTTGTAAGGGCCAGAGGTTGAGGAAGACCAGGGAGACACAGTATCCTCTGGACATGCCAGGACTGACGCATCCATGATCTCACAGCAGCTGTGGTTACCTGTGCAAGACCTGCACGAGATCAAGTCATCTAACATCCCAGGAGAGAGGGGTTCACAAGCCTCGCACTAGGGAGGGACTACTGACAGTTGGTGCCTGCAATGCGAGTCAGTTTTCTTTAGGAGTATCGTCCTCGGTAGGTCAACCATGCTCCAGCAGATGGCCCCACACCATGTGTATACGAGCAGCGTAAGCTGGACTCAGTGAGGTGGTAAAAAAGAAAAAGACAGGAAGTAGGGAGAGGATGGGGAGGTGGACAGTGAATCTGCAAGGAGTTACAGGAAGAGCAGGGGCTCTTGTATGCACATTGTACGCACATATGAAACTCTCAAAGATTAATACAATTATTCTGTCAAAAATACCTGGTCATAAAATTATTCAGTCTTGCAGAGAAAAATATGATACAACTTCAAGTCTAGAAGCAGAATGTATTCTTTAGTATCTGAGCCACACATTTTCACATTTGTGATATTGTCAAGTCCACAGAGCACTTAACATAGTTTCTCTTGTCTTCTTAAGTTTTCCCGGACTGCCACAGTAATGTGGCAAACATCACTGAATTCTTTCTGGCCCTTTGCTTTCAACTGTGGGATGTGATAAAGCATGCAACAGGAACTTTAGGGAATGTTTTGTTATGAACTCACATGGAAGGAAGCCTGGGTGACATTCTGATGTACTCCTTGCATTCTGCACCAAGTAGTAGAACAGGCTGA
Source organism: Cricetiscus sungorus (assembly GCA_030556225.1). Taxonomy (NCBI): domain Eukaryota; kingdom Metazoa; phylum Chordata; class Mammalia; order Rodentia; family Cricetidae; genus Cricetiscus; species Cricetiscus sungorus. Next base: position 40,007,441 of record JANBXA010000141.1, on the reverse strand, counting down.
GCCCCACGCCTTTTGTGCCGACTTTCCTGTGCCTATCCTGCATGCTGCATACCAACTAAAGGGAGACGGGAAATGGGAGACGGGAAGCAATCGCCAAAGACATTTCTGCAGGAGGCAGCTTTCTTGCTTTTTTTTTTTTCTTCAGTCCAATTGTTTTCTTTCTCTAGCTGTTCCAATTCAAAAGGTCACTTAGTTTTCCTCCAGGGTACAGAGATACCACAGCTGGATGGAGTTGGCGGCAAGTCAGATCAGTTTGAGACAGCATATTTCTTCACTGGGAACATGTTGACAGTACTAACAAGTTTTATCTAGACATTCTCTTTGTTTTTGTTATTTTTTTCTGGCCAGCAGAAATTGATCCTTGGAACTTTCCAAATTCTTTGTGAAGTTGCTATTCCCTTTTGGCAATCTGATTGCTCACTTCAATGTTATTTCTTTTAGCCCTCTGGGCTCTTTGGGGGTGGAAGATTTTTATCTCTGTGTTTTCTTGGTCTGTTTATTCAGGCCATCGATCCAACTACTTGGATCCCATCTCTCTGTGTCCTTTTGTTTGTTTGCTTACTGCTGTTAAATGCCCACTCTGGCTGGTCTTGAGGGAAATATGCCTAGTCTGGTCCATAGCGATACATTTTCAGAGATTCTAATCTCAGAATGGACTATTAATTGTGTCTTTGCCTGGTTTTCTGGGTTGAGCTTCTATGCTTCTAGAGTTTCCAGTTCTCTCTTAATTGCTTATCACCAAAATGTGGGCTGTGGTTTGGGTGTAGCCTGTAGCCTGCCTCCAAAGAGGTTCACGCACTAGACTCTCAATCCCCAGTGTAATAAACATTGAAAGTTAGCAATGTTTTTGGCAGATAGGTCTACTGCTCTACCATCATGAGTGGCTTAATGTCTTTTTCAGGAGACTAGATGAAGAGGCTTGTAAGAAGGTTCATCAGTTAGGAATGCTTTTCTGTTCCTGCAGAGGACCTGAGTTTGGGTTCTTAGAATCAAACTTGGATAGCCCACAACTGTCAATAATTCTAGCCTCAGTCTATCAGATGTCCTTTTGTGGTTTCTAGGGGGCACCAACACACAAATGCACACACACACACACACACACACACACACACACACACACACACACACCTTTAAAAATGAAATTCATCTTTTGTTATGGGCGGGTTTTTCCCTGCCACCCGCCAGCCCGCCAGCCCGCTGGGCCCACAGTGGCACCAGCCCCAAATAACACTCTGAGACTCTGTATTTGATATGATCCTGTTGGCCAATGACTATCATTGTTAATGGGCTAGCTCTGTCTTAATTATTAACCCATTTCTACTTATCTAAGTATTTCCACGTGGTCATCTTATCCGGGAGCTGCGGCAGGCATCTTCTTTCTCCCAGGTCTCCATCTTGACTCCTCCCAACTACTTCCTCTTTCCTCCTCCTGGTATCCTAGCCCTGCCTATCTTGTTTCCTGTTGGCCACAGTGCTTTATTAATTAACCAGTATGAGAAACATATATACAGATAACATCTCCCATCAATCTTTAAAATGGATTAAGTCTCATGCAATAAGTTAGGAGTAGAAATACTGGATTAGTTGCGGGAGGCTTAGGTACTCCTATTTTTTGGCCGCATTGTAAGAGTTCCCTGCCAGAAGCTAGTTAGAGAGGAGTGACACACTCTTGCACTTTGGAAACTGAGAGTTAAATAACCCTAAAATACCCAGTTATATTATAGCAACAGAAAACAGACCCAAACAGTTCTTTGTGTTTTTGTAACTTTTCAAGGTGTGAGTCCTCCTACACTCTTTTCCAAAGTTAGCTCCCTTAGCAGAGCTGTGGAATGCCGAGGCCTCCTACTTGCCTCTTCCTGTGGTTAGAACATCTATATGGTGTAGTAGAGTTGGTTGAAGGTAGTGATGTATTCCCCTAAAGTTACACCTCTTTCCCATGAGCAGGGCAATGACAGCATGAGCTCTTGCTGCAAACTGAACTGTTCGCCTTCTACATGGCAGCCCAGCCAGCCCCCAGTATAACAGCAGGTGAAGGTCAAGTCTTGAGAAGTAGTCAGTCTTAGATGAGGCTGTGAATTCAGAGCTTCGTTCTTATGAAGAGAGAGACCAGGGCTCCCTCCTTCCCACATTCTCTCTCATAGAAAGGGCCAGCATCTATCTAAGCCAGGACGAGAGCTTTCACTGGGATCAGTCATGCTGGTGCCCGCATCTAGGAGATCTCCAGACTCCGGATCTGTGAAGTTGAAGTCCAGATAGCTGTCGTCATTTGCTCTTCTTTGTTTGAGACAAGGTCCCCTCCCTGAAACAGGGGCTCATCATTTTGGCTTCACTGATTGGCCAGAAGGTCCTGGGGACTCCTTTCTCCAGCTCCCAGTTACAGATGTGCGCCTCTCTCCTTTCTCCAGCTCCCAGTTACACATGTGTGCCTCTCTCCTGGTTTCCCCAGTTACAGATGTGTGCCTCTCTCCTTTCTCCAGCTCCCAGTTACACATGTGCGCCTCTCTCTTGGCTTCCCCAGTTACAGATGTGCACCTCTTTCCTGGCTCTCTCAGTTACAGATGTGCACCTCTCTCCTTTCTCCAGCTCCCAGTTACAGATGTGCGCCTCTCTCCTGGCTCTCCCAGTTACAGATGTGCGCCTCTCTCCTTTCTCCAGCTCCCAGTTACAGATGTGTGCCTCTCTCCTGGCTCCCCCAGTTACAGATGTGCACCTCTCTCCTTTCTCCAGCTCCCGGTTACAGATGTGCGCCTCTCTCCAGGCTCTCCCAGTTACAGATGTGCACCTCTTTCCTGGCTTTTATGTGAATTCACCAGACCACTTTCTCAGTCTGGTTTCAGATCTAAAACACATCAGTATTTTAAAACTATTTCTGGCCACATAGTATTTATGTGTCTTAGGTTTGTGACACTTTAATAAAATGCACCGACTTCACTATTACTATATTCTAATATCAATCCATATGAATCATAGAAGTCTTAACTCTCTTTAATATAGAATACCATTTGTTTTCTAAAAATTAGAAAATCATTGTAAATGCACATATGCAAATCCATGTGTACTCGTTGTATCACCATTCATATTTACCTTAATTCGAACTTCACCAGCCCTTGGAGGATCAACTTCAACCTCCTCAATGGACAGGGGGGAGTTTGCTGCCCAGGCAATAGCTGCCCGGCATGTGATGACCTATGTGCATGCACAAAATATGTCATTATAACTTACTTTCTCTATCTTATAACATCATTCATTTTAGTTCATAAATCTTCATACAGTTCAATCTTTAGTTTTTCCTTTATTGATTGATAAATCAATTAATTTTTCAGTTGATTTTTCTTTATTAATAGGTGTCTTGAAGATAAGAATTTAAGCATTATGCTTTTTATAAACTTTTCAGGATTAAGTTGTTTATTTTTTAATATATATTTATTATTATTTCTTATTTTACATAATAGATCCTAGTTCCCCCTCTCTCCCTCCCTCCCTCCTTTCCCGCCTCCCATTCCATTCCCCCCTCCCCACTCCACAGGGAGGGTGATGCCTTCCAGGAGGGGTCATCAAAATCTGTCAAGTCATTTGGAGTAGGGTCTAGGCCCTCCCTCCTGCCTCTAGGCTAAGGGAGTATCCCTCCATGGGGAATGTGCTCCCTAAGTCCTTTCATGCACCAGGGATACATCCTGGTTCCACTGTCAGAGGTCCCTTAGACTGCCCAGGCCTTCTAACTGAGACCCACATTCAGGGGGTCTGAGTGGGTTCAATGCTGGTTTCCCAGCTATCAGTCTGGGGGTCCATTAGCTTCCCCTTGTTCGGATCAGCTGTCTCTGTGGGTTTCTGCAGCCTGGTCTTGACCCTTTTTCTTATCACTCCTCCCTCTCTGCCAGTTGTGGTGGCACACACTGGTAGGATTTGCTGAAGGAGGCAGAGGCAGGAGGATCACAAGTTGCTTATTTTTTTTAACACACAAAAAAGGGGAAAGTGGGACCACAGTCCCCCATTCCCCAAATTTGGGGAAATCATAAGGGGCAACATATGTGGAGTATAATGCACAAGTCTCACCCTGAGAAAAATACCTTCATGACCACAGCATCTCCCCTTTTGAGTTAGGTTCTAAGCTGTTTCTTATTGTATTGGGATTTTGATAGAAATTCTCTAAAACTGACTTGCAAATTACCAGGAGTTCTTCCTTTACTCAAAGCATGTTCTCAACAGAGCCTTAAATAGTAAAGTACACCCACCACTAATTAAGACCACTCAGGAGACTACACTCCAAGAGCTACCCCTGACTTACATTGCTGGGTGTTGGCATGGCGAGGCTGGCTTGCTCCGTCTTTGCTTCTGGTTGGTTCAGAACTGAGAGCCTCTCTGTCTCTAGCACTCACCTTCTGGACTGAACACTGATGTTATCATCTACTCCAGAGTGACTCAGCCGCTGGCATGGAGAGGGAGGAGAAGGGAAAGAGAGAAATGAAAAATCAAAAGTGGGAAGGAAAAAGAAGGCATGAATCCAGGAAGGGAAGACGAGGAAGAAAGACCAGTGAGGCATAAACAAGAGGAAAGCAAATGATTGTTTTAAAAGGAAAATGAAGAAACAAGATGAAGGAAAAAAAAAATCACCTATTCTGAAATGAATTTTGTACATCATTTCTTCTGATCCTGAAAAAACTTCTAGCTACTTGTTTTTAATCACTCTTTTCCGTGCAAAGAGACGGAACTTCCTAAAGAGTTAGAGGATTGGCTTGACTGGGAATTTGAACATGGTTTCCTGTTCAGATGCTCAGAGTTTGGGGTGGACGGAGGATGATGAAGAGGAGTGCATGAAACTATGAGTGAGAGAAGAGAAGGCACAGGATTATGAAGGTTGTTGGGGTAGAAGTGGAATAAGAGGAGTGACTGAAACAGTTGTAGTCGATCTACCTGCCTTTACATTCCAGGTGCTGGGATACAGGACTCTGCTAGTAGGCACAGAAGATTTTAACACTTCAAAAGGAAAACATACCAACCATTAATGCAAATGGAAAACACAGGCATGAGGTTTTTAACTGGCACAGTCAATGAGAGACGTGTGTGTGTGTGTGTGTGTGTGTGTGTGTGTGTGAGACAAATCTTTCCTAGGGAGGTGCAAAACATACACATACTCATCCCAGAAAGGGAACCCACAACAGACTGCACTAGAGTACGACAATAAAAACCACTGAGTTTTTATTAGGGTTAGCAACAGGAGTGAAGTGTCATTCTTGTCCCTGAATTAAATTGTAAGAGACCAAGCTGGAGTCCATGCAGAGCTGGAGAATTGCTTAGTATAGAAAACTGACATGTTGAATGTGAGAAAAAGCTACGCAGTTATTCTGACAGGGGATAAATATCTAAAATTAAATACCCAAATAATCAATAAGTAAATGAGCAGATGAATTATACAGATAAGTATCAAGAGAGAAGTTATATAAATGACCAATTAATACAAGAATAAACGTTCACTATTTTTAGTCATCGTCAATGCAAATCAAAATTGCATTGAGATACGAGATCCATCTCACCTCAGAGTGGCTATCATTGAGAAAACAAACTAACTGCAGTAAGGATACCCTGAGTATGGTGGGAATCAGTGTAGTCACTATGGAAATCAGTGTAGTCACTATGGAAACCAGGATGAAGGGGCTTCAGGAAACCAGAAAAAGAATTGATCTGACTATCCTGCTCCTGGATGTATACTCAAAGGACTCTAAGTAAGTGTACTGCAGACATGCTGGCACATCCATGTTTACTGAGGAAAGTATGCCACTGAGATGCTGGCACATGTATGGTTACTGAGACACTGCACAGTACTGCAGATAAGGAGCCAATCTAGACGCTCAGCAACAGATAGATGGATAAAGAAATTATGATATCTATCTAAATAGGAAATCTGTATTGCAATACATTAAATATGATTAAAAAATTTTAAATCCATTCCATCAAAAGAAAGTAGTTTATGTTTGTGTATCTTTGAGATGTAAGAAAGGCCCTCATCAAAGCAATATATATGTGAAGCTTGTACATATGCTATATACTATATCTGTATCTATATACTATATATCTGTGTATCTGCCCTTGTGTTTATCGGGGGTGAAGCTTGTTGTGTAGACTTTCTTTTTTTCCTGTTTAAGAACTAAATGCCCAAGTGATGCCAGCTTAGATAACCTTAAATGTTAATGTCCTTAATTAGCCTGTTGTGTAGGACAGGTTTTTTCCTTTGTTGTGTAACTTCTTTGATCTTATCTCTGCCGGTTGCTCTCAATCATTACCCTACATCTATTGGTACCTGTTGGGGTGTTGTAATCATGAGCTCCTATTCTAAAAGGGCCTATGCTTTCAGAAAATTATAGGTTCTGAGTAAATTACCCACTTTTCTTCTTGCTTCCTCCCGTACTTCACTTCCCTTAGAGTAAAGCATAGTCAAGACCAAATACAGGTTCTTCCTTCCTTTGACCAAACCTCTCCCAACCCGGCCTGAATTGACACAGGATGGTGTTACAGGATTTGCACCCTTCTATCAGAGTCATACTGTCTAGTTCTTGGGGTTGCACTGTGGTAGGGAGCCAGGGACAGAATTTCCTTGGGGCTGACAAGAAACCGAGGGTCTCTGGAGTGCAGAAGATGGCCCTACCCTCCATGTATAGAGGCTTTCAGAAGACCTGGTGTGTGGGGACATCCCCCCAAATCCATCATGCTACAGGTGTCTCTGGAGAGCCGAGTGCAGCTTACAGGAGGGTGAGACACACTGGCGTTGTTTCTCTTGGAACTATGTCCCATGATAACTTTCCCAAGACTGGAAAACAAGTCCCTGCTGTGGGCATCTCTGAAACTGTTTCCTGTACACCTTGGAAGGCGTTTCCCACGAGTCTCTAAAGATGCCCTGTACGAACATCCCTGGTCTTCTCCCAGATGCCCAAACAGGTTAAAAGAACAAATGATTGGGGTGCTTTATTTTTCTTGAACCTGGTGTTGGCAGGGATGTCTTGCTGACTAGCAGACTCAGTCTCTACCCTCAGTAGAATGTCTACTAAATGAACAGAAAGGACAGAGCGACTGAAAATAAAGTGAAATGACACTAAGGGTGGTGTCTGACAATGGAGAGGGCCCAGTGAGTCTTCACTCTGAGGGAAGCGCTGGGAGGAGCCAGTGTATGGCCAAGCCAGCAGCTGGGACTGTGTGCTGATGCATGATTTATGACTTATTAAAGCATGCCTGAGGGTCCGGGTGGTCTTTCCTGGGACCTGCTGTGGCGCGTGGGTGGCTATGACTTCACGGTGAGCTTTTCGATGCACGAGTGTTTTCTAGCATCTGGTTCATTAAGGTCATCCCCCTGAATCTGTTCCCCCCCGGCTCCCAAATCTGTTCATAATTTGGAGTAGTTACTCTCAGGCACCTCAGAATGAGTAGAAAGCTTAAGAGATTAGAAACATAAATCCTAACCTCCTTCCTGATTTACCAACTGACAGGGGCAGCTGTCAAGGTTCCACGGGCACCTGGAAGGGGTTTCATGATGTTTCCTGGAACAAGGAACTGAGCAGAGACCTATGGGTAGAAGCAGAAGTAGGAGCTTATTAGGAAAACATACATTTCCAGAGGAGGAAGGGGCCCGAGCAAAAGGCAACACTCTGCTGCACAAATGTCACACAGCACATTTGCGTAACTGGGATTTTGTCTGCTTGTTCTAGCTGTGACATCTTGCAGTTCGTTCCTCATAAGCATTTTACATTTCTAGCCAGGGATGTGGATTTTAATGTAAGGAGCTCCATCAGGGCCCGTACTCTGCAGCTCTGTGCTCCTGCGCTGGGGACTCTGCCCGTTTACTCACACTCAGCTGGAGATTTCCAGCCTTCCTCTTTGAGCTTTTAAGGCATTCCTCAGAGGCTAGTTTTGCAACCTTTGTGTGCATGGCTTTCCGGACCTCACTCTCTTCCCAATTAAGAAGAAAAAGATCTGTGGCCTACTCACTTTCATAGGTCTGTTGATTTTTTCTTTTGCTTCTGAAGAGGACTTTTAATTCAAACTGAAAAATCAAATATTCATAAGTGACATTGAACATATATAAATTCAAAACGAACAAACAAACAAAAAAAATCTCACTCTGGAAAGGATGCGCCCTTCCTGTGTGAACAGAAACCAAGAGCAACCTTTTTACTTGAAAACAACCCCAAGGCTTTCTCAGTGCGTGTAATGCGTGTAATGCACAGACAGACTTGGGCCAAATAGAAGAAACTAATAAAGTTTTTAGCACTGTATCCCACTGTTCATGGGGATATAGTAGTTTGGGACCCATGGGTCTCAAAATTAAGTTATAGTTCTCAGTCTCACCAGGATCCCTGCGAAGAGTTATTGAGCTCATGACAATTCACATTTAGTTTCCTCCTCCCTCTGTACTCCCTCTGCTGGTGCTCCCAATTTGTTCAGCCGATCTTGTCCCTTTCCCCTTCTATGGGGGACCATATATGTCTCTCTTAGGGTCCTCCTTGTTTCTTAGCTTCTCTGGGATTGTGGATTATAAACTGGTGATCCTTTGCTCTGTCTAATATCCACTCATGAGTGAGTACATACCATGTTTGTCTTTCTGTGACTGGGTTACCTCACTCAGGATGGTTTCTTCTAGTTCCATCCATTTGCCTGAGAATTTCATCCCCCCCCCCCACTGAGTGGTACTCCATTCTGTAAATGTACCACATTTTCTTAATCATTCTTCGGCTGAGGGGCATTTAGGTTGCTTCCAGGTTCTGACTATTATAAATGATGCTGCTATGAACATAGTTAAACAGATGTCAACTATGTTGTATGAACGTGCATCTTTTGGGTATATGCCTAAGAGTGGAATTGTTGGATCTTGAGGTAGACTGATTCCCATTTTCCTGGGAAACCACCATACTGATTTCCCAAGTGGCTGTACAAGTATGCACTCCCACCAGCAGTGGAGGAGTGTTCCCCTTTCTCCACATCCTCTCCAGAATAAGCAGTCATTGCTGTTTTTGATTTTAGCCATTATGACAGGTATCTCAGAGGAGTTGTTATGATTTGCATTTCCCTGAAGGCTAAGGATATTGAGCAATTTCTTAAGTGCCTTTTGGCCATTTGTGATTCCTTCATTCAGAATTCTCTATTTAGATCTGTACCCCATTTTTAAATTGATTATTTGGTGTTTTGGTGACTAGCTTCTTGAGTTCTTTGTATATTTTGGAGATAAGCCCTCTGTCAGATGTGGGGTTGCTGAAGATTATTTCCTATTCTGTAGGCTACTGTTCTGTCTTGTTGACTGTGTCCTTTGCCTTACAGAAGCTTCTCAGTTTCAGGAGGTCCCGTTTATTAATTGTTGCTCTCAGTGTCTGTGGTACTGGTGTTACATCCAGGAAGGGGTCATGTGCCAATGCTTTCCAGGGTACTTCCCCCTTTCTCTTCTAAGTCCCTTTTTTTGGCTTTTGGTAATGTGGGATTGTCTATTGCCCATGTTTTTGTGAGTGTAGCTAGCTTCCTTTGGTTTGAGTTTTCCTTCCCGTACTTTCTGTAGGGCCAGATTGTGGATATTTATTATTTAAATCTGGTTTTGTCATGGAATATCTTGTCTCCATCTATAGAGGTTGGAAGCTTTCCTGGGTATAGTAGTCTGGTGTGGAATCCATGGTCTCTTAGTGTCTGTAGAACAGGACTTTTGGCTTTTGAGTTTCCATGGAGAAGTCAGATGTAATTCTGATATGCCTACCTTTATATGTTATTTTGCCTTTTTTTCTTTGCTGCTCTTAATATTCTTACTCTATTCTGTATGTTTGGTGTGAAATTTTTTTGATCCAGTCTATTTGGTGGTCTGTAAGTTCTTGCACTTTCATTGGCATGTCCTTCTTTAGATTGGGAAAGTTTTCTTCTATAATTTTGTTGAATATGTTTTCTGTGCCTTTGAGCTGGACTTCTTCACAATCTTCTATGCCTATTATTCTTGATTCATTAATTCTTTATGCAAGTAGTTATTATTGCCATTTGAGAGCCGAATTTGAGAACATTACTGGCATTTGCAAGGCACACAGGATAGGTGAATTTACTATTCATTGAAGTGGCTACTGAAGGTTTTTTGTTGGGTACTTACCTTTATGACCAATTCTAATTCAAGCCTGATAATAGTAAAGGTGTTCCCTTGCCTTTTGTGTCATCTGAATTTCAGAATTAATTAATGGTGACGTATATCAGTACTAACATTAGAAAGGCAAACAGGTTTGGTGAATCTGCGATTCATTGAAGTGGCTGCTATAGATTTTTGATTAGGGACTTGTCCCTTTGACAGAGGCACAGGGTGATGAAAGATGGCAACACTTCCAATGCAAATATTTGGAAGACAAGACAAAACAGGAAGAAGCTGTAGTACCTGCATACTGAAGTAAGACAAAGAATTGGGGTTATCCTACCACACTTTGTTCTGTGTCAGAAGACATTAGAAATTTATGTAAAAACACATACTTTAGCATCTTAGTTACATTACACAAAACATACTTTTGTGGATTAAGCATGATTCTAATTGATCTTAATAATAAAATCCCAGAGTCAGATATTGGGATTAATGCTGAAGATCAGAGAAGCAAAGCAGCCAGACACTAGAGATTTTTCACTTCTACTAATGCTCAGAAAAAAAGGGTAATCCTGTCCTCAGACTGCACCTCTAGACTGCACTACTCTCCACCAAACCTCAGACTGCCCTGACCTCCCGTCTCCTCCCACCTTTATTCCTCCGTAGTACTGGGATTAAAGGCTTGGGGTCCCAAGTGCTGAGATTATCTTTGCAAGCTCTGTTTTTTTTTTTTTTTTTTTTTTTTTTTAGATTAGATCAATTTCGTGTAGCTTAGGATGGCCTTGAGTTAACAGAGATCTGTCTCCCTCTGTCTCCCCAGTCCTGGGAATTAAAGGTATGTAGCACCTCTCTGGCTAACTACTGTGGCTGCTGTGATTCAAGGTATGTGCAAACACTGCCTCGTCTCTATGGCTATCTTGTGTGGCTAGCTTTGCACTCTGATCTTCAGGCAAGCTTTATTTGTTAGACCACAAACAAAGTATCACCACACCTTCACAGTGCCCCCCCCCCAGTCAACTTAATTAATTCTGAAGTTGAGATGACGCAAAAGACAACCATGCAAACAGGCATGGCTTGAGACATCCCTGCAGCTCCAGCGAACACTTGTACTTCTTCTGGAGAATTCATCAAAAGAAATCATTTCTTTGGTAGCCCAAGTCAGAATGTTCACACTGTCTTCCTTGCTAACTGCCTGCTGCTGGGTTCGTCTACCCTCTTCCAATGTGCACGTCCTTTTTTATAGTCCCCAGATTGTATCCTCTTCAGGTGTCTCTCTCTCCTTTCTCACCTGTCTCATTTGTTAACATTTTGTTAACCAACTGACTCTCATAAGCAATTACGTGCACTCTTTGTAAAACCACCTAATGTCTTAGCGGTCCTTGACAGCTTCTGTCTGGATGGTCTGGGAGGTATTGCCAAGGGGCTAGTATGACAGAGGCATAAGCGGAATGGCCCAGCGTTTCAGTAACATTTCCAGTCAAGCTATTTTTGAAACACCTCAATTTCCCCTTACGAGGAACAGAATCTTAGCAGTCACAGTTAATCATGTCAACACAAAGACTCCTGGGTTTGTTGTTTATTTATGTACACCAAAACAATCATAACAGCCATGTGTGTTTGCAAACTATCTTACTATTGTGGTTTGCTTTTAAGCATATTCCATCATTTGAAAAGTTGTACAACATACCATGACTTCAGGGAAAAACATTATTCCACGAATAACAACTACTGGACATTTGGGCTGTTTGTAATTTTAACTGTTACAATCAGTGTTCATATAAGTGTCTTTGAAGCAAAAGGGCCATGAGGCCATCATGTCAACCTCCTCTTCCTCTAGTTTCAGCCCCAGCCATTCCACTTGTTCTCTGCACGCTACAGTAAGTTTGAACATGCTGTCTCCTGTCTCAGCATTTGCATGTAGTCTTGCACTCCTAGAGAATGCTCTCAGTCGCTCACTGCCACACCGGTTTCTCCTCTGCTGAGATCTCATGGAATCTGTAGACTATGGTCATGGTGTGATGGCATGTTCCACGAACATCTTGATGTACCCAGCTCTATCATGACTGCATGTGACTGCATGCTCTGGTATTGCTCCTACTCTTTGACATACACAGAGTGCCATTTATTTTGTGTTTTGAGAACCTGATGATATGAACAATTATATCGTTACTCCATTATTTCTTTTTCTTTTCTAAACAATTATTTCTGTGTATGTGATCAAGCACCTATGATGTGTGTGCATGCTTCTGCCACAGCATGTGGGGAGGAGCAGAGCTAACTCCGTTGACTCAGATTTCTTTTTCTTCCTTTAGCCTAGAGACTGAACTCAGGTTGATAGACTCTTCCAGCAATCATCTTTACCCACTGAGGCATTTCACTAGCCCATTATTTGATAATTTTTACTTGGCAGAATACTTATGTCTATCCTAGATAATTTTCTACTGAGATGATTATAATATTTTTATTAATTTTATAAGCATCCTTTACATATTAAGTTATTTATCTATTACCATTTTTATAGATTATATAAATATCTTCTATACATATTTGTTTTATATCACCAACAATTTCCCCTATTGTTACTTAATCATGTTTGTCACCAGCTTTTTAAAAATTAGTTACAAAACCCTCAGGCTACAAAATTCCTATAAAACAAGGAACAACACATTTAGATACCTCTTTGGAAAGAACATTTTAGTATTTTAAAAACTGAATTAAAAAGTGTAAAAGCAATGCAATCTAATCACTGTTTTGAAAACTTGAAAGTGCAGTACCATATGTAGTCCCCTTTATCTACGAAATGGTGAATTCCAATCAAAAACTGGCAGGGTCAGGGCAGAGTGAAGAAGAATGTAAAAGGACTTTTCCTTGGATGAATGTTAGCGAGTGAAGGAAGAAGTAGATAGTATGAGGGAAAGGCAAGAATATGAAGAATCAAGCCTCATTCCCTCTCCCCTCTTTCAACTCAAATGAGATGACTACACTGAGTTGAGGAGAAAAGGCTTGTAGCAATGGGGCGTGGGGTGCTAGAGATGTGGCAGGTCCCTCTGAGAAGATCCTGTCCCTTCTCCCTGGGTTGTAAGTTGTAAAGTTTCCCAAACAGGCAGCTGGGAGCCATCCATGCCTCACTACTTCACGAGTAAGAACAATGGTTGATACAAACGTGGAGGGGCAGAAAATGACCCACTGCGTCTGAGGGGGCCTTCCATTGATGACGACTCCACAGCATTTCCCGCAGGGAAAGCAGCAAAATCATCATGTCAGCTCCAGGGTGATGGGGAAGATTCAGGGAAATCTGCACACATGAAGGCATCTGGGACATGTGAATGTGGGGACAGCTCTCAATAACTTACGGCACCGATCATTTGGGTTGTGGACATGATCAATTCCATCATGATCAAAATGTCAAAATTTCTCTTTTTACAGTCACAGTGTGAATGAATTACACAACACCAGTCCTTCCAACTTATTGTAGTGTAGTCAAGGGCCTCAGTTCACACTGTGCAGCTACACTGTATTTGTGCGGCTGTTACATCATCTCTTCCAGCTGCTCAGGAGTAACCAGAGAGGAATGAAAGCCCTTCAGGATGCTCCTGCACTTCTAGCATTGAGATCTCAGAACAGTAGAACACAGCGGATGCTGAAACAAAAAAATGTGATCATGAAACAAATGCCTGGGAAGTGCTGAGCAGTGATTGTGGGTGGCAGCCTCAATACAACCGTTCCCATCTTCATGTCATCTTGCTTTAATTCACCCAAGTAACAATTGGCATCTGAGTGAGTGGTATCTGGGTTGGAACCCAATGGCATACAGAAGGCATCCTCTTCAAATAGGGTTCCTATGGCTGCAACAGCACAGAAGACCCCAGTACCTCAGATGCAGCTTCTCATCAACACCCTGCTGGGCTAGCATCTTGCTTAACATCTGAACCAGAAAGGAACAAGTGGCTTTCTCTGCTCTTCCTCTTGCAGTATGTTTTTTTTTGTTGTTGTTTTTTTTCACTGCCTGTCAGATGCCTTCTCCCACGCACAATAATAATTTAAAATTTCCAGATAAGATTTCCCGGAACTGTCTTCCTGACTTAAATGGGTTGACAAACTTGGCGAAATTTGACCAGGAAGAATGGGGCAAAAATGTGGACACTTGCATATAACAATCATTAAGCAAATGAAGTATGTAGGTAGTGTTGGGGAAAGAATACCATCTGGAGACTTGGTTCAAAGCACATTCATCATAGTTTCTTTAGTGTTTGCTTCTTGCTCTACACTGAATCTGCGACATTTGTAGCAGTCATGGAACACAATTGCAGTGTAGTTGTCTCCAAATTGAAACATTTGCTCCAGGAGATAGACTGGAGGCTTGTGAAAGTCAGGAGGTAAACAAGTTTTGCAAGTCAGGGGAAGCTGAAGCTTATACGATTTACAGCCACTCCTCAGGGCTGTAGAAGCCGCAATTGCTTGAGGAGATTCTAAGCAGCCCAGCTGCAGAGAGGCCCCTGGGATCTGTTTTGCTGCTTGTATGTAAGACATGCAAGAGCTCTAAGGATACAGCCTTCCTGAATCATCACCCATGCTGGTGGGGGTGTTTGGGGGGAATGTAAGGGGGGTGGGGGGTGTGCTTTTCCATGATGCAGTTGCCTTAGAGTCATCCCTGATCTTGTGAATACCCCCACAATTGTTAGTAACCCCAATAAAGACTCAGTGGCTATCCAAGTTGGACTCTGGTGCAGTTGTTACTTTGGCCTACTGTGGGTTCCCTTTCTAGGGTGACTAGATGTGTGTGTGTGTGTGTGTGTGTGTGTGTGTGTGTGAGAGAGAGAGAGAGAGAGAGAGAGAGAGAGAGAGAGAGAGAGAGAGAGAGAGAGAGAGAGAGAGGGGGGGGGGGGGAGAGAGAGAGAGAGAGAGAGAGAGAGAAGAAGGCAGGGAGGGAGGGAGGGAGGGAGGGAGGGAGGCAGGGAGGGAGGGAGAGAGAATGTGTGTAATATAAGTCCCCAGGAAATTGCTCACATATAGCAACAGTCTGCCATCAACTCTTGAGCATTTAAAGAACATGTGAACAGATTAGTACTTGGGGAATAAATGCTGCAGTCCTACAGTCGTGCTAACACATGGGTGGACATCATCCAGAAAAGATGTACAAGGTGTTGGCATTGAGGTGTTTACGCCGGCCTGTCCTTGGGGACCTCGCTAATTCAGCAGCAGCAGCAGCAGCAGCAGCAGCCAAGGTGTGATAATGTGACAACTGAAGCCACTGAGTGGCGCGCTCTCCCTGTGGGCATGTACTATAGCCCCCTGTAAAAAGCAAGCCCTCCTTGCCCCACCTTTTCCTCCTGCTCTTGCTCAGAGGCTGCCTCTGCACCCCCAGGGAACCTCCCACAAGTTCTGTTGCACGGTGTGACTTTGTGGTGCTCCTTGGCTCCAACTCGCCATTACACAAGGATTTGTGCCCTTGGTAGGAGTCTAAACATGTTTTTTAGACTTCCTGCAAGGTTGCTGACTCCAGAAATTTAATTCGTTTCTTTTAGATAATTTCTGTAACCAGACAAACACTATTGACAGTTCTGTGTGTTCTTCACTATGAAATGGCCTGGATAGACTTTTCCCAAAGAGAGGCTGCAGGAAAAGATTTTCCTATGTGGATGACATCAGGAAACAGGGAGACATGTATAAAAGATACAAAAGTTCCAAGTTGCCCCCTTCCCTTTAAACAAAACCACTTAGAAATAGCTAAGTAGTCGTTTCCTCCATGAGCTATCAGAATATATGTGATTGTCAAACAGAAACTCACGTTTTTCCTGAATGATACAGTTTCAAGGCTTTGTGGAGTTGGTTAAAAGGCAGCTGATGAGTCACTAATGGATCTATATTAATCTTATCTTGGAGATAATCAGTTACTAGTTGGGGAATGCAGTCTCTGGTTTTATAATCTGCAAGACAAAATGGCTATTAATAATATGACCTGAGACCAACCAGGCTGATGAGATGGCTCAGCAGGTGAAGGCACTTGCTGCAGGATCCTCACAACCTGAATTAGATCTCTAGGACCCACATGGCAGAAGGAGAGAATCAGCTCTGAGCTCCCCCTGTGCCCTAGAGAGAGAGCGCGTGCACACACACACACACACACACACACACACACACACACACACACACAAAATAAGTGTAATAAAAATAAGTAGTATTAGCCAATCAGAGTAAAGATAAATCAAGTCATGAGAGATTGGTTAGATGCTCTCTGAAAATTTATCATTGAACATAAAGGAGAATCATTTGTACCTGAGAAGCCATTGATAGCTGCTATTAAATGTGGCTTAGATAGGTAGTTCCGTAACCTAGTTATCCTTTAAATAAAATCTGGGTCAATACTTATATTACTGAGTTGAAAAATAATCTTTTCACCTTATCAACCCATATTCTGGGGTTACATTGAAAACCCCAATTTCCTCTCACATACACGGGAATCTTCTTTATCTACATACATACATACATATGGTATGGAAACTATCTCTGTCCACATGCATGGAGATGACACAGGAAACTTCTGTATCCGTCACATGCATGGGGATGGCAAGGGACCCTTTGAATCCATCACATGCATGGGGATGGCATGGGCACTCACCACTAGATGAATGGATAGAAATGGGGGTGCCATTTTTTTTTAAATCAGCTAATCAATATTGCTCAGAAATAAGGATTTTTCTGGCAAGACAGAAGCACATGGCCAAAAAATACCAGTTTAATGCATATAATGACATATAGGACACTAAAAGGCTTTGCTATTAAAGTAGCACATTAGACCTTGAAGCCATCAATGCTGAACCAAAGTTGAATAAATTATTCTAATTTCTGTGAAAGTATTTTCCTTGAAGGAAAATTAAAAATCCTCCATGGTTCCATTATTTTATTTAGCTAATTAAAATTAGTTTGGTGGTTTGGAAAGATGGTTTGGTTGATAAAGTACTTTCCATGAGTTCAGGTCCCCAGCAGTCAGGTATGGTTGCTATGCACTTGTGATCTTAGCTCTAGGGAAGTGGAGACAGGAGGATCCCTGGAATGCACTGGCTAGCTAGTTTTGTTCAACTGGTGAGCTCCAGATGTAGTGAGGAGCTCCTGTAAGGATTGAAAAATTTAGCCTAACTCTCCACTGACCCCAGGAAGCTAGAAGTCTAAATTCTAGACCTTGTCCCTGGCAGTAAGTAGGCAAAAGGTCACATTCCTTGCTGTTTCCGACATATGACAGCACCTGTGAGTGAGTGAACACAGGAAATGAGCTTTGTCACCCCACCCAGGAGCCCGCTCAAATGCAGACCTCTGGGACTAAGCGGGGCTTGGATAGTTTAAATGGATTGGTCTGCACTGGATGCTATGAGATGATTGGTTTATGATGCGTAGACTTTGTTGTAACCCTATAAAAGCTGTCTCAATTCTGTACCCAGGGTCCTAAGCCCTCTAGCCCTGCGTGGCGTATGGCTGTTGACCCCCAGTGCACTTGGAATATAAAAAAGCTCATGCTTTTTCATCAAGACTGCTTCTCGAGAGTGATTTGGGGGAGCCACCTTTCCTGAGTGGGAGCGTGAGGGTCCACACTCTCTGGGTCTTTCACTCCGTGTGAAAATATGAGCAAGACAGAGGAAGTACCTGATACCAAACTCTGGCCTTTGCATGCACACTCATATACACATGCTTGCACACCCACACACATGCATGTACACAGTTAACCCATACACACATGAATACATATACATACCTACATGATACTACACTCTCTCCAGATTTAAAACAAAGGCAATTTGAAGAATGTTACTCTCATTTCAGGAAGAGTCTTTGTATACATTTCTCTACATATCTGGTTTCCTAAGGGGTGGACTTAAGCCATCACACCCTTCTACTTATCCACCTACCTCCCAAACACACGCCCTTCAGGGTTTTCCCAGATATAATCTTGGTTGCCTCAAGGGAGAGCTGTGCATCTAATGGGGCCAGCCCAACAATCAGACAGACACCATAGCTCTTGTTGCAGGAGTTCCAAGCAGAGACCTGAGAATGACAGTGACAGCCACAGACAAAACCCAAGCATTAATACAAGCTCCCCCACAGGGAAAGGATCCGGATGCCCTGAGATATCGCTTCAAATTCAACTCGGACACTGGGGTCATGACATCTCCTCAGAGAATCAGTGTGGTGTAGGAGTAAACAGTCCAGACTCTGCAACTTGTATGACTCTGGCACATACTTTATCCTCCCTGTTGGCTCAGGTTCCTTGTAGGGTTGTTCTGAGGATTGATTGATTTATCCCCTTAAGACCCCCTGACCAGCATACAAGAATAAATGGTGTGCTCAACAAGACTATTCACAGCCGTAAAAGCCACACATTCTATTTCTCGAACTCTTCACTTGCTATGCTTTACTGTACAATTGATTTCTACCGAAACAAACCAGAACAGAGCATAGTAAATATAGATGTAATTGGGAGAAGCTTCATTTTAAGTAGTGAATTTTCCAGTGACTCATAGGCACACACTTTCTTACCTGCTTCATCTTCTTAACTCTCTTTTCTTCCCCTTTCCCTCAAATTTTACCTTATTTGCCTCAGTCATCTACCTCCCTACATAACAGCCTCAGCCTTTGACCAAGGAATTACACAAACGTTTCAATGTAATGGGTATACATTCTCCTCTCTAAACTATGATCCAGGAGGATGCCAGCTAGGTCATTAATTCCTGTAGCCATAGAACTTGACGTATGGAGGTACAGGAGTTTGACAGTTTCTCAATTTCTGTTGGGGCACACAGATAAATACATGTGAATCTGATAATTTTCTTATTTAGGTATAAATAAGTAGAATTGATCTTATGGCTCTTTGCATATCTCAGTTTTGTGTACCATATTTTATATCTCTTCCTACATATATTGTCTTTGTTTCATAAAATAAGGCTGTAGGGTGAGTTTATATTCTGTTTCTCACTGGGGACACACAGGCCTAAAACCTATTTTCAGAAGAGCTTACAATCATGTAAGAGGCACCGCCTCCCACCCCGTGCCCAGTGAACATACCATGGTATCAACTTTTCCGATGGCCTCAAAGGCAAAGTCAGCACCGACACCCGTCATTTCCATCACCACCTCATGGACAGGTTTCTTGAGCTTGTTAGGGTTAAGACAATCAGTGACGCCCAAGGCTCTTGCCCGGGGAAACTTCTGCTCATTGATGTCAACCCCGATGATTCTAGAAGCACCAGAAGCTTTGCAGCCCATGACAATGGCAGAGCCAATCCCTCCGAGTCCAAAAACCACACAGGTGGAGCCAGGGGTGACCTGTAGTTTCATACAGCATGTCGCTATCAGTTTTCAAAGCGGGGCACAGGCAGTTAAGAAAATAAAAAACAAACAAAAAAACAAAACAAACAAACAAAACACTAGTGAGAGCCTTTTGAAACTATGTATGTATCACTTGGAACATTTTGGGAGATTCACCGTAGTTTTGATCACCCCCCACACCCATGACATATGGCTAACACACATGTAGCGAGGTGTAGTCAAACCACAGGAGCAGACCACTCTATGGGCAGAAAGAAGTTTGTTGGGGAACAGATGGCCAGGGCTGCCTGGGAGGGTAAAGAACAACAGCTTGCTGGGGGGAAAAAAATCAGTTTTATTGGCTGGTAGGCATGGGAGGTGAATGGAGGTCAGAACGGCTGGACGTTAGCCTTGGGACTTTGACCTAATGCAGGCTGTTTGGATTAATCGGGGACTAGATACAGTTTGCTGTTGGGGGCAGGGAAGGGCAGTAGTTGCTTCCCATGACAGAAACCAGCACTGAGAGGTTTCTGAGGAATACCAAGTTTAGGTTTCTGTTTACCCAGTAAGAATCCAGCCTGGGTTAGGCCCGGCAGTCACCTTAGGACACTGTGGACAGCAATGCTATTTGGGGCCACCTTGCTCACCTTGGCTGAGTTAACAGCAGCGCCATATCCTGTGGGGACGCCACAGCTTAAGAGACAGACTTTATCCATAGGAGCAGCAGCATCAATGTTGACTACTGCAATCTCGGGCACAACAGTGTACTCGGTGAACGTGCTTGTGCGGAAGGAATGGTAAACCTTCTGCCCTCGGCAGGAAAACCTAGAGGTCCCGTCCAGCATCACCCCGGAACACGGAAGAACACTGTCCCACAGCCACGTAGACAGACACCCACACGCAGGCACAGACATAAGGAGATGAAAAGAGAGATGTGGTCACCATGAAGTACATAGAATGTGAGCTATTTGGTAAAAGGGCAAGGAACAAATGTACTAACTCTTGCTTGTCACAGAAGTTTCCTTGGGAGTGCAAGCAGGCATCACATTCTCGACACTGGGGAATAATGAGTGTGAGGACTTTGTCTCCTGTATGGGGGGGGGAGGGGGAGATAAATCAATAAATCTGAAATAGTTCCTGGAATAAAAATACAATAAAATCTTACCGACTCTTTTGACAGCAGGCCATGGAAAGATGACGGCAGCCAGTGTAACACCCCAGGTTATTTTAAAACACCAGTCTTTTTCTGGTTTCAGATCTTTACCATTTGGGTAAAGATGAGGACACATTGCCTGCTGGGAGTTGTAGGACTACCTTTCCCTACTTAGAAAATAAAACAATAGAACCAGGAAGGAACTGTAAAGCCATCTAGTTTAAGTCTTTTGTTTTTCATTTTAAAAATATTATTATTATTATTATTATTATTATTATTATTATTATTATTATTATTATTTGCTTTCCATTTAAAAAGTGTAATTCCTTGCCAGGTACATGCTTTTAATCCTAGCACTTGGGAGGCAGGGGCAGGTGGATCTCTGTGAGTTTGAGTCCAGCCTGGTCCACAGAGCTGGTTCTAGGACAGCCAAGGTTACACACAAAGAAATCCTGTCTCAAAATAACAGACAAACGAAAACAAAAATGTAATCCCTTGCTGGTTGTAGCCTGTTTTTGGTGGCCCAGCTTGTCAGCACTCTCTCTGGAGTCTGCCTGGTCCACTCCCACACCGACATTCTGCAGGCCGCTGGCAGTGGTTACTGCTGATGAATTATTCTAAGCTGAGTTAACTCCAAAGAAAAACAGTTCTTTCCCTTCCACTTTCTTTCTGGGACAGTTACCATAGAAGAGCTCCGCAGAGGATCTGGGTAATGTTTGGGTCTTGGATCAACTCATGCCCCAAGGTTTAGAGTGACAGACTGAGTGCAGCTTAGAAGGCTTGACCTACGCAGACATCACAGACTCCTGTAGACTCCATCAGGGTCTACATTGCTGTCTCTGGATTGGCCCTTACAGATGTTTGTTTATTGGAAAATTCCTTAAGATGGCAGTTAAAAATCTCTTTAGATTTTGATAAAGCACACCTTACCTTTGTTGACTCTTAAGACTTTCTAGATACTAGCTATCAGATCTGGAAGAAGTTCTAACTATCCTTTTCTTTCAAATGCTCATTATTGTTTCCCACAAAATTCCCGATAGAATCTTTGTGGCTAAAGGGGGTAGACTGTGAGTGCTCCTGTTTACACTACATCTGGGGAGATGCATATTCAGCTCTTTGCTTTCTGTGCCTCTTCCATGGTCCACAGTAGGCATCTCATAATTGCTATATACTTGGTGACTACATGAATGATGGCCACCGATGGCCTTGCTATGTACTTTCTTAAGTGTCTTTATGCAGCTGGTCACAGACTATGGGGGGTTCTAAATTACGGTAACCTATGAGTGATTGCTAACACATTGTGATCTGTTTAGGCATGGAGGAATAATAATGTCAATACCCTTTAGGATGCAATTGGGGAAGATTCTTTGAGATGCACCCATCATCCTGTCATATAATTTTCAAGCAGCACATTTTAGTTGACTAAAACGTTCATTTATTTGTCAACACTCCAACTTTGGAGTGGGCACCATTCGAAAACACTCTGGTGATCAAAAGATAGGTAGCTCTTAAGCCTCAGGACCTTTCAACCAGTTTAGAAGGTCTCTGCTCTTATACCAACCTTCGTCTGGCTGGCTCAGGATCTGTTCTCCACACCCTGCCTTTGCCAGGAAAGAGGTGAAAGGGATGGGGCTCTTTGGACCACTGGCTTCATTTGATAACATGACACTTCACTAGCTAGAAGAATCTAGAGGCAACCCCAACTTGTTTTTCTGCTGAATATGCTAACAGTGCAGCCAGAGCCCCTCCCCTGTGGACCAGGAGTTCCCTGGCATGCTACTCCCAAGGATTTTGTTTCCCATTTTCTACCTGGTTTCACGGAGCTAACTCCATCCCCAACACTCTCCACAGTTCCTGCTCCTTCATGACCCGGAATGAGAGGGAATTTCAATGAGAGCCCTCCTTTCAGCACGTGGTCGTCAGAACCACAGATCCCTGAAGATATCATCTGTATAGAGATTCAGTGACCAAAGACAAGAGGGTTATGATTTGTTTCCCTCTTTTAGACCAAGTGCGCTGGAATTGAATGATCTTACTTGCTCTCTAAAACAATGGTCATGTGTTAGAGCAAAAACCTGCCTCTAAGAGAGAGATCCCTTTGGAAAGTCCAGACCCCGCTGCAGGAAGACACGTGCTGCATCGCGTCTCCATGCAGTTTGTGGTGTGACTTGCTAGCTCTGTGTGGAGAGCACGGTCCTTCCGTGTCTCTGTCGTGTTCACCTTGTTGACCCAAATCTTGTGCCATCTGACTTTTCAACAGCCCCCTCACCCCAAAACTCACCTAAGTCGGGGTTCCCTTTGTTCTGCAGATTGGTGCAGAGCTTTCTGGGGGCAGCATAGCTTGGGTAGTACTCCACACTGCCCCCTATGAGGAATCTCAGGGCTCCACATCATCCCTCTCAATGGTTGCTCATTGTCTCTTCCTGTCTCTCTCTGTATGCAGCAAGTGGGTAAAAAAGTATGCCAGAGACACACCTATGCTTTGGGTCCTCCCTGTGTTAAAATGGTTTCCTGGTGCTACCAAAGGCTAGACTTGCTTTTTTATATGTGGAGGCCGCGTGTCCCTGTTAGTTTGTTGTGCACAGCAAATGCGAGCATGTAATTGTTGGTGGCCACGGTTCATAGACTAAGCTGGGAGGCAGGGACTCCTCCGCCACAGCGGACATAGCTACTCTCTGACTTCGATTTTATCAAGGGGTCAATGTGACACTGCTTACTTCTTGCCTCTGCAGTTTCCAGCTGGGTGGGGTAGTCCATAGTCTGTATGGGTATGAAGCATAGCAGCCGAGAGCAGTGGCCAATCAAATAGGAAGCATGGTAGATGGTGGCCCCCTTGGAACTAGAGTTACACATGATGCTGAATCACCATGACGGTGCTGGGAACAGAACCCTGGTCTTCTGGAAGAGCGGCCAGTGCTCCTAACTGCTGAGCCATCTCTCCAGCCCCTACATTTACTTGTTGAAGTGTAGTGTTACTGTCTTTGGTCGTCTGGCTGACTTAAACTTACCTTAATGCGAACTTCTCCAGGTTTCGGTGGCTCAACTTGTACTTCTTCAATTGAAAGAGGGGACCTTTCTTTCCAGGCAATGGCTGCCCTACATGTGATTGTCTAATGGGCACAAAATAAAATGGCATTTACCAATAAACTTCCTTTTTTCCTGATCACACTTGCTATTGTTTGTAAAAGTACAAAAAATCATAGGGAAACCCCTCAAATAAATATAAACAAGTCAACTCCTGCATTCCAAGCATAAACTACCAAGAGTTTAGCGAATTTTCTACCAATCTTTCAAAATATTTTTTTTACTTACAAAATCTTAATAATTTAAAAATAATATTATTTTATATGAGGAATTTTGCCTTCTTCTTCCTTCCCCCTTTTTCTTCTTGTTCTTCCCCCTCGACTCTTATTCTAAAACAGTCATTATTTATTTAATGATTAGCACTGGCATATTTATAAACATTTCTCTTGACTTTGAAGAACTTCATAATCATAGTTTGAAATGACCACTTTGAGTATATCCTAATTTTTTATATTTGTTTATTTTTTCTTATTTTACATATTGATCCCAGTTCCCTCTCCCTCCCTTCTTCCCTCCCATGCCCCGGACCACTCTCCCATCCCACCCCACCCCCACTCCACAGGGAGGGTGGTGCCTTCCAGGAGGGGTTATTTTTAAAATAATTGAGTAGCTATAGGAGTGTTCCCATTGGTTTTCCTCTTACAAAGGGTATTATGATGAGCACATTTGTTCATATTTTTTTTTCTTGGTTGGTTTGCTTCCTTAAGTGAAAATTTCTTGAGAAGGATAGAGTCATTGTTAGTGCTAAGTTGATTTCCAAATCTCTTTACAGAAAAATTTAATCACTTGACTCACTCCCCAGAATAATACATTGTCTTTGCTACCATTTATCCCATTTTACTTAGCACAGACTGTGTCTTCTGTCCAGGCAGAAAAAGCCCACTGTCTTCATCGGTATATTTTCAGTGTAGCAGTATGGGTATTTGCCATCCTAATGGAAAGACTTGCTCATGCATTTACAGACCTAGTGGCGTCTTGTTTCTTTTGCTAAATGCAAATGAGTTCTTTAAACATCAAAGGAGTAACTTGCCTTCTGTTAGCTCATCATACAAGTTTTTCCTCTGCACTTTTTAAAATTAGTTTCGTCTGAAATGATGCATATGTTTTGTGATGTTTATTTATAAAAGCCTTTTCCTTTGTAATTTATTCCTTTTCCATAGTCTGAAAATTCTCTATATAGTGACAAATGTTTCTTATCCTCTCTTTGAATTTTTTCCAGTGTGATTTTTAAACACGTAACTCATATTTAACTGAAGATTATTTCTTTGTGTAATACAAAGCTTGAATCTAAACAAGTTGCCCAGGATGGCTTGGTTACTGTTTCTGCCTTTTTTACACTGTTGCTGCACAACAAATTCTTATTTTTTCCAGACTTCTTTTTAGAAGCTGCTTCTATTACCTTGAGTGTTTTTCTGTGTATTCTTGAAACAGCTCTTCCTCAGTCAGTGAACTAGCTTAACTTTTAGATGTATAATCCTGTGATACTAGTTTGTATAACTTGAAATGTGTTCCATTTGTAGGTATGATTTCTGCCTTAGTAATTGTGAGTAAATCTGTTGTGTCTTCAAGAAGTTTAGACTTCAGTAAAAGAGATAATATAGGTTTTGATCTTATAAAGAAAAAGGACATGAGTCACAGTGAAACACTACTTCTATCTGTGAGTAGCATAATTAGAATAATTTTGTTTTCACTCAAAACTTTTGTCAAAAATAACTTTTAGGGAAAAAATTCCTGATTTTAAAAGCAATGTACAAACAACACAAAACACTAAGTTACACTTTGTGTTATTTGTACATTTGTCTATGTAAGGGATGAACGCACGGGAGGCTCAATGCCCCGCTTTCACCACTGCTAATGATGTAGAGTTAAGTTCTTCAGTGACTGCTCTGTGTGTGCACTGTGTGTTCCTATGACCACACTGGACATCCTGGTCACAGCTTGATGGTCCATGTAGCAGGATGAGTAATTGCCTTTACGGACCACTTCAGACTGAGTGACTAATACCCTGGACCTGCAGCTCCCTAATCCTCCACAGATGCTGTTTTCATCCATGCTGTCTACCATGGTGCTGGTAACCTGTTCGTAAGCGCATGCAGGACTCTTCCACTGGATCAATTTCCAGTTCTAGCCGCCTCTGTAGCACAGCAGACAGCATATCATTCCCATACGTGTCAGATGAAATGATAGGCAAATTTGAAAGCTTTTGCTACAGTATTAGCAAGTAGTAATCATTGTAATCAAGTGTAAACTTGTCAGAAATTCATTCTCCAGGCTGTGGTGGGAGGCTTTCCACATCTTGGGAAACTTTGTTAATAATCCGATCAGAGAACACAAAGTCTAAATTTCTTTTAAACACTCACCTGCTTGATGGCAGTGAGGGAGCTATGGGGTATCACAAAGCAACAAACTCACCTTCCCTGCAGTCTCCATGGTGGCTTCTCTGGCCTCTCGTGTTCTTTGGGAGTACCTGAGTAAGGTTTGGTTGTGCTGCTCTCGGCAGCCTAGCCCAAGTATTTATAGCGTTCATGAAACCGAAAGCCATTAAAAGTAATTACACGTGGAGACTACCAGAAGGGTGACTGGTTGGAAATATGTGCAAGTGATGGACTGGAAGAAATACAAAAGACCAGGAAAGGATAATGGGAGAGGAGATTGACAATCAAGAGGCCGACTGGGAGAGAATAGCGAGGCTAATAGAAAGGCTAAGAGACACTGCAAAAAAACAAAACTAAACAAAACAAAAACAACAGAAAAAGAAAAAACCAGGTAGTGAAGAACAAGCCAGACAGTACCTGCTAATTAGTCAGCAGAGGCTCTGGAAGAGCAATTATTATAGATGCTATTGCTAAATGAACAATAAAGACAGGGTTAAGACTGGGTTGCCAGTAGTCAGAGGAGTGAAAAAGTATACGTACTCACGTAAGTTATAATTTAAAACCTGAGAAATGCATTGTGAAACTGAGAATTACAGAAGAGTCCCACAGGTAAGAGTGTGGCTTCAGGGGCAGAACTTGCATAAGAGCAAGGAACGGGTGTGTGTTCAAACCAGGGCACTGGGACAGTCCAGGTAAAGTGACATAAATAGGTCATTCTGCTACTGGGGAGGAGGAAGATGTTGTTCCAAGTCTGTGATTCTGGCCTGACCCAGGAGGCTTCTGCTTTAGCTGAATGAGTGAACACAAGTCAGAAGACTAGGAGTGGTACCCTGGCTGCTGGCAAGCTCTGGCTTTATCTGCCGCCAATTCACATCTGTCCAGCACCTTCAGCACCTTCTGTGATGAGACCCCTGTAGTCATTTCTCTGCCGAGGCTTTGGGCCTCATGGTGCACATCCTCATGGTGCACAACGCTATAAGGTGGGGGGTCATTTGCTGGGAGCAGAGGTCAGGGGGACAGAGGTCTGCAGTCACAGGTCTCTAGGTGTGGAGCTAGATCCACCTTTATATCTTAGTCATATGTTTGTGTTTCACTTGTGTGCATTTGTATTTTCTAACAATTCAAAAAGACCCTCAGGTCACCTGGGGACCATGAAGTCAGATGGAGAGAATGCTCTTAGGCAGATGTCCTAATGACTACTTTAAGCAGTCATGTACTCAGAGTTAGTCCAAGAAGGGGGCTTCAGGGATGAGCAGCTGATACCTGTTCATTAAGTGTCCTTGTGCTGCACTCTTTTCATTCTCATATTTTCTGCTCTTTGAACTTCCATATTGCCCCTGTTCAGTACATGTGATAGGCAGCAGCCTAGATAAGAAATATCACGCTTTGAGGCAATGTCCAGATGTGAACTCTACAGTCTATTGAGTTTTCTGATAGCACCTGGACCATTAAAAAAAAAAATTCAGATCCCCATACATTGTAGATGGAGTTTTGCTGTCCTGCACCCAAGTAACTATAAATGCTTGACCCATGGCTCAGGTTTGTTACTAGCTAACTCTTACATTTCTGTTAACCTATACTTCTTCTCTGGGTTTTGCCATGTGGCTCCGTACCTTTTCTCATCTTTCTTCTCTTCGCATCTCTTGTGACTCCTCTGACTCTACCCATCTTTCCCCCAGCAGCTTTAGCTTGGTTGTCCTGTCTATATTTCCACCCAGCTACTAGCCAGTCTGAGTGACAAATCTTCACAGTGTTCAGAAGGATTATTTCACAGCAGTGAATTGTAGTTAACAGAGTTGTGGGCCACCGTGTGTGCTGGAATAAGAAACCTTGTCAACCAATGCTCCAGCCTCACCTGGAGAAAACTTTTAGTCTTTTCCTTCTTTCTTCTTTTCCTGCCACATTTTTTCCATTTAGAGCTGGCCTGGGCGTGGGGTTCCAAACCCTAAGACACGATGCCAAGTGTTGTGGCACCCACAGTGGACTCCTGATGGCTCCCACCCACCTCACCCATTGTGCTCCGTATTTGGTGGATGCCAGTGAGCCGTGTCATTTCTGGGTCTCGGTTTCTGTGTTGGTCGCGTTGTTCCCAGGTTATAAAAGCCCAGCCGTAATACGTTTATGGAAAGGGTAAAGTTTGGCTCACATTGAAAGAAAGGGTGGTGAGAGCATTTGAGAACTGAACCTGAATCCTGTTAAACTTACACAGGACTTCCCCTCCCTGGTGTAATGCAGTAAGGTGGACAAGAATGCCCTGCCAGCACTAACGGACCTGGGTCCAATCTTACTGTCATCTCCTATATACTGAGACATAAGAACTATGACCTCTCGATGCCTCAGCTTCCCTGTCAATAAGGAATGTTGTCATATTAGCCTCACAGCTTTCCTCACGAGCACTAAGCCAATTATTATATACAGATGCCCAGAATCCTGCCTTGTACATAGCAGGTCCCTGTATAATTGTTCAGAATATCCATTTCATATTTCCTCAGTTCTGACTTGCTTTTGCCCTGTGGTAGGAAACATGGCCATGAAGAAAGCACTTGATTCCCCAATTTAACAACTACAGCCAGAGCATTCTGAACGGTCTCCTTTTAAGCCCACAAATGCATGGAAGGCAATCTTCCTCTGCAAGGACCAGGTGGCCTTCTTGCTCCAATGAAGTCTGGGTAAGAATTTGACAACCACTGTGGGTGTTACGTTGGTACCCCTGAGAAGGTGACAGTGGGCGGGGGACACTCAAGAGAAGACAATTCCGTGGTTATTTCCTCACTAAAGTCAAGCAATGCTGGGCAATCCTTCAGAATTCTACCCTTTCCAATTAGATGCAATTAGATGAGATGGTACCAGATTGAGATGTACCTCTAGATGAGGCCATACTAGAACATGGTGTACCTCTAGATGAGATGACACCAGATTATGGTGGACCTCTGGAGCTCATATCAGATTACTTGCATTTCATATCAATATAAATGGTATCCTTTTAAGAAGACAGTGTGCCACGATGTAGAGAGGGCCATATGAGGAGATATGGTTGTAGAGGTAACTTTAGTATAATTATTGGAAAACATAGAATGTTCAGTTGATACGAGGTGAAATAATAGAAACAAGTATTTTATGTGAAAAGAAGTAATAAAAAAGGCACAAAGTAAAAACATGATAAAATACTGAGATTAAGTTGAATCTCAAACTATCATAATTTTTACTCAAAGATGTGTGTTCCCCGTTTTTTAAAAAGTGGCCCTAGAAGTTGCTACCTGCTTATACAACTCCAACATGTCAGTATAGCTCTAGCTTCCTTGCATGTTGATAAAACCTACAATATGTGTTATAGAGTCTAAATTTCTCCTCGTTTTAGCTAACTGAATGCTAAGATTCAGTGACAAGCTAGTTTAGAGAGACAAGAGATTTATTGTTGCTGTGATCTGGATGGGAGAGGCCTATGCATCATGCCACAGACTCTTCTCCGCCTGCTACTGATAACCATACTTATCATATCAGAGAGGGGGCAGATAAGTATATTTGACATCTGCGTCTCCTTCTCCAGGAGCCACCCAGATTCAGTTATAAGAACTCCACCCAAACGTCCTGAGCTCTCACCTCCAGCTGTGTCAGTTGGATTGTCATTACCATGAAATGTGGGGGACAGGCTGCACTGGCTCATGGCTGGGGACAGGCTGCACTGGCTCATCGCTGGGGACAGGCTGCACTGGCTCATCGCTGGAGACAGGCTGCACTGGCTCATCGCTGGGGGACAGGCTGCACTGGCTCATCGCTGGGGACAGGCTGCACTGGCTCATCGCTGGGGGACAGACTGCACTGGCTCATGGCTGGGGGACAGTTTGAACTGGCTCATCGCTGGGGACAGGCTGCATTGCACTTTTGGCTCTAGTGTTTGCGTCAACCAAACCTAAATGTGCTCAGTCGCCATGTTTCCTACTTTCTCTGCTCCCCCCCACCCTCACCCCCACCCCCCACCCCCACCCTCACCCCCACCCCCACCCCCACCCTCACCCCCACCCTCACCCCCACCCCCACCCCCGCCTGCCTGGAGGCTTCTCCACTCCACCCGAGCCTGCTACCCTCCTTCACCTCACTCCCATTTTGTTTTGTTTTGTTTCTGAGGTTCGCATGACGTCTGCGGTCACACCCTGTCTTTGATGGAGACCCTGTCCTCTGGGTTAGATTTGAGTCAAGAAACCCAGGACTCAAAACCAAACAGCGCAGTGTTCTTCCTCCCCATATTATGTTCAGGGTCTGGGTCCCTCCTGTGCAGACCGCGATAATTGTCACTTTTATCAGTTAATTTTACTAAGATAGGTAGGCCTTTGTGTGCCAGGCTTTTTCTTCCAGGCCACCAACTAGTTCCTAAATTGCGACATGGAGAATTTTATTATTAGTTTTGAATGCTTGGCCTGGTCATTTCGGGCTAGCTCTTTCAACTTAAAGTAACCTGTTTCTCTCTGTCTGCCTTTCTACATTTTGTCTTGCTTTTTGTTTGTTTGTTTTTGGTTTTTGTTTTGTTTTTTAAAACCCTTTCTTTCTTTCTTTCTTTCTTTCTTTCTTTCTTTCTTTCTTTCTTTCTTTCTGAATATCTTACTTTCACTAATTCTCACGTCTGACAGGTTGGCAGCTGCCTAGCTTCTAGACCTGGGCATGTCCCTCATTCTCTCTCCTCTCCTCTCCTCTCCTCTCCTCTCCTCTCCTCTCCTCTCCTCTCCTCTCTCTCCTCTCCTCTCCTCTCCTCTCCTCTCCTCTCCTCTCCTCTCCTCTCCTCTCCTCTCCTCTCCTCTCCTCTCCTCCCCCTCTCCTCCTACCTTGCCCTCCTCCCCTGTCCTCCCCTCCCCTCTCTTCCTCTCCCTCTTCTTGAGCCTAGGTTTCTCCTCCTATTTATTCTCTCTGCCTGGAAGGCCTGCCTATTCCTCTCCTGCCTAGCTATTGGCCATTCAGCTTTTTATTAGACCAGTCAGGTACCTAAGGCAGGCAAGGTGAAACAGATGCAAAACAGCTTTAAATACTAAAACACACATCCTTACATCATTAAACAAATGCAGCATAAACAGATGTAACACACTTTTACACAGTTGGAGCAATATTCTGCAGCATAAACA
Organism: Cricetiscus sungorus; assembly: GCA_030556225.1. NCBI lineage: Eukaryota > Metazoa > Chordata > Mammalia > Rodentia > Cricetidae > Cricetiscus > Cricetiscus sungorus. The sequence continues at coordinate 39,976,343 of JANBXA010000141.1, read as the reverse complement.
AAAGTAACACATCTTTGCCTAGTTAAACATTCCACAGCAGCTTTGAACTTCAATGATATGTTCATTCATGTCACTTCTCACTTGTCACAAAGTTGCCGCCAGATGAAGCATTAGCCGGATTGACGTACCCTCAGTATAACAAGAAGTATCAAAAGAAATGAAATATTTTGTCAATTTATTCATAATGCAACTTCCCAAAATTCTTCTTGTTGTGCTTTGAAAGTAATGAAAACAACCCTAGGCCTTATAGATGCAAAGACTGAGGCTCAAAGTGAGTGAGTGCTCCTGTGAGTGCTCCCCCAAGTGTTCCCATGAGGATGAACCACAAATCCATTCATCCGGATCATCTCTTCCCAAGTTTTACCTTCTTTTATCCAAAGGTTTCTTAAATGCCACATTGAAGCTACAGGATGGCTACAGCACAAACAACCCATGCTCACCAGTTGTTGCTATGTGCCAGCCCCGATCCTCATGGCAACCTCATTGGTTGTAGTTTCTTTGGATGGCAAAGGTTGTGAAGGTGTTAGATGAAAGGCCGGTGATGCCTGCTGTAGCTGAGAGAGAAGCCCTGACCTCACCTGTTCTCTTCACCTTCACTATTTATTACCTAAGTCCTTTCCCTTCTTAGTTCTCAAGTGAAATATCTTCAGTCAAGATTTGAGGCATTGGATTCTAAATACTCACATAAACTGTCAATTTGCACTTTCAAGGTCTCAAAGAATAGTCCTTATAGATTTGAACCACTCATAAAGATAACTTCTTAAAACATATGGTTTGGAATAAAACCTCAGCAAAATGATTTCTACAGATTTACACACTGCACATTTTGAACCATTTCTGCCACAAGTCTATCTTTCTCAAGCAGAGGCAGTGAGCCATTCTGCAACTCTGTATTTCTGTATACATTATCTACACTCCAGATAATCTGGTTCTGCTGGAGTTTGCATGTGATTTCTGCCCTCTTGGCATTCCTGGAGGTTGCACAGCAGAAAGACAGCCCAGTCTGAAGCACACACTCTAGATTCCTTAAAACCTCAACAGTGCCTATCAGCCAGCATCACGTCTCCTTGTCACCTCGTCTCCTTGAAGAGCGTGCTGAGTTGGTAGCTGAAACCGTGGCACTCTTCACAGCAACCAGCTTCAGGTCACATCTTGATTACATTAGATTGAATATTTCCGAGAATAAAAATCTCATTTCTGTTTCTCTGGACTTCAACATCCTCCTTCAGGTCACTCAGGTCAGAGTCTTTTTCTTCTGTTTGCATTGAATGCTAACTCTGAATCCACACCATTCGAGCCAAAGGCAGCTGGATGAATCACCCTCAGGCAGATGGGTTTTGCTCTGGTATTTTCCTCCCCTCTGTGAGTGGAAGTTTCTGATCTGCCCAGTCCCAAAGCCTTTTAGTCCCAAATAAATACACAGAGGCTTATATTAATTATAAACTGTTTGGCCTATTGTTCAGGTTTCTTATTGGCTAGCTCCTCTCTTAATTTATGTATCTCCACACAAGTCTGGTCTTGACTTACCAGAGAAGAGTCTCTTGCTTCCTGGGCAGCTACATGGCATCTCCCTTATTCTGCTACTACCTTTCTCTATCCCTGTTTAGATTTTCTGCCTTCCTAAGCCCTGCCTGTCCATTGGCTGAAACAGATTTATACATCAACCAATAAGAGTAACATATTCATAGCACACAGAAGGACATCCTTCATCACCCTCCACAGCAGAGAAGCTGACAACCAATCAGAGACAGCAAAGGTGCTCACACGTTGGCGTCTTGTTGCATACAATGCCAAACATGGACGGTGCACTCCTGTGCCTGGCACCAAACTGGGTCCAGAGGTGGCAGCCGTGAGAACAAGGTGGTCTCTGCCCCTGCCAAGAGGCACTCAGGGACCCTGGGTAAGGCAGAGTCTTGGGATCAGACAAACTGGGTTCCTAACTAGCTGTGGGCACAAAGATTTCTTACTTAACTTTTCTTTAGTTTCTTTACCTGTAGGATGGGGGACAGACAAAAGAACCACTTCAAGGAACTGTCTGTCCTGCACGAGTCTGAATCTTGTAGTCATAGAAACACAGCTTCCATCTCAAAGGGAAGATTAGAGTTTATTCTAGAGCCAAATAGGAGTGACCCAGAACCAGGAACTTGGAGCTAGGTTACCTGAGGATGCAGGTTCCTTCATGGAAGGAGTTCTGTGAGGTTTTACTGTAGAAGAACAAAGAAAGTCCCAGTTCAAGGCAAGCTGAAAACACTTCATGGCTGCAGAGAAGCAGGTTATAGCCCCTTGACTACATTCTTAGCCTTCCAATGGTAAGGCCTAGGACTTTGCACATTCCAAAGCTTCTGTCTGCTTATGATGAGCTTAGATCTGGCACACAATGGTCAAGGAAGGGCTTTGGTTGTCTAGAGATCCTCATGACACTCTGTAAATTGGGCTTTGGAACTGCAACACTTCAGTCCTGCAAACCACACTCACTGTTGTTTGAGTTAGTCTTGTCACACATAGCTTCTTTCCAGCTGTCACCACCTGGAATGACCTGTGAAGGACCGTGCTGTGTCCTTACTTAGTCCCCAAGGTGATAGAATCATTGGCAGGCACAATATATTGGGATGGTTTTAGGCTGCTGGTGCTGTGTGGGGTATTATGGGACCTCAGGCTTAGCCTTGCTTTGCCTTCTGAGTGCTGAATGGCTTGAGCCTTGCTGTGTTACCTCACCACAGGCCCAACCAATGGGTGTAAAACAGCTAAAGCCATGGGCCTAAGTCCTGGGGATTGTTACACTGAGGGGACATTAACTGGTGAATACATGTGATCCATAGAGTATGGCACCATCCTGGAGAACTGTCAATTTAGCTGCAGTCACTACCCTTAATATGAAGTTGGGGCCAGAGGGATGACTTCACTGGTAAAGAGCTTGCCGTGCAATCATGAGGACCTGAGTTTGTCCCCCAAACCCAGCTTTTAAAAAAAGCTGGGCATTATAGTGTGTCCTTGTAATCCCAGTGCTGGGAAGGAGACAGTGGCTAGCGAGCCACGCTTACTTGGTAAGTTCCAGGCCATTGAGAGACCCTACTGCAGAAAACAAGGTGAACAACTCCAGAAGAACCAATGTAGAAGAAACTGCAACCAGCAGAATTGATTGACTAACGGTTTTGTCTAAGCCTTGAAGTCACACCAAGTAAAATATAGCTAAAAGAGCTCTGCCTCTAAAATACTCCAGAGATAACAGACCTGTCCTAGCCAGGTCTGTTAGAGGAAAGCAAAATTTAGGATGGCAGGAAGCTACCTATTGTTAGTTCACCAAAACTGACCTGTAATTACACTCCCTTCCCATGACAAAAAGAGACAGCCCTAACTCCAACCTGCTATTAGGCCCATCCCCATAGCAAAGAACATACCTCCAACGGGCAGCTCAAGGGGTCAGCACAGGGTCACAGCCACAATTAAGTCCCAGTCTGCCATTAAGAGCCCTGTCCTCTTATCAGGAAAAGCATAATCCTGCCAGACAGGCGAGGTGACCCTGTCTGACAACTGCTGGAAAAGAGCACCACTGCTATACTTAAGAAACAATTCTGGCAATGTCTTTGCTGCGTCGATCTGGCATCTGACCAAGGAGCCAGACTTGTGGTTTCCTGTGTCTGTTTAAATGGTTCAAAGTGTAACCTGGGGTCAGGACATAAAAGAGATTTAAGTATGACAGTGTTTGTGACATGCATAAGCCTAAAGTGGATGTAAGTTAGTAAGATCTTCTATTCATGGCTGGCTCCTCTTTGAGCATTAGCCAAGGCTGTATGTATGCTGCATTAGTGAGCATTTTCCTTTATTAATCTTTAAGTGTGTAAAGTAGTTTCTCACTGGGAAGGCATATTAATTCTGGAACACAATGGCACTATATGTTGTCCTCTGGCCTAGAAACACCGTGTACCACACACCCACACAAACATGTATACACACATCCCTAGCCCACAATGCAGCTGGTGGCTTCGGAGAACACATTGACACACACATCTCTAAATGTCAGCATGTCTGGAAAGTGTCCAGTCAGGTACGAGTGCTTTGGGAACAGAGAGGGAGGGGCTGTTCTAAATGAATGACCCAGAGAGGGTAGAAGACAAATACTCCTAAAAATAAAATGCTTTCTGTTACAAGCAGGTTCCCCCCCACCCCCCGCTGCCGGTCTGGTCCCGCCACCACACCAGCCCCCAATAACATGCAGAGACTCTGTATTTGATATAAATTTGTTGGCCAGTTACTATTATTGTTTATCAACTATCTCTGTCTTAATTATTAACCCATTTCTACTTATCTAGGTATTTCCACGTGGCTCATCTTACCTGCCAGAGTGGCACTGGTGTGCTACGTCTCCGGGCTCTCCATGCTGACTCCTCCAAACTACTTCTTTTTTCCCCCTTGTCTCCTAGCCCCCCTCCCATCTTGCTTTCCCATTGGCCACAGTGCTTTATTCATTAACCAGTATGAGAACCATATTTACAGAATAACATCTCCCAATAGCTTTCTATTACTTTTCGTTCAATGTAACTGAATGTGCATGGGGGATCATCAAAGTCTATCACATCATTTGAGGCAGGGCCTAGGCCCTCCCCCATGTGTCTAGGCCGAGAAAGTATCCCTCCATAGGGAATGGGCTCCCAAAGTCTATGCACTAGGATAAATACTGGTTCCACTGCCAGAGGTCCCATAGACTGCCCTGGTCTCCCACGTTCAGGGGGCCTGGTTCAGACCTATGCTGGTTCCCCAGCTGTCTGACTGGTGTCTGTGCACTCCCCCTTGTTCAGGTCAGTAGTTTCTGTGGGTTTCCCAGCATGGTCTTGACCCATTTTCTCATCACTCCTCCCTCTCTCCAACTGGATTCCAGGAGTTCAGCTCAGTGCTTAGCTGTGGGTGTGTGCTTCTGCTTCCATCAGCTATTGTGTGAAGATTCTAGGATAGTATATAAGGTAGTCATAAATCTCATTATAGGGGAAGGGCATTTAAGGTAGCCTTTCCACTATTGCTTAGATTCTTATTTGGGGTCATCCTCGTGGATCCCTGGACATTTCCCTAGTGCAAGATTTCTCTTTAAACCTATAATGGCTCCCTCTTTTCTTGCTCTCTTTCTTTATTCTTCCTGTGCCTTGATCTTCCTGATCCCTCATGTTCTCCTCTGTCCGTCCCCTTCCTCTTGCCTCCCTAGATATAGCCTGTTAACACAAAGGGCACATTGGTGTGGAATTAGCAAAGAAACAATGTGATGACTAGTTTGTACAAGTGCACACTCATTTTCAAAGTCACCATACCTGTTTATACAAGTGTACATATATCTTAATAGTAAACATAACAGTCCATTCAAGTGCAGATACTTCTCCAAAATCAACGTACTTGTTCATACAAGTATACAAACTTCCCCAAAGTTCACATACCTGTTCATACAAGGACACATAGATCTCCTAAGAAGAGTATTTGACTTCAGCAAAACTACCCTCAATTCATTATCATTCTTATTTCACCATTTTTATATTTACTCATGATCCACTTCTTGAATATTGTTAAAGACTGATAGACAACATTTAACGTATAGGGATGGAAATCGTTACTTTAATATTTAAAGGGAAATCTCAGCATAGTTATAACAGCATCAATAACAGAATGACTGATAAGTGAAAATAGGAAATTATCAAATTATCTTTCTTTGGGTCTGAAATAGCATTCTTGGAACTGTGGCCTGGCTCTCGAGTCCTGTCCTATAGCAGCCTACTTGTTAAACACCACAAGTATAACTTGCAGCCCAGCCATCTCATACTATTACTGCACTTCTGACTCAGAATTTCAGACTTGCTATTATTTAAGATGGCAGTTCCATGTTCCCTGACATGCTGAGCTTTTACCCCATCCTCACATATTTCATGAAGAAGAAAGTACAGACATTGGAAAGTGTGGCTGGAAGGCTGAGCACACAGATCATCCTGTGTGCACCTGCACAGAAAGATTTCTCTGCTCCACTGAGTTCCAGTGACTGTGGATTCCAGAGAGAAAAGCATGAAGATGTCACAAGATGTACTGTTCCCGGCAGGAAAGATGACCTAGGTCCTGCAAATCAGAAGGAAGACTGGTACCCACCAGTTCCCCAGCTGAGGTGTGATAGCTCTCGCTTGGGGTTGAAAACACTTCCACAGAAAATCCAGTTTCGCGTGGAATGCTTGCATGAGTACTTTATTGTCAGTTTCTCTAAGGAACAAAATCAATGCTGTGATATGATAGGTGCTGTGATTCAGTGAGGTGGAGGCGTCAGCAGAAGGAAGGTGTCAGTGTGGTCTCAGAATGTCAGGACAGTGCGGATACTGAAATATGAAACATAAGATGTTGTTTCCACATTCTCACGATGCAAGTCCCCATGGGAGTGAATAAAGCATGTGTCACGAGTCTCAATGAAATCCACCCAGGTTCCCAACCACTCCATGCTCGTCCCTGTGACCAAGGTCAAGTCCATAAATGGGAAATCCACCTTTTCTGATCTCTCTTGCCTTCTCTCTGGCTCTAAACTTACAAAGAACATCTGACTATGACTGTCATTTAGATTTTGGTTCATAGTTATATTCTTATTTTACATATCGATCCCAGTTCCCTCTCCCTCCCATTCTCCCATGACCCTGACCCCCTCCCTCCCATCCCATTCCTCTCCTACTCCACAGGGAGGGTTTGGCCATCCAGGAGGGACCATCAAAATCTGTCAAGTCATTTGGAGTAGCTTCTAGGCCCTCCCTCCTGTCTGCTAGTATACCCCCATGCAGAATATCCTCCCAAAGACCTTTCCTGCACCAGGGACATATTCTTGTTCCACTGTCAGAGTTACTATAGACTGCCCAGGCCCTTCATCTGTGACCCAAGTTCAGGGGGTCTGAGTGGGTCCAATGCTGATTTCCCAGCTACCAGTCTGGGGTCCATGAGCTGCCCCCTGTTCAGGTCAGCTGTGTGTGTGTGTCTCTGCAGCCTGTAACTTCATTCTAAACATCAGCACTATAAGGTAGGCTATCATATTTTGTCCATTTTAGAAATGTGAAAACTGAGGCTTAGTTTTGTAAATTGCCCTAAATCACACATCTCTGTGTAGAGCCTGGATTGGTGACAGAAGCCAGGGACCCCATTATTATTCCTATGCCATTCCTCCTTATTTCTGTTCCCCATTTCCCCTGTCATTAAAATAATATTTTCCCCACCGGTCCCCTATGAATATATTGTTAAAGCTTACCTCTTTCCTGCACGAAGCAGATCAAATGCTTCATTTATTTTTTCAAAAGGTAAAACATGGGTAATTAATGGTTCCAGTGGAAACTTCTTAGCCATAAAATCTGCCACAAGTTTGGGGATGGCGTCATTACTCTTATACCCTGGAAGGAGAGCAGCATCACTGTGAGATGCAGTCACAGCAGGCAGGGGAGTTAGACAGGAGACTTCCCAAGGCAGCCAGGGGTCCTAAGAGTGCAGGAGTCCAGAGGCTCAAACTCCTCCTGCCCTGCACTAACATTCTCATGATGTCACCTGATAAATAGGGCCTCTGGCCAATGAGGGCCCCTCATTAGTTATTCCGAGGGAAAGTACATTGCAGATGTTTATACTCAGAGAAGGGGGCTGTCCAGATTTAGGTCATGAGCATAGGCATAAACTCTGCCTTGGGTTTTCTGCATCCTATGAGGTAATTTGGAGCTTCTCAAAGACACAAGAGGGAGCAGACAGAAAAGCCCTGGCTGGTTTGTGGGGACACAGAGAAGCCTGTCTTGGCATTTCCTGAATCAGTTCTTGCTATAGAGAGAACAGTGATTTTCATGTTTTTAAAACATGTTGCCTTCTAATATCTGAACTATTCTGTTTAAAAGGTGATAAATCAATAATTTGAACCACAAACCCGAGGAGCGATGGCTCAGTTTTAAAGTTCTTTGTTTGTTTTCTGGCATAATATCTTTTTTAATTATCTGGGAATTTCACATAATGGACCCTGAGCACAGTATCTTCCGAGTCCTCCTGGGTTCACCCCCTCCAACTTGTGGCCTCTCCCAAGAGGGGAAAAATATACTAAGTTCAATTCGTGTTGCCCTATACTCACTGTAGTGTGGTCCAACTCCCAGTGGCCAGACCCTTAAAGAAAACTGAGTCCCTTCCCACCCCTACCCTCCAAAAACCACCAGCTGTGAAGTTCTACACTTCAGAATTTCTGGCATAATTTTTTAGAGTTCACTTCAATAACTTCAATTCTCTGGGCTGGTTTTGGAGGGGGGTTTGTAAGAGACAGGGGAAGGGGTTGTCACAGGTGGGGAATATGATCTCCGGAATAAAAACAAAACAAACAGAGAAAAAATAGTAACTATGAACTGATGATTCAGAGCTGGGGGAGCTTGTAAGTCCAGGTGTAGAGAGAGGAACTGGTACATTCCTGGGACTGGCTGGACAGGACCTGTAGCCTGACTGTGAGCCTCAGCCCACTGTGCCTCCCTGTCTCAAAGAACAAGACAGATGGCTCCCAAGTAAAAACATCAAATGTCCTCTGACCTCCAAACACATCCAGAAGATGACAAGCAGAACTTGATCTTAGCTGTAAATACATACCACCAAATATTGCTCCTTTCCAGGTGCGACCCCCCAACAGCATCATGGGGTTCACTGAGAGGTTTTCAGCATTAGGAACCTTTCCCACAATGACACTTACGCCACATGCTGCATGGCAGCTCTGTAGGGCAGACATCTGGAATAAAAATAATATTTAAAGTAGATTTCCTTGTGGTGTCTACTCACAATACACAGTTTCATCAGTTTCATGTCATATGAAGGAATGTGCAGAAAACATTTTTGAATAAAAGTGAATGAAAGAATTCATGTTTAATTCTTCCTTACAAACTAATAAGAAGCAATTCTTATTATGAGCATGGAAAGTCTGGTTTTAACAAGGAGAATATTGTTTCCTTATCACATCACTCTCAGGCAATCCATGAATAGGCAAATTCTCTTTTCATTTGTCCATTAAGTATAATTTTGAAGCTCTTACTCTGAGTCAGAAATTTTGATGATGAAGATGGAATGATGACAACATCAAAAGTTCTCTTTCATACACTTGTCAAACTCCAGTTTTAATAAGTCCCTACTCTGGTGCTCATATCAAGAACAGGCATGCATTATTTGGTTATGACTCCAGAGTTTACATTTGGTTTGATGTTATTCTGTTATCTGTAGACATACAGGAAGTTTTAATCTCTCAGTTGTTTTTTTTAAATGTTCAATAATAGAAAATAATTCAGAATCCTACAAGATACATGACAACTGGCCTTTTGCTTTTGACTTTTAGAAAACCGGATGCCTTCATAACATGTGGGTATCAGAATTTTGGATCTTCAAATCAACTGACAACCCAGTTTAAGATGAGCAAATAGGGAAAACAGAGAGTGAAGCAGAACAGAAGAGTCATGGCCCTGGGAAAAGACAGAACCCTTAGCTTAGAAGCACTCTCTGTACAAATGAGAGATGCTATCCTCTCATGGATCTTCTATCATCTATGACATCTTGTCTCAGTTCAACACTGATAAGAAGGGTACCATAGCCACTCAGGGTACCATAGCCACTCACTATAATGATCTCTGTCAAGGCTTTCTGGAGAGCCCCAGTAATGGTGATTTGTTAGGTCTCTAAAGGTCACTTCTCTAGAATTTTAGAGATCTCCTCTTGGGTGAGATGTAACTGGAGAAGTATTCTTTAGCAATGGATGGCATTTACAATATTTGAAAGTAGTGTAATGTGTATTTCAAAAGTGCAAGCACTGTAAGTTTAGCAATAGTATTTCTTATCATCATACCCAGCCCACCTTAACTGAGTGCTTTCTACATGGTGGGGGATCCATGGTAAAATTGTTATATGCACTATGCCATGTAGATCATAAAAAGCCTGCCAAATGTATATCTCTTCAATTAGGATGTATGGCAGAATCTGTTAATTCATTGTAAAAAGTATACTCCAACATGTATATCTGGGTGCCTGCAGGTTCCCCCCACTGTGCCGTGTCTGTGTTGAAACATGGTGTTCTGTTAAAATAGCCACTCCTCTACATGTTTCATGCTAATAAAATAATACTCAGTCCCAATTTATACATTATTCCTTTTGGCCAAATAATAAAACTATAAGATGCTTATTGAAATATTTAATTTCAAATATTAAATAATATTAAGAATGTGGAAGGAAATCATATTAGTCTAAGACCAGAATTTATGTTTGAATTTGCTTGATGAATCGATTTTGACTAAAAAAGTCTCCATTGAAAGCTTTGGTCTGTTACAGGAGGAGGATTACTTGACACAAGTTTGTAGACCTGACAAAATGAGAGGTTATCATATCAGAGAATTAAGAAATCTGGGGTTCCTGAGTGAGCCTCGGTCCAGAATAAGCCTTAGATCTTGAAAATATCATGAGGGAGTTTTCTGGTAGCTGCAGATGCTGTTCAGAAATGATTAAATTCTATCGCACGAGAAGAAGTATCGGGATGACTGTGGCGTTTCTTCTGTCGTTCCAAACTTTTAAGTTTTCTCAAGATTCGGTAAGGAGCAGTAATAGCAGTGAAGCATCTGATAACACAAGTTCTTCTGGGCATCCGCCTTTAAGTGACCCTTATGTGAAGAGTCAAATTTCACCAGACAGCGTTTATTGGATCGCTGTAATAGTAACCATCTATTTCAGATAGGTCCTGTAACATGTCCTATTTGTGTGTCTCTTCCTTGGGGAGATCCTAGCCAGATTACTAGAAATTTCGTTAGTCATCTAAATCTAAGGCATCACTTTTATTGTGGGGAATCTGTGAAACCCAATGTCAAACTGCTGTAAAAGAGTCTTTTCAAGTAAACATCTGCTGATGCATACTCGTCTCTGCATCCTTGTACCTACAAAGTGCCATCTTTAAGGGGAAGACAACATGAAGTCACTGTTTCAGTAATTTGCTGCGCATATTAATAAGAGTCATAATTCGTTCTGCTGCATCAGCTTTTTAATTGAAGGATGGGCCACGCTAACCCCATTCTCGCAGAGCTACTCGAGCAGCAGGGAAAAGGTTGTGTTTCGGTGTGTGGTGAAAAGGGAATTCCTGTTGTCTTTTTCCCTTTTTGGATTACACATTCAGTGTTTCATTAAGTTGTTCTTTACATTTGATGCAGTTCCTTCTATTTACTTTAGTCAGAGGTAACGGTACTTTATTAGAAAGGTAACAGTAGCAAATTCTGAAAGACGTGATTCCTATAAAAAGAATAAACCTGAGCCATTTGCCAGAGCTGCAGAAAGGGACAATCCAATGAGATTTTTAAAAGTGTAGACTCTAGCTGAGGAATCCACTGATAAGAAAATTGCATTTATGTAATGCTTTATATTTTTGAAGACTTCTGACATGTCTATATTAATTTTGGCTTTGAAAGCATCCTGTACAAATATTTCCTCTTTTGCTGTTAGATGAACATAACAAAAGAAAAGAAAACAGTTTTCTTTGGTGGTTAGTTTGTTATTTCACTCTAGCTTGAGTAATTTGTAATCCTAACGTGAGTTGTATGACAGTTCTTTGTGCTTAGTATTTTACACTAGCTGATGAAACTTTGACTCAGTGATAATAGATTAGCCTTAAATTAGCTTTTTTAAAACTCCAAAGTTGAAGATGTATGTGGATGTGTACATATACTTTGCATGTATTTATGCACATATATATATCTTTGCCTAGAGCTTGTCAGATTATACATAGAATTTCTACTAATAGTTTTAATAATGGGCAAGCAATATGTGATTGAAGTATTTATCTCATTTGATTAAATTTTTCTATGTTACTGAATTTTTTAAACAGGAAGTCAAATACTAAGTGGTATAGTTGGCTATTATTACAACTAAACAATTTGTTATATGGAGCTCATTATTTTTGAAAATAATGCATAGGTGGTGTAGTGAGATAGATATTACCAGCTACTGTTTAGTTAAAAATAAGTTGGTTCTTAGTCTTTGGTGTAAAATATTGTAGAGGAGGCCAAGTCATAGGGTGTAGGATGAAGAGTGAATTCCTGATGTTTCATGCTAACATACACTGTTATGCTTTCTTTAAAATAACTAAACTCAAAAGAAAACCTCTGAAGTGGCTTGCTGCTAATATATACATATATTGTTAAAAAAAGTATATTTTGATTTTCTTAATATTCTTGTTGACTTTTCTACAATACACATTTTTAGCTTGACTTAATAAAAATGCTAATTTTAACATGCATTTTTGTAAAATCCCTTTTTCAGTTAAACAGTAATGACTTTATGTTTAGTAATATCATCGAACCCATGAAAAGCCATACATCTTTAATGCCTTTTTTTCTGTCGTTTCTTGAGTGTGATGTTTGCTGTGTTTTCTAGCCCTGTCAGTTGACATGCGGGAATTTTAGGAACATCTGTATAATGAACTGTTTGATGGAGACTTCTGTCCACAGCTCTCCCAGCTTAAAGCAATAACTCTGTTACTTTTAAATTTTAATTAACCACTGTGTCCTTAAACCATCCTGGGATATGCAAACTTCTTTAAAAGGAGAATTGTATTAGAGGCCACTTTTTTTGAATCCTGTTTTGAAGTCTTGTGGACAAGTTAAATATTAATAGCTTTTATATAAGAATTGCCCCTCCCCCTTTTAGGAACTCCTGACTATGGACAAAACTTTTAAATTCCTCTGTGTCATTGGATTAAGAACTGGGATACATAGGCTTTCCAATTTAATTCATGGAGGAAAAGCCCCTACTTTATTTAGTTTTTCCGGTTGTGTGGATAAAGGAGAAGCTATAGCAATATCCTAATGCATCAGATTCACAGTACCAGTTAGGACATCTATTTCTCTTTACAATTTACTTCATGTTGTTAAATATGCTGTTATTTGAGATGCAAATAATTTAATTTTTTTCATTTAAAAATGAAACAAACACACAAACAAGGACAACAACAACAACAACAAAAAAAGAAATCTGAATTAAGAAACAATATATGGACAATTACCTCTCAAAAATTGCTTTCTTAATCAGATTTCTATTTTGCTGTCCATGTCATATTATAGATGGCAGAAGGACATATCTCAAGGCAAGCCACAGTACCTACCACGGTGTCAAGCCGACCGATTACTTCAAAGGAGAAGTCCACCCCTCCATCGGTCATTTCCTGGAGCACCTCCTCAACGGGTTTGCTGTAGTCTAGAGGGTTGATGCACTCAGTTGCACCCAGTTCTTTGGCCTTTGCAAACTTGTCTTTGTTGATGTCCACAGCAATGATCCTGGCTGCTCCAGCTGTTTTACAGCCAATGATGACAGACAGACCGACACCTCCAAGGCCAAACACAGCACAGCTGGATCCTGGGGTCACCTGTGTTTCAGAAAATATAAAGATGAATGGAACAGTGATTGGTAGGAAGTATTCCAGGCTGCCCAGGCAACTTCCTTTGTCCTCTCTCATCGCTACTCAGACTTCATTCCATCTGCTGGTGAAACCTCTTCTGGTCACAGTTGCTCAAAGGAGAGCATCATTGGTTCTCATAGTTTACGAAACGTTAGCCATATCTGGAGAATTTTCCTCCCATCTACCAATTAGTTGGATTATCTGCAGGAGCAACACCATTTATATTCCAATGGGAAAGCCAAGTTGACACCAGCTGGACTGGATGACCTTTGAACTAGACACAGAAATGATTTTAATCTTCAAGAGCCACACAATGGCATCTTACAACACACAAAAGCAATTTGTATAAATGAAACAAATGGTCAAGTTTACTCCAGGAGATTGAAATGAAATCGAGCTACCTTTCCATCATGATTCCTTGGGTCACTAACAGCCAGTTGTCACAAGCTGGGTAATTAGACCAGAAGAAGGCTGGCAAGCATTAAGAAGTCATTCCTGGCTTGAAGCAACAGGACGGTGAAACTAGGGAAACCCAGCATGGGCCAATGTAATCTTTGTGGGACTTTAAGGGCAATTTATTTATTTATTTATTTATTTATTTATTTATTTATTTATTTAATTTTAAATATTCATCCCAGTTCCCTCCATGTCCCTTCTTCCCTCTCTCTCTGCCACTCTCCCATGCCCCCTGACCACCCTCCTATCCCATTTCCCCACCCACTCCACATGTAGTCTGATGCCTTCCTGGAGGAGTCAAATAAATCTGTCAGGTCATTTGGTGTAGGACTAGGCCCTCCCTCCTGCTTCTAAGGACAAATTTTTAAAGAAGCAAATAAAAAGTACTAAAACAAATTTTCTCTTAGTGGTGTCTATTTTAAAATTCATCCATCAAATGTTCTTAATTACTATGGGGTACATCACTACGGCCTAACTTGCCTAGAAAAAAGCAAGACCTTTGATTGTGATAGAACTGATAGCCATAATGTACTCTTATCTCAGACTCAGCACACAATTTGAGAAAAGTTCTAGTTTATTTTTAATAACAGCAAGCAACCAAAATTTAGGCAGAAAGCTTCATCTTAGTGGATTTAGTTTCATAAAATCAAAGCTAATGCTAGATATTGCAACCTCTGGGAAGAAAATTATTTTTAAAAATTATTGCCTAAAATTATTGTCTGTAGTGAGTGTGTGCTTGCATACCTGTATGTGTGCATATTTGTGTAGTTTTGTCAGCAGGGAAGAAGAACAGGGATGTAAGAAATGCTTTGTTAAACTCTCTTGTGTCTTCTAGGATCTACTAGGTGGTGGTCCTGGTCCAGGGCTATGGAGTGAGGCTGGGAGAGAGCAAACCATTTGCTCTGACTGCATCAGTGCCTAACAGAATCCATCATGAATGATACAACAGAGTGTAGTGTCTTTCCAACTATAGAATGAGTGACTGTGTGTGTTCCCAGATCTAAAATATGCTGGTGATATAGAAAATAAACTTAGAATGTAATTATTGAACATTAAATATTTACTTTTTTATTAAATCACTATCAGCACAATTTTCATTATGCATTTAAATTCCTTTTGATCTTTTTTTTCTATTCATAATTTAATCAACACCATATACCTGTGAAAATGACATAGGAGAACACTAGAGTAATAGACCGATGTTTAAAAGGCTCTGCTAACAGCTTGCTTAGGAAATAATATATTACACAAAGCAGAGTTTGAGTTTAACAGCATACTAACCAGCTGTGTCAGAAACCATAAGCACAATTAAAGTCTAAGTTTGCTGGGAAAATGTTTCTGTTAAGGTTTGTTGACAATCCTCTTACAAAGGAGAAACCCCTGGCCACAGCTGGCTGTTAAAGACCGTGCCTCATCCTGGTTTCTTTCAAGGGACATCAGGCAGTTCAGAGAGGCTGCACAGGTCACAGTGCCTAAGTCCTGGCTCATCACTAAGCCTGGGTCTCTTTTCAGGAAAGTTCTACCATTCAGGCCGGTTGGTTTTAGGTAAAGGTGTTGGTCTGTATTTTTAAATACTAGCATTGGACTGAACCAAGCCCTCTGAGTGTGGGTTCCAGTTAGGAGGCCTGGTCAATCTATGGGGCCTCTGATTGTGGAACGGTATTTATTCCTAGTGCACTAATGGATTTTGGGAGCCCATTTTCTATGGAGGAATATTCTCTCAGCACAGATACATGGGGAGCGCCTATGCCTTCCCTGAAATGATGTGACAGACATTGATGATCCCCCATGGAAGGCCTCACCCTCCCTGGGGAGTGGATGAGGTGTGGGATGGTGGGGGTCAGTAGGGGCTTGGGAGGATGGGAGGGAGAGCAAACTGGGATTGATAGGTAAAATAAGATTGTTTCAAAAAAAGGTAAAATAAAAGATCCTTTTTCATGCAATTCTTCTTACTTGAGCTCTCTTTAGAGATAATAAGATGGCATCTCCACTTTATCAACCTACCTTATGTCCCAAATGACCAAGCTTGACAGTTTCTGACCCTTTAAAACACCTTTAGCTGCTCAAAGTGTATCTTGAGACTGAGACATAACAGAGCATTGCTGACAACAGCATATGTAATATGTTACAGCTCGAGATCTATATAAGTTTCACACAATTTCTATGAGAGAAGAGTTTCTCTTTGAACTATAGAGTGCATACTATTATGGAGCGTTTCTTGAGTGTGTGAAGTAAATCTCACTGGAGTGGGAGAGGCTTATTTCTCTTCTACAGAAACACCCTCCATGCCTTGAGCAATCGCTGCCCTTTTGGTCCTCCCAGTATGATGTACTTTATTCATAGGCCACTGGTCATCTCACCTTGGCGACTTTGACAGCAGAGCCATAGCCGGTTGAGAACCCACAGCCGATGAGGCAGACTTTCTCGAGTGGTGCAGCTGCATCGATTTTAGCCACTGCTCTCTCACCTGTCACAGTGTACTGGGAGAAGGTGCTGGTGTTAATGAAACTGTAGATTGATTTCCCCTTGCAGGTGAACCTGGTGGTGCCGTCCAGCAGAGTCCCTGAGAGTCTACCATATTGGACAGTAAAACAAAGACATAACAAGGCATGAGACAGAATAAAAGCAGTGTGCTGCCTAAGTGTGCAAGAAGACAATTAGAAACCTACTTGTTTTTTACACACATGTTGCTTTCTGGGTGCTTGCAAACCCTGCATTTTCCACACTGTGGAGAGAAGAGTGGGATGACTTTATCACCTGGAGGGGGAGCAACAAAATGACTTCAGTGTCTGTGCGGGAACTAATAAAGCAAGCACACGAGACCCACATGTACAGATGTGTGACTTTGAAAAGTCACCTAGTGATGGGACCTGACCACACTGTAATTCATGGGTCATTATCTCCCAGCCTTGCTATTCATCCAGGTTTATATGTGCCTGAAGATTCCCAAAGAGAAAGAGGAAATGTAAAAACAGCCATGTCCATCAATGAGCAGTTAACTTTTGTTGTGTGCCTCAGTTTCTCTTGGGGACTGTAGAGAGCTGCGAAGTGCCGCGCCTTAAAGATGGTGCTGGCTTCCGCCTTCCACCTCCCCAAGGGTGAGCGCTCTCTGGCGTAAACAAGCCCTTATTTGGTTAAGTCTGTTCAGCCTGTCTGCTTCCGTGTTAGAGTAGCCTATCTGCAGGGTCCACGTAGCTCACTGGGGTTGGTTAGCGCAAGGGTATTTAAGCCTATGCAGGGGTTCCCTGGGCTCCCGTGGGTCAGAAGAACATGTTTCAAGGATCCTGATTAAAACTTCATGAAGAAGATCTTCCCGGAGTGGCGTCGTCCTTGCTGGCAAGGGCAGGCGCAGCACAGGGGACTTTACACATATTAATCTAATCAAACTTGGATGTTCTCACTGCTAAGCATAAATATATACCTTAGTGGCAAGGAGTTGCCAACTTACTATAGTTGCCTATGATTACTACGTAATCATAGGATGCTGGAGAGATCTGACATTTAGTCTAATAGTTACAATAAAACTAAAATAACACCAAACACAACATAGGACATATTTTCTAATCATGATAAATTAAAATTGATTATAGCATAAAGTTAAAATGAGAACTTCAATAGCGAATTGTTTTTACTTTTAAAAAAGTTTTATATGGTTTTTATGTGCACGTGGGAGTATCCATGTGTTTATAATACATGTGTGGGTGCCCTTGGAAGCCAGCAGGGGGTTGGGTCCCCTAGATTTGGAGTTACAGATCATTGTGAATTGTCCAACTGGCATCTCTAACAGAACTGGATGTGTCTTTAATCACAGACTCATTTCTCCATCACCTAGGTTTTGGCTTTTCAAAGTGATTGTGCTCCTCTTAGTGTTAAATGAATACTTAAAATAATAATCCCAGCTGTCTTTGGAGGAAGCAATTAAAATGTCCCAAGAAGGGACAACTTACTTTGGAAATCTTAGTTCCTAACAATGAATTCTATATTTTCCCTATGAAATAAAAGGTAACTTCTGCTCTTTTAGATAATTATTATTGAATTATCATTTTTCTGCTATAGACAAAACATTCTGAGAAGTAAAGATTTATTTTTACTGCCAGTTTTTTTGTCAACTAAATGCAATTCCAAAGCTTGACTCAGGCCAGACAAGTCCTTTTCTTACCTTCTGATTATTTGGAATGAAAGCGATGTCTGAATCTACTAGCTGAAGTGATCGCCTTGGAGATGAACATAATGTTTGTTTTTCTAATGTGTGTGCTAGTTGTTATTGAACCACATAAATGGCTTGATTGTTATGTTTCATAGATAAAATGAATGTGATGTGACACATGGAGGATTTATTGTTAGTCACCCTTTCCCTCTGAAAATAAAACCATGAATATAGTGCTAAGTAATGTGCAATCTAGTACCTTCAGCTGCAATTAGTGGTAATAAAAAAGCATTTGAGTATGGAGGCTTTTGGCTAATGCTTTTCCCTCTGGAGTTTCCCCTTACATTTTATATTTCCTTTATTCAAGAAGAAAGCACATGTGGGAGAGGAGGAAGCCATCGTGTTGATGCAATGTAGTTAAAACTACTGATTCCTGCAAGTGAGTTAACCTGCCAAGGGGAGCCCTGCAAGGGAGGAACCCTGCGAGGGAGGTAAGCAGTGGGGTCTCTGAACTCAGCACAAACAGCTTCTGTACATCTAGACACTCGGACCCTGGGCCTGCATGTTTTGCCCTTGCCCCATGTTTAAGTCTTTTGTTTCTTGAAAGTCCTCGATACTCAGTGATACTAAAGAAGAAGTTCGCAGACTATGAATGACACACTTATGGTCACGATGCTTCCTCCCTCATTGTCACATTGGAGACCCTAACTTGATGCCTGTCATCTTCTATATAATAAATAGACGTTGAAAGGAAAAGATATGATTGAAAGTAGCAGGACTGAGGCATGTGCAGAGCAGGGGGAGAGAACCTTCTGTCACCTTCTGCCAGCTTTCATGTCTCCCACTGCCTAGGCGTCCTCCCTTGGCATCAAACCAAACCCAAGCCTCAAGGCAAGGGATTCTGTACCTGGTTTTACAGAAGTCACCCCTTCTCCCACGCTCTCCACAATACCGGCTCCCTCGTGGCCTAAAACTGCAGGAAGAGGTGTGACAAAGCTTCCATCAATCACATGATCGTCTGAGCGGCAGACCCCGGTGGCCACCATCTATAAATTAGACATGCAGTTCACTTAGCGAAATTCGCGACTGTGGGGTTTAACACGCTCTTCTGAATCTCTGCTTCCAATGAGTTCGCTAACATTCCCCATTGATTCCAAATTCAAAGATTCCACTAAGGTCCAAGATTTTTTTGTGTTTACACCTATCTTTTCCCAAAAAAAGCTTAAGCATCAATGATCATCTTGTGAGTAAGTGACCCTGAGATAAGTATTTTATACAGTATACAAAAGTACATGCTGGTTATGGAAACAGAAATAGAAAATGAACACCTAGAAATTACCTAATATTAATTGCTTTTTTGATATTAATTGCTTTTTGGAATCAAGATGCTTAGCACTTTACAAACACATAATATTGAAATTGATTTCAGGGATTATGTTAAACATGCTTTTAGTCACTTCAAACTTTTAGCAGTTTTTATCAATAGCTTGCCTTAGTAACAGATTTATTCATTGTTGGGGCAAGCCTCTTAAAGGAGCTGATAATGGAGGTTTGGAGGGGTCTCTGGAGTTTTCTGAGTTTTTCAAACCTAACTTTATAGATGGTCAAAGGGGGCGTTACCTTAATGCGAACTTCATGGGCCTTGGGTGGTGCGACTTCTATGTCCTCGATGGAGAAGGGCTTGTGAGTGTCCCATAGCACAGCTGCTTTGCACTTGATTACCTGGGAG
This sequence comes from Cricetiscus sungorus, assembly GCA_030556225.1. Taxonomy (NCBI): domain Eukaryota; kingdom Metazoa; phylum Chordata; class Mammalia; order Rodentia; family Cricetidae; genus Cricetiscus; species Cricetiscus sungorus. Next base: position 39,956,591 of record JANBXA010000141.1, on the reverse strand, counting down.
ATAAGGGGTTACTTTATCTTTGCTGCAGAATTTTCTTTGTCCCATCAGGTCCCTACATTCTTCTCAGCCAAAAATAAACACACAGAGAAGCTGTATCAATTACTAGGCTGTTGACTGGAGGCTTGGCTTTTTATTGACTAACTCTCTCTTAATCATTAACCTGTAACTAATCTATGTATGTCTACATGGTCTTGGCTTACTCCGTGGAGAATGCTACTTCTCTGTGGTCTACATGGCAACTCCCTTTGGTGGGCTTCCTCTGCCTACCTTTCCCAAAATTCTCATCCACTAACCCGGCCTACCTTCATCCATCTACTCACCAAACACTGTTTTATTCATCAACCAATAATATATATACACACACACACACACACACACACAAACACACACACAGAAGGACATCCACCATCACATCTCTAAGGAGATCTCTGTTCCATGAGATCTATCCTGGGATCTGCCACTCACTGTTTCCTAGAAACAGATTCTTCTCATTTACAAAGACCTAAAAGACCCTTAAAAATGGTGACACCTTAGCCCAAGACCAGGAAAATTCAACTAAATGTAATGGACCTAGATGAGTTGGAGTATGCTCTTTCAGGCCATGCTTGTACTATTTTTTTTTCCTCTTGATAGTTACTGTTACGGTTCTATACAGAGATTGCTTGACCAAAATCATTGGATATACGTTTAATTCTAAATGATAATTATTAATATATTTTTGAATGCTGAATATGGACCCCAGAACTTTGTTCATTCAGGCAAGTACTCTTTCATAGATTTAGCCATTAGCATTTGAATTTCTGAGACAATATGCTAATAATCAGCCCAGGCCAACCTTGAACTTGGAACCTGTCTGTCTTGGCCATCCTAGTGCTGCTATTTCAGAGATGTTCTACTATACCTGGCTATAATATTATTTTGCTGTTCTAGGCGATATGAACACAAACCAGTGATCACCAAAGTGCTTTTATTGACCTTGTACCTGAGAGCCTGGGATTCACACTGGTCCCTCAATTCTTGTTTGGGTGATATAATTTGGTTAACACTTAACTTTTAAAGTCATTCCTTTTTCCTAACTACTTTTCTTTGAGATGTACTAAGCAATCTTATTCATAATCATAATATGAATCAGAATAAAAATACTGACAGCTGGCCCCGTCAGTGACTCTCAACTTATCCTTTCAATATGAATGGCGCCGCCACACTATGTATGCTGAAGCCTCAGCACATTACAAAACCCAGTCTCACTGTGAGCTTTTGGAATTTTACCCACTCTTAAGATAACACCTGAGCCAACAGAGTCATAGGCTTTTATAATTAAGCAATGAGACAATATAAATCAGTTAGTATTAATGAATGACTGCGTGTGTGTCCTGTTCCCATATAAATCTGAGCAAGGATCTGTGGCTTGTGGAAACTTAGTACCGTGTGTGTATTCATAGGGTTGACAGGTTTTATTAGGTTTAGAGACTGTTGAACAGAATTTCTAGTAATTTTGTGAGCTTTCCAAATCCCAATTGCACAGTAATATAATCTTACTGCGGACGATCCTAGTGCTTTGAAATCAATCCACCTTTTGTCAGAAATTTATCTAAAGTTTACAGAGACAGTTCTACTAAGTTTCCAGAGTCAAATCCTGTTATGAAACTCTAGTCAGACTTAATGTCGCTGTCTTCATATAAAAATGTAGGATTATAAAGACTAGCACACTATTGGTACCTTGATATAAACAGAGACTTTCCATAAAACATCTTTTTAAAACTTCCTATTTACAAAGTAGTCACAGTTGGCTGAGAAGAAATTCCCCCTACTGCAAAGTTAGTGAGGAAGTGAAGATGCCCCCAGACCTGGTTTCTATGACTCTTGTTAAAGATATTTAGTAGTAGTCTAGTTGCACTGTAGCCCAATGCATATGTTGTACTGTAACACACATTTCATATTGCATTTCAGTGCATGCTGTTTATATTGCTAAGTTAGCGTTCTCCATCTTTTACATATTAGTGAGAACATATTTCTAACAGTAAGATTTTTTTCTTACTTTTCCAGCTGTGCTCATGCTGTCTGTCCTTGCTGCTGTCCGTAGACTGATGGGTCCCTGTAGGCTCCTTCCCTCCTCCAGTGCACCAGGCCAAGTTTGTACACAAATTTTGTTAGCTGTGATGTCAGTTGATTGCACATATGATCTGACCATTTAGGACACTCCCGTATGTTTATTCTTGTTGCAAGTTAAGTAGGAACAAAGGACACTGGTCTATCAAGGAAACTTTGCTCTGGGGATGTGCTGTTGGGCACATTTTGTTTTCATTAGGTTAAACAATTCCTTTCTCTTTATTCTTCCCCTTTCTCCATCCACTTTTTCCCTTTCTCAGTCAGGCTAGAGCTCTGTTTTCATTTACTTAAATGAAGCTGTAACTTAAAGTCCACATGGTGCTTAGTAAGGAGGAGAGCGCATGGAGTAAGGCAGAACGAGCAGATGGTCACAGCTTCAGGGAGGAAGATTTGGGCTCCATTCCTCTTCAAAGAAAGCACCCCAGGCACAGCAAAGATGCTGAGGCCCCTGGTATTTCTTCAGCACACAATCCTGGTTAGCGCTGACCAAGAGCCTGTGGCGCGCATGGAGGTAGCAGTCATGAGTAAGAGATGGACTCCAGTCCTGCCAAGAGACAGCAGCTGCAACATGTCCTCTTCCTTCTAGCTGAGAGAACTTGGACATATCGAAAACTCTTTGCCATAGTTTCCCTCTCTGTAAAATAAGGATGAACCAGAGTGTCATCAGAGACTGCCATGACCAAGTGAAACAGTAAGCACATGTCTTATCATGGATCTACATAGGTGGTGAATTACAGATACAACCATTGTGCATGAAAATAAACTCGCAGTGCACTGGAGGAGAAGGGTACACAGGTGTGTGTGCTCATCACTATGTAGTCAGTGCTAGGACAGAAAGCCTGGTTCTGACTGAGGACTCAGAGCAGGCTTGTACAGAGCATCGACAGGAGATATCCAAAGAATGATTGCTTTGGCAAATGAGCAAAAGTCACCGAAGACATGTCAATTGTCCTTTGTTTAATGTCATGGTCTTGGGAACTAGAAGATGCATTTGATGTCTATTGAATATCAAGTGTTCTACCAATGTTAGCAATACAGAGTACATACCACTCATTATATAAACATAGGTAGGTAACACATATTCATAAGCATACGAATACTTTTCTAGGGTTGACAAAGAAACTATAATGGTTTCTGTGTCCAGTTTTAATTATTCATTGTAGAGTGTCAACCAGAGGTCACATGATCTAACATTTTCCAGAGAATGGCTATCACACTCCCCACTCATATTTGTTTACAAGGTCTGTTGCCTGAGCATGCTCCAATGAGTCAACTGGGTTACCCGAGTAGGGGCCTGAGGATTGAGAAAAGTCAGATAAAAGAAACAGAGATAGAAAGGCAGGATAGATTTGGTAGTACTGACCAGTCCATGCGCTTCAGCACACCGGATAGTCCCAAGTTTAATGTAGACCTTGGTTATATACAGACTAGAGGAAAAGCACAACATTATCAACTGTCTACCTCCCTGCACTGTCCTTGAATCCCGGAGAAACCAAGCGGGTGCTTCTAGCAACAAGCAGCTTTATTCCCTATCTCTATGTGCCTAGAGCTGGCATCAGTAGCTCATTAGAGAGATAATATACTCTATCCCATGGGCTTAGTCAGAACTTTTCAATGGCTCTCAATGAGACTGGACCAAATAAGCTTGAATTCTAATGTCTTGTAAGTCAGAATAGACTCCAGATGGAAACTGAGTCATTTGTGGGATCCCACGGTCTGTACCGTAGCCAGGCCTCCCACTAGGTTCAAGGCCCAACACCTATGAGAGTCCCATTAAATTATTGGGTTCACAGAGTAATGGAAACACATGGTTTAGCTATGAAGCACAGATTTGTATGGAGCTAATGAGTGTCCATTGTGCTCCCAACGCTCTACTGGGAGTTTTTCCTACAGTGTTACCTGACTTTAAGAACAACGTTACAGGAAGGTTTTCTCAACCAATTTTACAGATGAGGTAAAAGAAGTATTGAGATTCACTAATGCCTTTTCTAAGACTTCAAGAACAGAACGATGGGCAGGCTGCTGTTAAGGAGAGTTTTATGCTGTGAACGCAGTAGGCAGATAGACCATTAGAACATTGAAGGATGAGAACGTTGACGGACGTTGGACCCTGAATTTTGACCAACTGGTGTTAAGGACAATTAATCTTCCCTCCCTCCTTTTCTCCCTTTCTCCCTCTATTCTTCCCTCCCTCCTTCCCTCCCTCCTTCCCTCCCTCATTCCCTCCCTTCTTCCCTCCTTCATTCCCTCCCTTCTTCTCTCCTTCCCTTCCTCCCTCCCTCCCTCTCTCCCTGCATCCATACTCCTCGCCTGCTTTCTCTCCTCACCTCTGAATGAACATTGGTGGTAATTCTTTTTATTAGAGTCTGTCATTCAGGTGGGTCAGATGTCCAATTTGGATTTGATGTCTAGTTCTGTCACCTTCAGGTAAAACAATATTATTTGGTTTTTGATACCTAATAGTCCCAAAAACATACTTACAAGTAACATTATATGGACTCAGAAGTTATAGTTAGGAATTTAACTATGTGTGTGTGTGTGTTCTGTGGAGTATTTATTTAATCATGCAATTATTTGTTGCTTATGTGTAAGTGTGTAAAATGTGTTGTACTTGTTTACATTGCAAAATATTTGTTAAACTATGTGAAGATGTCTAAGGGAGTTTATTGGTCTAATAAAAATAGAATTGAGCCAGAATTTAATATATATAAAATATGAATCCATAATGACAAACAGAGAAAATAAAGAAATCAGTAAAAGCAAAGACAGTTCTCATGAAAAATAATTCTAATGGAAAAATCTCTTACCAGTCAGTCCTATCATTAAAACACAGTAATACAAACATCAGTCTAGAAACGAAGAAAGGGAACCATACATACATGTACCAGATATGCTAAAACACCAGTGGCATTTACCAAGAACTTTATTTATACTGACGAACTTAGCAGATTAAATGAAGAAAGCAAATATTGATGCTAAAAGTTGGTCTCTGGTCAAAACGAACCAAAACAAAACAAAATCTGGTGAACTCTGTGGCTAATTAAAACATTTAATGTTTATTTCAAGATTTATACAAAGTCAATTACTTGCCAGGCTGTTAAGAGTTGTAGTTCTAGAAATCTCTCAAAAAATAAACCGATTTTATCAATTTTTGAAACAGAGTGATTATTTAATCCTCCCAAATTATTTGTTTATGTCAGAATTGGTAGCTGAGATAACTCAGATACCTCAGAGGAAACCTCAAGATTTTGTGAACATAGAAACAAAATCTTAAATCAAGTACTGACAACTCAGACTGGACAATATATAAAAGAATGTATTTATCACCCAGTCAAATCTACATGGGGAATGCAAAGCCTAATTAGTGTTCAAGTAATGTAATTCAAAACAGAATGCATGTAACAACACATAACAAAACCGAGGCAAGATGCATATGGTTATCCTCATAGATGAAAGTAGACTTTGTAAAAATCTAATTTCCATGCATGATTATAAAATTTAAACTGAGAAAAACCTAAAGCTATCAACAAAGTTTATATTAAATAATTCAGTGCCTGTGTTTGGCACTAAGATGAGAAATTCCACTCTCAGAAGGTTGGAGTTTACTCAGTGAAGGCGTTCAAATGAGTATACTAGAGTACGATAGAGCAGCAGATGAAACAGAAAACAATAAGTCAGGAAAACTAAGGATGCCCTTCTGACAGATGATGTCATTGTGATGCACTGAGGGTATGAAGTTGCCTTTCTCTTTTATTTGCCTTTTTATATTTGTTTATTTCTTACATGCCAATCCAAGTTCCTCCTTCCTCCTTTCCTCTCTATCTTTCTCTATCCTTTCCTCCACTTCCCCCTCCTCCTATCTGCTCCAAGGAAAGTGTAAGGCCCCCCATAGGATGTCTACTAAGTCAGTCCCATCATCCAGTTGAGGCAGGACCAATGCATCTCTCCATTCCTGCACCCCTGTGTCTAGGCTAGGCAAGGTCTCTCCATATAGAATGTCCTCCATTTATAAAGTTAGTGCATTAATGTTAGGTCTTGTACCCACTGTCAGTGTCCTCATATATTGTGCTAGTCACACCATTGTTACCTGTATTAAGGGAGTCTAGTTCTGTCTTATGCTGGTTCCTCATTTCTGAGTCAGTGATCTCTCACTAGCTCGGGTCAGCTGATTCTGTGGATTTTCCCCCATCTAGATCTTGACTCCTTTGTTCATATTGTACTCCAGGAGCTTGGCCCATTGTTTAATTTTGGATTTCTGCATCTGCTTCCATCTGTTTCTGGAAGAGGTTTGAAGCTTCTCTGGAGTTATGTTTTGTATGCTGGGTATCTTTTGCTTTACGTCTGGTATCTATTAAGAGGTAATACATACTATATATGTCTTTCTGGTGGGGTTACCTCACTCAGGATGGTTTCTTTCTAGTTCTGCCCATTTGCCTGAGAATTTTAGGATGTTATTGTTTATTATCCCTGAGTAGTACTTCATTGTGTAAATTTTCTTTATCCATTCTTCAGTTGAGGTGCACCTAGGCTGTTTCCAAGATCTGGCTATTACAAATAATGTTGCTATGAACATAGTTGAGCAATTGTCTATTAAGAGCAGTTTCCCGCCAGCCGGGTCCCATTTCAAATGTCCTTGTTGTGTGAATGTGCCCCCTTCAGGTATATGCCCAACAATAGTATTGCAGGGTCTAATTTTCTGAGCAGCAATGGAGGAGTGTTACCCTTTCTCTCATCCTCTCGAGCAAAATCTGTCATTGGTGTTTTTGATTTTAGCCATTTTGATTGGTGTAAGATGGAATCTCAGAGTAGGTTTGATTTGCATTTCCATGGTGCCTAGGGATGTTATGCATTTCCTTAACTGTCTTTCTGCCATTTGAAATTATTCTCTTGAGAATTCTCTATTTAGATCTATACCACATTTTTTAATTGGATAATTTGGTGCTTTGATTTCTAGTTCCTTGACTTCCTTGTATATTTTGGAGATCAGTCCTCTATCAGATGTGGGGTTGGTGAAGAACTTTTCTTATTCTGTAGGAAGCCATTTTTGTTTTGTTGACAGTTTTCTTTGCTTTCCAGAAGCTTCTCAGTTTCAGGAGGTCCCATTTATTAATTGTTGATCTCAGAGTCTGTGCACTATGTATTCCAATGTGTTTCTCACTTTCTCTTCTATGAGATTCAGTTTGGATGGATTTGTATTGAGGTCTGTGATCCATTTGGACTTGAGTTCTGTGCATGCCAATAGATATGGGTCTATTTGCATTCTTCTATAAGTTGACAGCCAGTTATTCCAGCACCATACTTTCTTTTTTCCTTTTTATATTTTTAGATTCTTGGTCAAAATTTAGGTGTTCCTAGGTGTGTGGGTTGATATCAGAGTCTTAGATATTATTCCATTGATCTACCTCTCTGCTTTTATGACTATACCCATTACTATAGCCCTTGAGTAGACCTTGAAGTGATGGATGGTGAGGGATGGTGATACCCCCAGATGATCCTTTATTGTACAGGGTTTTTGTTGATGGTGGTTTTGTTTTGTTTTGTTTGCTATCCTGATTTTTTTTCTCCAGATGAAGTAATTTGCTCTTTCAAGGTCTGTGAAGTTGTCCTGGGATTTTGCTAGGAATTGCATTGAATCTGTAGATTACTTTTAGTATGATTTTCATTTTTACTATGTTGATCCTTCCTATTCAAGAGCATGGGAAATCTTTCCATTTTCTTTTCTTGCTTTTTCTTGGTATTCTTTAAGGGATTTGTTGACATCTTCCAATATTTTGTTTGTCTGTTCCTCCATTTCTTCAAGAGAATTTTCATTTCCTCTTGAAGAGTCCTAATCATCTTCATAAAGTTATTTAAAAATCATTTTCTTCTACTTTATCTGTGTTTGGATGTTCAGGACTTACTGGTATAGCACCACTAGTTTCTAGTGGTGCCATATTGTTCTTTATATTGTTGAGCGTGTTCTTACCTTGTTGTTTACCCATCTCTTCCTCCAATCAGTATAAGTGGAGCTTTTAATTCAGAGGTTCTCTCTTTCTTCAATTGGTAAAGTTGGGAGCTGTGGCTGTGTTGACTGCTCCTCCAGAGACAAGTAAAGCAGAGTTTCTGGAGAATGCTCCTCCTGGTGGAAATGAGCCCCATGCTCAGGTCGTCACTCCTTGATGTGCATGTGGGGCTACAGCTCCAGTGGATACTCCTCCCATTGCAGATGTAGATGGGCTGAGTCGATGTAGTAGCAGGTTATCACCCACCTAGAAATGACAGTGGATGCTGGCTGGGACACAGGAGATCTTTCCCATAAGAACTTTTTGTGGTATAGTTTCTGGAAGCTACTGCTATAAAGCACTGCTTTTGCTTCACACGGTGATTACTCCTCACTCTATAAGGCAATGATTGGCTGTTCTCTGTAACTATTGACTGTGTGGTACATTTTACACAGAAAAACAAAACTAATAGGCACTTGTGGAAATGCAAAGTGGTTCAATTACATTAGAAAATGGCCTTTCTATTTTTTTAATAAACAACGAAAACATGTCTGGAGTACTTACAGTGATTATTGCAAATGACATGCACATTCTCTTGGGCAGGTATAAATATTTTTAATAAATCCAGTGCACTTCCATCTAGGAAAAACTAGTAAACAATTTATATCTCAAAAATATTGTTGTACAGTGGAGAGCTTATGATTATTTCTAGAATATTTCATGTAATCCTTTGAAACTATTATCAAACTATTATTGATCCTGGGTAACTAGAGCTATGGAGGCAAGACCCAGGGTTAGGCAGTAGGGTGGGATAGAGTAGAAGGGCTTCATGTAAAATTATAGAATGGGCTCGGCAAGCTGGATCAGTCAGTCAAAGAGCTTGCTACCAATTTTGACAACCCAAGCTAAGTCCGTGGGACCCACATGTAGAGAAGAGAGACCAGGCCCTTTCAAGATGTTCTCTTTCTCCCTCTCCATTTCTATTTCTCTCAACACACACACACACACACACACACACACACACACACACACACACACACATGCTTCAGTCAAGCAACAAAATTTTAGATTACATAAAGCCGCCTGAGAGAAGAAGGCAAATCTAAATTGTATTGGAATGCCTATGTAAACAGATGACCCACAAGGGCTACAAGGGAACTTCGGTGAGGGAGTGGTTGGAACACAGTGTCTTGTTTGTGGATGGTGAATAGTATTGTGGTCGAGGTTCACCGAATTGTGTGATAAAAATGAGTATATTTCTGTGGAGAGTTGATTAAAGTTGAGTGGAAGTAAATTAAAAATTAAGTTATCATTCAGATGCAAAGCTCAGAGCCCCCAGGCTTGGATTTCACCCATCGTTCAGTTTTACATTCCTTGAAATGGAAATGTTCAAGCTATAGGACAGAGCGTAATGTGGTAAGATGAAGAGCCCCGGGCCCCATATTTTCCTATTATTTACACTTATTTGAATATTTAATGGAAAATACTTTTGAACTGTTTATGTGCAATGCAGCACTTTACTGTTACTCTATTGGTGTTTGCTATCTTAAAGCCTGAGTCTACTGGAAAGAAATGCCAAGTCCTGAAGTTGTTGGACTGTTCCTTCCTTCACCATTCATTCCTTATCCACACTTTCCTCTCCTACTCAGATCCCAGACAAGCCATCCCAGGATATTTACTTTAACACCACAGTGAACAACACACTTACTCTGAAACAATAGAGATCTAGTTTGATGCTACAGATACAGTGAAGGTAGCCATAGTCCCTGGCTGTGGGACTGTGCAGTCCAGGTGTGGGGTGAATCACAACCAAGACTTACATAAGCATGACCTTTCATGTTCTCTGTTTTGCTACCACCGAAAGGGCAATTTCTCAATATTTGTTATCAGAGTAAAAAACTTAGCATTGCTTGCTTGGATGAACTCTTCCACAGCTGCGGATCAGGACTCTAGGATTGTCATATAGCATGCGATCCAGGCTATTAAACAAATTCTCCCAATGCCTGATATTTCCCATTAAGTGACTAAGTAAAAAACAAGAAGATCCCCTAACAATAGAAGAAATTCATATGTATACCCTACTTACAATTTGACAGAAAGCGGTAAGTCAGTATTATGGTACATTTCATGTGATCTTACACAAAATATTTCACCTGTTTTCTGCAGCTGTCAGCTCCCACATTACTGCAACTTTATCCAAAACCACTCCAATGCAATTGCCACTTTCAAATCATTTAGCAAATACTTAAGAGAACAGCTAACAGTAAGTCAATGTATAACATGGGTTGTCAATGTCTAATGGGCTTTGATTCCCTCAATTTCAGCTACAGACTGTAATTCCCACTGGATTCTACCAATCTTACAAAAGGCACTGTCTCCAACCTTTGCACTTCTAACACTAGGGTTTTCAGAACCACAAAGATACAAGCATTTAGTAACTGCTTTATTGTGTCGTGCTTTTTGGTGATAGCACTAAAATAGTCCATAGCCATACAACGGCTAGTGGTAGTTAAGCAACATCAAGTTAGTTCTGTCAGCTTGGAGCTTTCTGTCAAGGAAGTCTTAGGGCCGGATGGTGTCACTGTCATGCACAAGTGTAGCTCTAGGAAATGGAAAGCAGGAAATTGGCAAATTAGAGGCCAGTGTGTGATAGACCTTACCACACACAAACAAGAAAAGCAATGGTAATGCATACACTAAACAAACACTTTATGTTGGGCTCTTTATCTTTAGAATGAAGTTTCCTGGTTGCCTTGATCGTCTTCCAGAGCATCAGTTGAAGGGGCACCTGGGAACATCTGCAGGAAGCTGCTTTCCTTCCCTGTGTTTTCATGGTTATGGTGCTGATTCTCAGTGCCTAGAGCCTTCCCTGCTGGGACTCAGGAGCTGATACCGCTAAATTTTAGATAGTCTCAGATACCTAAATTGATCCAGTGAGAGGAACAGATTTATAATTCAGAGTAATATGATACACAGACAACATACTTTTGACAATTTCCTCCGGTGTCTTAAACACCTGGGGCAGTTAATATTATTTTGATGATTATTTGGCCCAAGGATTAAAAACAGCAAAATAAAGCAACTAAAAACATTCACTGACAACAGCAGTTAAAATGCACGATGTATTTCAGTTGGCATTTGAAACTTTCATGTTGTTCTTCTGAACTTTCTTTATGAGGTGTTGGTGTTCTACTCACAAGTCCCACTGTAGCAGATGAGACCCAACTGTTGCACTTAGGAAGTTCCCTTCAGTACCTTCACTATTTTCAAACGAGGTCCCTTTGGGAATCAGCCTGCTCTGAACATCTCCTTCTTCATAGGAATGCAAAGCTGCATGGGAATATCTGGGACGTTTTTACTTTTTATATTGATTTTCACAAAGATTGGATCATAGGACATATTATTCTGTACCTGGCCATATGTGGTTGGGGAAGCATCCTACCAGATGCAGTTTGTTCTGTTTGTAGATTGGCGTACTTCCAGATGTGAAGTTAGAATTCCTTATTCTCTTAGTTAAAGTGGCCAAGGATTCCTCTTACTGTATAAGAGGAGAGCTTTGTCCTTTTATCTGTTTATACAGATGCCTTATTTCCCAAGTGTAATATTGTTGGTGTAATAGACATTATTTTACATTTTAATAAATGTGGCTACATGGCTGCCAGGAACCTGCGATGATTAACTTGACTATGGGGAACACGTGATATAGGATGAGTAGAGAGATAGCCCTGTACATATTTTGTAGTTGATCATTGCTTAGGCTTAGAACCATGGCATGTGCTTCTTACATACTGATTTCTCTTCTCAAAGTTTCTGTTATTGTATATTCTATTGAATTTTTCCTAAATAAGGAAGCATGTGGACACTAAAGAGAGTAATTCTTTACCCATCACATATGGTACAAATACTTTTTTGTACATTTTTTTTATTGTTCCTGACCCTCCTTATTGCTTCCTTTGTCTTTTTTTCCTCTATTGTTTTTTTGTGAGGTAGAATCTTGCTATATAGTCTATCATTGCCCCAAATTTGGGACCCTTTTGTCTTTACCTTCTGAATCCTGGAATAACAGCTATATGCTACATCATCTGGTTGCTTGTTTTTTATACCAAAATTTGAATTTTGTCAGAATTTGACAAGCAGGGTTATACAAAGGAAGTTTATGAAACTATTAAACCCAATCTCCCACTTTGAGTACATCACAAATTGAATCGAATCAAAGCAATACATATTCAAACTATGAACATTTTTTTGTATCCCACACCTCTATGTCTGTCCCTCCTATTACATTGTTTCAGAACCCTTGCAGTGACCTGAGTTCCAACCAAACTGGGAACATCAATTCAGAACTAACTAGTAGATTCTAGATTGGAAAAAAATAAACGTATATATTTATGTGTGCAGATATATATGTATACATATATATAAACATATATATTTGTATAACCTATTTAAACCATTCTCCTCATAGTGATAATTGAGTTGCATCATGTTTCCATGAAAGACACTCAAAGGAAAGGCACTCAAGTTGCTGTTAATCACATTTTGTAATAGACTGTGAACTTGATAGCAAAGATTTCCTCACATAGAGTGCTATAGTAATGTGATTGTGTGTTGCCCAAATTCTTATGTTGATGCCTAATTTGCAGCATGGGAGTATTTGAGGTTGAGGTCTTTGGGAGGAACTTCAGCACTCCTGAGTGGAGCTGTACCCTTACAAAATGTGTGAAGACAACTGGTCCCTAGGCTAAGAAGGAAGGAAGAAAAAGTATCTATGTGCACATAAAGAAGCTAGAGCTTGGCAGACATGAGTTCTGATGATATCTTAAACCTAGTGTGTAGAATGGTGAGAGATAAATGCCTTTCTTGACCCTACAACACCATAAGGCAATGATTGGTTGTTCTCCGTATCCATTGACTCTGTGGTACCTTTTACACAGGGAAACAAAATTAATATGCACTTGAAAAAAATATTCCATACAATTAATCCCTTGCAGTTGTCTTTATGTTTCAAGTTTTGATCTTTATAAATTTAACTTTTCTGTGTAAACATGGATAATTGGTAAGAAAAATCTTCATGGCACAGACAGTAAGGAGACTATGGGTGGGGGGGGGAATGTCTCTTAGGAAAGGAGCTTTACCTGTGGGAAGGCACAGAAGAATGATGGCACAATGCTATCTGCTAATCCATTTAAACCAGACAGTAATGAAGATCTAATTTTGACAGAGTTCCATATTCTAGATAAATGTAAAATTATTTACCTCTACTTTGAATAGTTCCATAACAGGTTTTAAATATAGGATTCAACCAACAATTTTTAGTTATCAAAATAAGGTCAGAGCAGCTCCATTTTCAAGTGAGGCCAGAGATATCTGTCCCCTTCTCAAAGAACAACAAGGAGTAAATGTCAGTCAACTTAGTTCTCCTTGTTCTTAGCTCTGGATTTGGTACAGACAATTCCAATTGAACAATGTACAGGTATTTAAATGCATCAATAAAATTGCCAAACCTGATTACTAGGTCTCATTACTTGTCTTCTCCTTTCTTCTTATGAGGGTTTATGTTCCTCTAGCTTTCAACTATTCCATTTTTCCTGAAGCTTAGAAGAAAACTTCATTTTTAAAGTTATTTCCAAGAGTTTTCCGGCCCCTTTCCTGCAATGTGTCATCACGTATGTGACATCTGTTATTCAACTTTACAACCAACAGAGAATCTCTTTGTTTCACTTTTTTTATATTACTTTAAGGCAGCTTGATATCTGTTTGTTACCAGCATCTTTGTAACAAGTGTCTTTAAATACCATATTTAGAGGGCTCAGCCTGTAAAGTGGTAACTGTGGAAGCATGGGGACTTGAGTTCAGATCCCCAGCAACAATGGAAAAGTTGCCTTTGGCTGGGATGATTGAAAGAGGTTCTTGGACTTGTGTGTGTGTGTGTGTGTGTGTGTGTGTACCCACATATACATGCTTATGTTGGCTAGTTTCATGCCAGCTTGACTTAAGATAGAGTCATTTGGGAAGAGGGGCATTCTATTGAGACTATGCCCCCATAAGACTGGCTTGTGGTGCATTTTCTTAGTGATTGATGTGGGAAGTTCCAGCCCATTGTAGATGGTGCCATTCCTGGGTTTTTGGTCCTGGGCGCTATAAAAATGTCAACTGAGCAAGCCATGGTGAGCAAGGCGGTGACCAGTATTCCTCTATGGTCTCTGTATCAGCTCCAGGTCCCTGCCCTGTTTGAGGTCCTGCCCTGCCTTCCTCTGTGATTTGGAACTGTGAGCTGAAAAAGTCCTTCCTCACCAAGTGCTTTTTGTCATGGTGTTTGATCACAGCAGTAGAAACCCTAAGATAATACACACGTGTGTAACAACAATAATTAAAGAGGAGTCATAATTTTGGGAGAAGGGAACACAGGAGGAGTTGAGAGGTGAGGGATGGGTGGTAATGACATAGAAGTATTCATATATCAGTGAATGAAGATACCCAGCACTCATCTCCAACTGCACACACACACACACACACACACACACACACACACACACACACACACACACACTGTATATCTAGTGATCTGTCTGATCAGCTTTGATACTTAAATGATACTGTGTTACTGACAGGCTGGAAAGTTGAAGGAGCAGCCTGAGGTGAAGAAACCAGTTCTGTTTGTCTCCCTAAGTTTGGGCTGACTTAGTCATGTGAGATGTTGAGAAACCAGCGGGCTTTCTTTATGAGGGAACCAGTGCCGGGCACACTCTTTTATGACCCTGACTCAAGTGAAAGAAATGAGCAAGCCAAGTCCACATATATGTTCATACATGTGCACACCTTTCTCAGAAGTCAACGTACCTGTCCCCACAAATTCACATGCATTTCCAAAGTCAACATACTTGTTCATTCAAGTGCCCACACGTCTCCAAAGTCAACATACCTGTTACACAGGGACACATAGCTCTCTAAAAAGAGTGTTTGAATTTAGCTAAACTTCCCCCGTCCTGTTGTCATTGTTATCACACAAACGTCTTCTTTTATTGTGATCCACTTGAGTAGTGTTAGGTAATTGACAGCATTTAAAGTATAGGTATAATGATGATACATTTAAAGGGAAATCTCAGTATGGTTATGACAGCACAGGGAACAGAATGACTGATACATGGACATAGGAAATTATCAAATTATCTGTCTTCAGGTCTGGAATAGCATTCTTGGAACTGTGGCCTGGCTCTCGAGTCCTGTCCTATAGCAGCCTACTTGTTAAACACCACAAGTATAACTTGCAGCCCAGCCATCTCATACTATTACTGGAGTTCTGACTCAGAATTTCAGACTTGCTCTTATTTAAGATGGCAGTTCCATGTTCCCTGACAAGCTGAGCTTTTACTCCATCCTCACATATTTCATGAAGAAGAAAGTACAGACATTGGAAAGTGTGGCTGGAAGGCTGAGCACACAGATCATCCTGTGTGCACCTGCACAGAAAGATCTCTCTGCTCCATTGAGTTCTAGTGACTGTGGATTCCAGAGAGAAAAGCATGAAGATGTCACAAGATGTACTGTTCCCAGCAGGAAAGATGACCTAGGTCCTGCAAATCAGAAGGAAGACTGGTACCCATCAGATCCCCAGCTGAGGTGTGATAGCTCTCGCTTGGGGTTGAAAACACTTCCACAGAAAATCCAGTTTCGCGTGGAATGCTTGCATGAGTACTTTATTGTCAGTTTCTCTAAGGAACAAAATCAATGCCGTGATGTGACAGGTGCTGTGATTCAGTGCGGTGGAGGCGTCAGCAGAAGGAAGGTGTCAGTGTGGTCTCAGAATGTCAGGACAGTGCGGATACTGAAATATAAAACATAAGATGTTGTTTCCACATTCTCACGACGCAAGTCCCCATGGGAGTGAATAAAGCATGTGTCACGAGTCTCAGTGAAAATCCAGCCAGGTTCCCAACCATTCCATGCTCGTCCCTGTGACCAAGGTCAAGTCTATAAATGGGAAATCCACCTTTTCTCATCTCTCTTGCCTTCTCGCTGGCTCTAAACTCACACAGAACATCTAACTATGGCTGCCATTTAGATTTTGGTTCATAGTTAGCATTCTTAAATAATATAAATCCTGCAAGCCTGGTGTAAGACATGCCACAGTGGGCAATAACAGGCATTTATTCTTACTGCTTGCTGCTTATGACAGAGTTTGTTAAAACCTTTTAGGCCTTGTTTCATTTAAGCTTCATTCTAACCATCAGCACTATAAGGTAGGCTATCATATTTTGTCCATTTTAGAAATGTGAAAACTGAGGCTTAGGTTTGTGAATTGCCCATCTGGTGACAAGAGCCAAGGACCACAATTTGTTCTTAACCCATTTCTCAAGGATTTCTGTTCCCCATTTCCCCTGTTATTAAAATAATATTTTCCCCACCGGTCCCCTATGAATATATTGTTAAAGCTTACCTCTTTCCCCCACGAAGCAGCTCAAATCCTTCATTTATTTTTTCAAAAGGTAAAACATGGGTAATTAATGGTTCCAGTGGAAACTTCTTAGCCATAAAATCAGCCACAAGTTTGGGGACGGCGTCTTTACTCTTATACCCTGGAAGGAGAGCAGCATCACTGTGAGATGCAGTCACAGCAGGCAGGGGAGTTAGACAGGAGACTTCCCAAGGCAGCCAGGGGTCCTAAGAGTGCAGGAGTCCAGAGGCTCAAACTCCTCCTGCCCTGCACTAACATTCTCATGATGTCACCTGATAGACAGGGCCTCTGGCCAATGAGGGCCCCTCATTAGTTATTCCAAGGGTGTAGAGAGCTGCGAAGTGCTGCGCCTTAAAGATGGCGCTGGCTTCCACCTTCCACCTCCCCAAGGGTGAGCTCTCTCTGGTGTAAACAAGCCCTTATTTGGTTAAGTCTGTTCAGCCTGTCTGCTTCCTCCTTAGAACAGCCTATCTGCAGGGTCCAAGTAGCTCACTGGGGTTGGTTAGCGCAAGGGGATTTAAGCCTGTGCAGGGGTCTCCCAGGCCCCCACGGGTCAGAAGAACATGTTCAAAGATCCTGATTAAAACTGCATGAAGAAGATCTTCCTGGAGTCGCGTCTTCCTTGCTGGCAGGGGTAGGCATGCCATACACAAGGGAAAGTACATTGCGGATGTTTATACTCAGAGAAGGGGGCTGTCCAGATTTAGGTAATGAACATAGGCATAGACTCTGCCTTGGGTTTTCTGCATCCTATGAGGCATTTTGGGGCTTCTCAAAGACACAAGAGGAAGCAGCCAGAAAAGCCCTGGCTGGTTTGTGGAGACACAGAGAAGTCTGCCTTGGGATTTCCTGAATCAGTTCTTGATTCACTATAGAGAGAACAGTGATTTTCATGCTTTTAAACCAAGTCGCCTTCTAGCCTTCT
This sequence comes from Cricetiscus sungorus, assembly GCA_030556225.1. Classification (NCBI taxonomy): domain Eukaryota; kingdom Metazoa; phylum Chordata; class Mammalia; order Rodentia; family Cricetidae; genus Cricetiscus; species Cricetiscus sungorus. Next base: position 39,939,121 of record JANBXA010000141.1, on the reverse strand, counting down.
ATTTTCTTAACTTTTCTGTTTAAAGGGAATAAATTCTGAAACAAGTTAAGAATTTTACCCTGTAAGCTGGAGAGGTAACTCAGTTAATAAAGTTATTCCTTGCTTGATTTCTGATATAATATTTTAATTGATTATCTGGGAATTTTCCACAATGCTCTCTGATCTCATTCACAGAATGAATCCCATCACACTCCCTTCCCAGTCATCCCTGCTTCAGCCCAGAATGCTGTGACCTCTCCCAAGGGAAAATATACCCAGTCCAATGTGCATTCACTGGAGCATGCTCAGACTCCCAGTGGCCAGCCTGTTAAAGAAACTGAGTCCTTCTCCACCCCTACCCCACCAGAAGACACCAACTGTGCTGAATGTCAGCATCCATGGAACAATTGTTAGGAGTTCTTTTCAACACCTTCCAATGTCTGGACTGTTTATGGGAGGGGGCAGGGGCTGGGGGAAATGTCTCAAAAGCTGAGTCTTATCTTTAGAAATAAAAAACAAAACAAATATATAAAAAATCCAATAAGAATAAACAGTTGGTTCAGTACTAGGGGAGCTTGTAATTCCAAGTCTGGAGAGAGAGGAACTGGTAGATTCCTGGGACTGGCTGGCCAGGACGTCTAGCCTGACTGTGACCCTCAGACCACTGTGACTCTCTGTCTCAAAAAACAAGACTTCTGGCTGGTAAGTAAGGACATCAAATATCCTCTGACCTCCAAACACATCCATCCACATGTCCACCATGGCACACAAGAAAGCACGCAAAACTTGGTCCTTAGCCATAAATACTTACCACCAAATATTGCTCCTTTCCAGGTTCGACCCCCCAACAGCAACATGGGGTTCACCGAGAGGTTTTGGGCATTAGGAGGCACCCCTATAATGACACTTACACCACATGCTGCATGGCAACTTTCTAGGGCAGACATCTGGAATAAAACAATATTAAAGTGAATTCTCTTGTTACATCTACTGATGATACACAGTTTTAGGTCATATGAATTAATATGTGGAAACCTTTTGTGAATGAAAGAGTGAATGAATGAATTCAAGTGTAATTCTCCCTTACAAACTAATAAAGAAACAAGCCTCATTGTGACCTTGGAAAGTCTGGGTTTAACAAGGAGAATATTGTTTCCTTATCACATTACTCTCAGGCAATCCATGAATAGGTTAATTCTCTTTTCATTTGTTCTTTAATTATAATTTTGAAGCTCCTACTCTGAGCCAGAAATTTCGATAATGAAGATGTAATGATGACAACATCAAAAGTTCTTATCCATTTGTCAAGCTCCAGTTTTAATAAGTCTCTACTCTGGTGCTCATATCAAGAACAGGCATGCATTATTTGGTTATGACTCCAGAGTTTTCATTTGGTTTGATGTTATTCTGTTATCTGTAGAGACCCATCTTTCAGTTGGGTTTTTTAAAACATCAATAGTAGAAAATGATTTCGAACCCTCCAAGATTCATGATGACTGTCTTTTGATTTTTGACATTTAGGGAAAAAAATGTCCTCAGAACATGTGGGTATCAGACCTTTGGATCTTCAAATCAACTGACAACCCAGTTGAAGATGAGCAAATAGGGAAAACAGAGAGTGAAGCACAGAAGACTTATGGCCCTGGGAAAAGCCAGAACCCTCTGTCCAAAGAAGATCCTTTCATGGATCTTCTATCATCTATGATATCTTCTCTCATTTCAAGACTGATAAAAAGATCACTCTCAGTACCATAGCCATTCTTTTAATGAACTCTGCCAAGGCTTTCTGGAGAATCTCAGTAATAGTGATTTGTCTCTTGTTGGGTGAGATGTAACTGGAGAATTATTCTTTATAAATGAATAGTACTTGCAACTATTTCAAAGTAATATCATGTATATTTTAAAAACACAAGCATTGTAAAGTTAGTAATACTATTTTTTTTATCATTATCCCCAGCCCACCTTAACTTAGTGCTTAACACACGGCAGGTGGCTCTATGGTAAATATGTTATATGCATTATGTCTTGTAGATTACAAACAAGCCTATAAAATAAGAATCTCTTCAAATTAGGGGGTATAGAGGAATCTGTGAATTCTAATATAGATACTCCAACATGTATATGTGGGTGCTTGTCAGTGCCCGGCACTGTGCCGTCCCTGTGTTGAAACACAGTGTTCTATTAAAACAGTCACTCCTCTACATGTTTTATGCTAATAAAATAGTACTTGGTCCCAAATTATTCAGTATTCCTTTTGGCAATATGATGAAACTTAAAAATGCTTTTTGGAATATTTAATTTCAAATATTATATAATATTAAGGACATTGAAGGAAAACATGTAAAAATTCTGTGTAAGACCAGAATTTATGTTTGAGTTTGCTTCATGAATTGATTTTGACTGAAAAAACTCCATTGAAAGTTTCCCTCTGTTACAGGAGGAGAATTACTTGGCACAAGTTTGTAGAACTGACAAAATGAGAGTTGACCATAACACAGAATTAAGAAATCTGAGTAACAAACATGAGATGGACAATTACCACTCAAATACAGCTTTCTGCAACAGATTTCTACTTTGCTGTCCATGTCATATTATAGATGGCAGAAGGACAGATTTCAAGGCATGCCACAGTACCTACCATGGTGTCAAGCCGACCGACTACTTCAAAGGAGAAGTCCACCCCTCCATCGGTCATTTCCTGGAGCACCTCCTCAATGGGTTTGTTGTAGTCTAGAGGGTTGATGCACTCAGTTGCACCCAGTTCTTTGGCCTTTGCAAACTTGTCTTTATTTGTGTCCACACCGATGATCCTGGCTGCTCCAGCTGTTTTACAGCCAATGATGACAGACAGACCGACACCTCCAAGGCCAAACACAGCACAGCTGGATCCTGGAGTCACCTGTGTTTCAGAAAATATAAAGATGAATGGAACAGTGATTGGTAGGATGTATTCCAGGCTGCCCAGGCAACTTCCTTTGTCCTCTCTCATGGCTACTCAGACTTCATTCCATCTGCTGGTGAAACCTCTTCTGGTCACAGTTGCCCAAAGGGATCCATCTTTGCTTCTCAAAATTTGCTCATTTTTAGCCATATCTGGAGAGGTCCCCCCATGGTCCACTAAAAGCTTCTACTGATTAGTCTAATTCTCTGCAGGAGGTACCCCATTTCTATTCCAATGGGAAACCCCAGTGAACACCAGCTGTACTAGATGAACTTTGAACCTGACACAGGAATGACTTTAATCTCTAAGAGCCACACAACAACATCTTACACATACACAAAAGCAGTTTGTATAATTGAAACAAATGATGAAGGTTACTCTGATCTCACTGGGTCACTAACAGTTGTCCCAAGCAGGGTAATTAGAACAGAAGGTGGCGGGAATGCATTTGAGAAGCCATTTCTGGCTTAAAGCAACAGGAACTTGGATATGAAACTTTAAGGAAATGCAGCATGAGCCAATGTGACTTTAAAGGTGAATATTTAAAGAAGCAAATGAAAAGTATTGAAACAAAAGTTGGTCTGTAGAATGATTCAAATCCATGATCAGCGGAACCCATGGCTTGCACACAAGCTCACTCAGTCCTCCTGTAGAAGCAGATTAGCAACTGAACAAAGACTAACTACATTTAGGACAAAAGGCACAAAATCTGGAAAAAGCAGAATCTTCATTGCTTTGATAAACTTCGGGTTATTTGGTAAACACAATCAATCACCTGTTCCCAATATTCTCACTTCCATTTTTCCTTAGTGTTGTCTATGTTATTATTCATTCATCATATGTTCTTAAGTGGTGTTCTTAAGCACATCACTACTTTCTACCTTGCCTAGAAAAAAGCAACACCTTTGATTGTGATGGAACTTATAGCAATAACATACTCTCGTTTCAGACTCAGCAGAAAATTTGAGAGAAGTTCTAATCTCTCCTTTCCTAATATCAAGCAATAAAAGTTTAGGCAAACAGCTTTATCTCTCTGGATCTTTGTGTCATAAAATGAAGATACTAATCTATTTCACCTAACATTTATAAATTCAAGTGAGTGTGTGCATACATGTGTGGATGTGTGTGAGGTTATGTCCACAGGGAAGAAGACATAGGGATGAAGTATTGGTGTCTTCTAGGATAGTCTCAGAGTGTGGCCATGCTCCAGGATCATGGAGTAATAACCCTGGGAGAGAGCAAATGTATAGGATTAGCAACTACATGAGTTCCAGCTCTAATATTTGTCAGTGATGTGGGAAAAAATGTAGAATGCAATTACTGAACATAAAATATTTACTTTCTCTTAACCCAGTATCAGCATAATTTTCATCTGAAATAAGCAGGTGAATTTCCTTCATGGGTTTAAAGTCCTCTTGGGCTTATTTTCTATTAATAATTTAATTAACACCATAAAGCTGTGAAAATGATGTAGGGGAATCCTAGAGTAATAGACCAATGTTTTAAAGGCTCTCCAACAAACTTGCTTAGGAAATAATATATGATACAAACTAGAATTCAGCTAAAGAATTACTGTCTTTAACACCACCGTAGGCAGCACACTAAGCAGCTGTGTCAGAAACTGTAGGGAAATGTGTACCTCTACCACAATTAAAGTCTAGGTTTGCTGCGAAAATGTTTCTGTCAAGGTTTGTTGACAATCCTCCTGACAAAGGAGTCACCCCTGGCCACAGCTGGCTGTTAAAGACCGTGCCTCATCCTGGTGTCTTTCAAGGGACATCAGGCAGTCCGGAGAGGCTGCACTGGTCACAGTGCCACAGTGCTTGGTTCATCACTAAGCCTGGGTCTCTTTTCAGGAAAGTTCCACGATGCAGGCAGGTTGGCTTCGGGTAACAGCACTGGTCTGTATTTTAAAACACCTGTAAAGTGCTGTGCAGTTCTCCTGGCATTGGCTTTCTTTAGAGATAATTGTGATGGCATCTCCACTTTATCAACCTCCCGTTTGTCCCAAATGACCAAGCTTGGCTGTTTCTGATTCTTTAAAACATGTTTAGTTGCTCAAAGTGTGTCTTGGGACTGGGACATAACAGAGCATTGCAGACTACAGCATAAGTAGTATATTGTAGCTCAAGACCCATGTAAGTTTAAAATAATTTCTATGAGAGGCCAGTTTCTCTTTGGGAACTAGCCAGAACTGGATGCATACTGTCATGGAGCTTTTTTCAGTGTGTGGAGTGAATTCTTTCTGCAGTTGGAGAGGCTTTTTCTCTTCTACAGAAACACACTCTGATGGTGTTAAGCAATTGCTGCCCTTTTTCTCCCCACGCTATGCACACAGGCTGGTACACGGGTGCTGTGAGCCTTTATCATGTATTACAGAAGAAGCAGTTAATACTCTAGGTGCCAACTTCAGATTATTTGTTACTATGAGTGTATATAAAATATATACTGGGTGCTTTGTATCCTCAAATGTTCCCCAGAGAAAGGAATTCCTTCCCCCTAGGGCATCAGCAGTAAGAGCTACATCCTCCAGATCACATACTACCTAGGCTAAGGTTTCCCTTTGATATAGAGCTTGAATGAATTAATAGTATGTACTGTAAGTCACATCCCCCTGAGACTTAAGTTTGTCAAAATGTTTTGCAAGTCATATCCAGGGCAATAGACTTGAGGCACCTGCTTTTCCCATGATCATACCTGCCTTCCTGGCTCTGAGAGATGAGTTATAAATGTGCCTGAGGACATAGAAGGCCTATGTGAGAGGAAAAGGCCTCAGCAGAACTTTTAGAAGAAGGCACTTTTGAAGACTTTTTAGAAAGAACTTTAGAGAATTTTAAAAGAAATTTTCAAGAGAACATTAAGAGATGTTTTGGAGTAAGAACTTTTGAGGAGAGAGCTTTTAGAGAGAAATCTTAAGAGAGCTTTTGAGATGGAAATTTGGGAAGAGCATTGTCTTGAAGAAAAGAGAGCCATGAGAGGACTGCATGTGTGAACCAGTTTATTTCCCTCTAACCCTCAGACTCCTTTTAGAAAAACCCTACCTGCCTGCTGTCTAGTCCCTAGCATGAACCCTGGAAGATCATGGAGGCTGGAAGTTGAATGTTCTCATTACATGAGCCACTGTCCATCTTACCTTGGCAAACTTGACAGCAGAGCCATAGCCAGTTGTGAAACCGCAGCCAATGAGGCAGACTTTCTCGAGTGGTGCAGCTGCATCGATTTTAGCCACTGCCATCTCATCTAACACAGTGTACTGGGAGTAAGTGCTGGTGCTGAGGAAGTTGTGGAGTGACTTCCCCTTGCAGGTGAACCTGGTGGTGCCATCCAGCAAAGTGCCCCGAGGCTCTGCCAAACTACAGTGAAACACAGGCATACCAAGGATATGAGTCAGAACAAAACCAGTGGGCAGCCCAATTGTGCAAGAAGACGATAAGAAACATACTCATTTTTTACACACAAGTTGCTTTCCGGGTGCTTGCAAACCCTGCATTTTCCACACTGTGGAGAGAAGAGTGGGATGACTTTATCACCTGGAGGGGGAACAACAAAATGACTTCAGTGTCTGTGCGGGAACTAATAAAGCAAGCACACGAGACCCACATGTACAGATGTGTGACTTTGAAAAGTCACCTAGTGATGGGACCTGACCACACTGTAATTCATGGGTCATTATCTCCCAGCCTTGCTATTCATCCAGGTTTATATGTGCCTGAAGATTCCCAAAGAGAAAGAGGAAATGTAAAAACAGCCATGTCCATCAATCAGCAGTTAACTTTTGTTGTGAGCCTCAGTTTCTCTTGGGGGCTTTGCACTTATTAATCTAATCAAATCTTGGATATCCTCACTCCTAAGTATAAATATATACCTTAGTGGAAATGAGTTGCCAAATTACTATGTTAGCATAGGATGTTGGAGAGATCTGACATTTTGTCTAATAGTTACAATAAAACTAAAATAACACCAAACGCAACATAGGACATATTGTATAATAAACATAAAACAAGTTAAACATGATCATATGATAAAATTGAAATAAGTATTTTGATGACTGTTTTTTCTACTTCTAAAATGATTTATTTTGATTTATGTTCATGTGGGAGTATCCATGTGTGAATGCCATTTGTGTGTGAGTGCAGGGGACATTGGGTTCCATAGGGCTGAAGTTACAGGTCATTGTGAATTGTCCAGCTGGGTGTTGTAGAAGAACAGGATGTGACTTTAATCACAGGGTCATTTCTCCATCGCCCAGCGTTCAACTTTTCAAAGTGATTGTGCTTCTCTTAGTATTAAAAGAATACTTAGAACAATAATCCTAGTTATCTTCTGAGGAAGCATAATAAAATTTGACAAGGCAGTGATTACTTACTACAGAAATCTCAGTTTTTAATAATGAAATGAATGTCGACTTTGGCTTTTTGTTGAATTATGTCTCCCACTGCCTCATCTTCCTCTATTAGGAATGACACTTTTGGCATCAGAACCAAAACCCAAGGGTAGAGGATTCTGTACCTGGTTTTACAGAAGTCACCCCTTCTCCGACGCTCTCCACAATACCAGCTCCCTCGTGGCCTAAAACTATGGGAAGAGGTGTGACAAAGTTTCCAGTAGCTGCGTGATCGTCTGTGCGGCAGATCCCCGTGGCCACCATCTATAAATTAGACAAAGAGTTCACTCAGGGAGGTTCCAGAGTGAGGGGTTCTAAGGTGAACCTGTGCTTCTAAGGAGTTTGCTAACATTCCCCATTGCTTCCAGATTCAAAGACTTGATTAGGTCTAAGATTTTTCCTGTGCTTTCTTCTTTCTTTTCCCAATTAAATAGCTTAAACGTCAATGATCATCGGAGTGAGTTACCATAAAATATGTATTTTATACAATATACAATAGTGCATGCTGTTTTATGTAAATAGAAATGAGCACCAAGAAACTACCTAATATGAATTGCTTTCTGAAATCAAGATATTTAGCTATTTATAAAAAAATAAACCCATTAAATTGTTTTCAGGGATTATGGTAATCATGCTTTTTAGTCACTTCATACTTTTAGCAGTTTTTATCAATAGCTTGCCTTAGTAACAGATTTATTCATTGTCAGGACAAGCTTCTTAAAGGGGCTGTTAATGGAGTTTTGGATGGGTCTCTGGAGTTTTCTGAGTTTTTCAAACCTAACTTTATAGATGGTCAAAGGGGGCGTTACCTTAACTCGAACTTCATTGGCCTTGGGTGGTGCGACTTCTATTTCCTCGATGGAGAAGGGCTTGTGAGTTTCCCATAGCACAGCTGCTTTGCACTTGATTACCTGGGAGATAAAGGGTTACTTCATCTCCAAGAGATCACAGCCCCATGAGATCTGTCCCAGGGTCTGCCACCCATTGTTACATACAAACAGACATTTCTCATTGACACTAAAAAACATTAAAATTTGGTGACTCTGTAGCTCAAGTTCAGGAAAATTCAACTAAATGTAATGCCCCTGTGCGAATTGGTGTAAGCTCCTCAGGCCCTGTTTACACCATTTCCCTTGATTATCACTGGTACTGTTCTGCAAGAGGTTGTTTGGCCAAAATCATTGGGTGTATGTTTAATTCTAAGTGATAATTACTAATGTATTTGTGTAGTGCTGGGGATAGAACCCAGAACTTTGTGCATTCAGACAAGTACTCTCAGCTGGGGGCTGAGAAGAATTCTAATAAGCAGCCCTGGCTGGCTTTGAACTAGTCTTGGCTTTCCTAGTTCTGGGAATTCAGAGATGTTCTACCATATATGACTACATTATTATTTTACTGTTTTAGGCAATATGAACACAAACCAGTGATCACCACAGTGCTGTTATTGACCTTGTACCTGAGAGCCTGGGATTCGCTGGCCCCTCAATTCTTACTTGGTTGATATAATTGGGTTTCCACTAAACTGTTTCAGTCATTCTTTTTCCTAACTACTTTTGTAAACATAACCATCCTAAACATAACCACAATGTGAACTGGAATAAAAATACTGACAACTGGTCCCTTCTCTGATTCTCAACCCATCCTTAACCCATCCTTTCAATATGAATGTTACCACACTGTGCATGCAGAAGCCTCTGCACATTCCAACACCCAGTTCTCACTGTGAGCTTTGGGACTTTGACCACTCCTAAAATAGCACCTGTGCCGATAGAAACACAGGCTTTTATAATTAAGCAATGAGACATCACAAATCAGTTATTATGAATGACTGCATGTGTGTTCCGGTACAATATACACATTGAACTAGGGGCTGTGGCTTGTGGAAACTCAGTACCATACGTGTATATTCCTTGTGTTGCAGTTTTTCTTAGGATTAGAGACTGTTTTATAGAATTTCTAGAAGTTTTGTGAGCTGTCCAAATCCCAATTGCACAGTAATGTAATCTTACTGTGGACGATCCTAATGCTTTCAAATCAATCCACCTCTTGTCAGAAATTTATCTAAAGGTTACAGGGACAGTTCTACTGAATTCCTGGAGTCAAATCCTGTTATGAAGCTGTCTTCATATAAAATTATATGATTACAAAGACTAGCACGTTATTGGTGTCTTAATATAAACAGACTTTCAATAAAACATCTTTTTTAAACTTCCTATTTACAAAGTAGTCACAGTTGGCTAAGAATAAATTCCTCCTACTACAAAGTTAATGCGGAAGCAATGGCATTCCCAGATGTAGAGTCTATGTATTCTTTTTATTTATTTCAAATATTTATAGTATCCCCTCCTACATCACATAATCTTTTAAATTTATTAAAGAAATAAATTTGTCTTAAATATAAAATATCTTGTTATTGTGATATTATAAACTATAATTTTTAAAACTTTAATTAAATAACAAATTAAATTCTCACTATGATACTCTGAAAATACTATTTTTAATTTACAATTAAATTTTTTCTTACTTTTCCAGCCGTACTCATGCTGTCTGTCGTTCTGCTGGCTGGAGATTGATGTTTCTCTGTAGGCCAAGAATACACAAGAATTTTGTTAGCTGTGGTGTCAGCAGAGTGCATTTGTGATCTGGCCCTTTATGACATGCCCATCGGTTTATTCTCCCTGCTAATTAAGTGGAAAGAAAGGGCCCAGTCCTGTCAAGAAACCTTTGCTCTGGGGATGTGCTGTTGAGCACATTTTTGTTTTCATTATGTTCAATACTTCTTTTCTCTTCAATCTCCCCCTCTCCCATTCTACTCTTTTTTTTATCAGCTGTGAACTGTTTTCTTTGGCTTAAGAGAAGCTGTAACTTAAAGCCCACATGGTGCCTGTTAAGGAGAAGAGGGCATGGAGTAGGGCAGATGGAGTAGACAGGGCTTCAGTGAGGAAGATTTGGCCTCCATTCCTCTTCAAAGAAAGCACGTCCAGGCACAGCAAAGATGCTGAAGCCCCTGGTATCTCTGCAGCACACAATCCTGGTTACCACTGACCAAGAGCCTGTGGCAGGCATGGAGGTAGCAATTATGAGTAAGAGATGGACTCCAGTCCTGCCAAGAGACAGCAGCTGCAACATGTCCTCTTCCTTCTAGCTGAGAGAACTTGAACATATCTAATGCTCTTTGCCATAGCTTTCTTCTCTGTAAGATAAGGATGAACCAGAGTGTCATCAGAGACTGCCATGACCAAGTGAAACAGTAAGCACATATGGATCTACATGAATTACAGCTACACTGGAGGAAAAAGGTACATAGGTATATGTGCTCATCAGCTATGTAGTCAGTGCTAGGAGAGAAAGCCTGGTTCTTATTGAGGACTCAGAGCAGACTTGTAGAGAGCATGGACTTGAGTTATTTGCTGTGGCAAATGGGCAAAAAGTCACTTAAGATATGTCCATTGTCTTTTATTTAATGTCATGGGCTTGGGAATTAGAACACACATTTGATGTCTATTGAATAATAAGTATTCTACTAATGTTAGCAGAACATAGTACTCATTATATAAACATAGGCAGGCAATGCATATACATAAGCATATATCCACTTCTGCAGGGTTGTCAAAAAAACAATAATGTATATGTCTATGTCTAGGTCACATGATCTAATCAGACACCTCTTTCAAAGTATAGCTTTTACCCTCACCATTTGTATTTACCCTCACCATATAGACAATGGTCTATATGGTAGCCCAAATTCACAGTAGGTCTAACGTTAAACACCTTTAAGAGTCTGAGTGTATTATTCAGTTTACACAGTAATGAAAGTACATGGTTTAGCTATGAAGCATGGATCTGTAAGTAGCTAGTATCTATTATGCTCCCAAAACTCTAGTGGCAGTTTTTCGTACATTATTGCATGATCTTAAGGGCAACATTATAGAGAAGGTTTTCTCAGTTTACAGATGAGGTAAGAGAAGTATTGAGATCCAGTAATGCCCTTTCTAAGACTTCAGGAACGGTCCTATGGGCAGGCCGGTGTTAAGGAATTTTCTGTTATGAACACAGTAGTCAGATCACAAGAACATCAGGGGACAGTGGACCCTGGATTTTGAACAACTGATCCTAAGGATAATTCATATTCCCTTCCTCTCTACCATGTCATCATGTCACTGTATACGATCGCAGAACTCACCTCAAGGGAAATGAGAGTTCATTCTGGAGCCACGTGTTAGTATTGGCATAGGCTGGGAGTACAGATATAGATTAGCCAAAATTCTATGTTCCATCATAATAGCAGAATTGTGAAGTTGTTATGGAAACAGAACAAAGTGCAAATCAAAACACTTTTCAAATACATTGGTGGGGTAGGTCAGTCAGTGGGGTTGAGGACCTATAGGTGTCAGATGTGATCTGATGATGTTCTTAGGTTTTGGGTTGATGGAAGATAGGCTCTGTTTGTATATTCCAAAAGCATTTACCCACTAGTCACAAGAAGTCACAGACACAGGTGGGCAATAAATGGCCATTTAAAGGGAAAAGATAGCCCAGGATAATGTGGCTCTGGTGCTGACTATTCCAGCCTCTCCACAATCTGTACGATGATCAGTGCAGACCTGGCTTCTATGGGGGGTCTTCAGGTACCACCTGTAGTGAGATATTCACCTTTTCCACACCTGTGGCTTAGACCACTCCCATTGGGGATGACGGGGTGGGGGCTCTTGCTTGCAGGTACTGGAAGGATTAGGATCCTGTGGAACCCACCGTGTTCATCTGCCTATGTTGTTATTTCTCCCTGAATAAACATCTATCAGCCTAATTGTTTATCCTGATCCTTATTAAACTGCAATATCTGGTGTCAGAAGAGGGATTCAGATTTTCACTGGACCTGGCTTTGCATTTGCGCAGCCTGGCGCCCACCCTGCTTGTGTATTTCCCGCAGCCCTAGTCCTGTGGTCCCAGCAATTACATAGGCTCCTTTTACTTATTCGTTTAACAAAATCTCGCTTGCCATAGTTTGTTAAGAGCTATTCTGCAGGGACCAAGATGAGAAGGATCATCTGCAGCCAGACACTATTTGGTGGTTATGGCTGGAGGTGTTGAGACCTACAACTAAAAGTACCAAAGTTCCAGGACAGCAGAATTACACCTAAGGTAATTGCAACATTCTTTGCAATTTAAGTTGATATAATATCTGAGATTAATTGTCCCAAAGCTATAGTGGATAATCTTACAATGCAGGACTTTAGGAATTCTTTTACTTCTTGTATAGAAGGAATTTTAACAGAAGAAAATCATGACTTAACCAATATATACATTTTTTCTTGTAATAGCAATGGGTTTCATCATTATTATGATATTTTTAAAGAAATGGTTTGAGATTAGAGCAAACAATAAGGAACTTGTGAAAACCATAAGAGAGTTAGTAACAAGGATTCAAAATGTAGAAAATGACAACAGAGAGCTAAGAAACAGAATGCAGAATATTGAAAATGATAATGGAGAGTTGAAAATTAGAACACAAAACATAGAATCCTTAGGAAAAAAGGTTCAGAATATTGAAAATGACAATGGAAAGCTTAAAATTAGAACACAAAACATCGAATTCTTAGAAAAAAGGTTCAGAATATTGAAAGTGACAATGGAGAGCTTAAAATTAGAATGCAAAACATAAAATGTTTAGAGGAAAAGGTTCAGAATATTGAAGATGGCAATAAAGAGCTGACAAGTAGAATGCAAAACATGGAACATAAAAATGACCAACTAGAAAACAGAATTTGTTTCATAGCCGATACCTCAACAACCAAAATGGAAACAATGCAATGCATTAACAAGCTAGCAGAAACAGCTCGTTCCTGGTTGGACGAATCTACTAATAAGGTTAAAAAACTGGAACATCAGATGGAAAGACTAGCAGATAGAATCTGTTCCATGTTTGAGGATAATGGCAAGTGAGTGGATAGAACATTGTTTCTGGTAGGCAGTTTACATGACATTCAGATTATATCTAAGGATGAGAATATTAAAAACATGGAATCATTTGTAGTTGGAGAAAGTAAGAAACTGACTGATGCAATGAAAATGAAGTCTCTAGAAAGTTATATGGTTCAAGAAGTTCAGACACTCAAAGAAACAATGCTGAATAGATTTCAGGCCTTAGAAGACCATCGATCTGACACATCAGAAGGAGAACTACAGGGAACAATAGTTCTACAGGGCATGAAAGAGACTTAAAATTTTCTACACCATTTAAGGTCAGTGGTTTTTTCCCTGTATCTGTTAGTGAAAAACCAGAAATGAAAAAACACCCAAAAGGTGGTGTTGCTTATCAGTGGGAACCAATAAGTATGAAAGATTTAAAAGGTATAAAGGAAGCAGTAGTCTCTTATGGCATGCACTCACCATATGTGAAGCAATTAATAGAATCATGGGCAAGGTAACCCCTAAGGATTTGGATCAATTAATACCAGCTGTCCTTGAAAATTCTCAATTAGAATGGAGGGCTTTATGGAGAGAGGAAGCAAAAGATCTTGAACTTCAGGGCTTAAAGAAAGGTTATAAAGCTCCCCAAGATAAAATTTTTGGTGAGGGTATTTATGCTGACCCAGAAACCCAAGCTGCCTATGATGAACAAATCTTGTATCTATGCAGTACAGCAGCTCTGAATGCTTGGGATAAGGTTCATGAACTAGGGGAGAGGATAGAATCCTATACCAAGATAAGGCAAGGACCAAGAGAACATTTTAGTGTGTTTCTAGAAAGATTGTCTAGAGCAGTGAAATTAGAGGTAGCAGACATAGATTCTAGGTGAATACTCATAGAATCATTAGCTTATGAGAATGCGAACCCTCAATGCAAACAAGTGCTTTGGCCTTTAAAAATTCGATCAGCACCTTTAGATGAATAGGTTCTATATACAGACAACATTGAATATAATGACAATAGCACTGAAGCTTGGGTAGGAGAGGCCATATCTAAAGGTCTGAGAAGACATCAAGATAACAGAGATCCTAACTATGGGGACATAGCAGCTTGGCTAGGAGAAGCCATCTCCAAAGGTTTGAAGAGATATAAAAATGTCAGATGTTTTAACTGTGGTAGGATAGGACATCTAAAAAGAAATTGTAGGCAAATTATTTCTAGAAATAACACTCCCAGGAATGAATTGAATAGAAAGCCTCAGCCTTCTGGGTTATGTAGAAGGTGTGGCAAAGGCCGACACTGGACCAATGAATGTAGATCGACCAGAGACAAGCAAGGAAACCCTTTACCATCGGGAAACTCCTTGGGGGGGCCTCTCGAAGGCCCCCATGTCAAAGGTGGTCTGGACATTTCCAGTCACAGTGGAGGACAATCTCCCACAGGACAATTAGAAAATCCAGTGCCTATCGTAAAAACTCATACCCCTCTGGATGACATACTAGTGATGGAATTTGAATCATGAGAAAAGGAAACAAAAAGTGTATATTTTGGTAAACCTCCATAAATAGTCATAGGCCTAGATTGATAGTTAAAATGAATAACAGACTGTTTGAAAAGTTACTGGAAACGAGGGCTGATGTAACTATCATAAATGAGAAATCCTGGCCTCCTAGATGGCCCCTACAAGAGGTAAATGTTCAATTCTTAGGGATTGGAACCCTGCCTAAGGTAAAACAGCATGAGATGGATTGAACATATAGGACCAGAAGGACAGAGAGGAAGGTTGAGACCATGTGGCCAATATAGCAATAAATCTATGGGGTCATGATCTATTACAGCAATGGAATACACAGATTAACATTCCTCCAGTATTAGATAGGAACCATAAACAACCTCATGATTGTGGAAAAAAATGTTATAAAGTACTATACAAGACAGACACCAAACATCCAGGCTGTACAAAAACAGAATGCAAGTGCTGAACAGAGGAACGAAAAGCCCTACTCTTAAAATGGTTAACAGAGGAACCTTTCTGGGTAGGGCAATGGCCTATGACCTCTGAGAAGTTAGAAGCTTTAGAAAACCTAGTACAGGAACAGCTAAATGCTGGACATATCGAGGAATCAACCAGGCCTTGGAATTCTCCTGTATTTGTTATCAAAAAGAAATCTGGTAAATGGATAATGCTTACAGACCTGAGAGCCATCAATAAAGTTATTCAGCCAATGGGTTCTCTACAGCCTGGAATACCCTTGCCTTCTTTGATACCTAAGGAATGGCCTGTTATAGTTATTGATTTAAAGGATTGCTTCTTCACTATACCTTTACAAGAAAAAGATAAAGAGAAATTTGCCTTCACGGTACCTAATTACAATAATTCTCAACCAGTGAAGAGATATCAATGGAAGGTTTTGCACAGGGAATGATAATAGCCCTGCCCTGTGCCAATAATTTGTACAAAAACCACTGGAAATAATTCATAAACAGTTTCCACAATCCATAATTTGCCATTACATGGATGATATATTGTTAGCTGATTCTAAAATAGAAACATTAGAAAAAATGTTTGAGAAAGTAAAGGAAGTTTTACCTTGTTGGGGATTATAAATTGCTTCTGAAAAAATACAAAAAGATTTTATCAACTACTTACGATATAAAATAGGTCTACAGAAAATTAGATCACAAAAAGTACAGATTAGGAGAGATTGCTACCAATCTTAATGATCTTCAAAAATTACTAGAAGAGATCTCTCAACTACAAACCCTTATTGGAGTAGAAGGTCGTGATTTGAAAAACTTGAAAATGACCCTAAAAGAGGACAAAGACTTGAATAGTCCACGAATACTATCAGCTGAAGCTGAAAAGGAATTAGAATGAGCAGAAAAGAGGATATTAGAAGCACATGTGGACCATGTGGATCCAAAACTAGACTGTAATCTGGTTATATTACCATCTAGAGAATATCCTTCAGGGATTTTGATACAGAGGGATGATATCATATTAGAATGGATATTTCTACTACATGAACAGAATAAAAAACTAAAAACATATACAGAAAAGATCTCTGACCTGATTATAAAGGGTAAATTAAGACTTCGTCAAATGACAGGAAGGGACCCAGCAGAAATCATAGTACCTTTGACTAATGAAGAAATTTCCTCCTTATGGAAAGATAATGAATATTGGCAGAGAGCATACAGTAACTTTTTGGGAATGATTAGCAACAATTATCCCAAAAGTGAAAGGATAAAATTCATAAAGAAAACTATTTGGATCCTTCCATGCATTGTAAGAAAAACGCCTATCTCTGGAGTTCATACATTCTACACTGATACAAACAAATCAGGTAAGGCAGGATATAAATCAGGTAAAATAAGTAAAGTGGTTCAAAGCCTTTACAATTCTGTACAAAAAGAAGAATTGTATGCCATTATCATGGTACTTATGGATTTTACAGAACCCCTCAATATAGTTACTGACTCTCAATATGCAGAGTCATCTTACACATTGAGACTGAAGAATTTATTCCTGATAGTACAGACTTAACTTCATTGTTTATACAGTTACAAGATACTATCAGAAAGAGGATTCATCATATATGTGTGTGTGTGTGTGTATATATATATATATATATATATATATATATATATATATATATATATATCACATTAGATCCCATATGGGTCTGACAGGTCCTCTAGCAAAAGGCACTGATAAAATTGATCGGTTATTGATAGGAAGTGTGCTAGAAGTCTCAGAGTTTCATAAGAAACACTATGTGGACAGCAAAGGTTTGAAAAAGGATTTTTCTCCCACTTGGCAACAAGCAAAGAAATAATAAGGAAATGTCCTACTTGCTCATTCTATAACCAAACTCCTTTACCACCAGGCAGTAACCCTAAAGGTATAAATAGAAATGAAATATGGCAAATGGATATGTTTCACTTTGTAGAATTTGGAAAATTAAAATATGTGCACCATACTATAGATTCATTTTTAGGGTTTCAATGGGCTACCGCTCTGAGCTCTGAAAAGGCTGATTCTGTTATTACACACCTATTAGAGGTAATGGCCATTATAGGCATACCTGCACAAATAAAAACTGACAATGCTCCGGCATATGTTTCCAACAAATTGAAACAGTTTTTGAGTATTATAACATAAAGCACATAACTGGTATACCACACAATCCTACAGGACAAGCAGTAATTGAGTGAGCAGTAATTGTACCTTAAAGGAAATGCTTCATAAACAGGCAGGAGGAACCAAGACACCCAAACACAGATTACATAATGCTTTATTAACATTAAACTTTCTTAATGCTAATGAAAAAGGACAAACAGCTGCTGAAAGGCACTGGACAATAGAAAAACTTCTGAACTAAATCAGCCAGTGTACTTCAAGGATGTATTGACCTCAGAATGGAAACCAGGATATGTGTTACACTGGGGTAGGGGTTTCGCATTTGTATCTACAGAAGAAAAGCTATGTATATCATCTAAGTTGATCAAGATCCGAGTTGAACAAGAGAAACATCTTAATGAAGAGGAATGACAAGTCATCCAACAAATTGGGTCCCACGAAATGTGTGGAGACCTCTCAAAGGTAGGGGAAGTGTTCTGTTCTTGTCCTTACAGGAAAACAGAGAACACGTATCTTCAAACAGCCAAGAGACAATGAACATGTATGTACCTACAGAAGAGAAGACGACGGCTCTCCAGAAAGAATTATTTAATGAAGAGTAATCTGATTTATGGTAAAAATATTTAAGTCTAGTAAACTGTTTCTATACTGAAATCTATTTCTCTTTACTATCTAGTATTTCTATCTAGTATTTCCGATTCATGTAAACCAATGCTGGTTTTGGAGTTGGATTTGGCTTTCCTTCTCTAAATTCAAGCATGTTGTTAAATTAAATTTACAGTTTCTGCCTTATATCAAAAAGCCAATTAGTGTAAGGCAGAAGAAAACAATTTCTAGAGACTCATTTGCTTATATGCAATTTTCTCTCTGAAATCATCATTTTCTCATATACATGTTAATGTTTATTGTTGCCTTTCCCCTAATGCATACCATAAAACTTGGAAATTTTACTTTGATATTGATATTTAAGTTTTCCACAATAATTAATAACAGTTCCTAACAGCAATCTTTGAACACTCTGGAAAGAAGATGGGGCCCCAATTGGACATATCCACTTGACTCAACCTGATGCATCTGGACTACAAACTTCACCCTAAAACCGGTTTGGGACTGCTTTGCTCTAGACAACTCATGACTAGCTAGCTGTATTGGTGCACCTTCTTATTACAACCTGGCCAGAGTTTCAAATAGAACTCCAGTCAAGCATTTTCTGCCACACAATGACTACCTACATATGTCACAACCAGTTCTGTTGAGAAATTTGGTTGCTTAAAATTTTCTTCCTACAGGATCCCATGGAGCAATCATCATCCCATATCAGCAGGAAGTAATATTAAGAAAACGACGCCCCCTTTCCCCACTCTTGGAATTTAGGGATAATATTCATCTTCATAGGGTTGGTTTTAGTTACTTGGAGTTGGGTATGGAAGGTGATATTTAGACTCGGTTATCTCTTTTAGACAGGAATCAGGTATGGTTGGGAAAGGTATGGTTCAGAATGGATATAGGTAGATTAGCCTATCTTCTTGTGAATTATTTAGTAAGAGTGAGATATTAGTATTACAGCTTACATTGTTATATATTCTTATCTGTGGTAACCTATGTACTGGAAGAATTGTATATTATATTTTGTCATATTGTGTGAAATCTTTCCATTTATGATGTTTTATGTACATTATTCTTGCCATATTCTATGTATTTTTCCTTTTGCTTGTGTTCAAGACATTTTGTATATTGATACAATTTGGAATATTTATCTTGCTGCCCTTTAGAGCTACCTCTTGTCTAGACATTTCTATTCTACCTCTACTTTAGGAATTTACATGTGCATAGTTATATTGTTGGGTATGTATCCTTGCTTTACTCAAGGAAGTTTTAATCAGGTTTTTTTAGCTAAGTTCCTGAGTATTACAGATTATCCTCACCCATGTTTCCTTATCAATGAAATTAGTCAGACATAGATGCTTAATCTTCAATCACTTCATAGACCTGCAGAACATGGCATTTAAATGTTTTAATATTAGAACTCTATTGACATGAGACACTGTTGCTCCTGACAGCACCATGCACTTTCCCGAAAGTATGTTGGACACTGTTGTTGCTCCTTCTGGAGTTCATCCTCACTTCGGCTAATGGCCTCTTGGGCAAGGAACTGCCCCCACCTTGATCACTGATTTGAACATGTGGTCCTTCCTATGTGCTTGCAAGAGACAAACATAGAAGACTGCTGAACCCTGCCAAGTCAGGGTAAGACAGCCTTTCTACCTCCCTGCTTTTGTTGTGGTCTGTCAAGTG
Source organism: Cricetiscus sungorus (assembly GCA_030556225.1). Taxonomy (NCBI): domain Eukaryota; kingdom Metazoa; phylum Chordata; class Mammalia; order Rodentia; family Cricetidae; genus Cricetiscus; species Cricetiscus sungorus. The sequence continues at coordinate 39,919,468 of JANBXA010000141.1, read as the reverse complement.
CTCTTGGCCTTAGCCAAAACTGGCTGTACCAACGTTGCTGTGAGACCTTGGGTGACTGTCCAGGTGGCTTGCTGTTTCTGTCCTCGCTGCATCTTCTGTTGCCCTTTCGCACTTCCTGTCTACCCTAGTATCGTTATTCCCCTTCTCAGGTCTTGATGAGGTTGTAGATTAAACTATCACAACTATTATTCTCTCTTCCTGGTTAGATATATTAGGTACTAGACTTAAGCTTTCCAGCTTAGGATAACTCTATTGTAAACTCTGTTATGCCTTCACCCCAGGACTAGATATGTAGGTTGTTCTCAATTTTCCTTTTCTTAGAGCACACTTGTTATTCACTGTTTTGTATATAGTTTTGTATCAAGCCCAAATCTTCTCTTTAGACTAAAAGGGGAATTATAGTGAGATATTCACCTTGTCCATACCTGTGGCTTAGACCACGCCCATTGGGGGGTAGAGACAGGGCCAGACTTGACAGGGGGGGAGGAGGCTGAGGAGGGGGTTGGAGGCTCTCTCTTGCTGGCAGATGCTGGAAGGATTAGAATTTTGTGGAACCCGCCACGTTCATCTGCCTATGTTGTGAGTTATTTCTCCCTGAATAAACATCTATTTGGCCTAATTGTTTATCCTGATCCTTATTAAACAGCAATAACCACCCACCTTGATTTATTTACATTCCTGTTTCCTATTCTGCAGCCCATGGTCTGTTCTGTGCTATTGTCATGCTTTTGTTACTAGGGCTCTCTGGTATACCTTGAAGCCAATGGTATACCAATGCTCTTGTGCATTGAGCATTGGTCCTTGCACCCAGCATTCCTTAGAGACTCAGGATGGTTTGTGCTTGCACACGAGTTTTAGAATCAGGTTTCTAGTCACATGAAAATGCTGCTGGAGTCTTGATGGGCTTCGTGGTCAGTCTGTAGACTGCTCAAGCCTATTTGAATTTGTTCCCAAATCATTGGAAGTTCAGGTAAAAGTTTCTTATTTTTCCTTGTTGGTTTTGCTAGAATGGGATGATTCGCAAAGTTTGGCCTCAGGCCCTGATATCCTCCGCTCTGCTTGCTCTGGGGAGGCTCTCAAGTGAGGATTTTAAAAGGTGTTTACTATAGATTTGGGCCTAAGTGCCACAGTACACACTTGGAGGTCAGAGGACAGCTCTGGAGCAAGTCTCTCTTTCTAGCTTCCTGTGAGTGCTGGCTATTGAGCACAGGACTCTAGGCTTTCACAGCAAGTGTCTTTGCCTGCTGAGCTGTCTCACTGAGTTATAAAATTGGGTTTATTGATATTTTCATTTACAAGTTTTTTTGACTGTTACTCTTTCTAGAACTTGTAGTCCCTCAGTGAATTCTTTCAAATCCCGAGTTGTCATCCTTAATTTTTTCCAGCTGTTTATTTGTACAATTCCTGAAGTCATTGTTTACTTTTAAAATTGTCTCTTTGAATTTTTTCCAAAATAATATTTTAATTGATTGCTTGAGAAGTCATACAATGTGCCTGAATCACCCTTACTTCTCATTCCTCTAGGTTGACCTTTGTGCTCTCCACTCCAAAAGAAAAAGCACACCCAGCACAGTTGATACTGCCCATACACTCACTGAATCATGGCCAAGCTCCCAGAGGCCAGCCTGTTAACGATAACAGTATTTCTCCACTTTCTTCTATTCTATTCCAACCCCTTCAGAAGCTATCAACTGTGAAAAGCTATACTTCAGCATTTCTTATAACAACATTTAAGGACTGTCTATTTAATAGCTTCCAGTATTGTTTCTTTTTACATTTTTTAATGGAGGGAGCATGGCCACAGAAGCCTTCAATGGCTCTCCTTCTCATCATGAGTCTGTGGTCATCAATATCACTGCTAATGAAGCTTCCCTGCCCATAGCAGCCATTGGCAACACAGAAGACAGTCATCCACATGGCCTCTAGCAGCATCCTAGAACACAGACCACCCTCAACACATCCCCCAGTGGCAGCATGGACCTTGGACATCCACATGACCTCAGGTACCAGCCCACGTCATAGATATCAACATGGCCTCCTGTCAAGCTCCAGTCCTGCCTTGTCCTGTCATAGTCAGACTATTGAGCACTAGAGCAATAATATTAGTGAAGAGACACCTATTTCTTGACCTAACTAATATATTGCTCAGTTTCTGGTATTCTAATCAAGATATCTGGCAGCCAATAAAAAGTAAGTCAAAATGTAAGAAAATATTATTTCTTATATTAGGTTACTCAATCACAGGAGCTATGTATGATTAAGAAGTTGCAAGGATTTGACAAAGATTTTGTAATGTTTAAAAAGGAGCAAAAACAGATATCTCACAGGAAAATTTCAGGAGTTTCAGTAGCACATGGAGATTCAGAGCAGTCTAGTGAAAATGTAAGAATTTCAATGCACTAATAGATGAACTGTCCTTTGATGACTCTGTGAAAACACTGAGCACAGCAAAGGAAAGTAAAAAAGAAATAGAGCAATAGAAATTACACAATATGAATGACAAAAGGAAAAGGAATGGGAACCTATTCCAGCACCATGAGCTAAAGAGTATCAAATGATCTAACATCTAAGAAATGGAGTCCATGAAGAGCCCCAATCATTCACAATGCAGAACTGTAGATCCCAATCTCAAATGATGTGTGAACAACTTAACTCTTGAAGCTAAGGATCAGAGAACAATGTGGAAAAGAATTTGCCAAAGCTAATGAAGCAAAATAGACTTAAGATACAAGATTGCTGTGAACTTCCCTCACAAATGTGAACTGAACACACATACACACACATGCAAGTAACCCTTCCAGACATGCTGTACTTACGCTCAGTGAATATTAAAGATGGGAGAAAAATACTGAAGATATTGTTATATCAGAAAACACACAATTCACAGAATAAATATACTGAAAAGAAGACCCGTCCTAAATTTCTCACTTGTTGGAAACACCTTTAGAAATTGAAGGCAAAAATAATTTTTAGAGAAACAAAATCTGAATTTATTTTAGGTACAACTTTGAGACGAATATGTCATAGGGATTTCTGTCCTTGGTGTTCTTCATCAACATATATTAATTATACTTGATGATAGCTTTCCTTTGCCGTTTTCATACATGTACATGTGTATTTGGGTCACATTCACCCACCCCTTACTCCTTCCTGTCCCCTCTCACTCCTTTTGAGCACTCTTCTCTTCTCAGTCACACTCTACATCATTTCCTTAGCACAAGGGTTACGATGCCAGATGGAAATGTGAACACACACACATGAGGAACATTGGAAGCCAAAACGAAGGCCTGTGTGGAAGACAGTCCTTGCTGTCTGCACCAACCCTAACACCAGTGGCATTAGGAGTAAACTGGAAGGTGACAGTCACACTGAGAATGGGGGGAGGAAAATGGAGAGGCACAGTCCCTGTGGCTTCTGTGCAGAACTGCAGTACTACTTGAAGGTGGGTGACTGCTACCTGCAGTTAAGGAATTATGATGTCTTCGTAAGATAAGGAGCAAGAGAGGACGATGTTCAATGTAAGGGCTGGGTCCAGGAAGAAACACAAATGTCACAAGTTTTGTCTGGAGTTGAGAAAAGGATATGAAGGTAGAAGGGAAGGGAATCTGTCCAGGAGAGGAAGGTGATGGTGGAGGGGACAAAGGAAGACAATGGAAGGCAACTGTAGTATTAAACATAAAGTGTCACAATAAAGCTCAATATTTATACCATGCACAAGCCTAAAGTATTCCCACACATTTTAAAGAGATTATGAAACAAATGTTTGATGAAGCTAAATTGGGGTTGAGATGGAAACAACAAATGGTTGGAAGAAAAGAAAGAATGAAGGCTTAAGTTACCATATAAGCCCTTTTCCAGTTAAATAAAAATAAGTAAATAAACAATAACAAGAGATAGAATTGAGTCCAGAATTTAATATGGGTTTCCATATTAAATTGGGTTAAAATGGGTTTCCATAATAACAGAGGAAATAAAGAAATCAATAAAAGCAAAGACAGTTCTCATGGAAGATCATTCTAATAAAAAAAAAATCTCTCACTAGTCAGCCCTGTTTATTAAAACACACAAATAACAACATCAGTCTAGAAATAGAAGGAAGGGAGCCATACATACATGTACCAGAGATGCTTAAACACAAGTGGCATTTACACTGATGAACTGATGAACTTTATACTGATGAACTTGGCAGATTAAATTAAGGGAGCAAATGTTGATGCTAAAAGTTGGCATTTGGTCATAGGGGAACTAAGACAAAACAAAATTGGAGTACTCCATGGCTAATTAAAACATTAAATGTTTATTTTTAAACTTCATACAAAGTCAGCTACTTGCCTGGGTTATATGGGCCATAGTTTGAGAAATTTCTCAAAGAGAAATAAACCTATTTTCTCCATTTATTTGGTAGTATCAGTATTGATGGCTCAGATAACTCCTATACTTCACAGGAAAATTTAAAATTTCATGCAGATAGGAACAAAAATCTTTAACGAAGTAGTGACTATTCATACTCAACAATACATAAAATAATTTATGTATGACAGAGTAGCATGTACATGGGGAATGCAAAGCCTTAGTATTGAAGTGTTAATGTAACTCAACAAATAATAAAACAGAGGCAAGTTGCATACAATCATCCCCTTAGATGAAAGTAGACTATGCTAAAAATCTAATTTCTATTCATGATTACAAAATTTAAACTTAGAAAAACCTAATGCTATCAACAAGTTCATATTAAATAATCCAATGCCTGTGTTTGCCACCAAGATGAGTAATTCCACTCTCAGAAAGTTGGCTTTTACTCGGGTAAATGAGTAAAATAGAGTACAATTGAGCAGCAGATGAAAGCAAAAATAATTTGTAAGGAAGACAAAGATGCCTTTCTACCAGATGATGTCACTGTAATGTGCTGAGGGTATGAGGCTGGAGTTCACATCCGGCCCTGGTGCAAGTATATAGTGGGCCAATTACATTAGAAAATAGCCTTGCTATTTTTGTACACTGTTCAATTTCACACAGCAGATGAACTAGAAATTCTCTTAGTTATTTATTTGAAAAGAGTGAAAACATGTCTGGAGAATTTACAGTGATTATTACAAATGGCATGCCCATCCTCTAGAGAAGGTATAAGTTTTTAAAATAAATGCAGTGGGCTACTAACTAGTAATAAAATGGTAAACACTTTATTTCTCAAAACTATTGTTTCACAGTGGTGATTATGATTATTTCTAGAATTTTTCATGTAATACTGCCAAACTATTATTCAACCTGTGCGGCATGCACCTCGACCAGCGAGGAAGAATGACCACACCTTGTGGATTCTTCTCAAATCACGCTTTATTGGAGAGCCTCTTGATTGAAGGGAGGGCAGGAATCGAGGAGCCCCGAAAACCCAAATGCAGCTGCTTATATAGGGAAAAAGGACACAGGTCGTACCCTGATTGGTCACAGCTGAACTGCAGACACCCGAGGCCTTGGGATTGGCCAGAGACATTGTTCTTATTGGGCATGCGGGAAGCGTGGGACACCACGTATTCCAAGGAGGCATTGCCTAATATGGAGTTGTTTACTGCATCCTGTAGGGGAGCGGTCGCCATCTTGTAATGGCAGCGGCTCACAGCTCCCCACAAACCTGTGTAACTAAAGCTATGGAAGACAAGACCCAGGGTTAGACAGTGGGGTGGGAACAAGTAGGAGGACTTCATGTAAACTTATAGAATAGGCTTGGCAAACTGGATTAGTGGCTAAAAGAGTTTGCCACCAAGTTTGACAACCTGAGCTCAGTCCCTGGGACCCACACAGAGAAAGGAGAGACCAGCACGCGCGCGCGCACACACACACACGTATATGGTTCAATTAACCAATAAATTATAGATTACATAAAACAACCTGAGAGAAGGCAGCTCTAGATTGTATTGGAATAGCTATGTAGGCAGATGAACCACAAAGGTCTACAAGGGAACTTCGTGGCAGGAGTGGTGGGAATACCATGTCTTGTTTGTGGTTGGTGAATAGAATTGTGGTCAAGTTCATTGAGTTGTACAATTAAAATGAATGTATTTATGTAGATAGTTGATGTGAGAAGTAAATTAAAAATTAAGTTATCAGATATGCAAAGCTGAGAGGTCCCGGGCTTGGAATTCACTCATCATTTGGTGTTGTATTGCTTGAAATGTCCAAGCTATGGGGGAGACAGTGATATGGTAAGATGAAGAGCCCCTGGCTCCATCTTTTTCTATTATTTACACTTATTTGAACATTTAGTGGGAAATACTTTTGAACTTTTTATATGCAATGTAACACTTTACTGTTAGTCTATTGGTGTTAACTTTCTTGAAGCTTGAGTCTACGCAAAAGAAACACCAAGTCCCGAAGTTATTGGACTGTCTCTTCCTTCACCATTTATTTTTTATTCCACACTTTCCTCTCCTTCTACTCAAATCCCAGACAAGGCATCCCAGGATATTTACTTTAACACCAGAGTGAACAGCACACTTCAGTCTGAGACTGTAGAGCTCTAGTTTGATGCTACGGATACAGTGAGGGTAGCTACAGTCCCTGGCTGTGGGAATGTGCAGTCCAGGTGTGGGGTGAATCAGAACCAAGCATTACATAAGCATGACCTTTCATGTTCTCTGTTTTGCTTCCACTGAAAGGGCAATTTCTCAACATTTGTTATCAGAGTGAATAACTTAAAATTGCTTGCTTGGATGAACTCTTCCACAGCTGTGGATCAGGATTCTAATATTTCCATTTAGCATGTGATCCAGGGTATTAAGCCAATTCTGTTAATGCCTGATATTTTCCAGGTGACTAAGTGACTAAGTAAAAAAACGACAAGGACCCCTAATAATAAAAGAAATTCATATGTATACTCCTACTTACAATTTGACGGAAAGCAGTAAGTCAGTGTTATGGTACATTTCATGTGATCTTGCACAAAATATTTTACCAGTTTTCAGCAGTCAACTCCCACATTACTGCAGCTTTATACAAAACCACTCCAATGTGATTGCCACTTATAAATATTTTAGCAAGTACTTAATGGAACTGTCAACACTAAGTACTGAAGTATTCTGTCATTGTGTAACATGGGCTTTGATTCTCTCTGTTTCAGCTACAGACAGTAATTTCCCCTGGATTCTACCTTATCTTGTAGATAGCACTGTCTCCAACCTTTGCACTTCTAACTCTAGAGCTTTCAGAACCACAAAGTCACAAGTATTTAATAAGTATTTTATTGTGTTGTGCTTGTTGGTGATAATACTAAAATAGTTCACAACCATACTACAGCTGGTGGTAGTTAAGCAACATCAAGTTCTGTATGCTCAGAGCTTTATGTCAAGGAAGACTTAGCCATTGATTTGTTCTGCTTTTATAGAGCTTGTCCATCTGTCTTGAATATGGCTGACATTTGTCTACCAAGATGATCCTGCAGCTACACATCTCACTAAGACATGTGTGGAAGGGGAATTATTAGTGATTACTTTGTGACAATTGTCATGGTCAACCCAAGATACAAGGCTATCCCACTACCACAGTGATTCACAAGTTTTATGTGACAATGGGCTTTGCCGTCATCACATAAATATTGTCCCGGATTTCTCAAATGACTAACATGATAAACAAAATTCAGTGTCCCCACTAGCACAAATAGAAGTGAAAATTCAAAGGGTGACATTTGGGAAACTGCCAAATGTTGAAGCTTGGCACGCTACCTTTCATTCAGTTATATCCTATTCATTTCACCCTTGCCTCCCGCAGTGCTTCCCCAGTCCCTTGAAATATTGTGCATGCTCAGTCACCTCTGCCTTCCACTCAGATCTCCATCACCACTTACTTTTTAAAGATTCAATTATTTATTATGTATAGTGTCCTGCCTGTATGTTTCCCTGAACGCCAGAGAGGACAGCAGATCTCATTATAGACGGTTGTGAGCTATCAAGTGGTAGCTGGGAATTGAACTAAAGATCTTTGGAAGAGAGCATCCAGTTCTGTTAACCTCTGAGCCATCTCCCCAGTCCCTTCCCCCACTTACTTTCATTTTGACAGAAGTCATCTAAGAGTTCTGTGACTGTGGTCCTTTAAGGTAGACTTTTAGCTCACCTTCTTTTCTCCCAAGTCATGCTATAGCGCCCTATGGAGATGTGCCCAACCTCAGCCTCAGTGGAGATCTGGAGATCTAGCTTTCTCCCTACTTAGCTCCTTGGTCTTTGACATAATTGTTATGTCTGTTCATTTATAGGTTGCAAAGAAATAACTGCAAATTTACTAACTCTTTCTGTACTTAAAACATTTAGCACCAGTCATTTTGAAAAGTATAAGGTCTGCATGGTGGCCCTTATTATATTTCATGAGATTGTGTCGCTGTAGACTGGAGGGGTAGATGACGCTGTAAGAAGATGCAGGGATCAGGTCGCGATATCTTCCCTGGTTGAGAGTCAGTAAAAGAATGGATGCCACAGTGTTATATACGGTGAACAAATTCTACCTACAATAAATTTCTACTCATATGATTTCTGTTATTTCAAATTCAATTTGCAAGTGTGACTGAACTGAGTGTGTCCCCAAGCTCCAGAAGGTAATACAGGCAACTTAATGGACACCTTGACACTGTAGACAAACCAGATCTGCCATGTCCAGATTCTTGACCTAAAACACCATAAGGCAATGAATGGGTGAGCTCCACAACTATTGACTGTGGGTACATTTTACACAGGGATACAGAAAGCTAATGTACACTTGAAAAAAAAAATGTGTCATATAATTAATCCTCGCAGTTGTCTTTATAGTTCAAATTTTTGATCTTTATAAAATCAACTTTTATGTGTAAACATGGATAATTGGTAAGAAAAATCTTCATGGGACACACAGTAAGGAGATGATGTGTAGAGGGGAGGATGTCTCTTGGGTAAGATGCTTGACTTGTAGGAAGGCACAGAAAAATGATGACACAATGCTATCTGCTAATCCATCTTAAACCAGAAAATAGTGAAGATCTAATGTTCAGAAAGCTCCATATTCTGGATAAATGTGAAATTATTTATCTCTACTTTGAATAGTTCCATAAGAGGTTATAAATGCAGGATTCAAGCAACAATTTTTAGTTATCAAAATAAGATCAGAGCAGCTCCATTTCCAAGTGAGGCCAGAGATATCCAGTCCCCCTGCATTCAAAGGATGACCAAGGGTAGATGTCAATCAGCTTCGTAATAACAGTCCCTCTGGTTCTTAGTTTTGGATTTGGTACAGAAAATTCTATTTGAAAAATCTGTGGGCATTTAAAAGTATCAAGTGCATTGCCAAACCCAATTATTACTGTGTCTCATTACTCGTCTCCTCCATCTCCATGTTGATGAAGGGTTTACATCCCTCTACCTCTCATACTGTTCCAATTTTTCTGAAGCTCCAGAAGAAAACTTCATTTTAAAATTTATTTCCCAGTTTTTCCTGAAATCTGTTTTCCTGAAACGTGGCATCACCTATGTGACATTCATCTTTACAACCAACTATGAATTTCTTTGCTTCAAACCCTTTTTTCATATTACCTTGAGGCTGTTTGTTACTGGCACATGGGTGTTAAGTGTCTTTAAATACCATAGTTAGATGAGAACTAGCTGGTGATGGGCTATGGGCAAGGCTCAGTTTGTAAAGTGGTAACTGCAGGCATGAGGACTTGAGTTCAGATCCCCAGCAACAATGCAAAAGTTGCTGGGAGGATGGAAAGAGGTTCTTGGACTCGTGTGTGTGTGTGTGTGTGTGTGTGTGTGTGTGTGTGTGTGTGTGTGTGTGAGAGAGAGAGAGAGACAGACAGAGAGAGAGAGACAGAGAGAGAGAGACAGAGAGAGAGAGAGACAGAGAGAGAGAGAGAGAGAGAGAGAGAGAGAGAGAGAGAGAGAGAGAGAGAGAGAGAGAGAACCCACATATACATGCCTGTATTGGCTAGTTTTATGTCAGCTTGATTCAAGCTAGAGTCATTTGGGAAGAGGGACTTTCAATTGAGAATATGCCTCCATAAGACTGGCTTGTGGGGAAGGCTTGTGGGGCACTTTCTTAACTAGTGATCATGATCAATGTGGGAGGTTCCAGCCCATTATAGGTGGTGCTATCCCTGGGCCGGTGGTCCTGGGCATTATAAAATGTCAACTGAACAAGCCATGGTGAGCAAGGTGGTGAGCTGCATTCCTCCATGGTCTCTGTATCAGCTCCAGGTCCCTGCCCTGTTTGAGGTCCTGCCCTGCCTTCCCTCTGTGATGTGGAACTGTGAGCTGAAAAAAATCCTTCCTCACCAAGTGCTTTTGGTCATGGTGTTTGATCACAGCAGTAGAAACCCTAATACACATACATGTATAACAACAATAATTAAAGAGGGACCATAATTTTGGAAGAAGGGAACACAGGAGAAGTTGAGGGCTGAGGGATGGGTGGTAATGGCATAGAAGAAGTATTCATATGTCAGTGAATGAAGATACCCAGCACTGATCTCCAACTGCACACACACACACACACACACACACACACACACACACACACAGTATATCTAGTGATCTGTCTAATCAGCTTTGATACTTCAATGGTATCTGTTACTGACATGCTGGATACGTGAAGGAGCAGTCTGAGGTGAAGAAATAAGATCTTTTTGTCTCTCTAAGTTTGCTCTGACTTAGTCTTATGAAATATTGAGAAATCCATGGGCCCTCGATAATTATACCAGTGCGAGGCACACTGTTTTCTGACCCTGAGTCCTAGGTGAATGAAATAAGCAAGCCAAGTTCACATATATGTTCATACATGTGCACACCTGTCTCAAAAGTCCACATACCTGTCCTTCAAAGTGCAGACACATTCCCAAAGTCAACATACCTGTTCATACAAGAGCACACGCATCTCCAAAGTCCATATACTTATACTTACTAGGGTACACACAACTCCAAAATGGACATACTTATTCATAAAAGTACAGATACATATCCAAAAGTTCACACACATGTTCATACAAGTACACATACATTTCCAATGTCAACATACATGTTCATTCAACTGCACATATATCTCAAAGAGTCGACATACATGCTCATACAAGTGCACATACATCACCAGAGTCAACATAACTGATTATATAAGTGCACATATATGTCAAAAGTCAACACACCTGTTCATACAAGTGTATACATATCTTCAAAGTCAACATACCTGTTCACAAAAGTGCAGACACTTCTCCAAAGTCAATATACTTGTTCATACAAGTACACATACTTCCCCAAAGTTCACATACCTGTTCATACAAGGACAAATAGCTCTCCTAAGAAGAGGATTTGACTTCAGCTAAACTACCCTCAATTCATTATCATTCTTATTTCACCATTTTTTCCTTTTTACTTATGATCCACTTCTTGATACTGTTAAAAATTGATAGACAGGATGGAAATCGTTACTTTAATATTTAAAGGGAAATCTCAGCATAGTTATAACAGCATCAATAACAGAATGACTGATAAGTGAAAATAGGAAATTATCAAATTATCTTTCTTTGGGTCTGAAATAGCATTCTTGGAACTGTGGCCTGGCTCTCGAGTCCTGTCCTATAGCAGCCTACTTGTTAAACACCACAAGTATAACTTGCAGCCCAGCCATCTCATACTATTACTGGAGTTCTGACTCAGAATTTCAGACTTGCTATTATTTAAGATGGCAGTTCCATGTTCCCTGACATGCTGAGCTTTTACCCCATCCTCACATATTTCATGAAGAAGAAAGTACAGACATTGGAAAGTGTGGCTGGAAGGCTGAGCACACAGATCATCCTGTGTGCACCTGCACAGAAAGATCTCTCTGCTCCACTGAGTTCCAGTGACTGTGGATTCCAGAGAGAAAAGCATGAAGATGTCACATGATGTACTGTTCCCAGCAGGAAAGATGACCTAGGTCCTGCAAATCAGAAGGAAGACTGGTACCCACCAGTTCCCCAGCTGAGGTGTGATAGCTCTCGCTTGGGGTTGAAAACACTTCCACAGAAAATCCAGTTTCACGTGGAATGCTTGCATGAGTACTTTATTGTCAGTTTCTCTAAGGAACAAAATCAATGCCGTGATGTGACAGGTGCTGTGATTCAGTGGGGTGGAGGCGTCAGCAGTAGGAAGGCGTCAGTGTGGCCTCAGAACGTCAGGACAGTGCGGATACTGAAATATAAAACATAAGATGTTGTTTCCACATTCTCACGACGCAAGTCCCCATGGGAGTGAATAAAGCATGTGTCACGAGTCTCAGTGAAAATTCAGCCAGGTTCTCAACCATTCCATGCTCGTCCCTGTGACCAAGGTCAAGTCCATAAATGGGAAATCCACCTTTTCTGATCTCTCTTGCCTTCTCTCTGGCTCTAAACTCACACAGAACATCTAACTATGACTGTCATTTAGATTTTGGTTCATAATTAGCATTCTTAAATAATATAAATCCTGCAAGCCTGGTGTAAGACATGCCACAGTGGGCAATAACAGGCATTTATTCTTGATGCTTGCCACAGAGTTTGTTAAAACCTTTTAGGCCTTGTTTCATTTAAACTTCATTCTAACCATCAGCACTATAAGGTAGGCTATCATATTTTGTCCATTTTAGAAATGTGAAAACTGAGGCTTAGGTCTGTAAATTGCCCAAACTCACACATATGTGTGTAGAGGCTGAACTGGAGACAGGAGACAGGGACCCCATTTTTATTCCCATTTTTATGTATTTTCTCTTAGCCACTTCTCCTATCATTAAATTATATTTTTAGCTGGGCTTTGGTGGCACACACCTATAATCCCAGCACTTGGGAGGCAGAGGCAGGCGGATCTCTATGAGTTTGAGGCCTGCCTGGTGTACAGAGTGAGTTCCAGAACAGACTTCAAAGCATTACAGAGAAACCCTGTCTCGAAAAACCAAAAATGATAATGATAATGACAGTAATAATAATAATAAATTTCCCCACCTGTCCCTTATAAATATATTGTTAAAGCTTACCTCTTTCCTGCGCGAAGCAGATCAAATCCTTCATTTATTTTTTCAAAAGGTAAAACATGGGTAATTAATGGTTCCAGTGGAAACTTCTTAGCCATAAAATCAGCCACAAGTTTGGGGACGGCGTCTTTACTCTTATACCCTGGAAGGAGAGCAGCATCACTGTGAGATGCAGTCACAGCAGGCAGGGGAGTTAGACAGGAGACTTCCCAAGGCAGCCAGGGGTCCTAAGAGTGCAGGAGTCCAGAGGCTCAAACTCCTCCTGCCCTGCACTAACATTCTCATGATGTCACCTGATAAACAGGGCCTCTGGCCAATGAGGGCCCCTCATTAGTTATTCCGAGGGAAAGTACATTGCGGATGTTTATACTCAGAGAAGGGGGCTGTCCAGATTTAGGTCATGAGCATAGGCATAGACTCTGCCTTGGGTTTTCTGCATCCTATGAGTCATTTTGGGGCTTCTCAAAGACACAACAGGAAGCAGCCAGAAAAGCCCTGGTTGGTTTGTGGGGACACAGAGAAGCCTGTCTTGGGATATCCTCCATTAATTCTTGCTATAGAGAGAACAGTTATTTTCATATTTTAAAACCATGTTGCCTTCTAATATCTGAACCTTTCTGTTACAAAATTGAAGAAATACCAAAGTAAGTTAAAATTTTGACACTGGAATCTAGGATGGTGGCTCCGTGAATGACGTTCTTTTTTGTTTGTTTGTTTTCTGACACAATATTATTATCGGTTATCTGGGATTTCACATAATGCACCCTGATTACATTCACCTCCCAGATTTACTACCCAACCCTTGTGACAACACCAGAAATGGGGAAAATATACTAAATCCAATTTGTGCTGCCCATATAGTCACTGTAGTGTGGTAACTCCCAGTGGCCAGACCCTTAAATAAATTGAGTCCTTCCTCACTTCCACCCAATCAGAAGAGCCCAACTGTGAAGTGCTATACTTCAGCATCCCTAGCATAGTTTTAAGAGGTCTCTTCAATACCTTCCATTTTCTGGGATGGTTTTTCTTTTGTTCTTTTTTTTTATGACTAGAGGGGAGGAGAGGTTGTCACAGAGCTGAGTTTAATCTCTAAAATAAAACACAAAACAAACAAAAATAGCAACAATAAACTGATGATTCAGCTCTAGGGGTGCTTGTAAGTCCAGGTGTGGAGAGAGGAACTGGTACATTCCTGGGACTGGCTGGACAGGACCTCTAGCCTGACTGTGAGCCTCAGCCCACTGTGCCTCCCTGTCTCAAAGAACAAGGCAGACGGCTCCCAAGTAAAGACATCAAATGTCCTCTGACCTCCAAACACATCCAGAAGATGACAAGCAGAACTTGATCTTAGCTGTAAATACATACCACCAAATATTGCTCCTTTCCAGGTGCGACCCAGCAACAGCAACATGGGATTCACTGAGAGGTTTTGGGCGTTGGGAGGCACCCCCACAATGACGCTTACACCACATGCTGCATGGCAGCTCAACAAGGAAGAATTCTGGAATAAAAATAATATTAAAGTGGATTCTCTTGTGATGTCTACTCACCATACACAATTTCATGTCATCTGAAAAAAAAATGTACAGGATAATTTTGTGAATAAAAGAGTGAATGAATGAGTTTATGTTTACATCTTCCTTACACACTAATAAAGAAGCAATACTCATTGAGAACACGGAATGTCTTGGTTTTCCAAGGAGAATATTGTTTCTTAATCGTATAACTCTCAGGCAATCTATGAGTAAGTTAATTTTCTTTTCATTTGTTCATTAATTACATTTTTGAAGTTACTACTCACAACCAGAAATTTTGATGATACAGATGTAATGAGGACAGCATCAAAAGTTGTCTCTCATCCATTAGGCAAACTCCCTTGTTAATAATTCCCTACTCTGGTGCTATATCAAAAACAATCATGCATTAGTCGGTTATGCCTCCAAAGTTTACATTTGGTTTGACATCATTCTATTATCTGTAGAAAACCAGGAAATTTTCATCTTTCATTTTTTTTCTAACATCTATATTAGAAAATGGTTTAGAATCCTCCAAGATTATGATGAATGGTCTTTTGATTTTTGACATTTAGAAAAAAAAATGTCCCCAGAACAAGTGGGTATCAGACCTTTGGATCTTTAAATCAACTGACATCCCAGTTTAGGATGAGCAAATAGGGACAACAGAGAGTGAAGCACAGAAGAGTTATGGCCCTGGGAAAAGACAGAACCCTTAGCTTGGAAGCACTCTCTATCCAAATAGAGATGCTATCCTCTCATGGATCTTCTATCACCTATGGCATCTTCTCTCAATTCTAGATTGACAAAATGTCACTCTCAGGCTACCGCAGACATTCTCTGTCACCAACTCTGCTGAGGTTTTCTGGAGAACCTCAGTAATGGTGATTTGTTAGGTTAATAGGTCATTTCTCTAGAATGCTAGAGGTCTCTTATTGGGTGACATGTAACTGAAGAAGTATTCTTTAGCAATGAATGGCATTTAAAATATTTGAAAGTAGTGTCACTTGCACCTCAAAAACACAAGCACAGTAAGTTTAGCAATAGTATTTCTTATCATTATCCCCAGCCCACCTTAAGTTAGTGGTTACCACAGTGCAGGTGGATCCATGGTAAGTATGTTATATGCACTATGCCATGTAGCTCATAAACTTACTTACAAAATGTATATCTCTTCAATTAAGAGGTATGGCAGAATCTGAGAATCCATAATAGAAAGTATGTGGTCCAACATGCACATGTGGGTTTCTGCAGGTGTCCCGCACTGTGCTGTCTCTGGTGTTCTAGTGAAGCAGTCCCTCCTCTATATGTTATGCTAATAAAATAACACTTGACTCCAAATTATTCCTTTTGGCCAGATGATGAAACTAGAAAATGCTTGTTTAAATATTTAATTTCAAATATTAAATAATATTAAGAATGTGGAAGGAAATCAAATTCGTCCATTTAAGACCAGAGTTTGCTTGATGAATTGATTTTGACTAAAAAGGCTCCATTGAAAGCTTTTCTCTGTTACAGGAGGAGAATTACTTGACAAAAGTTTGTAATACTAACAAAAAGAGTTTATCAAAACATAGAAGAAATCTGAGTAGCAAACAGAACATGGACCTTTACCACTCAAAAAATAGCTTTGTGCAGCAGATTTGTATTTTGCTGTCCATGTCATATTATAGATGGCAGAAGGACATATCTCAAGGCAAGCCACAGTACCTACCATGGTGTCAAGCCGACCGACTACTTCAAAGGAGAAGTCCACCCCTCCATCGGTCATTTCCTGGAGCACCTCATCAATGGGTTTGCTGTAGTCTAGAGGGTTGATGCACTCAGTTGCACCCAGTTCTTTGGCCTTTGCAAACTTGTCTTTGTTGATGTCCACAGCAATGATCCTGGCTGCTCCAGCTGTTTTACAGCCAATGATGACAGACAGGCCGACACCTCCAAGGCCAAACACAGCACAGGTGGATCCTGGGGTCACCTGTATTTTCAGAAAATGGATGGGAACAGTGGTTGGTAGGAAGTGCTCCAGGCTGCACAGGCTCCTTTCTTTGTCCTCTCTCATGACTACTCAGACTTCATTCCATCTGCTGGTCACAGTTGCCCAGAGGGGTCTATCATTGCTTCTCAAAATTTGCTCAATATTAGCTTTATCTGGTGAGGGTTTTTTTCCCCCTCTCATGATCCAGTAACAGCCTCTACCAGTTAATTCAATTCTCTGCAGGAGGAACCCCATTTCTATTCTAATGAGGGAACCCCAGTGGAGACCAGCTGTACTGAATGATCTTTGAATTCAGCACAGAAATGGCTTTAATCTCTAAGAGCCACTCAATAACATCTTACATATACACAAAAGCGGTGTGTATGACGGAACCAATGATCAAGGTTACTTCAAGAGGCTACAGTGTAATCCAGCTATCCATCGATCATGAGCTCCTTGGGACACTGTCAGTTGTCATAAGCAGGGTAATTAGGGCAGAAGAAGGCTAGGCAGCATTGAGAAGTCATTCCTGACTTAAAGCACCAGGAATATATCTATGAAACTTAAAGGAAATCCAGCATGGGCCAATGTAATCTCTGTGGGACATTAAGGGCAAATTTTTAAAGAAGCAAATGAAAAGTACTAAAACAAATTTTCTCTTAGTGGTGTCTATTTTAATATTCATCCATCAAATATTCTTAAATGCTATGGGGCACATCAATGCATTCTGCCTTGCAGAGAAAAGCATAAGGCTTTAGATTGTGATGGAAGTGACAGCCACAACATACTCTAGTTTCAGACTCAGCACACAATTTGAAAGCAGTTCTTGTCTCTCCTAGCAACAAAAATTTAGGCAAATAGCTTCATCTTAGTGGATTTAGTTTCATAAAATCAAAGCTAATGCTAGATGTTGCAACCACTGAGAAGAAAATTATTTTTAAAAATTATTGCCTAAAATTATCCCCTCTAGTGAGTGTGTGCTCGCATACCTGTATGTGTGCATATTTGTGTAGTTTTGTCAGCAGGGAAGAAGAACAGGGATGTAAGAAATGCTTTGCTAAACTCTCTTGTGTCTTCCAGGACCCACTCAATGAACAGCCCTGGTCCAGGGCTATGGAGTGAGGCTGGGAGGGAGAAAACCATTAGCTTTAACTGCATCAGTGCCTATCAGAATCCATCATGAATGATACAACAGAGTGTAGTGTCTTTCCAACTATAGAATGAGTGACTGTGTGTGTTCCCAGATCTAAAAAAAATATGGTAATGATAAAGAAAATACTCATAGAATGTAATTTTTGAACTTTCACTTAAAACACTACCAGCATAATTTTCATTATGTGTTCAAATTCTTCTTGGGCTTATTTTCTGTTAATAATTTAATCAACACCATATACCTGTGAAAATGACATAGGAGAATACTAAAGTAATAGACCGACATTTTAAAGGCTCTGTTAACAACTTGTTTAGGAAATAATATATCACACAAAGCAGAGTTTAGCAGCACACTAAGCAGCTGTGTCAGAAGCTGTAGGGAAAGGTGTACCTCTAACACAATTAAAGTCTAGGTTTGCTGGGAAAATGTTTCTGTCAAGGTTTGTTGACAATCCTTCTGACAAGGGAGTCACCCCTGGCCACAGCTGGCTGTTAAAGACCGTGCCTCATCCTGGTGTCTTTCAAGGGACATCAGGCAGTTCGGAGAGGCTGCACTGGTCACAGTGCCTAAGTCCTGGCTCATCACTAAGCCTGGGTCGCTTTTCAGGAAAGTTTCACCATTGAGGCAATTTGGTTTTAGGTAACAGTGTTGGTCTATACCTTTATGGTTTTAGGTAACAGTGTTGGTCTATACCTTTAAAAACAGCATTGAACCTAACAAAACCCTCTGAGTGTGGGTGCCAGTTACGAGGCCTGGTCAATCTATGGGGCCTCAGATTGTGGATCAGTATTTATCCTTAGTGCAGGAATGGAATTTGGGAGCCCATTGCCTGTGGAGAAATACTCTCAGCACAGATACAAGGGGGAGGGCCTAGGCCTTCCCTAGAAATGATGTGACAGACATTGATGATCCCCCATGGAAGGCCTCACCCTCCCTGGGGAGTGGATGAGGTGTGGGATGGTGGGGGTCAGTAGGGGCTTGGGAGGATGGGAGGGAGAGCAAACTGGGATTGATATGTAAAATAAGATTGTTTCAAAAAATTAAAAATAAAAGTCTCCTTTGCTGTGCAATTCTTCCCACTTAGGCTCTCTTTACAGATAACAACGATAGCATCTCCACATTATCAACCTACCACAAGTCCTAAATGGCCAGCGTGACAGTTTCTGACCCTTTAAAACACCTTTAGCTGCTCAAAGTGTATCTTGAGACTGAGACATAACAGAGCATTGCTGACAACAGCATATGTAATATGTTACAGCTCGAGATCTATATAAGTTTCACACAATTTCTATGAGAGAAGAGTTTCTCTTTGAACTATAGAGTGCATACTATTATGGAGCGTTTCTTGAGTGTGTGAAGTAAATCTCACTGGAGTGGGAGAGGCTTATTTCTCTTCTACAGAAACACCCTCCATGCCTTGAGCAATCGCTGCCCTTTTGGTCCTCCCAGTATGATGTACTTTATTCATGGGCCACTGGTCATCTCACCTTGGCGACTTTGACAGCAGAGCCATAGCCGGTTGAGAACCCACAGCCGATGAGGCAGACTTTCTCGAGTAGTGAAGCTCCGTCGATTTTAGCCACTGCTATCTCATCTACCACGGTGTACTGCGAGAAGGTGCTGGTGCTAACGAAGTTGTGGATTGGCTTTCCTCTACAGGTGAACCTGGTGGTGCCATCCAGCAAGGTCCCCCTCGGCTGTACCAAACTGGCCAGAGAAACACAGGCATAAAAAGGACATGAGACAAGATGAAAGCAGTGTGCTGCCTAATTGTGGAAGAAGATAATAATAATAAAAAAAAAACCTACTCGTTTTTTACACACAAGTTGCTTTCCGGGTGCTTGCAAACCCTGCATTTTCCACACTGTGGAGAGAAGAGTGGGATGACTTTATCACCTGGAGGGGGAACAACAAAATGACTTCAGTGTCTGTGCAGGAACTAATAAAGCAAGCACACGAGACCCACATGTAGAGATGTGTGACTTTGAAAAGTCACCTAGTGATAGGACCCGACCACACTGTAATTCATGGGTCATTACCTCCCAGCCTTGCTATTCATCTAGGTTTATATGTGTCTGAAGATTTCCAAAGAGAAAGAGGAAATGTAAAAACAGCCATGTCCATCAATGAGCAGTTAACTTTTGTTGTGTGCCTCAGTTTCTCTTGGGGACTTTGCACTTATTAATTTAATCAAATCTTAGATATTCTCACTGCTAAGTATAAATATATACCTTAGTGGAAATGAGTTGCCAAATTACTATGTTAGCATAGGATGTTGGAGAGATCTGACATTTTGTCTAATAGTTACAATAAAACTAAAATAACACCAAACACAACATAGGACATATTGTATAATGAACATAAAACAAGTTAAACTTGATCATATGATAAAATTGAAATAAGTATTTTGATGACTGTTTTTTCTACTTCTAAAAAAGATTTATTTTGATTTCTGTTCATGTGGGAGTATCAATGTGTGCATGCCACTTGTGTGTGGGTGCCCTTGGAAGCCAGCAGGGGACATTGAGTCCCCTAGGGTTGGAGTTAGAGGTCAGTGTGAATTGTCCAACTGGGTGCTCTAGAAGATCAGGATGTAACTTTAATCACAGAGTCATTTCTCTATCGCCCAGGGTTTGGCTTTTCAAAGTGATTGTGCTTCTCTTAGTATTAAAGGAATACTTAAAACAATAATCCTAGTCATCTTCAGAGGATAATAAAATGTGACAAAGAAGTGACAACTTACTACGGAAATCTGTTTTTAGCAATGACTTAAATATTTTCCCTAAGAAATAAAAGGCGACTTTTGCTTTTTGTTAATTATATGATAAATAATTATGTCTCCAACAGCCTCTACTTCCTTTTCTGGGAATAATGCTCTTGGCATCAGAAACAAAACCCAGGCCCCGAGGGTAGAGGATTCTGTACCTGGTTTTACAGAAGTCACCCCTTCTCCCACGCTCTCCACAATACCGGCTCCCTCATGGCCTAAAACTGCAGGAAGAGGTGTGACAAAGTTTCCACTAATCACATGATCGTCTGAGCGGCAGACCCCGGTGGCCACCATCTACAAATTAAACATAGAGTTCACTCAGCAAAGTTCACGACTGTGGGGTTTGACACACTGTTCTGAATCTGTGCTTGCAAGGAGTTCACTAATATTCCCCATTGATTTCAAATTCAAAGGTTCCACTTAGGTCCAATATTTTCCTGTGTTTTTATCTGTCTTTTTCCAGTTAAACAGCTTAAGCGTCAATGATCATCTTGTGACTAAGTGACCCTGAGATAACTATTTTATACAGTATACAAAAGTACATGCTGGTTATGGAAATAGAAATAGGAAAAGAGCACCTAGAAATTACCTAATATTAATTGCTTTTTGGATAATAATTGCTTTTTGGAATCAAGATGCTTAGCACTTTACAAACACATAAAATTGAAATTGGTTTCAGGGATTATGTTAAGCATGCTTTTAGTCACTTCAAACTTTTAGCAGTTAGCAATAGCTTGCCTTAGTAACAGATTTATTCATTGTCAGAACAAGCCTCTTAAAAGGGCTGTTAATGGAATATTGGATGGGTCTCTGGAGTTTTCTGAATTTTTCAAACCTAACTTTATAGATGGTCAAAGGGTGTTACCTTAATGCGAACTTCATGGGCCTTGGGTGGTGCGACTTCTATGTCCTCGATGGAGAAGGGCTTGTGAGTTTCCCATAGCACAGCTGCTTTGCACTTGATTACCTGGGAGATAAAGGGTTACTTCATCTCCAAGAGATCATAGCCCCATGAGCTCTGTCCCAGGGTCTGCCACCCATTGTTACATACAAACAGACATTTCTCATTGACACTAAAAAACATTAAAATTTGGTGACTCTGTAGCTCAAGTTCAGGAAAATTCAACTAAATGTAATGCCCCTGTGCGAATTGGTGTAAGCTCCTCAGGCCCTGCTTACACCACTTCTCTTGATTGTCACTGGTACTGTTCTGCAAGAGGTTGTTTGGCCAAAATCATTGGGTGTATGTTTAATTCTAAGTGATAATTACTAATGTATTTGTGTAGTGCTGGGGATAGAACCCAGAACTTTGTGCATTCAGACATGAACTCTGTCACAGAGTTAGCACTCAGGTTTTGGATTTCTGAGACAATATTCTAATAAGCAGCCCTGGCTGGCCTTGACTAGGAACCTGTCTGTCTTGGCTTTCCTAGTGCTGGGATTTCAGAGATGTTCTACCATTCCTGGCTATGTGATGTGGTTTGTCGTTTGCGTGTAATTTCCCCTTATTGGTTGATGAATAAAACACTGTGGCCAATAGATAGGCAGGACTAAGAGAAGAAGAGAATTCTGGGAAAGGTGGGCCAGAAACAATGGGCATATAGCCACTGGAAGGATAGGATGCACCAGGCATTTTTTGGTAAGATAAGACCATGTGGAAATAACTTAGATAAATGGAAATGGGTTAATAATTAAGACAGAGCTAGCCACTGGCCAACAGTTTCATAGTTAACATAGTGTCTACGTATTCATTTGGGGCAAGGCAGCTGCAGAACCAGGTGGGAAATCCCGAATAGCTACATTATTATTTTACTGTACTAGGCAATATAAACACAAACCAGTAATCACCAAGTGATGTTATTTACCTTGTAACAGGCTTGTGAGAGAGCCTGGGCTTCCCTGGTCCCTCAATTCTTGATTGGTTGAAATAATTGGGTTTCCACTTAACTTTTTTAGTCACATTTTTCCTAACTAGTTTTATTTGAGGTGAAATAAGCCACCCTAAATATAGCCATAATGTGAATCAGAATAAAAATACTGGCAACTTGACCCTTCTCTGATTCTCAACCTATCCTTTCAATATGAATGGTGTCACACTGTGTATGCAGAAGCCTCTGCACATTCCAACACCCAGTTCTCACTGTGAGCTTTTGGAATTTTACCCACTCTTAGTGACATCTGTGCCAACAGAATCATAGGTTTTATAATGAAGCAATTACATAGAACTAATCAGTTAATTATAATGAGTGACCTCTTGCATGTCTTGGTACCACACACAGATTGAACAAGGAAATATAACTTTGTGGAAAGCGTCACACCTACTCTATGTGTGTATTCTTAGTGTTGACAAGTGATCCGTTTTTCTTAGGATTAATTATATGTAAAAACTGAATGATTTTTTTTAAGAGAGAAGAGACTGTTATATAGAATTTCTAGAAATTTTTGAGCTGTCCAAATCCCAATTGCACAGTAATGTAATCTTACTGTGGACAATCCTAATGCTTTGAAATCAATCCACCTTTTGTCAGAAATTTATCTAAAGGTTACAGGGACAGTTCTACTAAGTTCTTGGAATCAAATCCTGTTATGAAGCATTTCTGTTTTCATAAAAAAAATATATATGATTACAAAGACTAGCATGCTATTGGTATCTTAATGTAAACACAGACTTTATATAAAAGACCTTTTTAAAACCTTCCTATTTACAAAGTAGTCACAGTTGGCTGAGAAGAAATTCCCCCTACTGCAAAGTTAAAGAGGAAGTGAAGATGCCCACAGACCTGGATTCTATGACTCTTGTTAAAGATATTTATCAGCAGTCTAGTTGCACTGTCTGTAGCCCAGTGCACATGCTGTACTGTAACATCCATTTCAAATTGCATTTCAGTGCATGCTATTTCTGAGTAAGGAACCTACATCTTTTTGCATATTAATGAGAACATATTTCTGACAGTAAGATGTTTTTCTTACTTTTCCAGCTGTGCTCATGCTGTCTGTCCTTGCTGCTGTCCGTAGACTGATGGGTCCCTGTAGGCTCCTTCCCTCCTCCAGTGCACCGGGCCAAGTTGCACACGAATTTTGTTAGCTGTGGTGTCAGCTGATTGCACATGTGATCTGGCCCTTTATGACACGCCCATCTGTTTATTCTTGCTGCAAGTTAAGTAGAAACAAAGGGCACTGGCCTGACAAGGAAAACTTGCTCTGGGGATGTGCTGTTGGGCACATTTTGTTTTCATTAGGTTAAACAATTCCTTTCCGTTCAATCTTCCCCTTTCTCCATCCACTTTTTCCCTTTCTCAGTCAGGCTAGAGCTGTTTTCCTTTGCCTAAAAGAAACTGTAACTTAAAGTCCACATGGTGCTTAGTAAGCAGGAGAGGGCATGGAGTAGGGCAGATGAAGTAGACAGAAATTCAGGGAGGAAGATTTGGCCTCCATTCCTCTTCAAAGAAACCCAGGTGCAGCAAAGATGCTGCAGCCCACAATCCTGGTTAGCGCTGACCAAGAGCCTGTGGCAGGCATGGAGCTGGCCCTAGAGGTGGCAGTCATGAGTAAGAGATGGACTCCAGTCCTGCCAAGAGACAGCAGCTGCAACACGTCCTCTTCCTTCTAGCTGAGAGAACGTGGACATATCTAATGCTCTTTGCCATAGCTTTCTTCTCTGTAAGATAAGGATGAGCAAGAGTGTCATCAGAGACTGCCATGACCAAGTGAAACAGTAAACACATGTCTTATCATGGATCTACATAGGTAAGAGACAGTTCAATGAGTTACAGCTACAACCATTGTGCATGAAAATAAACTTGCAGTGAACTGGAGGAGAAGGGTACACAGGTGTGTGTGCTCATCACTATGTGATCAGTGCTAGGACAGAAAGCCTGGTTCTGACTGAGGACTCAGAGCAGGCTTGTAGAGAGCATCATCTTGAGTTATCTAAAGAATGATTGCTTTGGCAAATGAGCCAAAAGTCACTTAAGACATGTCCATTGTTCTTTGTTCAATGGTATGAGCTTGGGAACTAGAACATGCATTTGATGTGTTTTGAATATAAAGACTTCCACCAATGTTAGCTAACCATAGTACATACCACTCCTTATATAAATATAGGTGCCAACACACACACACACACACACACACACACACACACACACACACACACACACACAGGTGTTCTCTAGTTGTCAAAGAAACAATAATATTGTCTGTGTCCAATGCTGATTATGGAAGTGTAGAGAGTCAACTAGAGGTCACATGATCTAACCTTTTCCAGAGGATGGCTAGGGCCTCCCCACCCAAATTTGTTCACAACAGTCTGTAATGCATCCAGGTATCCCACTAGGTCTAAGGTCCAACACCTTTAAGAGTCCCACTGGGTTATTGAGTTTACATAGTAATGAAAACACATGTTTAGTTATGAAGCACAGATTCTTAAGAAGCTAGTGAATATCTATTATGTTCCCAAAACTCTAGTGGGTGTTCTTCCTCCATTATTACCTGATCTTAAGGGCAACATTACAAGGAATTTTTTGTCAACCAGTTTTACAGCTGTGGTAACAGAAGTATTGAGATTCACTAATGCTCTTCCTAAGACTTCAAGAACAGAATTGTGGGCAGGCTGGTGTTAAGGAGAGATTTCTGGTATGAGTGCAGTAGGCAGATCACAAGAACGTCAAAGGACAGTGAACCCTGGTCTTTTGAACAACTGATCATAGGAATAATACATATTCCTTCCAACCTCCCTTCTTCCCTTTCCCTCCTTTCCTCCCTCCTCCATCCCCTCACCTCTGAAGGAGCTTTGGTGGTAAGTTTTCTGTCTTTTGTCTAGAGTCTATCACTCTGGTGGGTCAGGTGTCCAGTCTGGGTTTTACATATAGTTCTGACACTTTCAGGTAAAACAACAACACTTATTCAGTACCAAATAGTCTCAATCCTGAAAATATACCTACAACTAGCATTATATGGACTCAGAGGTTATATTTAGGAATACAACTATGTATTTGTGCTGTGGAATATTTATTTAACCATACAAATAGATATGGCATTTGTTTAAGTATGTAAAATGTGTTGCATTTGTTTAGGTTGCAGAATACTTATTCAACTATGTAAAGATGAGTTGCTGTTTTACCTTGTCTGTCTAAGGCACTTGATTGCTCAAAATAGAATTGATCCCAGAATTTAATGTATGTAAAATAGGAATATGTAATAACAGAGGAAATAAAGAAATCAATAAAACCAAAGACAGTCTCATGGAAGATTCTTCTCATGGATGTATCTCTCACTAGTCAGTCCATTTATTAAAACACACAAATAGAAACATCAGTCTAAAAACAGCAGGAAGGAAGCCAGAGATCTAAATGCACCAGAGATGCTAAAACAACAGTGACATTTACAAACAACTTTATACTGACGAACTTGGCAGATTAAATGAAATGAGCAAATGTTGATGATACAAGTTGGCATCTGGTCAAGGTGAACCAAAAGAAAACAAAATCTGGTGAACTCTGTGGTTAATTAAAACATTGAATGTTTATTTCAAAGCTTCATACAAAGTTAGCTCCTTGCCAGGGTAAAATTTGTCATAATTCTAGAAATTTCTCAAAGAGCAATAAACCTATTTTCTCAATTTCAATAACAGAATGATACTTCCCAATTTATGTCAGTATTGGTAGCTGAGATAACTCAGATACCTCAGAGGAAAACTGAAGATTTCATGAACAGAAACAAAATCTTTAATGAAGTACTGACAACTTATACTTGACAGTATATAAAATAATGTACTTATGACCAAGAAGACTCTCCATGGGGAATGCAAAGCTTATTTAGTGTTCAAGTGTTAATGTAACTCAACAGAGAATGCATGTAACAAATAACAGAGGCATGATGCATTTGATCATCCTCTTAGATGAAAGTAGAGTTTGCTAAAAATATAATTTCTGAGAGTGATTACAAATTTTAAACTTAGAAAAACCTAACACTATCAACAAAGCTCATTTTAATAATCCAGTGCCTGTGTTGGCACCAAAATAAGCAATTCTACTCTCAGAAAGTTGATGTTTACTCAGGGAAGGCATTCAAATGAGTATAATAGGGCAGCAGGTGAAACCAAAAAATTGAACAGAAAGACTAAGGATGCCTTTCTAATAGATGATGTCACTGTGATTGCTGAGGGTACGAAGTTGCTTTTCTAACAGATGATGTATTTGTGATGTGCTGAGAGGTGGGGCTGAAGTTCACATCGAGCCCAGTTGGAAGAGTAAAGTGGGCCAATTACATTAGAAAACAGGCTTGTGTTTTTTATAGTGTTCAAATTTCACACAGCATATTAACTAGACCTTCTCTTAGTTACTTATATGAAAAGAATAAAAACATGTCTGGAGTACTTAAATCGATTATTTCAAATGACATGCCATCCTCTTGGACAGGTATGGAAGTTTTTAAATAAATTGAATGGGCTACTAGCTAATAAAAAAGTGGTAAACACTCAATATGTCAAAAATATTGTTGCACAGAGGAGAGCTTATGATTATTTTTAGAATTTCTCATGTAATACTGTCAAACTATTGTTGAACCTGTATAACTAAAGCTATGGAAGACAAGACCCAGGGTTAGACAGTGGGGTGGGAACAAGTATGAGGACTTCATATAAACTTATAGAATAGGCTTGGCAAGCTGGATCCGCGGGTAGAAGAGCTTGCCACCAAGATTGACAACCTGAGCTCAGTCCTTTTGCATCCACATGTAGACAGGAAAGACCAGACCCCTTTAAGTTTTTCTTTCTCTGTGTGTCTACCTCTCTCTCTCTCTCTCTCTCTCTCTCTCTCTCTCTCTCTCTCTCTCTCTCTCTCTCTCTCTCTCTCTCTCTCCACACACACACACACACACACACACACACAAATATATGGTTCAATTAATCAAAAATTATAGATTACATAAAACAACCTGAGAGAAGGCAGATCTAGATTGTATTGTATTGGAATAGCTATGTAGGCAGATGAACCACAAAGGTCTACAAGGGAACTTCGTGGCAGGAGTGGTGGGAATACCGTGTCTTGTTTGTGGATGGTGAATAGAATTGTGATCAAGTTCATTGAGTTGTACAATTAAAATGAGTGTATTTATGTGGATAGTTGATGTGAGAAGTATATTAAAAATTAAGTTATCAGATATGCAAAGCTGAGAGGCCCCAGGCTTGGAATTCACTCATCATTTGATGTTATATTCCTTGAAATGTCCAAGCTATGGGAAAGACAGTGATATGGTAAGATGAAGAGCCCCGGGCTCCATCTTTTTCTATTATTTACACTTATTTGAACATTTAGTGGGAAATACTTTTGAACTTTTTATATGCAATGTAACACTTTACTGTTAGTCTAT
The DNA here is from genome assembly GCA_030556225.1 of Cricetiscus sungorus. NCBI lineage: Eukaryota > Metazoa > Chordata > Mammalia > Rodentia > Cricetidae > Cricetiscus > Cricetiscus sungorus. The sequence goes on along the minus strand of JANBXA010000141.1, from coordinate 39,891,692 downwards.
TGGTGTTAACTTTCTTGAAGCTTGAGTCTACGCAAAAGAAACACCAAGTCCCGAAGTTATTGGACTGTCTCTTCCTTCACCATTTATTTTTTATTCCACACTTTCCTCTCCTTCTACTCAAATCCCAGACAAGGCATCCCAGGATATTTACTTTAACACCAGAGTGAACAGCACACTTCAGTCTGAGACTATAGAGCTCTAGTTTGATGCTACGGATACAGTGAGGGTAGCTACAGTCCCTGGCTGTGGGACTGTGCAGTCCAGGTGTGGGGAGAATCAGAACCAAGCATTACATAAGCATGACCTTTCATGTTCTCTGTTTTGATTCCACTAAATTGGCAATTTCTCAATATTTGTTATCAGAGTGAATAACTTAAAATTGCTTGCTAGGATGTACTCTTACCCAGCTGTGGATCAGAATTCTAATATTTCCATTTATTATGTGATCCAGGATATTAAGCCAATTCTGCTAATGGCTGATATTTTCCAGTAAGTGACTAAGCTAAAAACAATAAGAACCCCTAATAATAAAATATATATGTATATATAATAATAAAATATATATATATATATACCCACACTCCTACTTACAATTTGACAGAAAGCTGTAAGTCAGTATTATGATACATTGCATGTGTTCTTTCTTATTAATAAATTTTACTTAAATTAGAAACAATTTTATTTTACATACCAATTCCAATTCCCCTCCCTCCCATCCTCCCATGCCCCCCACTCACACCCTCCCCCAGCCACTCCCCAGGGAGTGTGAGTTCTTCCATGAGGGATCATTAATATCTGTCAAGTCATTTGGGGTAGGGCCTATGCTGTCTCCCATGTCTCTAGGCTAAGGGAGCATCCCTACATGGGGAATGAACTCAGGAAGTCTGTTCGTACACTGGGGATATAACCTGGTTCCACTGCCAGAGATCCCATAGACTTTCCAGTCCTCCTAGCTGACACCCATGTTCAGGGGACCTGGTTTGGTCATATGTTGGTTCTCCAGCTGTCAGATTGGGGTCCATGAGTTCCCAACTTGCTCAGGTCAGCTATTTCTGTGGGTTTCCCCAGAGTGGTCTTGACCTCTTTCTTTGTCACTCTCCCTCTCTGAAACTGGATTCCAGGAGTTTGACTCAGTGATAAGTTGTGGATCTCTGCTTCTGCTTCCATCAGCTACTGGATGAAGGCTCTAGGATGGCATTTAAGGTAGTCATCATTCTCATTATAGGGTAGGTGGCCTCTCCACTATTGCTTAGACTCCTAGTTGGGGTCATCCTTGTGGATCTCTATACAATTCTCTAGTGCCAGATTTCTCTTTAAACCTATAATGGCTCCCTCTATTGATGTGTCTCTTTCCTTATTCTACTATATTTATCTCCCCATTCAATCTTCCTGCTCCCTCATGTTCTTCTCCCCCTCCTCTTCCTTCTACCTCCCTCCCCTTCTCACCCCCATGTCCCCAGTTTTGTTCAGGGGCTTTTGTCCTTCACCTGGGAACTCTGTATGTCTTTCTTATGGGTGTCAGGTTCCCTAGCTTCTCTGGGGGGGTGTGGATTATAGTCTGATAAACCTTTGCTCTATGTCTAACATCCATATATGAGTGAGTAGATGCCATGTTTGTTTTTCTGTGACTGGGTTACCTCACTTAGGATGGTTTCTTGTAGCTCTATCCATTTGCCTGTGAATTTCAAGATCTCATTGTTTTTTCAGCTGAGTAGTACTCCATTGTGTAAATGTACCACATTTTCTGTATCCAATGTTTGGTAAAAGGGCATTTAGGTTGCTTCTGGGATCTGGCCATTACAAATAATGCTGCCATGAACATAGTTGAACAGATGTCCTTGTTGTATGAATGTGCATCTTTTGGGTTTATGCCTAACTGTGAAATTGTTGGATGTTGCGGCAGACTGATTCCTATTTTCCTGAGACCCACCATACTGATTTCCAAAGTGGCTGCACAAGTTTCCACTCCCACCATCAATGGAGAAGTGTTCCCTTTCTCCACATCCTCTCCAGCAGAAACTGTCATTGGTATTGTTCATTTTAGCCATTCTGACAGGAGTAAGATGGTATTTCAGAGTTGTTAGGATTTGCATTTCCCTGAAGGCTAAGGATGTTGAGTATTTTGTTAAGTGTCTTTCAGCCATTTTGGATTATTCTATTGAAAATTCTTTATTTACCTCTGTACCCCACTTTTTAATTGGATTATTTGGAATTTTGGTGACTAACTTCTTGAGTTCTTTGCATATTTTGGAAATCAACCCTCTGTTAGATGTGAGGTTGGTGAAGATCTTTTCCCGTTCTGTGGGCAGCTGTTTTGTCTTGTTGAATCTCTTACAGAAGCTTCTCAGTTTCAGGAGGTCCCATTTATTAATTGTTGATCTCAGTGTCTGTGCTACTGGTCTTATGTTCAGGAAGCAGTCTCCTGTACCACGTCATTCAAGGTTACCTCCCACTTTCTCTTCTAAGAGGTTCAGTGTATCTGGTCTTTGATCCATTTGGACTTACGTTTGGTGCATGGCAATAGATATGGATCTATCTGCAGTCTTCTACAAGTCAGCATCTAGTCATACCAGCAAGATGCTTTCTGTTTTTCATCGTATAATTTTGGCTTCTTTGTCAAAAATCAGGTGTTCATAGGTGTGTGAGTTAATATCAAGGTCTTCAATTTGACTCCCTTGGTCTACCTGTCTATTTTTGTGCTAATACCAATCTGTTTTCATTATTATAGTTCTGTAGTAGAGCTTGAAGTCAGGGATGATGATGCCTCCAGAATTCCTTTATTGTACAGGGTTGTTTTGGCTATCCTGGGTATTTTGTTTTTCCATATATATTTGAGTTGTCCAGTCAAGGTCTTTGAAGAATTGGGTTGGGATTTTGATGGGGATTGCACTGAATCTGTAGATTATTTTTGGTAAGATTGCCATTTTTACTATGTTGATTCTACCTATCCAAGAGCATGGGAAATCTTTCCATTTTCTAGTATTTTCTTTAATTTCTTTCTTTAATGACTCAAAGTTCTTGTCATACAGGTCTTTCACCTGTTTGGTTTTATGTTATTTGTGGCTATTGTAAAGGGTATTATATTGTTTCTCTGATTTCTTTCTCAGCCCCTTTATTTTCCATATACAGTAGGGCTACTGAATTTTTTAAATTAATCCTGTATCTTGTCACTTTGCTGAAGATGTTTATCAGCTGTAGGAGTTCCCTGGTAGAATTAGTCAGGTCCTTATGTAAACTATCATATCATCTGCAAATAGTGAACGGTTTACTTCTTCCTTTACTATGTGTATCCCCTTGCAGCATCACCATCAGCCACCATTCCTGTCTTGCCCCTTTGCCCTCAGGTAGAGAGAAAGGTGAGTACCAGGGGCTCCTGAAGGCCACCTCTCCCTCTTTGATACTCATGTGTCCTTACAAAAACCATTTTCCTTGATTTCTGCAGCTGTCAACTTCCACATTACTGCAACTTTATACAAAATTACTCCAATGCAATTGCCACTTTCAAATATTTTAGCAAGTACTTAATGGAACCGTCAACACTAAGTACTGAAGTATTCTGTCATTGTGTAACACGGCTTTGATTCCCTCTGTTTCAGCTACAGACAGTAATTTCCACTGGATTCTACCAAATCTTGCAGATGGCAGTGTAACTAACCATTGCCCTTCTAACTCTAGGGCTTAGAGAGCCACAAAGTCACAAAGATTTAGTCACTATTTTAATTGTGTTGTGCTTTTTTGGTGATAGCACTAAAATAGGCCACAGCCAAACCACAGCTGGTGGTAGTTAAGCAACATCAAGTTCTGTATGCTCAGAGCTTTCTGTCAAGGAAGACTTGGCCACTTTTGTTCTGCTATTTATAGAGCTTGTCCATCTGACTTGGATGTGGCTGACATTTGTCTACCAGGATGATCCTGCAGCTACACATCTCACTAGGACATGTGAGAGTGGAAGGGGAGTTATTAGTGATTACTTTGTGACAATTGTCATGGTCAACCCAAGATACAAGGCTATCCCACTACCACAGTGATTCACAGGTTTTATGTGACAATGGGCTTAGCCATCATCACATAAATATTGCCCTAGATTTCTCAAATGACTAACATGATAAACAAAATTCAGTGTCCCCACTAGCACAAATAAAAGTGAAAATTCAAAGGGTGACATTTTGGAAACTGGAAAATGTTGAAGCTTGGCACTCTACCTTTCATTCAGTTATACCCTATTCATTTCACCCTTGCCTCCCGCCTTGCTGGGCTCCTAAGTGCTTCCCCAGTCCCTTGAAATATTGTGCATGCTCGGTCACTTCTGCCTTCCACTCAGATCTCGTTCAACACTTACTTATTTTAAGATTTAATTATTTATTATGCATACAGTGACCTACCTGTATTTTCCCCTGAACAACAGAAGAGAACACCAGATCTCATTATAGACAGTTGTAAGCCACCATGTGGTTGCTGGGGATTGAACTAAAGACCTTTGTAAGGATCCAGTTCTCTTCATCTCTGAATCATCTCTCCAGTCCCTTCCCCCACTTACTTTCATTTTACCTGCCCCCCCCACTCCATTGTTATTTGTTTCATTTATCCATGTGCCTACTGTTGGGTAAGTGTTTGTATTGGAAATGTGTGTGTGTGTGTGTGTGTGTGTGTGTGTGTGTGTGTGTGTGTGTATACATATATATATATATACATATATATATGTATATATTTGCTTACCTATTTAATCCACTCTCCACATGTTTCCATGAAAGATTAATAGCAATCAGGTTGCTATTAATCATATTTTGTAATAGACTGCGAACTTGATATCAAAGATTTCCTCACATAGAGTTCTATAGTAATGTGGCTGTGTGTTGCTCAAATTCTTATGCTGATGCCTAATTTGCAGCATGATGGTTTGCAGCATGATGTTTTTTGAGGTTGAGATTTTTAGGAGAAACTCCAGCACTCCTAAGTGGAGCTGTACCCTTACAAAATGTGTGAAGACAACTGGTCCCTAGGCTAAAAAAGGAAGGAAGAGAAAGCATCTATGTGTGGTCCAGGAAGCTAGAGCTTGGCAGACATGAGTTCTGATGGTATCTTGAACCTAGTGTGTAGAATGGTGAGAGATAAATGTCTTTCTTGACCTAAAACACCATAAGGCAATAAATGGTTGTTCTCCGTAACCATTGACTCTGTGGTACATTTTACACAGGGAAACAGAAAACCAATGTGCATTTGAAAAAAATATTCCATACAATTAATCCCTTGCAATTGTCTTTATGTTTCAAGTTTTAATCTTTATAAATTTAACTTTTCTGTGTAAACATGGGTAATTGGTAAGAAAAATCTTCATGACACAGACAGTAAGGAGACACGATGGGTAGAGGTGGGGATGTCTCTTGGGAAAAATGCTTTACATGTGGAAAGGCACAGAAGAATGTTATGGCACAATGCTATCTGCTAATCCATTTAAAACAGAAACAGAAACAATGAAGATCTAATGTTCAGAGAGTTCCATATTCTGGATAAATGTAAAAATACTTATCTCTACTTTGAATAGTTCCATAAAGGGTTTAAAATATAGGTTTCAACCAACATTTTTTAGTTATCAAAATGATGTCAGAGCAGCTCCATTTTCAAGTGAAATCCACCACCCCTCCCCCAAAGGCTGACCAAGAGTAGACTTCAGTCAACTTGGTAATAACAGTCTCTTTGGTTATTAGTTCTGGATTTGGTACAGACAGTACCTTTTGAAAAGTCTATGGGTATTCAGATTTATCAATTGCATTGCCAAACCTAATTATTACTGTGACTGATTACTCGTCTCCTCCATCTCCATGTTGATGAAGGGTTTACCTCCCTCTACCTCTCATGCTGTTTCAATTTTTCTGAAGCTTCAGAAAAAAACTTCATATTTAAAGTTATTTCCCAAAGTCCTCCGTTCCCTTTTCTTCAATGTGGCATCACCTAGGTGACATTGTTAATCACATTTACAACCAACTATGAATCCCTTTGTTTCAAAACCCCTTTTTCATGGTACCTTAAGGCAGCTTGATATCAGTTAGTTACTAAATAGCATATTTAGATGAGAATTCACTGATGAATGGGCTGTGGGGAGGGCTCAGCTTGTAAAGTGGTAACTGCAAGCATGAGGACTTGAGTTCAGATCCCCAGCAACAATGCAAAAGTTGCATGGGGCTGGGATGATGGAAAGAGGTTCTTGGACTTGTGTGTGTGTGTGTGTGTGTGTGTGTGTGTGTGTGTGTGTACCCACATATACATGCCTCTTTTGACTAGTTTTATGTCAACTTGACTCAAGCTAGAGTCATTTGGGAAGAGGGACTTTCAATTGAGAATATGCCTCTGTAAGACTGGCCTGTGGGAAAGTCTGTTTTGGTGCCTTTTTTAAATTAGTGATCAGTTTGGGAAGTGGGAAGTTCCAGCCCATTGTAGGTGGTGCCAGGAAGGCTGATGGTCCTGGGTGCTATAAAAAGCCAACTGAGTAAGCCATGGTGAGCAGCATTCCTGCATGGTCTCTGTATCAGCTCCAGGTTCCTGTCCTGTTTGAGGTCCTGCCCTGCCTTCCCTCTGAAAAAATCCTTTCCTCACCAAGTGCTTTCAGTCATGGTGTTTGATCACAGAAGTAGAAACCCTAAGATAATACACATGCGTGTGTAACAACAATAATTAAAGAGAGATCATAATTTTGGGAGAAGGAAACACAGGAGGAGTTGAGGAGTGAGAGATGGGTGGTAATGACATAAAAGTATTCATATATCAGTGAATGAGGATACCCAGCACTGATCTCCAACTTCACACTCCCCACTACACAACACACACACACACACACACACACACACACACACACACACACACATACACACACACACATACACACACACACACACAGAGACAGAGAGACAGAGAGACAGAGACAGAGACAGAGAGACAGAGAGAGAGACAGAGAAAAAGAGAAGTTATCTGGTGATCTATCTGATCAGCTTTGATAGTTAAAATGTTATATGTTACTTACATGCTAGGTACATAAAGGTACAGGGTGAGGTGAAGAAACCAATTCTTTCTCTCTTCAATTAAGTTGCTCTGACTTAGTCTTGTGAGATATCGACAAACCATTGGGCTCTCTTGATAAGTATAGCAGTGCCAGGCAAGCTGTTTTATAACCCTGAGTCCCAGGTGAATGACATGAGCAAGCCAAGTCCACATATATGTTCATATAGGAGCAGACACGTCTCAAAAGTGCACATACGTATTCTTCTCACAAGTGCACACACATCTACAGAGTCAACATACATGTTCATACAAGTGCAAATACATATTCAGGGTCTACATACTTGTTCACACAAGGGCACATACCTGTCCAAAAGTACACACACCTGTTTATACAACTGCACATACATCTCCAAAAGTACACATACCTGTTCATACAAGTACACATAGATCTCCTCAGAAGAGTATTTGACCCCATGTAACCTTCCCCATTTTATTATCATTCTTATCTGACCATTTTCTCCTTCTATTCTCCTTCTTGAATACTGATAGAAATTGAAATCTATTGGAATGAAGTTGTTACTTTAACATTTAAAGGGAATTCTCAGTATGGTTAAAACAGTATGAGGTAACAGAATGAATGATAAGTGCACATAGGAAATTATCAAATATCGATCTGTTCTTTCTTCAGGTCTGGAATAGCATTCTTGGAACTGTGGCCTGGCTCTCGAGTCCTGTCCTATAGCAGCCTACTTGTTAAACACCACAAGTATAACTTGCAGCCCAGCCATCTCATACTATTAATAGAGTGCTGAGTCAGAATTTCAGACTTGCTCTTATTTAAGATGGCAGTTCCATGTTCCCTGACATGCTGAGCTTTTACCCCATCCTCACATATTTCATGAACAAGAAAGTACAGACATTGGAAAGTGTGGCTGGTAGGCTGAGCACACAGATCATCCTGTGTGCACCTGCACAGAAAGATCTCTCTGCTCCACTGAGTTCCAGTGACTGTGGATTCCAGAGAGAAAAGCATGAAGATGTCACAAGATGTACTGTTCCCAGCAGGAAAGATGACCTAGGTCCTGCAAATCAGAAGGAAGACTGGTACCCACCAGTTCCCCAGCTGAGGTGTGATAGCTCTCGCTTAGACTTAAAAACACTTTCATGGAAAACACTTTCATGGAGAATCTAGATTCTCTGCCAGAAAAACTAGGAGACAAGGAGGGCCCTAAGAGAAACATACATGGTCCCTGGGAGAAAGGGAAAGGGACAAGATCTCCCAAGCAAATTGGGAGCATGGAGGGAGGGGAAAGGAGTTTGGAGAAAGAAAAAGGGAGGAAAGGAGAGGAGAGGTGGGCATGAGGAAACAGGAAGATCAAGACAGGGAAAGAGCAGAGGAGAAGGATGGGAGATGTTATTCTGTAAATATGTTTCTCATACTGGTTAACGAATAAAGCACTGTTGGCCAATAGGAAAGCAAGATAGACGGGGCTAGGAGACTAGGGGGAAAGATTAAGGAGAAGTTAACATGGAGAGCCTGGAGAAAGCAGCAGCCTGGCCCACTCTCTGATAAGATGACCATGTGGAAATACTTAGATAAGTAGAAATGGGTTAAGACAGGGATAGATGATAAGGAATTAGTAACTGGCAAACAGCATTGTATCAAATACAGAGTCTCAGTGTGTTATTTGGGGCTGGCGTGGTGGTGGGACCAGACCAGTGGCTGGAAAAACATACTTGTTACAGGAGAGGGAAAAAAAAGAGATACCATAAAAGAGGAAGCAATTATAGATTTAGGAGAAATCTGGCGCTAGAGAAATGCCCAGAGACCTACAAGGATGAACCCAACTAAAAATTTAAGCAGTAATGGAGAGGCTACCTTAAATGCCCTTCCCCAATAATAAGATTGATGACTACCTTATGCCATCTGAGAGCCTTCATCCAGTAGCTGATGGAATTTTGTTTCCATTAGCAGACACCCACAGCTAACACTGAGACAAACTCCTGGAATCCAGATACAGAGAGGGAAGAGTGATGAGCAAAGGGGTCACGACCAGGCTAGAAAAACCCACAGAATAAGCTGACCTGAACAAGGGGGAGCTCATGCACCCCAGTCTCATAGCTGGGAAACCAGCATAGTACTGACCCAGACCCCCTGAATGTGGGTGTTAGTTAGGAGGACTGGGCAATCTATGGGACCTTTGGTAATGGATCAGCATTTATCACTAGTATGAGAATGGAATTTGGGAGCCCATCCCACATAGAGGGATACTTTCTCAGCCGAGACACGTGGGGGAGGACCTAGGCTCTGCCCCAAATGATATGACAGACTATGAAGACTCCCCATGGAAGGCAGCACCCTCTCTGGGGAACAAAGAGGGGGTGGGCTGGGGTTTGGTAGGGGTGATAGGAGAGGATGGGAGGGTGAGGGAACTGGGATTCACATGTAAAACATCCTTGTTTCAAATTTAAAATAAAAAATGAGAAAATAAAGAAAATCCAGTTTCACGTGGAATTCTTGCATGAGTACTTTATTGTCAGTTTCTCTAAGGAACAAAATCAATGCTGTGATGTGACAGGTGCTGTGATTCAGTGGGGTGGAGGCGTCAGCAGTAGGAAGGCGTCAGTGTGGCCTCAGAACGTCAGGACAGTGCGGATACTGAAATATGAAACATAAGATGTTGTTTCCACATTCTCACGATGCAAGTCCCCATGGGAGTGAATAAAGCATGTGTTACGAGTCTCAGTGAAATCCACCCAGGTTCCCAACCATTCCATGCTCGTCCCTGTGACCAAAGTCAAGTCCATAAATGGGAAATCCACCTTTTCTGATCTCTCTTGCCTTCTCTCTGGCTCTAAACTCACACTGAACATCTGACTATGACTGCCATTTAGATTTTGGTTCATAGTTAGCATTCGTAAATAATATAAAGCCTGCAAGCCTGGTGTAAGACATGCCACAGTGGGCAATAACAGGCATTTATTCTTGCTGCTTGCCACAGAGTTTGTTGAAACTTTTTAGGCCTTGTTTCATTTAAACTTCATTCTAAACAGCAACAGTATAAGGTAGGCTATCATATTTTGTCCATTTTAGAAATGTGAAAACTGAGGCTTAGGTTTGTAAATTGCCCTAAATCACACATCTCTGTGTAGAGGCTGAACTGGTGACAGGAGCCAGGGACCCCATTATTATTCCTATGCCATTCCTCCTTATTTCTGTTCCCCATTTCCCCTGTCATTAAAATAATATTTTCCCCACCGGTCCCCTATGAATATATTGTTAAAGCTTACCTCTTTCCCCCACGAAGCAGCTCAAATCCTTCATTTATTTTTTCAAAAGGTAAAACATGGGTAATTAATGGTTCCAGTGGAAACTTCTTAGCCATAAAATCAGCCACAAGTTTGGGGACGGCGTCTTTACTCTTATACCCTGGAAGGAGAGCAGCATCACTGTGAGATGCAGTCACAGCAGGCAGGGGAGTTAGACAGGAGACTTCCCAAGGCAGCCAGGGGTCCTAAGAGTGCAGGAGTCCAGAGGCTCAAACTCCTCCTGCCCTGCACTAACATTCTCATGATGTCACCTGATAAACAGGGCCTCTGGCCAATGAGGGCCCCTCATTAGTTATTCCGAGGGAAAGTACATTGCGGATGTTTATACTCAGAGAAGGGGGCTGTCCAGATTTAGGTCATGAGCATAGGCATAGACTCTGCCTTGGGTTTTCTGCATCCTATGAGTCATTTTGGGGCTTCTCAAAGACACAACAGGAAGCAGCCAGAAAAGCCCTGGCTGGTTTGTGGGGACACAGAGAAGCCTGTCTTGGGATTTCCTGAATCAGTTCTTGCTATAGAGAGAACAGTGATTTTCATGTTTTAAAACATGTTGCCTTCTAATATCTGAACTATTCTGTTTAAATAGAAAGAAATTCTGGAAACACTGAGCTGAACTGGAATCCAGATGCAGAGATGGAGGACAAGACCAGGCTACAGAAACACACAGAGGCAGCTGACCAGAACAAGGAGGAGCTAATGGGCCCCCAGAATGATAGCTTAGAATCCAGCATGTGACCGATTCAGACCCCCTGAACATGGGTCTCAGTTGAAGGCCTGGGCAGTCTAAGGGACCTCTGACCGTGGAACCAGGATGTATCCCTGGTGCACAAGAGGACTTTGGGAACACATTCCCCATGGAGGGATACTCCCTTAACCTAGAGACAGGAGGGAAGGCCTAGTCCCTACTCCAAATGACTTTTCAGATTTAGATGACCCCTCCTGGAAGGCATCACCCTACGTGTGGAGTGGAATTGGGATTGGATAGGAGGGTGGTCGGGGGGCAAGAGAGAGTGGGAGACAGCGAGGGAGGGAAAGGGAACTGGGACAATGTGTAAAATAAGAAAATAAATAAATAAATAAATAAATAAATAAATAAATTGAATGAAATTTTGAAATCAGTTAAAAAGTTGACCCTCTAAGCTGGAGAGGTATCTCAGTTAATAAAGTTATTCCTTGCTTGATTTCTGATGTAATATTTTTATTGATTATCTGGGAATTTTCCACAATGCTCTCTGATCACATTCACAGAATGAATCCCATCACACTCCCTTCCCAGTCATCCCTGCTTCAGCCCAGAATGCTGTGACCTCTCCCAAGGGAAAATATACCCAGTCCAATGTGCATTCACTAGAGCATGCTCAGACTCCCAGTGGCCAGCCTGTTAAAGAAACTGAGTCCTTCTCCACCCCTACCCCACCAGAAGACACCAACTGTGCTGAATGTCAGCATCCATGGAACAATTGTTAGGAGTTCTTTTCAACACCTTCCAATGTCTGGACTGTTTATGGGAGGGGGCCGGGGAAGATGTTGTCACAGAAGCTGAGTTTGATCTCCAGAATAAAAAACACAAAACCAAACAAAAAGTATTCAAACAAACAAAAAATAGTAACTATAAACTGCTGAGTCAATGCTGGGGTTTTTTTTAATTCCAAGTCTGGAGAGAGGGGAACTGGTAGATTCCTGGGACTGGCTGGCCAGGACGTCTAGCCTGACTGTGAGCCTCAGCCCACTGCGACCCCCTGTCTCATAGAACTAGACTTATGGCTCCTGAGTAACGACATCAAATGCTCTCTGGATTCCTCACAGGTCCACACATCTGCCTTGTCATACTGGAACCGGAACAGAACTTGATCTTAGCTGTAAATACATACCACCAAATATTGCTCCTTTCCAAGTGCGACCCAGCAACAGCAACATGGGATTCATTGAGAGGTTTTTGGCATTGGGAGGCACCCCCACAATGACGCTTACACCACATGCTGCATGGCAGCTCACCAGGGCAGACATCTGGAATAAAAACAACAATTAAAGTGAGTTCTCTTGTGGTGTCTACTGACGATGCACAGTTTCAGTTCATATGAAGAAATGTGTGAAAAACGTTTTGTAAACAAAAGAGTGAATGAATGAATTCAAGTGTAATTCTCCCTTACAAACTAATAAAGAAGTAAGCCTCATGGCAACCTTGGAAAGTCTGGGTTCTCCAAGAAGAATTTTGTTTCCTATTCACATAACCCTCAGGCAATCTATGAGTATGTTAATTCTCTTCTCATTTGTCCATTAAGTATAATTTTAAAGCTTCTACTCAGATAGAAATTTCAATTATGAAGATATAAGTTCTCTCTCATCCATTTTTCAAACTCCCTTGTTAATAAGTTTCTACCCTGGTGCTTAAATCAAGAACCGTCATGCATTAATTGGTTATGCCTCTGAAGTATGCATTGGTTTGATATTATCCTGTTATCTGTAGACATCCAGGAAGATTTTATCTTTCATTTGTTTCTTTTAATGTTCAATAATAAAAAATTATTTAGAATCCTCCACGATACATAATGCCTGTTCTTTTGATCTTGACATTTAGAAAAACCAGATGTCTTCAAAACATGTGGCTATCAGACTTTTGATCTCCAAATGAACTGACAACACAGTTTAAGATGAGCAAGTAGGGAAACATAGTGAATCACACAAGAACGATGGCCCTGGGAAAAGCCAGAAGCCTTAGATTAGAAGGACTCTCTGTCCAAAGAGGACATGCTATCCTCTCTTGGATCTTCTATCATCTATGGCATCTTCTCTCAATTCTAGATGGATAGAAAGGTCATTCTCTACAACCAAGTCTGTCAAGGTATTGTGGAGAGCCTCAGTAACAGTAATTTGTTAGGTATCTAGGGTCATTTTTAGAGACTTCTAGAGGTCACTTGTTGGGTAACATGTAACTGGAGAAGTATTCATTAGCAACGGATGTCATTTACTATATTTGAAAGTGGTATAATGTGTACTTCAATACAAGCCCAGTAAGTTGAGCAATAGTATTTTATATCATCGTCCCCAGCCCACCTTCACTTAGTGGTTACCACATGGCAGATGGCTTTATGGTAAGTGTGATATATACACTATGCCATGTAGATAATAAACGTACGTACAAAAAAAGTGTTACAAACATACTTACAAAATTAAAAGGTATGGCAGAATATGTGAATTCATAATAGAAAGTATATACTCCAATATGTATATCTGGGAGCCTGCAGGTTCCCCCCACTGTGCCGTGTCTGTGTTGAAACACAGTGTTCTAATAAAACAGTCACTCCTCTACATGTTTTATACTAACAAGATAATACTTGGTCCCAAATTATTCATTATTCCTTTCAGCCACATGAAGAAATTTGAAAATGCTTTTTGGAATATTTACTTTCAAATATTATATAAGATTGAGGACATGGAAGGATATCATATTATCTGTTTAAGGCCAGAATTTATGTTTGAGTTTGCTTGATGAATTGATTTTGACTGAAAAAGCTCCATTGAAAGTTTTCCTCTACTAAAGGAGGAGAATTACTTGACACAAGTTTATAGAACTAAAAAAAATGAGAGTTGGCCATAACTCAGAATTAAGCAATATGAGTAACAAACATGAGATGGACAATTACCACTCAAATATAGCTTTGTGCAGCAGATTTCTATTTTGCTGTCCATGCCATATTATAGATGGCAGAAGGACAGATCTCAAGGCATGCCACAGTACCTACCATGGTGTCAAGCCGACCGATTACTTCAAAGGAGAAGTCCACCCCTCCATTGGTCATTTCCTGGAGCACCTCCTCAATGGGTTTGTTGTAGTCTAGAGGGTTGATGCACTCAGTTGCACCCAGTTCTTTGGCCTTTGCAAACTTGTCTTTGTTGATGTCCACAGCAATGATCCTGGCTGCTCCAGCTGTTTTACAGCCAATGATGACAGACAGACCGACACCTCCAAGACCAAACACAGCACAGGTGGATCCTGGGGTCACCTATGTTTCAGAAAATATAAAGATGAATGGAACAGTGGTTGGTAGGATGTATTCCAGGCTGCCCAGGCAACTTCCTTTGTCCTCTCTCATGGCTACTCAGACTTCACTCCATCTGCTGGTGAAACCTCTTCTGGCTACAATTGTCTGAAGAGGAATCATCGAGTAAAGACTGGTGTTTTAAAGCTCTGATAACAAACATGCTTAGGAAATATTAAGTCACACAAATTAGAGTTTAGCTAAAGTTGCACTGTCTTTAATACCACCATAGACAGCTCACTAAGCAGCTGCGTCAGAAACTGTAGGGAAAGGTGTACCTCTAACACAATTAAAGTCTAGGTTTGCTGGAAAATGTTTCTGTCAAGGTTTGTTGACAATCCTCCTGACAAAGGAGTCACCCCTGGCCACAGCTGGCTGTTAAAGACCTTGCCTCATCTTGGTGTCTTTCGAGGGACATCAGGCAGTTCAGAATGCCACTAAGTCCTGGTTCATCACTAAGCCTGGGTCTCTTTTCAGGAAAGTTCCACGATGCAGGCAGGTTGGCTTCGGGTAACAGCTCTGGTCTGTATTTTAAAACACCTGTAAAGTGCTGTGCAGTTCTCCTGGCATTGGCTTTCTTTAGAGATAATCGTGATGGCATCTCCACTTTATCAACCTCCCGTTTGTCCCAAATGTCCAGCTTGACAGTTTCTGATTCTTTAAAACATGTTTAGTTGCTCAAAGTGAGTCTTGGGACTCGGACATAACAGAGCATTGCACACAACAGCATAAGTAGTATATTATAGCTCAAGACCCATGTAAGTTTAAAATAATTTCTATGAGAGGCCAGTTTCTCTTTGGGAACTAGCCAGAACTGGATGCATACTGTCATGGAGCTTTTTTCAGTGTGTGGAGTGAATTCTTTCTGCAGTTGGAGAGGCTTTTTCTCTTCTACAGAAACACACTCTGATGGTGTTAAGCAATTGCTGCCCTTTTTCTCCCCACGCTATGCACACAGGCTGGTACACGGGTGCTGTGAGCCTTTATCATGTATTACAGAAGAAGCAATTAATACTCTAGGTGCCAACTTCAGATTATTTGTTACTATGAATTTGAGTGTATATAAAATATATGCTGCATGCTTTGTATTCTCAAATGGGCCCCAGAGACAGGAATTCCTTCCCACTGGGTCATCAGTCCAGATCACATACTAACTAGACTTAGGTTTCCCTTTGATATAGTGCTTTAATGAATTAAATCACATCCTCCTGAGATTTAAGTTTGTCAGGGTGTTTTGCAAGTCACATCCAGGGGAATCGACTTGAGGTACCTGCTTTTCACAAGAGCCTACCTGCCTTCTTGGCTCTGAAAGACATGTGTGCCCAGTTGTCAGAGAGTTATAAATGTGCCTTTGGATATAGAAGCCTTATGTGATAGAAAAGACCTCAGGAGAACTTTTAGAAGAAGGCACTTTGGGAGACATTTTAGAAAGTATTTTAGAGAATTTTAAGGAGAAATTTTAAAAAGAACATTAAGAGATGTTTTGGAGTAAGATCTTTAGAGGAGAGAGCTTTTAGAGAGAAATCTTAAGAGAGCTTTAGAGACAGACAGAAGTTTGGTAAGAAAAGAGAGCATGTGTGAGCCTGTTTACTTCCTTCTAACTATCAGACTCCTTTGAGAAAAACCCTACCTGCCTGCTGTCTAGTCCCTAGCCTGGACCCTGGCAGATCATGGAGGCTGGAAGTTGAATGTTCTCATTACGTGGGTCATTGTTCTCCTTCACTGATGGGGGATGTCCTTCTGTATACATGCTTTTCTCATTGGTTGATGAAAAAACACTGATTGTCCAGTCGCTAGGCAGGAACCACAGGCCAGGTTCCCAAACTAGGAGGTTGGGGAGAGGAAGGCGCAGAGAAGCAGGGAAGAGATGCCCTGTGGCAGAAGGGGTAACGTGCTAGGTAACACACAAACTTGTGGCAATACGTAGATTAATAGAAATGGGTTAATAATTAAGACAGAGCTAGTCAATAAGAAGCCAGAGCCATCAGACAAACATTTTATACTGAATGTGACTCTTTGTTTATTTTAGCAAAGCAGCTGTGGGACCAAATGGGACAGAACCCCCATCTTCACCTTACCTTGGCGACTTTGACAGCAGAGCCATAGCCGGTTGAGAACCCACAGCCGATGAGGCAGACTTTCTCCAGTGGTGAAGCTGCATCGATTTTAGCCACTGCTATCTCATCTAACACAGTGTACTGGGAGAAGGTGCTGGTGCCCAGGAAGTTGTGGATTGGCTTTCCCCTGCAGGTGAACCTGGTGGTGCCGTCCAGCATGGTTCCCCGAGGCTTTATCAAACTGGCCAGTGAAACACAGGCATAAAAAAGGACATGAGACAGGATGGAAGCAGTGTGCAACCATATTGTACAAGAAGACAATAAGAAACCTACTCGTTTTTTACACACAAGTTGCTTTCCGGGTGCTTGCAAACCCTGCATTTTCCACACTGTGGAGAGAAGAGTGGGATGACTTTATCACCTGGAGGGGGAACAACAAAATGACTTCAGTGTCTGTGCAGGAACTAATAAAGCAAGCACACGAGACCCACATGTTCAGATGTGTGACTTTGAAAAGTCACCTAGTGATAGGACCCGACCACACTGTAATTCATGGGTCATTACCTCCCGGCCTTGCTATTCATCCAGGTTTATATGAGCCTGAAGATTCCCAAAGAGAAAGAGGAAATGTAAAAACAGCCATGTCCATCAATGAGCAGTTAACTTTTGTTGTGAGCCTCAGTTTCTCTTGAGGACTTTGCACTTATTAATCTAATCAAATCTTGGATAGTCTCACTGCTAAGTGTAAATATATAGCTTAATGGCAATGAATTGCCAACTTCTTTTGTTAGTATAAGATGTTGAAGTGATCTGACATCTTATATAATAGTTACAATAAAAATAAAATAAAGCCAAAAACAATATAGGAGATATTTTCTAATAAACATAAGAAACTAAACTTGATCATAGGATAAAATTAAAATGAGAACTTCAATAGCAAATTGTTTTTATTTTTTAAAAAGATTTGTGTGGTTTTTATGTTCATGTGGGAATACCCATGTGTGTAAGCCGCTTGTGTGTGGGTGCCTTTGGAAGCCAGCAGGGAACATTGGGTCCCCTAGGGCTGAAGTTACAGATCATTGTGACTTGTCCAAGTGGTGCTCTAGAAGAACAGGATGTGACTTTAATCCCAGAGTCATTTCTCCCAGGGTTCGGCTTTTCAAAGTGATTGTGCTTCTCTTAGTATTAAAGGCATACTTAAAACCATAATCCTAGTTATATTTGGAGGAAGCATAATAAGATGTGACAAAGAAATGATAACTTACTATGGAAATCTCAGTTTTTAACAATAAAATAAAAGGCGACTTTTGCTTTTTGTTGATTTTATGATTAATTATGTCTCCCACTGCCTCAGCTTCCTCTCTTAGAAATGATGCTCTTGGCATCAGAACCAAAACCCAGGCCCCGAGGGTAGAGGAGTCTGTACCTGGTTTTACAGAAGTCACCCCTTCTCCCACGCTCTCCACAATACCGGCTCCCTCGTGGCCTAAAACTACAGGAAAGGGTGAGACCATGCTTCCACTAACCACATGGTCGTCTGAGCGGCAGACCCCGGTGGCCACCATCTATAAATTAAACATAGAGTTCACTCAGCAAAGTTCACGACTGTGGGGTTTAACACACTGTTCTGAACCTGTGCTTCTGAGGAGTTTGCTAACATTCCCATTGCTTTCAAATTCAAAGATTCAATTTAGGTCCAAGATTTTCTTGTGCTTTCATCTGTCTTTTCCCAATTAAATACCTGAAGCATCAATGATCATCTTGCGAAGTAAGTGATCGTAAAATATGTACTTTATACCATATATAAAAATGCATGCTGTGTTACAGAAATAATCCAGGATAGCCAAAACAACCCTTTACAGTGAAGGAACTTCCGGAGGCATCATCATCCCTGACTTCAAATTCTACTATAGACCTATAGTCCTGAAAACAGCCTGGTATTGGCACAAAAACAGACAAGAAGACAAATGGAATCAAATTGAAAACCCTGATATTAATCCTCAAACCTACAAACACCTGATTTTTGACAAAGACAGTAAACTTATATAGCAAGTGGGAAATAAGATTCCCTGGGACATGGTATAAGTTGAATGATTTTTATTTTGGGATAAATCACTTATACCTGAAACAGATAGCCACTGTAGGTTCTTGCTCTACTGACACTCCCCTGGATGCCTTCCCCAACCCAACCAGGAAGCAAGGGTCCAGGACCCAAGACATAGACTTCCACAGGTCACACCTCACCTGTGCCCATGCCCCAATGAACATGGTCAGTGCAACAGGCGCCGGTGGGGTAGATATCTCACTATGCTTATACAATGGAAAAAAAGAAAGGATCATCAACAAATGGTGCTGGCACAACTGGATGCTGACATGTAGATAATTGCAGCTAGATCCTTATCTATGGCCATGCACAAAACTTAAACCCAAATGGATCAAAGACCTCAACATAAACCTAGCCACACTGAACCTCTTAGAAGAGAATGTTGGAAGTACTCTTGAACAATTGGTACAGGATACTGCTTCCTGAACATAATACCAGTAGCACAGACACTGAGATGACAATTAATAAATGGGACCTCCTGAAACTGAGAGGCTTCTGTAAGGCAAAGGACACAGTCAACAAGACAGCAGCCCACAGACTGGGAAAAGATCTTTACTAACCCCATATCTGACAGAGGGTTGATTTCCAAAATACACAAAGAATTCAAGAAGCTAGTCAGCAAAGCACCAAATAATCCAATTAAAAACTGGGAACAGACCTAAGTAGAGAATTCTCAATAGAGAAATCTAAAGTGGATAAAAGACACTTAAGAAATTGCTCAACATCCTTAGCCATCAGGGAAATGCAAATCAAAACAACTCTGAGATACCATCTTACTCCTGCCAGAATGGTTAAAATAAAAAAAATACTAAGGACGATTTATGCTGGAGAGGATGTGGAGAAAGAGGAACACTTCTCCATTGATGGTGGGAGTGCAAACTTGTACAACTACTTTGGAAATCAGTATGGTGGTCTCTCAGAAAAATTGGAATGAGTCTATATCAAGATCCAGCAATTCCACTCTTGGGCATATATTCAAAGAATGCACATTCATGCAACAAGGACATCTATTCAACTATGTTCATAGCAGCATTGTTTGTAATAACCAGAACCTGGAAGCAACCTAGATGCCCCTCAGCTGAATGGATGGAGAAAATGTGGTACATTTACACAATGGAGTACTACTCAGCAGAAAACAAAACAAAACAAACAAACAAAACAACAATAAAAATAAAAACAAAAAACAATGAAATCTTGAAATCCGAAGGCAAATGGAGGGAACTGGAAGGAAACATCCTGAATGAGGTAACCCAGTCACAGAATGACAATCATGGTATGTACTCACTCATATATGTATATTAGACATAGAGCAAAGGACTACCAGCCTATAATCCATACTACCAGAGAAACTAGGAAACAGGCAAGACCCTAAGAGAGAAACACATGGTCCCCCCAAAAAGGGGAAAGGGACAAGATCTCCTGAGCAAATTGGGAAGCATGGGGGAGGAGGAGGGAGGGAAGAAACAGAGAAGGGAAGAAGAGGAAGAGGGAGGAAAACAGGAGGGATCATGAAGACTGAGTCAGGGGAAGAATAGAAGAGAACAAGAAAAGAGATACCATAATAGAGGAGCCATTATAGGTTTAAAGATAAATCTGACACTAGGGAAATGCCCAGAAATCCACAAGAATGACCCCAACTAATATCTAAGCAATAGAGAGCCTACCTTAAATACCTATACCCTATAATAAGATTGATGACTACCTTTATGCCATCCTAGAGCCTTCATCCAGTAGCTGATGGAAACAAAATTAGACACCCACAGGAAAACACTGAGCTGAACTCCTGGAATCCAGCTGTAGAGAGGGAGGTCAAGACCATACTGGAGAAACTCACAGAAACAGATTACCTGACCAAGTGAGAGCATAGGGATCCCAGTCTTATAGCTGGGGAACCAGCATTGGACAGAACCAAACCCTCTGGATGTGGGTGCCAGTTAGGAGGCCTGGGCGATCTATAGGACCTCTCTGATTGTGGATCAGTATTTATCCCTACTGCACAAATGGACATTGGGAGCTCATTCCCCATGGAGGGACACTCTCTCAGCCTAGATACATGAAGGAGGGCCTAGGCCTTCCCCCAAATTATGTGACAGACTTTCATGATCCCCCATAGAAAGCCTCACCCTCCCTGAAGAGTGGATAGAGGATGAGGGTGAAATGGGAGAGTCGGTGGGGGGCTCGGGAGGATGGGAGTGAGAGGGAACTGGGGTAAAATAAGATTGTTTCTAAATTAAATAAATAAGAGAAATAGGAAATGAGCACCAAGAAATTACCTAATGTTAATCGTTTTTTAGATATTAATTGCTTTTAAAAATCAAGATGCTTAGAATTTAGGAATATTTTTTAAAAATTCAGGGATTGTGTTAAACATGCTTTTAGTCACTTCAAACTTTTAGCAGTTAGCAATAGCTTGCCTTAGCAACAATTTAATTCATTATCAGGACAAGCTTCTTAAAGGGGCTGTTAATGGAGTTTTGGATGGGTCTCTGGAGTTTTCTGAGTTTTTCAAACCTAACTTTATAGATGGTCAAAGGGCGTTACCTTAATGCGAACTTCATGGGCCTTGGGTGGTGCGACTTCTATGTCCTCGATGGAGAAGGGCTTGTGAGTTTCCCATAGCACAGCTGCTTTGCACTTGATTACCTGGGAGATAAAGGGTTACTTCATCTCCAAGAGATCATAGCCCCATGAGCTCTGTCCCAGGGTCTGCCACCCATTGTTACATACAAACAGACATTTCTCATTGACACTAAAAAACATTAAAATTTGGTGACTCTGTAGCTCAAGTTCAGGAAAATTCAACTAAATGTAATGCCCCTGTGCGAATTGGTGTAAGCTCCTCAGGCCCTGCCTACACCATTTCCCTTGATTGTCACTGGTACTGTTCTGCAAGAGGTTGTTTGACCAAAATCATTGGGTGTATGTTTAATTCTAAATAATAATTATTAATATATTTGTGTAGTGCTGGGGATAGAACCCAGAACTTTGTGCATTCAGACAAGTACTCTGTCACAGATTTAGCCCCTAGGTTTTGGATTTATAATAATAAGCCCAGGCTGGCCTTGAACTAGGAACCTTTCTGTCTTGGCCATCCTAGTGCTGGGATTTCAGAAATGTTCTACCATAAAGTCACACAAACCAGTGATCACCACAGTGCTATTATTGACCCTGTACCTGAGAGCCTGGGATTCCCTGGCCCCTCAATTCTTGTTTGGTTGAAATAATTGTGTTTCCACTTGACTTTTCATCCTTTTTTCCTAACTACTTTTCTTTGAGTTGTAATAAGTCATCCTAAACATAACCACAATGTGAACTGGAATAAAAATACTGACAACTGGCCCCTTCTGTGACTCCCAACCCATCCTTTCAATATGAATGTTACCACACTGTGCATGCAGAAGCCTCTGCACATTCCAACACCCAGTTCTCACTGTGAGTTTTGGGACTTTGACCACTCCTAAAATAGCACCTGTGCCAACAGAAACACAGGCTTTTATAATTAAGCAATGAGACATCACAAATCAGTTAGTTATTATGAATAACTGCATGTGTGTTCCGGTACCATACACACATTGAACAAGGACCTGTGGTTTGTAGAAACTTAGTACCATGTGTGTGTGTATTCATAGGGTTGACAGTTTTTCTCAGGATTAGAGACTGTTGTATAGAATTTCTAGAAATTTTGTGAGCAGTCCAAATCCCAATTGCACAGTAATGTAATCTTACTGTGGACGATCCTAATGCTTTGAAATCAATCCACCTCTTGTCAGAAATTTATCTAAAGGTTACAGGGACAGTTCTACATAACAGTCAAATCCTGTTATGAAACTCTGGTCAGGCTTAATGTTGTTGTCTTCATATAAAAATATAGGATTATAAAACAGCACACTATTGATATCTTAATATAAACACAGACTTTACATGAAAAATCTTTTTTAAACTTCCTATTTACAAAGTAGTAACAGTTGGCTGAGAATAAATTCCCCCTACTGCAAAGTTAAAGAGGAAGTGAAGATGTTCCCAGACGGGGATTCTATGTATTCTTGTTCAAGATACTTAGTAGTAGTCTAGTTACATTGTAGCCCAGTGCATACACTGTACTGTAATATACATTTCACATTGCATTTCAGTGCGTGCTATTCCTGAGTTAGCAATCTTAATCTTTTGCATACTAATAAGAATAAATTTACAACAGTAAGATCTGTTTCTTACTTTTCCAGCTGTGCTCATGCTGTCTGTCCTTGCTGCTATCCGTAGACTGATGGTTAGGCTTCTTCCCTCCTCCAGTGCATCGGGCCAAGGTTCCACACGAATTTTGTTAGCTGTGGTGTCAGCTGATTGCACATGTGATCTGGCCCTTTATGACACGCCTATCAGTTTATTCTCCGGTCAGTTAAGTGGAAAGATAGGGCACTGGCCTGAGAAGGAAACCTTGCTCTGGGGATGTGCTGTTAGACACATTTTGTTTTAATTAGGTTCAACAATTCCTTTCTGTTCAATCTCCCCATCTCTCAATCTGAGTTTTCCCTTTCTCAGTCAGGTTAGAGCTCTGTTTCCCTTTGCCTAAAAGAAGCTGTAACTTAAAGTCCACATGGTACCTGTTAAGGAGGAGAGGGCATGAAGCAGAACAGATGGAACAGATGGGCAGAGCTTCAGAGAGGAAGATTTGGGCTCCATTCCTCTTCAAAGAAAGCACCCCAGGCACAGCAAAGATGCTGAGGCCCCTGGTATCCCTGCAGCACACAATCCTGATTAGCACTGACCAAGAACCTGTGGCAGGCATGGAGGTAGCAGTCATGAGTAAGAGATGGACTCCAGTCCTGCCAAGAGACAGCAGCTGCAACATGTCCTCTTCCTTCTAGCTGAGAGAACGTGGACATATCTAATGTTCTTTGCCATAGTTTTCTTCTCTGTAAAATAAGGATGAACCAGAGTGTCATCAGAGGCTGCCAGGACCAAGTGAAACAAAAGCACATGTGCTTCTCGTGGATCCACATAGGAAGGAGACAGTCAGTGATTACAGCTACAACCATTGTTCATGAAAATAAACTCACTCCACACTGGAGGAGAAGGGTACACAGGTGTGTGTGCTCATCACTATGTAGTCAGTTCTAGGAGAGAAAGCTCTGAGGACTCAGAGCAGGCTTTTAGAGAGCATGGACTCAAGTTATCTAGAGAATGATTGCTTTGCCAAATGGGCCAAAAGTCCCTTAAGACATGACCATTGTTCTTTGTTCAGTGTCATGGCATTGGGAACTAGAACATGTATTTGATGTCTATTGAATAGTTAGCAGAACATAGTACATACCACTCATTATATGAACATAGGGGGGCAACACATATACATAAGCATATGTACACTTTTCTAGGGTTGTCAAAGAAACAATGTTGTCTATGTCTACGTCAACTAGAGGTCATGTGATCTAATCAGACACCTCTTCCAGAGAATGGCTGTCACCTTCCCCATCCATATTTGTTTACAATGGTCTGTATAATAGCCAGAATTCATACTATTTCTAAGTGCCAACACCTTTAAGAGTCCCACTGGGTTATTGAGCTTACACAGTAATTTAGCTATGAAGCACAGAATTGTTAGAAGCTAGTGAATATCTATTATGCTCCCAAAACTCTAGTGGGAGTTCTTCCTACATTATTACATGATCTTAAGGGCAATATTACAAGGAAGGTTTTCTCAACCAGTTTACAGACAAGGCAACAGAAGTATTGAGATTCACTAATGCTCTTTCTAAGACTTCAGGAGCAGAACTGTGGGCAGGCTGTTGTTAAGGAGAGTTTTATGGTATGAGTGTACTAGGTAAATCATAAGAACAGCAAAGGACAATGGACCCTGGATTTTGATTATCTGATCTTAGGGATAATTCCTATTTTCTCCCTCTCAACCTTCCCCTTTCCCTCCCTGCTCCTTCCCTCCTTCCCTCTCTGCTTCCCTCCTCTTTCTCCTGACCTCTGAATAAACTTTGGTAGTTATTCTATCTTTTGACTAGAGTGGAACAGGTGGGACAGGTGTCAAGTTTGAATTGATGTCGGTTGTGATACCTTTATGTAAAATAAGAGGATTGAGATGACTTAAGGGTAGACAGCCACACCATCTGACAAGGTACCATAAGCTGGTAATCAGTAATGCCAGAACATTAGCACATAGCTCCCTGACTTAGAGAGGCATGCTCTTTATCCTACCAAAATGGGGTAGGGGAGTCCAAAGTTTATCGGCTCTTTACCCACAAAGGTAGTCTCTGTATTTTGTAAATCTTAAGGAAAACAGATAAACAAATGGTCTAAGATGCCATCCTTTTCAATGTCAGAATTTTGTATGCTAAAAGTGACTGTGATTGATATTTATTTGAATGACATTTGGAAAATAGAAGGTAATATATTTAGACTGTGTGTGTGTGTGTGTGTGTGTGTGTGTGTGTGTGTGTGTGTGTATCACACACACACACACACACACACACACTCTAAAGCATCAAGTATTTTTTGCCAACAGCAAACCTTCTACTTCTTGGGATATTGTTCTTAGTCAAGACAAACCCAACATGAGACATCAAGAATTTGCTTAACATTTTATTTTGACACTGTAGCCAAAGCTGGTGCGAGAGTGACTATGATCTTTCTTTCTTAACACCAAAACCTAACATTGTAAAATACAGATGTATATTGAAAATCATTAAGAATAAATGGTGATTTTTTTCATAGCACAGTGCCATTTCTGTTGGCTGTCACATTATACCACAAATCACAGTCAAAGTTCAGCAGAAAGAGGCTTCATTGGGTTATTTAGTTCCTGGGTGAATGGGGTGATATGCAGAAGGGCTTTGCCTGGGTCTGTATTTTAAATTGTTTTTCCCATGGATTTTTCCGCTAACTTTCAAAGTTTTCATCTGACATTAAGACCTTTGACCCAATTTGAACTGATTTTTGTATAGGGAAGAAGAGAGCTGTAGTTTGATTCTGCATATGGCATTGTGTTTTCACAGAAACACTTGTTAGAGCTCGTTTTTCATTTTGTTTTGTTTTGTTTTCCAATGTATGTTTTTAGCATCTTTGTTAAAATTTGGTTCACTGTCACCATGTCACTGTAAAAACCATAGATCTGACCTCAAGGGAAATAAGAATTCATTCTGGAGTCAAGTATAATATTAGCATAGGCTAGGAATACAAATACAGGTTACCCAAAATTCTATGTGCCAAAATCAGAGCAGGTTTATGAAGTTGTTATAGAAACAGAACAATGTGTAAATCAAAACACTTTCAAATACAGGGGGTGGGTGGGTAGATCGGTCAGGTTGGCTAAAACGGGTAGGGGAGGGGTGGGAACCTGTAGGCGTCAGATGTGATCTGATGATGTTCTTATTAAGTTTTGGGTTGATGGAAGATAGGCTCTGTTTGCATATTCCAAAAGCATTTACCCACTAGTCACAAGAAGTCACAGACACAGGTGGGCAATAAATGGCCATTTAAAGGGCTAAGATAACCCAGGAAAATTTGGCTCTGGAGCTGACTATTCCAGCCTCTCTGCATTCATTCCCCAGCTTCTGTAGGATGCTCAGTGGAGACATGGCTTCTGTGGGGGATCTTCAGGTACCACCGGCCTTTTTGTTTACATTCCTGTTTTCTATTCTGCAGCCCATGGTCTGTTCTGTGCTATTGTCATGCTTTTGTTACTAGGGCTCTCTGGTATACCTTGAAGCCAAGTGCTCTTGTGCATTGAGCATTGGTCCTTGCACCCAGCATTCCTTAGAGACTCAGGATGGTTTGTGCTTGCACACAAGTTTTAGAATCAGGTTTCTAGTCACATGAAAATGCTGCTGGAGTCTTGATGGGCTTCCTGGTAAGTCTGTAGATTGCTCAAGCCTATTTGAATTTGTTCCCAAATCATTGGAAGTGCAGGTTAAAGTTTCTTATTTTTCCTTGTTGGTTTTGCTAGAATGGGATGATTCGCAAAGTTTGTCCTCAGGCCCTGATATCCTCCCCTCTGCTTGCTCTGGGGAGGCTCTCAAGTGAGGATTTTAAAAGGTGTTTACTATAGATTTGGGCCTAAGTGCCACAGTACACACTTGGAGGTCAGAGGACAGCTCTGGAGCAAGTCTCTCTTTCTAGCTTCCTGTGAGTGCTGGCTATTGAGCACAGGACCCTAGGCTTTCACAGCAAGTGTCTTTGCCCGCTGAGCTGAGTTATAAAATTGGGTTTATTGATATTTTCATTTACAATTTTTTTTGATTGTTCCTCTTTCTAGAACTTGTAGTCCCTCAGTGAATTCTTTCATATCCTGAGTTGTCTTCCTTAATTTTTCCAGCTGTTTATTTGTACAATTCCTGAAGTCATTGTTTACTTTTAAAATTGTCTCTTTGAATTTTTTCCAAAATAATATTTTAATTGATTGCTTGAGAATTCATACAATGTGCCTGAATCACCCTTACTTCTCATTCCTCTAGGTTGACCTTTGTTCCTCTCCAAAAGAAAAAAAAAACACACCCAGCGCAGTTGATACTGCCCATACACTCACTGAATCGTGGCCAAGCTCCCAGAGGCCAGCCTGTTAATGATAACAGTATTTCTCTACTCTCCTCTATTCTATTCCAACCCCTTCAGAAGCTATCAACTGTGAAAAGCTACACTTCAGCATTTTTTTATCACAACTTTTGAAGACTGTCTTAAATAGCTCCCTGTATTTAATGGAGGGAGCATGGCCACAGAAGCCTTCAATGGCTCTCCTTCTCATCATGAGGCTGTGGTCATCAATATCACTGCTAATGAAGCTTCCCTGCCCATAGCAGCCATTGGCAACACAGATGACAGACATCCACATGGCCTCTAGCAGCATCCTAGAACACAGACCACCCTCAACACATCCCCCAGTGGCAGCAAGGACCTCGGACATCCACATGACCTCAGGTACTAGCCCACGCCATAGATATCAACATGGCCTCCTGTCAAGCTCCAGTCCTGCCTTGTCCTGTCATAGTCAGACTATTGAGCACTAGAGCAATAATATTAGTGAAGAGGCACCCATTTCTTGACCTAACTAATATATTGCTCAGTTTCTGGTATTCTAATCAAGATGTCTGGCAGCCAATAAAAAGTAAGTCAAAATGTAAGAAAATATTCTTTATATTAGGTTAATCAGTCAAAGGAGCTATATATGATTAAGGAGTTACAAGGATTTGACAAGGATTTGAAAATAATCATTGTTATTATGTTTAAAAGTGGGCAAAACAAATTAACTCACAGGAAAACATCGGGAATTTCATTAGCACATAGAGATTCCGAGCAGTCAAGTGAAAATGTATTAAGAATTTTAATGCATTGTATTACAGATGAACTGTTCCTTTGATGATTCTGTGGAAACACAGCACAGCAAAGGGAAGTAAAAAAGAAATAGAGCAATAGAAATTACACAATATGAATGGCAAAAGGAATAGGAAACTGTTACAGCACCATGAGCTAAAGAGTGTCAAGTTGTCTAATATCTAAAAAGTCGGGTCCAGAAGAGCCACAGCCAACCACAATGCAGAATTGTAGAGCCCAATCCCAAATGATGTGTGTGCAGCACAATTCCGTCGCCTAAGGATCAGAGAACACAGTGTGGAAAGGAGGTAGAAAGCTTGCAGGAGCCAGAAGATCAGAGATTTTGCAGTGAGACTGTGTCTCCTACTAATGTCAGGAAACACACCCACGGAGCATCACAGGCATGACTGCTTAAACATAAAATGAACAAGGACAACTATAGACAGGCCAAAGTGGACAGGAGCAAAGACCTTGTGGCTCAAACCCACACAAGGAGCTGCAAGAAACTAAAGAATGCTGAGAGTGGGGAAAAGAGTCTCTCCAAGAAAAAACTCACCACTTGGTTATTCAATACAAATGGTCAGTCCTGAAAGCATACCTACAAGTAACATTAAATGGACTCAGGTTATATTTATTAACATAGCTATGCTGCAGAGTATTTATTTAACCATGCAATAATGTGTTGCATTTGTTTAAAGATGTTTTGCACTTGTTTTTGTTGCTGAATACTTGTCCTACTATATAAAGATATGTTGCTGTTTTACCTTGTCTGTCTAAGGCGTCTGATTGATCTAATCCAAAGCTGAATGGCCTGTGGTAATATATTATTTATAATTCATTAAAGCTTGCCTGAGGATTCAGAAAGTAAAGTCAGCCTCAAGCTATAGAGATCAGGCAGAGGTAGTGAACACCTTTAATCCCAGGACTCAGGATTAAGAGGTAGACAGATCTCTCTTAGGTCAAGGCCACCATGACCTACACAAGAGTGTAGGATTAATGAGGTATATAAGACAGAAGCGAGGTCTCAAAGGTGGCATTCATTCTCCAGCCATATTGAGGATAGGATGGCATTGATGTTTCAGGATTCTCCAGCCATGCGGAGGAGAGGCAGCAGCCTGAGGTTTTATGGAGCCCGGATAGGCTTTCAGTCCGATATAAAGTAAGAGCTAGTGACAAGATGCTCTGTTGCTTTTCTGATCTTCAGCTTCAAGCTTGAACCCCAATATCTGTCACTGGATCTTTTATTTATCCTGCTACAGTGGTCAACAGTGAGGGAGGAGGTATAGGCGGAAATGCAGCCAGGGACAATAAGGAGGAGGAGGAATTTAGGCCCAGAGAAGTAAGAAAAAGAGAGTGGATATAGACACCAGGGGCCAGTCAGGCAGACATGGAGGAAACAAGAAAGTAGGACATACAGAATGAAAAAAATCCCAAAATCCCTAAGGCAAAATTTAGATGATTAGAAAAAGGCTAACTCAAGTTAAAAGAGCTAGTGGGACAAGCTTAAGCTAAGGCTGAGCATTTCTAATGAATAATGAGTCTCCATATCTTTATTTAGGAGTTGGTTGGCGCCCAAAGAAAATGCCAAATACAAATTATGTGTAGATGCTCATACAACTACATATATGCACATATTTGCATTAACTACAATTCATGAAAAAAGTGACGATAAACTTTAAAAAGAGCAAGAAGGGGCATATGGAAGGGTTTTGAAGGAGGAAGGGGGGAGGGGGAAGGAAGTAATTATAATCTCAAAAATATGAAAACAATATTTTAAAAAGAGTTCCAGAAGAAATGCATATTAGAGAGAATAGGAAATACTTTTAAAAAATAAGAAAGGAAGAAAGAAAGAAAGAAAGAAAGAAAGAAAGAAAGAAAGAAAGAAAGAAAGAATTCTCCAAAGTTAATGAAGCAAAATTGACTTAAGATACAAGATTTCTGGGAACTTCACTTCCCTCATACATGTAAAATAAATTGTAAAATAAATACACATATACACACATACATACACACACTCTCTCACACACACACACATGCACACATACCAAACACACTGTACTTAGGCATAAAAATGGGAGAAATATAAAGATATTATTATAATAGACAAAGACAAATGTCACAGAACAAAGGTACTGAAAGAAAACGTGCTCATAATTTCTCACTTGTTGGAAACACATTTAAGAATGAAGACAAAATAATTTTTAGAGAAACAAAATCTGAATTTATTTTAGGTACAACTTTGAGACGAATATGTCATAGGGATTTCTGTCCTTGGTGTTCTTCATCAACATATATTAATTATACTTGATGATAGCTTTCCTTTGCCGTTTTCATACATGTACATGTACACTTGGGTCACGTTCACCCACCCCTTACTCCTGCCTGTCCCCTCTCACTCCTTCTGAGCACTCTTCTCTTCTCAGTCACACTCTACATCATTTCCTTAGCACAAGGGTTACGATGCCAGATGGAAATGTGAACACACACACATGAGGAACATTGGAAGCCAAAACGAAGGCCTGTGTGGAAGACAGTCCTTGCTGTCTGCACCAACTCTAGCACCAGTGGCATTAGGAGTAAACTGGAAGGTGACAGTCACACTGAGAATGGGGGGAGGAAAATGGAGAGGCACAGTCCCTGTGGCTTCTGTGCAGAACTGCAGTACTACTTGAAGGTGGGTGACTGCTACCTGCAGTTAAGGAATTATGATGTCTTCATAAGATAAGGAGCAA
This sequence comes from Cricetiscus sungorus, assembly GCA_030556225.1. NCBI lineage: Eukaryota > Metazoa > Chordata > Mammalia > Rodentia > Cricetidae > Cricetiscus > Cricetiscus sungorus. Next base: position 39,861,130 of record JANBXA010000141.1, on the reverse strand, counting down.
GAGAGGACCATGTTCAATGTAAGGGCTGGGCCCAGGAAGAAAGACAATGTCATAAGTTTTGTCTGGAGTTGAGAAAAGGACATGAAGGTAGAAGGGAAGGGAATCTGTCCAGGAGAGGAAGGTGATAGTGGAGGGGACAAAGGAAGACAATGGAAGGCAACTGTAGTACTACACATAAAGTGTCACAATAAAGCTCAATATTTATACCATGCACAAGCCTAAAGTATTCCCACACATTTTAAAGAGATTATGAAACAAATGTTTGATGAAGCTAAATTGGGGTTGAGATGGAAACAACAAATGGTTGGAAGAAAAGAAAGAATGAAGGCTTAAATTACCATACAAGCCTTTTTCCAGTTAAGTAAAAATAAGTAAATAAAAATAACAAGAGATAGAATTGAGTCGAGAATTAAATATAGTTAAAATGGGTTTCCATAATAACAAACAGAGGAAATAAAGAAATCAATAAAAGCAAAGACAGTTCTCATAGAAGAACATTCCAATGGAAAAATCTCTTACTAGTCAGCCCTGTTTATTAAAACACACAAATAACAACGTCAGTCTAGAAACAGAAGGAAGGGAGCCATACATGCACCAGAGATGCTAAAACACCTGTGGCATTTACAAACAACTTTATACTGACAAACTTGGAGAATTAAATGAAGTGAACAAATAAAAGTTGGCGTCTGGCGAAAGGTGAAACAAAACAAAACAAAATCTGGTGAACTAGTGGCTCATTAAAACATTAAATGTTTATTTGAAAACTTCAAAGAAAGTCAGCTACTTGCCCTGGTTACATGGGTCATAATTCTAGAAATCTCCCAAAGAAAAATAAACTGGTTTTCTCAATTTCAAAACAACAGAGTGATTATTTATACTTCCTAATTTATTTGAGAAGATAGATCAGATAACTCCAATGCTTCAGAGGAAAACAGCATTTCGTGAACATAGAAACAAAAATCTTTAATGAAGTACTGACAACTCATGCTCGACAATATATAAAATAATTTATGTATGATCAAGTAGAATCTACATGGGGAATGTAAAACCTAATGTTCAAGTTAATGTAACTCAACACAGAATGCATGTAACACAGCAAAACAGAGGGAAGACACATATGATCATTCTCATAGATGAAAGTAGACTTTGCTAAAAAATCTAATTTCCATCATGATTACAAAATTTAAACTTAGAAAAAAACTAATGCTATCAATATACTTCATATTAAATAATTCAATGCCTGTGTTTGGCACCAAGATGAGTAGTAATTCCACTCTCAGAAAGTTGGCTTTTACTCAGGTAAGGCATTCAAATGAGTGCAATAGAGCAGCAGATGAAACAAACAAACAAGCAAACAAAGAAAATGGAGAGGAAGACTGAGGATGCCTTTCTACCAGATGACGTCACTGTGATGTGCTGAGGGTATGAGGCTGGAGTTCACACTGGTGTAAACGTACAGTGGGCCAATTACATTAGAAAATAGTCTTGCTATTGTTGTACACTGTTCAACTTTCACACAGTGTATCAACTAGAAATTCTCTTAGTTATTTATTTGTAAAGAATGAAAACATGTCTTGAGCAAGCTTGGTTTATATGTCACTCCCAATTCTCTCACCCTGCTGTCCTTCCCTGCCCCCTCTCCATCCCATCCCTTTCTGCTCCCCAGGGAGGGTGAGGCCTTCCATAGGGAGTCTTCAAAGTCTGTCATATCATTTGGAGCAGGGCCCAGGCCCTCCCCCATGTGTCTAGGCTGAGAGAGTATTGATCTATATGGAATGGCCTCCCAAAGTCTATTCTTATACTAGCAATAAATACTAATTCAATACGGGAGGCCCCATAGACTGCCCACTAACACCCACATTCAGGGAGTCTGAGTTGGTTCTATGCTGGTTTCCCAGCTGTCAGACTGGGGTCCATGAGCTCCTGCACGTTCAGGTCAGCTGTTTCTGTGGATTTCTCTAGCCTGGTCTTGACCCCTTTGCTCATCACTCCTCCCTCTCTGCAACTAGATTTCAGGAGTTCAGCTCAGCGTTTAGCTATGGGTGTCTGCTTCTGCTTCCATTAGCTACTAAATGAAGGCTCTAGGATGGCATAAAAGGTAGCCATCAATTTCATTATCAGGGAAGGGCATTTAAGGTAGTCTCTCCACTATTTCTTACATTATTAATCAGAGTCATTCTGGTAGAGCTCTGGACATTTCCCTAGATTTCTTTTTAAACTTATAATGGCTCCTCTATTATGGTATCTCTTTGCTTGCTCTCCACTATTTCTTCCCTGACTCAATCTTCTTGCTCCCTCATGCCCACCTCTCCCCTCCTCTTCTCCACTTCTCTTTCTTCTAAATCCCTCTCCCCTCTCCCCCTCCCATGCTCCCAATTTGCTTCAGAGATTTGTCCCTTTCCTCTTCTCCGGGGAAACATGTATATTTCTCTCAGGGTCCTCCTTGTTTCCTAGCTTTTCTGGCAGTGTAGATTGTAGGCTGGCAATCCTTTGCTCTATGTCTAAAATCCAAATATGAGTGAGTACATACTAAGTTTGTTTCTTGTGATGGGGTTACCTCACTCAGGATGGTTTCTTCTAGTTCCATCCATTTGCCTGCAAATTTCAAGATTCCATTGTGTTTTTCCTCTGAGTAGTATTCCATTGTGTAAAGGTACCACATCTTCTTTGTCCATTCTTCAGTTGAGGGGCATCTAGGTTGCTTCCAGGTTCTGGCTATTTCAAAATACTGTTATGAACATAGTTGAACATTGTTGTATGAATGTTTATCTTTCAGGTATATACCTAAGAGTTGAATTGCTGTATCTTGAGGTAGACTGATTTCCATTTTCTTGAGGAATCACCATACTGATTTCCAAAGTGGCTATATAAGTTTTGCACTCCCACCAGCAGTGGAGGAGTGTTCCCCTTTTTCTACATTTTCTCCAGTGTAAACTGTCTTTGGTGTTTCTGATTTTAGGCATTCTGGGAGTTCTAAGATGTTATCTCAGAGTTGTTTTGATTTGCATTTCCATGACAGCTAAGGATGTTGAGTTCTTTCTTAAATGTCTTTTAGCCATTTTAGATTCCTCTATTGAGAATTCTCTATTCAATTCTATACCCCACATTTTAATTGGAGTAGTTTCTTGAGTTATTTATATATTTTGGAAATCATCACTCTGTCAGATGTGGGGTTGGTGAATATCTTTTTCCATTCTATAGGCTACAGTTTTGTCTTGTTGACTGTGTCCTTTGACATACAGAAGCTTTTCAATTTCAGGAGTAAAAATAATTCATTATCTAAGTTCTCATTTTACCTTTATCTTGTATCTTTTGGTTAGTTTGGATAAAGGTTTGTTTATCTTGTTGATTTTCTCAAAGAACCAACTCTTTGTTACATTGATTTTTTGTATTGTTTTCTAGTTCCTACCTTACTGATTTCAGACCTCAAATTGATCATTTCTGGCAAGTACAACTCTGGGGTGAGTTTGCTTCTTTTTGTTTTAGAGCTTTCAGTTGTGCTGTTAATTCTCCAGTGTGACTATTCTTCATGTGGGCAGTATTGCTATGAGCTTTCCTCTTAGCACTGCTTTCAAAGTACCCCATACATTTGGGTATGTTATGTTTTCATTCTCATTGAAATTTAGGAAGTCTTTAATTTCTTTCTTATTTCTTCCTTGACCCAGGAATGGTGCAATTGTGAATTGTTCGATTTCCATGAGTTTGTAGGGTTTCTGCAATTTGTGTTGTTGTTGAACTCTAACTTTAAAACATGGTGGTCTGATAAGATACAGGGGGTTACTTTTTTTTTTTTTGTACTCATTGAGGTTTGCTATATTGTCTAGTGTGAGGTTGATTTTAGAGAAGGCTCCATGTGGCACTGACAAGAAGGTATATTCTTTTGTGTTTGGATGGAATGTTTTATAAATGTCTGTTAAGCCCAATTGGGCCATAACTTCTTAGTCCCTTTGTTTCTTTGTTAAGGTTCTGTCTGGTGGACCTGTCTAGTGTTGAGAGTGGGGTGTTGAAATCTCCCACTATAAGTGTGTGAGGTTTTATGTGCAATTTGAGTTTTAGTATGTTTCCTTTATGAAAGTGGATGCCTTTGTATTGGGGGCATAGATGTTTAGAATTGAGAATTCATCTTGATGGGTTTCTCCTGTGATGAATAAGAAATGACCTTCTTCATCTCTTTTGATTGACTTTAGTTTAAAGTCTAATTTGTTAGATATTAAGATTTCTATACCCACTTGTTTCTTGAGTCCATTTGATTGGAAAATCTTTTCCCAACCCTTAACTATGTGGTAACATCTGTTTTTGAAGTTTAGATGTGTTTCTTGTATGCAGCAGAAGGATGGATTCTGTCTTCGTATCCATTCTGTTAGCCTGTGTCTTTCATAGGTGAGTTAAGACCATTAATATTGAGGGATATTGATGGTTAATTCTTGTTTGTTTTGGATAGTTTGGTAGTGGTGGTATTGTGTGTGGATTTCCCACCATTTTTCTTTTGATTGTTGGTGAAGTGGGATTATCTATTGCCTATGTTTTTGTGGGTGTAGTTAACTCCCTTGGTTTTGAGTTTTCCCTCCAAAACTTTCTATAGGGTAGGATTTGCTGTATGTATTGTGTGAATCTGGTTTTGTCATGGAATATCTTGATTTCTCCATCAATAGTGATTGAAAGCTTTGCTGGGTATACTAGTCTGGGCTATCATCTGTGATCTTAGTGTTGGTAGAACATCTATCCAGGACCATCTGATCTTCAATTTCCATGGAGAAGTCAGGTGTAATTCTGATAGGTCTGCCTTTATATGTTACTTGGCCCTTTTCCTTTGCTGTTCTTAATATTCTTTCTTTATTCTGTATGTTTGGTGTTTTGATTATTATGTGGTGAGGGAACCTTTTTTGTGGTTCATTCTATATGGTGTTCTGTAAGCTTCTTGTACTTTCATTGCCATGTCTCTCTGTAGGTTGGGAAAGTTTTCTTCTATGATTTTATTGAATATATTTTCTGCACTTTTGAGTTGGATTTCTTCACCTTCTTCTATACCTATTATTCTTAGGGATTTGGTGGACTAAAGATTTTCTTTGGTGAATGAATCTATTTCTCCTACTGTATCTTTGATGCCTGAGATTCTCTCTTCCGATTCTCTCTTTCATCTCTTGTATTCAGTTGGTTATGCTTGTATCTGTAGTTCCTGATCGTTTGCTAGCTTTTCTATTTCCAGCCTTCCCTCAGACTGTGTGTTTTCCTTTTTATCTTTCGTGTGTGTGTGTGTGTGTGTGTGTGTGTGTGTGTGTGTGTGTGTATTTCAGCTTTCAAGCCTTGCACTGTTCGAATTGTTTCTTGCAATTTTTGGTGTTTTCCTTTATTTCTTGAGTATTTTGATTGTTTTTTTTTTTCTTCTACTTCCTTAAGGAATTTTCTTATTACCTCTTTGAGGGTCTCTATCATTGTTATAAAGTTGTTTTTTGGGTCATTCCCTTCTGCTTCATCTGTTTTGAGAAATTCAAGTCTTGCTAATGTGGAGTCCCAAGACTCTGGGAGTGTCATATTGATCTTTCTGTTGTTGACTGTGTCTTTATAATGTTGTCTACCCATCTCTTTTTCCAGTGAAGACTGGTGGAGTCTCTCCCTCTCCTGGTTCTCTTCTGGTGGGTGCAAGCAGGTCCAATATTCTGATGGCACTCCTCTTCCAGTGGGTGAAGGTGGGACTAGGGCACTGGCAGACTCTGGATGGGCTGGTCTGCTGGGATGTGTTACCTTGTGCACAGTCCCCAGTCCTCATGAGCAATGGAAGGTGGGCTCCTTCTGTGGATTGAGGTGGGACCAGGAAGATGGAAAACTCTGGATAGGCTGGTCTGCTGTGTGTGCGCAGTCCTCAGGAAGCTCCTACTTATGATTTATTAAAACTTGCCTGAGGATTCTGAAAGAAAAGTCAGCCAAAAGCCATAGAAGCTAGGCAAACACCTTTAACCCCAGGACTTGGGATTTAGAAGCAGATGGATCTCTGTTAGTTCGAGGCCACCATGGCCTACAAAAGAATATGGAGTAACAGAGCTCACACCTTTGATACCAGCACCTGGGATCATATGCCTTTAATCCCAGCATTAAGAAGGCATAGAAGACAGAAGCAAGGTCTCAGAGTTGGCATTAGCATTCAGTCTCAGGACTCTCCAGCCACATTGAAAAGAGTAACAATCTGAGGTGCCAGGATCGCTTTTCAGTACAGGTGATTGCTTGTGGCTAGCTGCTTTGCTTTTCTGATCTTCAGCTTCAAGCTTGAACCCCCAAATCAGTCTCTGGGTCTTTTATTTATCATGGTACAATATGCATACTACTACTTACAATTTGACAGAAAGTGGTAAGTCAGCATTATGGTACACTTCATGTGATCTTAAGCAAACCATTTCTGCAGCTGTCAACTCCCACATTACTGCAACTTTATACAAAATGACTCCAATGCAATTGCCACTTTCAAATGTTTTAGTGAGTACTTAACGGAACTGTCAACATGTAATAAGTACGTAAGTATTCTGTCATTATGTAACATAGGATTTGATTCCCTCTGTTTCAGTTACAGACAGTAATTTCCACTGGGTTCTACTAAATCTTGCAGATGGCCCAACCTTTGCACTTCTAACTCTAAGCCTCAGAGAGCCACAAAGTCATAAGGATTTAGTCACTATTTTATTGTGTTGTGCTTTTTGGTCATAGCACTAAAATAGGCCACAGCCAAACCACAGCTGGTGGTAGTTAAGCAACATCAAGTTCTGTATGCTCAGAGCTTTCTGTCAAGGAAGACTTAGCCACTTTTGTTCTGCTATTTATAGAGCTTGTCCATCTGACTTGGATGTGGCTGACATTTGTCTACCAGGATGATCCTGCAGCTACACATCTCACTAGGACATGTGAGAGTGGAAGGAGAGTTATTAGAGATTATTTTGTGACAATTGTCATGGTCAACCCAAGATACAAGGCTATCCCACTACCACAGTGATTCACAGGTTTTATGTGACAATGGGCTTAGCCATCATCACATAAATATTGTCCAGATTTCTCAGATGACTAACATGATAAACAAAATTCAGTGTCCCCACTAGCACAAATAGAAGTGAAAATTCAAAGGGTGACATTTGGGAAACTGGAAAATGTTGAAGCTTGGCACTCTACCTTTCATTCAGATATACCCTACTCATTTCACCCTTGCCTCCCTCCCGCCTTGCTGGGCTCCTAAGTGCTTCCCCAGTCCCTTGAAATATTGTGCATGCTCAGCCACCTCTACCTTCCACTCAGATCTCCATCACTACTTACTTTTTAAAGATTTAATTATTTATTATATATAGTGTTCTGCCTGTATGCTTTCCTGAATACCAGAAGAGGACACCAGTTCTCATGTGGTTGCTGGGAATTGAACTAAAGGCCTTTGGAAGAGAGCACCCAGTTCTCTTCGCCTCTGAGCCATCTCTTCAGTCTCTTCCCCCACTACTTTCATTTTGAGAGTTCTGTGACTGTGGTCCTTTAAGGTGGACATTTAGCTCACCTCCTCTTTCTCCCAAGTCATTCTATAGTCATTCTATAGTCATGCTATGGAGATGTGCCCAGCCTCAGCCTTGGGGGAGGTCTAGAGATCTATCTCCGTTTCTACCTAGCTCCTTGGTCTTTGACTTAATGGCTATGACTGTGCATTTAAAGGTTGCAAAGAAATAACTGCAAATCTACTAACTCTTTCAGCACTTAGAACTTTTAGCACCAGTCAATTCACTCTGAGGTAACATGGTTAGTATCGAGGTTTCCCTGAGAGCAAGGTATCCACAATAGTTGTCTTATCAGTGATTGCCCTTTTAGACGGAAGCGTGAGCTCAGAACTAAAGCTGTGGCCTGGTAGTGTTTTCCTGGCAAAGGAACTCTACCATTAATAGAGGTAGTGTGCAAGTATTTTACCTGCCCCCCCACTGCATTGTTATTTGTTTCATTTATCCATGTGCCTACCGATGGGTAAGTGTTTGTATTGGAAATGTATTTATAGTGCATCTGGGGTAGGCAGTCCAGTATGTCTTTGGAATGAGGTCTCAGAAGTGAACCACTGCAATGATTTGTATGGCCATTTTAGGACTGGATGGTGTCATTGCCACGCACAAGTGTAGGCTCAGCACTAAGGAGTCGAAAGCAGGAAATTGGTAAATTAGAGGCCAGTGTGTGTTAGACCTTGCCACACACAAACAAGAAAAGCAATGGTAATGCATACACTAAGCAAACACTTTATGTTGGGCTCTTTATCTTTAGAATGAAGTCTCCTGGTTGCCTTGATCGTCTTCCAGAGCATCAGTTGAAGGGGCACCTGAGAACATCTGCAGGAAGCTGCTTTCCTTCCCTGTGTTTTTATAGTCATGGTGCTGATTCTCAGTGCCTAGAGCCTTCCCTGCTGGGACTCAGGAGCTGATATCACAAAGCCTGGCGTTACTTCCTTAACTTAACTCTAGCCAATAAAACAAATGCTATGACCTTCGTGTGGCCTCCTCATCTGATAATCTATTACAAGCCAAGATTAGGAATCCGGTTTGACCTCCTCAGTCTAGGCCTTATGGGCACAACTATAATTTGGGTTCAAATTACCTGATTTCTTAATCATGCCCCATGTCCTCGCTGCTTTTGTCTCATAATCCAGAAATAAAGGAAAGTTCAGTTTCTGTTCTTGTCACACAGTCACAAACACTGCCCTGGAAAGCAAACTTCCCGTGTAATTTCAGACTAATCACACTGGCAACAAAACTAGGTTGCCAAAGTAAGTAGTAATATAGCTCTGCCCCAGCCTGGGCAAGAGAGCCACTTTGCAGAGCAGCAAATAGGACCCAACAGTGTCCTTCCCTTCCCTGGCACACAGTCCTGGGAGGTTAAGAAATTCGGGTTGGACTCTTATATGGATTTTCTCTCTTTCTTGTTTTCATCCCATAAGCCCTAGCACCAGAGTCACTGGCTTCCTTTCTTCGTCTGTGTCATTTTATTTCTCTGTCTTTCCATCATGTAGCAAGCCCAGTTCCTCATGCTCATGGCAGAAGTGAGAGAGACTCTCCCATTCTGGCAGAAATTAGATTCACCAGACCAATAAGTAAATAAATAAATAAACAAATAAGACAGAGGGGAAGAAAGAAAGGAAGAAAAGAAAAGAAAATTTCCCTTTCATGAAACCCTGCTTTTAAAAGTTTATCTCAGCTGGACTCGGGTGGTACATGTCTTTAATCCCAGCACTTAGGAGGCAGAAGCAGGCAGTGCTCTGCGAGTTCGAGGCCAGCCTGGTCTACAAAGCTACACAGAGAATCCCTGTCTTGGAAAAAAATATAAAAAAAAAAAAAAAAAAAAGAGTTGATTATCTTACTTCAAAGCCCTCTTTGAAGTGCCGGACAGGCAGTAGATACAGTGTTGGGCTGTGGCTGTATTTATTTGGCCACCAGTCATACTGCTATATCAGGTCAATTGAGACGATTTTAAAGATACAGTGGATAGAAAATTCCGGTGTTTTTCAGATCTCTCACTTCCTTGCACAGAGCTGAAGGGCATTTTGCTGAATCCAAACATCTGTTTCCTCTCCTTCTACACGCCATGCTTGTCATCATGGAGTCAAGATTTATCAGGGCCTTGCTGAGTAGCCAACACCGCCCACATAACTACGTGTGAAAGTCAAATGGGAAGATCCTGATCTTTAGCAGGCCAGGCATGCTGTGTCCCGCTCAAACACACAGCCATCAGTGTAGCCGTTTTCCCACATTTGCTCCGTGTGCCCTGCATCTCAAAGAAAACAGGGTAAATGGTATTTAGCCTTCCATACGACTGTGGTCCAGACAAAACCTCACCACTTGTACCGGTTGATTTTCAAAGACTCCATCTTAAAAAGAAGAATTCATATAAGATCCCTCACAGAAGGGAGAAGGGGGAAGGGACAAGTTCTCCAGAGCACATGGGGAGTGGGGGGGGCAGTGAGTAGAGAGGGAACTAGGAGAAAGAGAAGGGGAGGAGAGGAAAGCATGTCGGACTTGGAAGATTGAGTCAGGGGAGGAATAGACCAGAGAAGAGAGGGGGAGGGAGAGAGACAGACAGACAGACAGACAGACAGAGACAGAGAGATAGAGAGACAGAGGGAGAGAGAGAGAGAGAGAGAGAGAGAGAGAGAGAGAGAGAGAGAGAGAGAGAGCATAAAAGGGAGCCATTATAGGTTTGAAGAGAAAACTGAACCTAGAGAAATGTCCAGAGACCTACAAGACTGACCCCAACTAACAATTTGAGCAACAGTGGAAAGGCTACCATAAATGTCCTTCCCTGATAATGAGATCATCAAGTAACTTATCCACCATCATGGAGTCCTCATCTAGTACCTGTTGGAAACAGAAACAAACACCCATAACTGAACACTGAGTCAAGCTAGAATCCAGATGCAGAGAGAGAGAGGACAAGACCAGGCTACAGAAACACATAGAGACAGCTGACCTGAACAAGGAGGAGCTAACATGTCCCCGCAGACTGATAGCTGGGAATCCAGCATGGGACTGACTCAGACCCCCTGAACATGGGTCTCAGCTAGAAGGACTGAGCAGTCTGAGGGACCTCAGACAGTGGAACCAGGATGTATCCCTGGTGCACAAAAGGACTTTGGGAACACATCCCCCATGGAGGGATACTCCCTTAACCTAGAGACAGGAGAGAAGTCCTAGTCCCTATTTCAAATGACTTGACAGATTTAGATGATCCCTCCTGGAAGGCATCACCCTACATGTGGAGTGGGGGGGGGGATAAGAGGGGAGGGTGGTCGTGGTGCATGTGAGGGTGGGAGAGAGGGAAGGAGGGGGGAGAGGAAATTGGGATCAATATGTAAAATAAAAATAAATAAATAGATAAAATAATAAATAAATAAGAATAAAAAAGAATAGAGATAGAGAGTGAAGGGAGGGAGAGAAAGAGAGGAAGGAGGAGGGGGGCCAGGGAGGAAGAAAGGGTCACGCAATCCTTCCTTGGGAGTAAAGTTCTCCTGGAGCCCCGCCCTGTAACTGGGTTGAGGCTAAAGGCAAAGAACAGTGCCGACCATAATATTTCACAAACTCTATCACACGTTCTAAGAATTGTGCCTTTTTGAAAATTTGAGGCCTTCTCATTCTAAAGCTCTCCCAGAAAAACAAATCTTTCCTTTTGTGCTTCGAGCGAGGTTCTTTCCGTCTGCTTTGTTTACACGGCCTCCACAGCTGGATGAGATCATTTACCCTAAATTATTTTAAGTGAAGAAGAGCAAAGGGCTCCCAAGATGTCGTAATCCCTGCAGGCCAGACAACCACAGCTGATGAAACAGCTGGAGAGGGGGCTGCACCTTCTAATCGGGACCTGGTCAGAGGTGTCGTAATCTATAGCATAGTGCCCTGAGGAGTCGAGTGTTAGGCTCTCCATGGAGGAGAGTGACTTCGCCTCCTCACAACCCCTGACACAGCACCTGCGGAGTAAAGGCCTTTGGCAGGGCGGTTTTGCCATCTACATTGAGAAACACATTCTTTTGAGGCACACCGTGTACCTTCAGCCCTTGACTCCTGTCACTCTTTAAAGTGCCAAGAGAAATAGGGAAGCGTTTTGTTTGTTTCTTCTACTCTCTGTGTGTCTTTTCAAAGCGAAGGGCACTACTGGCCGATGAGAAGTGTAGTCCTCTCCCACCTGACAATGAGGTATTTCTCTCTTCCTACCCAACCCCCACAGCACCCGCCACTTTCCTTTCTCTGTCCAGCATTTTCCATACACGTAACAGCTTGCATGAAAGATGTTGGAAAAGTGTATATGCCATTATCTTAGCGTTTCTGTTGGTGTTATTAAAAAAACAAAAAACAAACAAACAAAACCAAAAAGCTGTGACCAAACGCACAGGTGGGGACTACTTATTTCAGTTTACTCTGAATTAAACCCTCAGGTCACACTTCATCCCTGAAGGAAGTTAGCACAGGAGCTCCAGGTGGGAACCTGGAAGCAGGGATGCAAGCAGGGGTCGTAGGAGAATGATGCTCACTGGCTTGCTGCAATGGCTTGCTTAGCTTGCTCTTATATACAGCCCAGGACCAGCTGCCTAGAGCTGGCGCTGCCCATAGTGACTCGGGCCTCTCCCATCCATTATCAAGCAAGAAAATGCTCAGCCTTGCCTACAGACAATCTGATGGAGGCATTTTCTCAGTGAGGTTCCTCTCTCCAAGCTGTGTCAAGTCGACCAAAACAATGAAACAATCAAACAACAAAATAAATATAAAGCAAAACCCCCAAACCAATGAGTACAGCCATCCAGAGGCATTTGGTGGGCTTAGGAAAGGTTGCTGGTCTAGGTAGAGTCAGCATGTGGTACAGATCCTGTCTAACTCAGTCTTGTGCAACACATTTTCCAATTAAGGGCCGCACAGTGCATAGCAGGTGCTCCACGGCCAATGCAAATTGAGCTAGGGCCTGTGTTTCTGAGTTGGAAATTCAACTTCAGCTACAACGATCAGCTCCCTAGCGCACAGAATGGAAACTTAAGCCTGCTCCATCCATCCTCAGATAGAAGCAGGATCTGAATAGATGTCAGGGAAGGAAGATTAAATGAGGCCAAACTAATGTGGAATTTTCAAAGATATCAACACAGGAAGGAAGACAGTAGCCCATATACGAAGGACCAATCTGTCCTGTGAGACTAATGGCGGCTTAGAATGGACTTGTGCTGCTGGTCTTTACTGCGGTAGCGTGTGTGGTCTTCAAATGGATGCTTCACACATTAGACTAAGGTGAAGGCTGGGACTCAGGTGACTATGAATGGGCAATTCACACAGATACAACTAGAGATACAGCTGGGGGGGGGAACCTCACAAAACAAACAAAAAGACACGGTTTTTTAAAAATCTCTAAAGTGAAAGCAGTAAAACTAGAACTGACACCTTTTATACCGGATCATCCATTTAGAGGAAAACAGGATACCAAAGCCCACCTTGAGCCAGTGAAGGCAGGGCGTGGGGGTGGGGATGGGGGAGGTGGGGGGTGTTCAAACAAAATGACAAAGGTCAAAAGCAAAAATAGAGGACAATTCCATTCAATTGATATTCATTTGGCATCTATTATATTTGGAGCATATATTGAAGAAAGTTAAATAAAAACAAAACAGAACCATTCCAGCCTGAAGAGTACTATTCAGGAAGCATGAAACCTGACAAGGAAGGTCATTGACAAAAGGAGATGCTGTATTTGATATTGATTCTCATTATAATTCCCTATAGAATTATAGAGAAAGGCCAGGGTTTCGGAAATGCCAGTTCAATCTATGGGAGAGGAATGGACACAGTAAGGCTGACATTCATCGGGGTGGACAGGCTACAGCTAATGATGACTCAGGTAAGTTCCTTCTCTAAGTGAGGTTCTCAGAGCAACAGGTGGGCATCACCCCAGAGCCCACTAGAGATGGAGTTGAGCAAAGCCTGTGTCACGTGATCTACTGGAGTACAACATACTTCCTAACAAGAGCCCCAGGTGACTCATGAAGTTCATAAGCATGTTCATGCTGCATATACAAAGAATGTTTTGTATTAATAAGCAAGAGTTACATCTTCTGGTTTGAACATTTATGACTTACAAAATGGGTACATGGCCTATGGCTCCAAATTCTTCATCTTCAAAAGGCAATAGCTATGAATCATATGCTCTGAAAACCAGGTTAAAGTTGGATTACATTGATTTAAAACAACTAAGTAGTTGGCAAGAAGAAAATACAGTTAAATGTTGTCTTGGAGAAGCAATGAAGGAACTCTGGAATGGCACTGGCTTGGCAAGCTTGAAGACTGAAATTGGGATCTCCAGAAGTCTAGTGAAAGTTGGGTGGTCTCGGCCACCTGCCTGTCATTCCCAGTCAGGAGACAGAGGTACAGACTCGCCAGAGAAAGCTAGGACCAGCCAGACTTGCTGAACCAGCAGCTCTGGGGATAACAGGGTACACTGACATTGACATTGGGACCCCTAAAAGCTCATGTACACACATGTACCATCCAGGTGTGAACATGCTCGGCCACACACATACAGAAAAGAGAAGCAATAAAAAACCGAACTTCTTTAGAAAGCTACTTAGCCGGGGTCAAAAGGAACTTTTGCCTGTGTTCATACAAAAGGCTTAATAAAAAGTATCATAAGCTTAAGTCAAGGAAGTAGGGAAAACTAAAACTTAGGAGGACAGGACACACCAAAATACACATGCCCAGTGGCAAAACGGGTTCAATGACTTTTTATACATGCAACTTATAAATCCCATTGTTTAATCAACTGCAGCACTGTTCTGTCACTTTACTCAGGTGCAGACAGAGAGAATTACAGCACAGATAACAAACACTACACTCTGCCCAGCCCTCCCTGAAAACCGGCATTCTCTATCAACGGCCACCAAAACTGAGAGTCAGAGCTCCAATTGCTGCTGGCTCTGTATGGTGCTATAGAAAGCCTCTAGTTTGGAATCCCCATCGGGACAGCCCGACTTCTCCCCAGGAAGAAGGGAAAGGCTGCTTTTGTCTTCCTCACATGTTCACAGGGCACGTTAGATAGGTCTATAGTGCCGGGCGGCGGTGCTGTTCCAACTGACTCAGGATACAAAGTATAAACTTCTTGATATCCTTTATGAACAAATAAAATTGTGATATTCTAGCCCGTTTCTGTTAACTTCTCTTAACTGTCAGGAGGTGCCCAGCCCTTGATGTACTTTATTTAACAAAACAATATAAAAAATTTTAACACACCTGTTTCTATAAGGAAACAAGAGTTATATGGCTGTACCAGGAGAATGAAGCAAAAATCTACAGCAACCAAGAATCCTGCAGATTCATGAAATCCATATAATAATTCTAAGAAAATGGAATTATATTTCTACAGATAAAGAAAAGACTCTTACAATATGCATAGGAATTTGCAACATTGAATAGCCAAAGCAGTCTTCAGAAGGGAGAAAAAAAGTTGTAGACATCACATTTCCTGATTCCAGAATGTATTACAAAGCTACACATATCAAAACGGTATGTGAGTAGGGAAATAACTCATCAATGTAGTTAGTATCCAGAACCCACATTAAAAAAACAACAGTATCTGAGTGTGCTAGAGATGCAGACACTGGTGTATCACTGGGATGAGTTGGTCAGACAGTATAGCTTACTTGGCAAGTCCCAGATTAGCACAAGACCTTATAAAAAGCAAAAAGACTCCCCAAACACAAAAAAAAAAACAACAAAAAGATGGAAAGTCCTAAAGACAGGCACCTGGAGTTGTCTTCTGGCCACCATGTACATGCACACACACAAGTGTCCATGCACACATATATGTACTACACACCCAAATACCAGCATGCAATTGCATGAAAGTAGATGTAAAGACAACATGGAACCAAACAGATACCCTAGAAATCGGCACACACATTCATGATCAACTAGCTTCCAGCAATAATGAAACAGAAGGGGAGGCTGCCCCTCCCTCAGTAACTGCTACTCATAACAGCAACCACACAGAAGAGGGACACACAAAGATCAGTGCTCAGTGCTTGGTACTTAAATGTAACACGAACCTTTCAACTTCTTGAGCTTCCTACTTTTAGTTAACACTAGTCTTTTTAAAACTTTTAGCCTATAGTTCACACCACCAGAGAAACTAGGATACGAGGAGAATCTAAAAGATTCATAGAAGTTCCCTCACAGAAGGACAAAGGGACAAGATCTCCTGAGCAAATTGGGAGTGGGATGGGCAGTGAGTGGAGAAAAAGTTAGGAGAAAGAAGGGGAAGAGAGGAGAACATGTGGGGCCAGGAAGTTTGTGTTGGGAAATAGATGAGGGGGGGGGATACCATAAAAGAGGGATCCATTATAGGTGTGAAGAGAAAACTGACTCTAGAGAAATGTCCAGAGGCCTACAAGGGTGAGCGACAGTGGAGAGACTACCTTATAAGCCCTTCCCTGATAATGAGATTGATGACTAATGTATATGCCATTGTTGGACCCTAATTCTGGGGTCCTGATGGGCCGGTGGGAGAGCCCCGAGACACAAACACCAAAACCAGGAGATGCAACAAGCAAGAGGTGTTTATTGAACGAGTGCACTCGGGTGACAGCAATCTCGGGGAAAGCTGCACACCCCCCCAAAGGGTTCAGGCTCCCTTTTATAGAGACAAACCATAAATCAGCATACATGCATGAGGCACAAGGTGATTGATTACAGAGTATGATCTCATGTTTGAGAGATCACCCAGGTATGACCTGTTCTTGTTCAAAGGATAAACCATAGAATGACTTGGAAAGTCTCCAGACTGTCCATTGGCCAGGAGTGACCCAAACAGTGCTGTTCATCTGGGACCATTTGTTCCAGGGTTGGGGGCCTATTTCCTTTTTGTGGGCCAAGACAGGGAGAGACTTCACTTCAGTTACTTCATGAAAGATTGATGATTCAGTTACTAGCTCTATTTAACAGAATCAGCCTAGCATAACCACTAGCCCCATCACCATAGTAACTTTCTTGTTCTCATATCTGTTCTTTTCTCCCATGTCAATGTCCACTTTTTATGATTTTCTATATTCCGCTTGCAAGAATTATTTTCCTTATCCTTTCCTACATCCTTGCTCTGCAAACTAAAATCTGTCACCATCCTAGAGCCTTCATCTAGTAGCTGATGGAAACAGAAGCACACACCCACAGCAAGAGACAAATGACATTACAAGAAACAAAATTTTACCTTACCCAAGGACATAGGCATCACAATGAAAAGGAACCTCTGAATGAGGAGAAATAACTTCCAAATCATAAATTTCACTGAGAGTTAATGTAATTAAAATGCTGAGCTTTGGCGCTAGTCTCAACTGACTTAGAACACAACTCTCAAACCTGAGGCTCAGGGAACATTATAGAAGGCTCAGGGAGTGTGCCGTAAGACTGTGTCTCCTAGTAACATCACATGCTGACCCACAGAGTCTCACCACGGCTGCCTGAACAGCAGCTGAATAAGGGCGACAGTAGTCATGGTAAAGTGGGCAAAGGAACGTCCACGAGGTCTCAACCCTACGCAAAGAACTACAGACAGCTAAGTAATGCTGAGAGTGGGAGAAATAGCCTTCCCGAGAGCCAAGCGGCCAGCCCTGCAGACACAGCGGGAGAGGTACCATTACACAGACTGAGCAGGTTGTTTTAGGAAGACACATGTATACAACAGCAATTAACAAAGGATGAGGCCATGAATTTGAAGGAGAGCTAGGAAAAGTATGTGGAACAGTTTGGAGGGAGGAAGGGAAAAGATTAGAATCTCCAAAAACAGTGTTTCAGTCTTGCGAGGTAAAGATTTCTGGAGGTGTGTTGCAATCATCGTAGGAAAGGCAGCGTTACTGATCACCCCATCCAAAATGATTAAAATGGTGATTGTTATGATGTTTTACTATAATAAGAAAAGTATCCAAGTGGCACTTCCAGACCCACTGGATAAAAAATACCCCCAGTGGAATCAATTGCTTACTAGATGTTACAGAAGGAGAAAGTATTTTGAAAGAAAAATAAAACTAGAAGGGTCTCAAATTAAATGTAAGAAAGAATGGCAAAAGCATTACTGAGGCCCGAGGAAATACAGAAATGAGCCGTGTGTGTAATTGTAATCCCTGTATTTGAAAAAAAAAAAAGAAGTGTGTAGATATAATTGGAGAAACACGACTGACAGAGGTATCACAGAAACCAGGCTGTTTATTTTGCGTAGAAAGGACCTCAGGGACTATGTAGAAAGTCACCTTTGGCCTGCAAACAAAGGCTGATGTGGGGCCGTCGGACCCATTTCTGAGCCGGTGAGGTGGTCAGGAGACCTAGGCCTAGAAAGAGACTGTTGAGTCTGATGCAATGATGCAGCACCGTTTTCCGTCTCTGTTGAGGCGATATTGGTCCTTCTCCGCTGGCTTGGTTAGTTTCTACCATTGCGTTCGTGTCCACTTATGTCCTCTGTTTACTTATCTTCTCGGCTGTTGAGTGCAATTATGGGAAAAACTATTATCTGTGTGACCTGGAGATGCTCTAGCAGAAGTTACACAACACTTTGGCAGACAGCAGTGGGGTGAAGTCCAGCGCCGGATGGGAGGGGTGGTCCCAATGGGTGACTCATAGGGGGCTCCTAAGCGGAGAACAGGGTTGTTTGAGGAGCTACAGAGCACACTCTGTTCTCTGACCTTCTTACACCATCTGAGAACAGCTCTGTCTGTTCCAAGGCTTGACAAGGACAAGACACACTGGCTTCTGCAAAGTGAAGTCACACACACACACACACACACACACACACACACACCCTTCCCGGAAGGCTCAGAAGAAACTGAATACGAAGCAGCTCCAAGTTTTCAGCTCTGCCTTGAGTCTACCGGTCTCTCGCCTATCCCTGCACCCACCACGCCTGTAAACAGGTGGAGGGGGATCTGAACACGTCTGAGATCATTTCTAGCTCGCTGTGCTTATGATTCCAAAATGTTTTCTTTAGCAGTTTGACACCCGCTCACCATGCATTAGTCATGGCTTCCCACTGCAGGTTTCAGCTTCATTTGGTCTGCTTTGTTCTAGAGCGAAGCCTTTGGGTAGTGTCTTTCACGCTGGCATACACCATGGCTGGCTCGATGCTTCGCTTCGTGTGGACACGATGCGACCCAGAAGGCTGGCGGCTGGAATGTGGTGGGAGTGATAGCGGATGCGGAGGTAAAATGACGTGTGACAAGGGATCGCCCTTTCACACAAATTGAGTGAACAGAGAGCTGTTTTGGGTAAATTAAGAGTGAAGATACCCTTGTGAAAACACACTTTCACAAATGAAAATGGTAACCAACCGCTCCATTCCATCCTCAAATGGCTACTCTGCTGTGCGCACGTACGCACTTGAGCCCCGGTGTGGCTTCTTTCCCTCTCTTCCCGCCAGACTCTCGTTAGGCTCAGGGTCTCATCCTCTTGTCAGACTGAACTGGGCCTCTTCCAAACCGGAGGTGCCATTGTGAGAGCCCCTCCTTTGTGGAGCCCTCCCCACACTGCTCTAAAGTTATCCTTTCGCCTCTGGGGTGGGGGTGGGGTGGGGGTGGGGTGGGGGTGGGGTGGGGGTGGGGTGGGGACTGTTGTCTGGCTTCACCACAGGGCAGTGTGAGAGTCCACTGGTGTCACGAGGAGCCAAGTTATGCTCCCCGCTCTACTGTTTCCCACACTTCACCAAGCAAGGTGATGGAGCGTGAAATTGCAAATGTTCACCCAAGGTGAAGAGCGTGGTGAGTCTGGCCCTCCTTTTTCTTCACGAGGCCTTTAAACGCAACCAGTGTCTCTTTCTAGTTATACGCAGGCACTTTTACATGCTGGGAGAGGTGAGCAGGGTTCCTCCGGCTTCTTCATGGCTCCGCTAAACCCATTCGCGAGTGCCCATCTTCATGGACCAATCATCTCCCTAAAACGGCATCTCCCTCCTAAAACCATTACTTTGGGGATTAAGATTTTAACATATGGACTTTAAGGCGGAAACACGCATTCTGGACATAGCAAATTCTCCACAGACAGAAATAAGACATATTGAGATATTTACCCTTCCAAAGGGCCTTCTTGGGATGTGGGTTCTGCATGGACTAGCAGTACCAGCCATAGAGACACGCGTCTATAATCCCAATAGCAGGGAGACTGGGGCAGGAGGATTGCCACACATTTGAAGCCAGTCTGAGCTACATAGCAAGTTCTAGGCTAGCCAGAGGTAAAATATACCATGCCATCTCAGGAAACCAAAGCAAGCAAACAAAAACAAAACAGCAACAGCCCCAACAGAAGCAAAGCGAAGTGAAACAATAGCAAGAAGAGGGCGCTCCGGGACGTCTGTGACGTGGCCTGAGTTGTGTGTCTGCAGCCACCGGACGGACTGCGGGTGGAGGCTGGAGCAGCCAGCGGCCCCCGAAGGAGAAGTATTTCTAGTGCTCCTGCCACTGAGCACCAACTTCACCCTACCCTGCAGCAGCCCCAGAAATCCCTGAGGAGCCCCACCCCTAATCCTCCTCTTAGGTGGAGGATGGGCAACACCGAGTCTGCACACTGAGTGTGAGCACTGAGCATTGAGCACTGAGTGTGAGCACTGAGCGTGAGCATTGAGTGTGAGCACTGAGCGTGAGCACTGAGTGTGAGCACTGAGCATGAGCACTGAGCACTGAGCGTGAGCACTGAGCGTGAGCACTGAGCGTGAGCACTAAGCCTGCCCACTGAGCATGAGCACTGAGTGTGAGCACTGAGCTCTGAGCGTGAGCACTGAGCACTGTCTGAGCACTGAGTGTGAGCACTGAGCGTGAGTGTTGAGTGTGAGCACTGAGCACTGAGCGTGAGCACTGAGCACTGTCTGAGCACTGAGTGTGAGCACTGAGCACTGAGCGTGAGCACTGAACACTGTCTGAGCACTGAGTGTGAGCACTGAGCTCTGAGCATGAACACTGAGTATGAGCACTGAGCACTGAGCACTGAGCACTGTGTGAGCACTAAGCCTGCACACTGAGCATGAGAACTGAGCACTGACTGAGCACTGAGCACTGACTGAGCACTGAGCATGAGCACTGAGCCTGCGCACTGAGCGTGAGCACTGAGCACTGACTGAGCACTGACTGAGTGAGCACTGACTGAGCATTGAGCACTGAGCGTGAGCACTGAGCACTGACTGAGCATTGAGCACTGACTGAGCACTGAGCACTGACTGAGCATTGACTGAGCACTGACTGAGCACTGACTGAGCACTGAGCACTGACTGAGCATTGACTGAGCACTGACTGAGCACTGACTGACTGAGCACTGACTGAGCATTGAGCACTGACTGATCACTGAGTGTGAGCACAGCTCTGAGAGTGAGCACTGAGCACTGTGTAAGCACTGAGCACTGACTGAGCACTGAGTGTGAGCACTGAATGAGAGCACTGAGTGTGAGCACTAAGCCTGCCCACTGAGCATGAGCACTTAGTGTGAGCACTGAGCACTGACTGAGCACTGAGCATTGACTGAGCACTGAGTTATCACTGACTGATCACTGACTGACTGAGCACTGACTGAGCACTGAGCGTGAGCACTGAGCACTGACTGAGCATTGAGCACTGACTGAGCATTGAGCACTGACTGAGCACTGACTGAGCATTGACTGAGCACTGACTGAGCACTGACTGACTGAGCACTGACTGACCGTTGAGCACTGACTGAGCACTGAGCACTGACTGAGCATTGACTGAGCACTGACTGAGCACTGAGCACTGACTGAGCATTGACTGAGCACTGACTGAGCACTGAGCACTGACTGAGCATTGACTGAGCACTGACTGAGCACTGAGCACTGACTGAGCACTGAGTGTGAGCACTGAGCACTGACTGAGCACTGACTGACTGAGCACTGACTGAGCATTGACTGAGCACTGACTGAGAGTGAGCACTGAGCACTGACTGAGCACTGACTGACTGAGCACTGATTGAGCATTGAGCACTGACTGAGCACTGAGTGTGAGCACCGAGCATGAGCACCGAGCGCTCAGCCGTCATCTCCCTCCTGGATGCTACAGTGAGGCACGAGCGAGTGGCCATTTCGAGTCCACAGCAGAAGGAAGCCACTGCCCCAATGGCCCGCTGAGCGCATGGCGCGTGTCCTTTCAGAAACGGTTAAGTCATTGCGGCCAGAGGGCCAGCGTCCCACCCGGCAGCAGTGTCACTCCGCTGTGACCAAGGCTTTGGTTTTCCAAAGGCGAGCCCGAGTTAACTGAGACCTTCGTGCCGCTTTCCAATATTCCTTTCACTACTGGGTCACTGGAGTGTGACTGCGTTCCAGGAAAGCATAAGACGGCTGGCAGGGTTTCGTAAAGGCTGCATCCTCGCGGTTCCCCCGAGGGAACTCTGCTTTCCCACAGAGGTTCCCACCCAGGCACGGACACTGAGTTTGGGGGTACTCCCTGACATGGAACAAAATATGTCATGGTGACTTGTGTTTTATTGTATTTTTGGTAGCTGAAAACTGAGCTAATCATTCACGGGCCTCCCTCCCTGTACTTTGAGAGTTAATGGTTAGTGATAAAAACATTTATTCTTGGCTTTCTTTCACACGGATTGTAAATACGGGTTCAAGAGAAAAAAAACCCAGCCAGTCCTAGACCCAAAATAGACCCCAAGGTCAGTGTTATCGGACATGGAGCCTTGCTAGCTATAAACCTTTGGAAATTGAACATGGCTAGCCTGGTGTGGTCTCAGAACCTGAAAGGGGTCGTATAAAATACTTATCTCAAAACTAACACTCAAAGTGATGGCCATAAAACTATGTCGAGTTCCGGGGCTGAGGAGATGTTTCCGTGCATGGGGGCGCTTGCTGTGAGAGCAAGGAAGAGCGATTTCAAATTCCCATCCAAGCATGGCTGCATCTGCCTGTAACTTGGCACCGGGGTGAAAGATTCAGATCCTAGGAGCTTGCAGGCCATGCAGCCTAGACCAAACAGTAACCTTCAGGTTCAGTGAGAGGCCCTGCTCCAAAAACCACGGTGATGAGTGACAGCGCAAACATCTAGCATCCCTCTCTGGAGCCCACATGCACACAGGCGTGTTCACCCGGAGCATGGTAGGCTCCAACCTCGCTTGTCAAAGAGCGAGACTGTTCATGTCCACTTTTCAGAGAAAGAAACCATGCTAGATGGAGAAACAGGAAGATGCTACACCATGGAAAGTGGTGTGGTCTGACATGATGCCTGCCGGGTAAGGGCCCTAGATGTGTTTCTTCCGTAATGTCCGTGTGTCCTTGGTGAGAAAATGCGGTCTTTGCCCCCTGGCCATGTGTCTCCTCAAGACTGCAGACTTATCCCTACACAGATGCACAATGTTATCACAGATGGGCAGGCAGTGGACCTGCGTGGCCGACTCCGCATTCACCCTAATGTCCCTGTGGAACGAAGCTTATCAACTCAACGCTGACTTCCTGGGTTCTTGGTCACCAAGAGCGAGTGTGCTCAGCTGCCCGGGGAAAGGAGAGACCGTGAGCTAACTTAGGGGAAGCCTGCGTGTTTTCCTTGATAACACTCCCCAGGGTAATAAAGAGATCAAGCTGCTTTTGGCTGGGTGGCCGGAACGTTTGCTGACCAGATTGGAGGGAAGATGCACTGTGTTTATGATACTGCGGAGAACAGCCATTTTGTCACATTGGCCTGAAGGCCTGAAGTTCTCGTGGGGTGAGAGGAGAGGCTGTGGTGAATCTCGCACAACTGACAGACCACAGAAACAATGCCTGAAAATACAAACTTACTTCTCAGGTCTCACAGAGTAGATTTGACTTTTATTGGTGACTGACTGGCAGGGCCATTTCCTCCCGTTTTGGCCTCTGCTCCTGGCTGGTAGCCTCGTCTGTGGCCCTGGCACTTGCCAGGTGTGATAATCCTCTTCTTTCCCCTTGCCCTAGGGGTAGTAACAGGGTCCCTTTATCATAGGACCCTGGCTCCTTTAGCACCCAGTTAGGGTGACTGACCTTGACTACACATGGGGAAAATCTCACTAATGCACTTTCAGTTGAACTGTAGTTTACTCTGGCAGCCGCGCTAGGTACCTGATGACGACTCAGGTTTCTGGCCTGTCCTCATAGACGTCCACTGGGAGGTGGGGATGGAGAAGGTGTGGGTGGGCAATGAGAATATGAGATAAAAAGCAACCGTGGAGCAAATGCCCAGGCATCGTTCAGCCTGGATGTATTTAGAACCTGGAGTGAGGGGTGTGTTAGGCAGATTAGAAGGCTGATGGGGGAGCACTGAGCACAGATAAATGTAACTCTCTGAGGGAAGGGTGTGGGGTCACAGCACAGGATTAGACAGTTTCCCACAGTAACCCTCTCAGTCTGTGCAATTGTCTGTAAACTAGGCAGTGGCTTACGGGCTGAACGGACCATTTGGGAAGCAGTTTCCAGGAACTACGTGAGCAAAATGGGAGAGTGTGTGTTTCATAGGGTGCCCCATCAGCCCAGTACTTTGGGGTATTATGGCTTCATTTTCCTAAATTCTACTGGAAAAGAAAAACAAAACTCAGCTATAAATGTATCCTGGTGCATTCGTGTAGGGGGGAGGGAAGGAGAAGGAGAGAGAGGGAGGAGAAAAGAAGGAGAGAGAGAGAGAGAGAGAGAGAGAGAGAGAGAGAGAGAGAGAGAGAGAGAGAGAGAGAGAGAGAGGGAGGGAGGAGGGAGAGAGGGAGGGAGGGAGGGAGGGAGGGAGGGAGGGAGAGAGAGAGAGAGAGAGAGAGAGAGAGAGCACTTCTATAGTTCTTTCTAGATGCACTGGCTGGCAAGCTTGCTTTTTCTACTTAACTCCATACTGCCCCTTGTGGTCTTTCAGAAGTACTGCAGAAGACGTTAGTCCAAGTACACGGGTACGTAGAAACTGCTGGATGTCAGTTCTTATGCCAGCAGCTGGTGATAGATGAGTAGACCCAAGAAGGAACAGACACACAAACATAAAAATAAAGTATGGCCCAGGACACACAATGACAGAGTCACGCTCAGGTTCTGGAGAGCACATGGGTGACTGGGGTCAGAGCAGACATACTAAAGAGGACTAAGCAGATGCTAACGCGTGAGCAGTGATTAGTGAAGACAGGTGGGAAGGTGAAAGGGATTATAGGAGGACTATGGAGAGGACCCACGAAAGAAGGCATCCCAGTGGGTCCAGTGAGGACGCAAGGGGTGGTGCGGAGGCGCTGAGAGGTCACCCAGCTGGCACAAGGGACTCCAGCTCTGTTAAGCAGCCCAGAGTGCAGTCCGTGAATGCCTTCTAAGCAAAGGGACAGTGTTCTAAGCAAAGCTTGCCATTGCCTCTCAGATACCTAGTTTGGGCGCAGCTGGGGGAAAAGACGCAGACCGTGGCATTTCCCTAAGTTCTCACAGTACTGTACACTGAATGAAGGTAACAGGATAGCAACCGTGTGAAGAATTTTCTGTGCTGGGAATGACTAATTAAAAGTCCCCCTCCCTGTCGGCTTCCCCTGCTGGTTTCTGTTGACCGTGTGTCTAACAGGTTTCAAAGGATTTTATTTTAATGTGTGTATAGGAATGTGTTTCTGCCTTGTGTGTGGGTCCTCTTGGAGATAAGAAGAGAGCAACAGATTCCCTGGAGCTGGAGTTACAGGCCGCTGTGAACTTCCTCACACACCTGCCACGGCACACATGATACACACATGCTTTTCTGAAAGGGACAAGAGTCCAAATCGGACCGGGATTCTGCCAGGCCAGATTACAGGAATAAAGCACCCTCCAGATTACAGGAATAAAGTGAGGCCTCCAGACAGTGTTAGCACCCTAGCACCCAGAATGCTTGTCATTTTGCCTAGGGGGACTTAGTTCTCCATCGCCCAAATCCTCTTGAGTCTTTCTTTTGGATTTAGATAAGTGCTTCCCAGAGCTCTCAATGGCTGCCTTGGGAGAGCCTATCTCTGATTCCCATGCCCAGCCTAAGGCACTAGATTAGAAATGAGGGGTTAAGGGTTTGATTCTTTTTTAAAATTTATTCTTCTCACACACAGTACATCCTGATAGCAGCCTCCCCTCCCTCCACCCCCACCCCTGCAACCTCCCCTCTCCTCCAGACCCCCTGCTCCTCCATTTCCCTTAGGAAAGAGCAGGCCTCTCGGAGATATCAAGTATAGTATAACAAGATGCAATAAGATGAGGCACAGACCCTCGTGTCAAAAGCCCTGAGGGCATAATCCTTGATTTCAGCTTTAGAAGCAAGAAACTAAGCTTAAGAGCCCTCATTGTAATCCCAGCCTTGGACACTGAGGACTATGTGCGGGGTGGGGGTGGGTACAGGAAATGGGTGCTGAGGGTTCCATTAGAGGCCAAGCTCCCGGATCCGCATTGCATAAGGTCTGGAGTCATAATCTACAGTGCTCGCATGACCCCGTGCTTGCTGTCTGCATGGGAAAGCTTGTGTTACAACAGGTCTTACCAGATGAATAACACTGCATTGGACACATACCAGATAGTTGTATAAGTCTATGACTTTTTGCCAACACTTGCACTGAAGTTTGTGCTAGCAACGTTAAAACACTACCCTTATGGTTTTTCAAATGTGTAATTGCAAAGTCAGGAAACTTAACTGCTGGGCTCTCTGGCGCCTCCTTGAGATTTTTTCTTCTTCTGGGTCTTTAGGCGTATTGTTAGGCAGTTTTAGTGTGTATGTGTATGTGTGTCCTTGTCTGCTTTTGCCGTCAGAGCAATACTTCACAACCATTAAAATCTCAACAATTAAATAAAACTGCTCCTTTCAAACAAACTTGTCATTACAAATCATTTTGTGTAGCTTTTGATTTTATTAAGAATTTTCCTCCAGGTACACATGTTGGTGATCCTAGTTTGAGGTTATCGCAGGCTAAATACTAGGCCAGTCTGGCACATGTCATAACGAAACTTTAATGCATATTATGTATATGTACACATCCACAGACAGAAGCTGATAAGTGCATGTTGGTGTAGTTCTAGCAAAACTAAAACATCTTTGTGTTAAGTAGTTACCATGTAAGTAGGGACTTAAGGATTTGTAATTCTACTTTATTAAACTGGATATTGTGGTAAATAGCACAATGTGATTATAGCTATGGTTCATATTTAATTGTTATTCCAAAGTTTTTGTCTTATAAGATATTAATATATATTGACAAATAGCCCCGGGCACTGTTGTGCCTTTTGAGTGTCACAAAGTTATATAATGATAATTCTTAAAGTTAATCATTGAAAAATGTGCCCTTCCCTTAAATTTCCCAATTTCTCTCTTAATCTAATCAAGTTATGTGTGCAATTTCACAATCTAACTCAGGTTAATTTATAACACATTTTAAAAGTGTTTTTGTTTAAAAAAAACAGAATGAGGACTTGTAGTGTGTTTGGTGGGTAATGCTCTAAAAATGTGTTTACTGCATCTCTACAAGTTAGGTCTACTTTAAGTCACAACAACCATGTAAAATTCTGCAAATAATCCCTATTCTGACACATAGAAATCCAAGTATATGTTTGTAAAACATATAGACTTATATCCTTATAAAATACAAATTAAAACACGTTATGCTACTATTCAGTTCCCTGCTAATCCTAGGCACTTACTAAAATAAAATTATAAAGGTTTATCAAACCCTATAAAGTGTCCATATCTTCACCAAGTCTATTGTATGTGTTTCTGAGGCAGACCCAAGATCTCAGGGGGCACTCCAAAGAAGAAGGCTTCAGGTTATGGTCACCCAGAACAGAACACCCACCTCTCAGATCTCAAAATGTCAGGACAGTCCGAATGCTGAAATGGAAAATGGCGGTGTTTAGTTATTTGTGCATATACGTGTGTATATACATATATATATAGGAAGAAAAGCATTCCTTCCTATGATAGAAGCACTATGGTTGATCTCTTATGGGAAAGCCATCTGGGTTTGAGGTCCACACATTCTCTGCACTCCGGTGACGGAAGCTGAGTGGATAATGAATTGACTCTGGAAGCACCCGCTTAAACTGCAATTGTTACCAAGAAAGAGTTTGTCCTGCAACAACAGGACTAAGAGGCCATATCGGGGAGAACAGGAAAGACAGTCCAAGAGAGTGTAGACATCTTGGTGCCCAAGAGATGGTAAAAGCAGGCAAGACCTATCTCCCCTGTATCTCCAGAGTTTTGTCAGGGGCTGCAGAAGAGTGGGTGTCGTGTTCTTAGTTACTGAACATTAAATCACTTAATAACTGGAAGTGGTAATAAAACCACTTTGGGACATTGCTATCTGGGGATGGCCTGAACACATCTGCTCATAAAGAACGAGCTAGGACTGGAAAGCAGGAAGCAGAAGGCCCACTAAATCACTGCCAGCATGTCCAGAGAAGCATGTCCATGATCAGACTCGGCCAACACAATGGCCTCGGGCAGGGAAGAGGAGAGGTGCTGGAGGAGAAGGGGTGGGGAGGGATGAGTGTGTGGGGGTCCTGTCTGCAGGTCTCAGCATCACTTTGGACACACCGGGCAGGAATCAGGATGAAGATGCAGTGCTCTGGCTCCTACTCTGTAAAGGCAGAACAAGCAGTGTTCTCTGCTTAGATGTAGAAAAGGAAGAATTGTTTTTGGTGAAGTTGATGGAAATGGAACACTCTGGGTGTCCTATATAGGAAGTCATGGGAATTAAGGGCTCATTTGGGAAGTTACCGCATTTGGGAGATAATAGAAGTAAGAATTCTGAAAGTAGTTTTGTTTATTTGGAAAACAACTACCAATTATTTTTCAAACCAGATTAAAATGTTAGTTTCATGTATGTAAATAAATGAATGTTTACTTTTTTAGGTAGAAATCTACTCATTGTTTACTTGATTAAAAATTCAAATTTAAACATATGTACGAGTTATATGATTCTGGAGACTTCATCAGGAATAGAGAGGGCGTTGAAAAGAAATGTTAGTTCCTATTACTAGCAGAATCCAAACCCACTGCACACGGCTGATGCTCAAAGTTTACAGAACCAATGAATGCCATCTACTTTGACCTTATAGGCAGATCTCAGGAATCCATAAGGGGAGGGTGGCTGAAGTTTGACTCTTTCACACTCCACCTTGGCCTTGCCCAGTGCTCAGGCGGGAGAAATGCATGGCAGGAACACCCACTGTTTATCTGACTTATGGGGCTTCAGGTGAGAAGCCTGGCCTATGTGGAACAGAGTGAACCCTGACACTGCTCCATGAAACCAAATATTAATTATTTGCCTTTTGTAACCTTAGTTTCATCCGCTGAATATGGCAAGAATAACATCTGAGGAACAAAACTCAGAAACCAAACAAGTTGCAAAACGGCTTTGGGAGCAGTAAAGAAGTTCATCATGGTATTGCTTGAGATTTCTGGCAGCTTTATAATGTGAAAAATGTCTGATGAGATCCATCTGGCATGAAAAAGTAAGTCTAGGGGATTTAAAAGAGCTCTTATAGAATGTTCTAAGAGAGTAGCTATGTTCCTCTGGCTACCTTAAATAATCCAAAATAAAAAAGGGAAGGACATGGACATACTTATCAATACTAAACTTTAAAAGTAGCCTGTGGGAAAAAAGTCAAAAGTTACCGTAAGAAAACATACCTTTGCCCTGAATAAAGCAATTCAAATCCTTCATTGATGTTTTTAAAGGGCAAGGTGTGGGTGATTAACTGGTCCAGGTCAAATTTCTCTTCCAGGAGCTCGGTCACCAGTTTTGGTACGTCATCTCTGCTCTTCCAACCTGTGAGTAAACTTGGTAGAGATTGTTCTTTGTGCTCTGCTAAGAAATCCTCACATTTTATGGCTTTATAGAGTGTCCTTTCTCTTACGCATGACCGACGTTCCCGTTCCCAACATACAAACAAGCTGCATCCCTCCCATCCTAAGAAACTAAGGTTAACAAAAGCCTTCTTGATTCCTACCTCCTTCCAGTTGCCCCATTGCTCCATGCTGGACAGAACCGCAGACGGACCTGTCTCCCAGGAACTGCTTCTGGCTCCAGTCCCTTTGATTTTCTAGTGAGCTCACTCTACATAGATTCACACCCTAGCACACTGCTGTCTCTGCTCTACTCAAGGTTGCCCACCGTCATTATGGCACAACCGTTGACTATGAGTCCTTTGGAGAGCCTCAGTGGTTGATTTCTCCCTGTCTCACTCTGCTCCTTGTTTCTGGTCATATTTTCATCCTCGTTCATTATTATCCTACTTCAGCTAGGAAAATGTCTTTACTGAATCCTCTGCATCTCCCAGACTTCTACTGTGTCCCAGGGCTTAGCCCTCACCCCTTTCTCCTCTTTGTGTCTCTCTGTGTAATTTCCTCTATTCTAAGGACTTTAAATAAACTATGTTTACAACATTTAAGTATCTGTTTCCTTGAGCTATAGACTATCTGTGGTGTGTGTTCTTCAAAGTCTCTGAAAATCAGAAGGCCTAATAATGTATCCGACATTGGGTTTTGTTCTGTAAACATACAACTAAAAGTGTCATTATCACTATGAGATCAACACTAAATGACCCTAGAAAGGGGCATAGCAACCATCAACATCACCTGACCACTCTTGATTTCCACCACCTTCCCATGAGCCCCCAGCCTGCTCCTTCTGCAGTCTGGGGATCTGAACTTCGGCCCTCATGTTTGTGCAGCAAGCACTTTGCCCCTGAACCATCTCCCCAGCCTTACATGACACTTTCAATATATAACAAATGCAAAATGACTTCTCTTATAATTAATAGCATCATATCAATAGCAACATTACTTTTATATCATTTCATTCATATTTTTGTTTGCATTTTCCAACAAGTCACATATGTCTCCCAGCAGGTAAGCAAATGGTTATTCTTCTCTCACACTGTGTAAGACGGAGTCTAATATGAGAAGTACCTCCTAAATCCCTAGTGATACATGAAGGTACCAGAGAATGGCTTGTCGTAGGAAGGGATTGACAGTGTGGTTATACTCCTCCCTACAGCAGAAGAGTGATGCTGGCCTCATCCTTACAAGTTCTCGGTTGTTCTAAGCCATGGATGGGATATGGCATTCCAGCTGTTCATTTATTTGAGCTCTGGGCACAGAGATTTGCCAAGGTCTTCATGAGTAGGGCAACTTCTGTTTCCTAAGTGAGTGCTCTTTGTGTGTGTGGAGAACAACAGATGCCCTCAGAACTTTCTACCACAGAGGTCATCCCAGCGGAGACATGTCTGGCGCCTTTTACTCAGGCCTTTGGGTCACAGGGGTTGCTGATACTGACCTAGAGTGTGCCCACTGGTGCTAGCCCTGAGTCCCTTAAGGAACAGGCAGATGCCATTTGTGTGATTGCTATCACAGTTCCATTTAGGGTCATTTACCATTCATCCTTGGAAGACAGTACTTTGAGGGTGAGGAGGTGAGAACACAACCCTCTCTCCCTTGGTAGGCAGGAGACACAAAGTTACTAGCTGCTGTCAGGAGGCCCAGCTATCTCACCTCCAAAAACGCAGCCCTTCCATGTCCGGCCAGTGAAGAGCAGCATTGGGTTGTAAGTGAGCATCTTGGCTGATGGAGGAGCACCAACCACCACACTGGTCCCATAGTTCATATGGCAAGACGAGAGGGCGTCAACCTGAGTTTAAGAAAAAGGAGACGGTTGCTTCTGGAGATTATGGGCTCAGAAACAACAACAGGTGATTGGAGTTCCGGTAATTAACATGGTTTCCAACTACTAAATCAATTAGGTCCCTAGCCTTTAAGTTTCTATTTGATTTAAAAATTGTCAATGCAACTTTAGTCCTTAATAATGAATCCCTACAGACACATGCCTCTTAAGATGTGAAGTAGCCTTTACTGTGGCCGGTGTAATTGCTACTTTTAGTACATTTGGTTGACCTTCATGGACTAACAAGACAAGGGAATCCTTGTGATACTTTCACACCAACAGCAACTGTTCAGGTAAGCCTTAAGTTATTTGGGTTGAACGAATTAATCAATTAAGATGTTTAAAATCTTCATTTGAAAATTAAACACAAGAACTAAGACATGAGGCAAGGAGTTTTTTCTCCTGGCAATATCTCCGAGGCTAGGTCCACATTTGTGATTGCTCACCCTTTCAGTTATTCATTGATTGCCCTTTAAATAGTCAGGAGATTGCGACAGCGGACAGCATGCTTCAGGCAGCTCTAACTCAAAGTTCCATCTCAGAATCAACAGACCTCATAATGTTTCTGGCTGACTCTTGGCTCTAGACAGTACCACCTGGAAGGCTATGGGTGCTAGGAAATAAACCCTAGGTGACACCAAAAAGGGGATGTGACAGTGACGATGAACTAAAATTTCTTCTCAATGATGAACTAAAAAAGTTTCATCTCAATTACCAATTGCCTTAGAGCAAATCTCACCTGTCGTGCAATTGTTTTGTCCAGGTCTCCAGGTCTCCTAATTCTACCCAAGGCCAGGGCTTTCTAATCCCAAGGACTCTATAAAGTCTGCCACCAGGGTGCCACAGAGGAGGCAGGACAGCTGAGCTCAGTGAAACAAGGGAGGGTTTGGAGGAAGGTTTCATATATACAACAATGTCCTTCCCCCTTGTCGTCTCCTTAGCGCTCTTTAGTTCTCATCACAAAACAAATTCAAGAAACGCAATCACTTTTGCCAAGACCACCTCCACATATACAAGGAAGGTTATGGGCCACAGGTTGACTCCTTGCCCTCTAGTTACATGAAAATGGCATGATGTGATACACCATCAGGTAAAACTGGCCTTTAGATTGTGACATTTTAGGCAAAATTGTTATGTGGCTATTATTTTCCATCGTATTTTTATGCATTTATTTGTGTGTGGGCATGAGCATGGGTGAGTACATGCTTTGGAGTGTGTGTGGAGATCAGAGAATGGTTTTCTTCTCTGCGTGTCAGTATTGGAATCAAACTCAGGCCGTCCATCTTGGAGACAAGCACCTTTATTTAGCCATCATACCAGCCCTGCTCTTTTTGGCCTGAGTCACAGATATTTCCATAGTTGATTGTTCATAAAGCTATGCAAAATGACTTTTAACATGAATGCCTCTTGTAGCTTGGGTATTTAGTGGCTCTCCGGAACTTGAGTCTTACCATGGTTTCAAGACGCCCGATAACTTCAAACGTGTACTGTACGGTGTTCCCTGTCATGTCTGACAGCACCTCACTAATGGGCTTGGTGAAGTCCTTGGGACTGATACACTCTGTGGCACCTACAGCCAGGGCCTTCTGGAATTTGTCCTTGTTGATGTCAATTCCAATGATCCTGGAGGCTCCAGCTGCCTTACAGCCCATGATGACTGACAGGCCAACTCCTCCCAGGCCAAACACCACACAAGTGGAACCAGGGGTGACCTGTGGAGAGGAAAGTTCCTCCAAGAGTTAATGATGAAACCTGCCAAGTACTCTCAGTGTCAGGAATCCAAAATTCAGAGGATTGCCATGACTTGCACCAGACTCCAGGTGACTTATTCAGGTGACAGTGACACAAAAAGAATTAGAAGGAGAAGAATGCCTAAGAAAGAAAGGGTTGGCCAGAGCAAAGGCAGTATTTGCCAGGTAAACAGCCACCCTGCCGCCTTTGTAGCCTGCGCGGCCCTACTGACAACCCCCTCCGCCCTCATAGGAGGGAGACAGGCTCCACACCCTCCCTATTGTCTTTCTACAAGTCCAAGTCCATGCTGAGTTGTTTCAGGGTTGTCCTGACTAGCAGGGTCTGCAGAACCATGACTCTGAGTCATTTGGAGATATGTTATCTTTTTTTTCTTTTTCCCCAGCCAAGTCCAACCTCCATGACACAGCAGTTCAGTGGGAATTTTACCTAGGACTATGCTAGATTAAAGAAGGATTCAGTCCACAGTCACTCTCCTGCTAGAAGAATAACCAAGATCGAATCCAAATGATCACTTAGAAACTCACCAGGCCTTTGTGTGTTACATGGTGGCTGTTCTGGTCTTCCCTGTGTCCTCCAACCCGTGTTCTGGCCTAACTTGGAGAGTGTCTTTGCAGAGGTGGCCAAGTTACAATGAGGTCATTAAGAAAAGCCTCTCTATGGTTTAGGTGTAGTTAGAGCTCTCTCTCTCATGGTCTGTGTGCTGGGAACGTTGTGCTCTGAGTGACCTTGTACATGGCTATGAAACCTGTGTGGCCTAATGAGAAGCGAATGAAGGTGCTGGCCTGGGCAGGGATTAATTCTGGGGGGTATCTTGGTTAGTTCCCTGGAGAGTGGACTCTGTGGGGTGGCATGGTGCACTTAGCCTCTGCTATGCACTGTCTCCTGTCTCGGGTTTTCTGTGCTGTGAGGAAGCTGGAGAGGTCCCAAGCCAGAGGCTGACTAGATGAAAGAACTTCTGGTCTCCAAAACTGTGAGCCAAATGAACCAGCTTCCTTTTTACATAACCATGTTCAGGTATGTTATCAAAGCAACAGAAACCTGATTAATACATCTCCAACCCAATGTGACCAGTGTTCTTATTTTTTTTTTA
This sequence comes from Cricetiscus sungorus, assembly GCA_030556225.1. NCBI lineage: Eukaryota > Metazoa > Chordata > Mammalia > Rodentia > Cricetidae > Cricetiscus > Cricetiscus sungorus. The sequence goes on along the minus strand of JANBXA010000141.1, from coordinate 39,827,176 downwards.
ATTGAGATTTAAATATAAAGATGCAGTAGGGAAGATGATATGAAAATTGATATATTTTCTGTCAATGTGGGAGATTGACAGCCATGGGAACAGCAAGAAGGGATGCTGAAGCAGGAGGGATGCTGAAGCAGGAGGGATGCTGAAGCAGGAGGGATGCTGAAGCAGGAGGGATGCTGAAGCAGGAGGGATGCTGAAGCAGGAGGGATGCTGAAGCAGGAGGGATGCTGAAGCAGGAGGGATGCTGAAGCAGGAGGGATGCTGAAGCAGGAGGGATGCTGAAGCAGGAGGGATGCTGAAGCAGGAGGGATGCTGAAGCAGGAGGGATGCTGAAGCAGGAGGGATGCTGAAGCAGGAGGGATGCTGAAGCAGGAGGGATGCTGAAGCAGGAGGGATGCTGAAGCAGCCCTCCGTAGAAAGCAAGCCCTGACAGCACTTTGATTGTGAACTTCTGATCTGCAGGACTCTTTGACAATAAACCTTTGTTGCTTAAGCCAGCACAGTCTTCTGAGCAAACTAACATACCAGCACCAATAGCATTAGATGGGAAAAGAGAGATTCGTTCTAGGACTGAATACAAACTTTAGTGATTTAACCCGAAGGAGATGCTGCAGAAACAAAGATCCGTGTATTTAAAAATAAAATCTTGACCTTGATCCCTGCCCTGACTTTTCTTCCAGTTCACCTAGCACCGTGTAAGTTTTCACAACGTTTTGTTTTTCAGATTGCTAAGAAAACCACCCCCTGAAGGCTGACAGGCAGGAAGGCAGAAGCCATGCAAGTCAGCCCTGAGTCTTACCTTGGCGGTTTTAACAGCAGCCCCATAGCCCGTGGAAAACCCACAGCCAATGAGGCAGGCTTTCTCAGGAGCAGCCGCGCCGTCGATCTTAGCTACAGATGATTCGTCTAGCACCGTGTACTCGGTGAAGGTGCTAGTGTTCATGAAATGCTGGACCGGTTTGCCTTTGCAGGTGAATCTGGTAGTGCCATCGGCCAGTACTCCACGACCCGTCAGACTGTTCGACACATCAAATGCACACATTACTTGATTCTGTTCAGAAGCTATTAGAGGGGGACTCAAATGACAGAGTGAACAGTAACACCTACTCGCTCCTAATGCAGAGATTGCCTTCTGGGTTAAGGCAGGCATTGCATTCTCTACACTGTGGCAGAAAGAGGGGGATGACCTTGTCACCTAGGAGGAAAGTAGCATTATGTAAGATGTCGCTCATTTGCATTAAAATATGAAGAAAGGCAGCTGGTGCCTGTAATCCTAGCACAGTGGTGACTGACACATGAAGACTTTCAGGCCAGCCTTGGAAACATTAAGACCATTATTTTTTCAAGAACCATACATAGTTAACATTGACTAACTAATTGATAGACGAAACAAGTAAGAATTGACCTACGTTATATATAAAAAATACCTTTAAAATATTCTAAGGGTTATAAAAATATCACAAAGTGGTGTCAAAGGTTGAGATTAGTCCAGCTGACTTCACTCAGTACAATCTGGTCTCCTTGTGTCTCTTTAAGTCGGGCTGCAACTCTCTACTGGTCCCCAGTGACGACGCGCTATTTCCTTCCATACCATGACCAAGGCCTCCATACCTGGTCTCACTGTAGTGACCCCGTCTCCAACACTCTCTACGACCCCAACTGCTTCATGTCCCACAATCACTGGAAACTTAGACACCATTGCTCCTTTTATCACGTGGTCATCCGTGCCACAGATTCCTGTGGCCAAAATCTGTTAAAAAACAACAACAACAAACATTGCACAGCCAGCACATGGACCGCTTTGCAATGGGATGGCATTTAACTTGCTCCCTTTGACTCTGTAGCATCTCCTGGAATTACAGCGCTAATGCTAAGACAGTCTGAGCCTAAAGCAAGCATCAAGCCACGTTCCCTAGCTTCCCTTCCTGCTTGGATCTTTTCTACAGTGAAGAGGTCAGACTAGCACCAAAACCTGTTCCACAGGGGCATCTAACCCAGTGACGACGGAGGGGGCACTGCAGGATAGCATTGCCTCTCAGTCACAACGAGTCCTAGTGAAAGTCCTCTGGGTGGCCCTGGTGGAACAGGCCCACAGTCCCGTCTATTTGGGAGACAGAGGCAAGGGGATGATCACAAAGTTCAGATCTTACCCAGAGTTCAAGGTCAGCCCATGTGACTTGGCGAGACCCTGTCTCCAAGCAAGAGGTGAAAACATAACTGGAGATATAGTTCCTTGGCAGAACACTTGCCTGGCATGCATGATACCCAAGGTTCTGTTCCCTGTGCCGTGCATGAGTCAATATACATATTGACTCAAAGAAGGTTTAAGATAATTCTTGGTCATGGTATTGTTCATTTTCTATCAGATACTTACTTCATCAGTAAAAATTCAACAAAATTTCTCTTTAATAAGCTAGATTGATATTGTCTTAATAGACAATAAGCTGGTGAATTTCACAGCCAGCATGTCCACTTCCTTAACAACATGCATGAATTGGCCGGAGAATTAGTTAGCAAACATTTTTCAAGCTAACCTCTGGGCTGGAGAGATGTTCAGCAGTCAGTTAATAGCAGTGGCTGCTCTTCCAGAGAGCTTTGATTCCAAGCACCCACATGGCATCTCACAACTACAGTTCCAGGAGATCCAACGCCCTCTTCTGGCCTTCTCTAGCACCAAGCATATGTGGTATGCAGACACACACATAAAATAATAAATGCATAACATTTTGGAAGGAAGCCAGCCTCGAAGCAATGTCTTTATCAACATAAATGAGATCCCTTATGTGTTCCAGGTCCCTTTCTTACCTTAACCCGAACTTCCTTAGCCTTGGGTGGGGCCACTTCTATGTCCTCAATGGAGAAGGGCTGGTTCATTCCCCATAGTACAGCTGCTTTGCACTTAATAACCTAAGAAGCCAAGAGTCATAACAGTGTTAATCGTAAATTCAGACTCCCTGAGTCACAGAAGTATCGCAGATGATCACAGATGCTTTCCTTCAATGACAGGATTTGAAGCCTTACAGATTATCTTGTGTGGACCTTTATCTGATGTCATGGCCTGAAAATGCAGGCCAGAGACATGGAATGAAAGACCCAAGAGACATAGCACATAAGGTCATGGCTGAAATTCACACAATATTCCAATAAAGTACTATTGGTATGATTTCAAATGTGATAGATGAGTGTAGCTGTCATCTGTATATTGTTTGTGTGTTGTTTATTAATGAAGATCAAGTCTATAAAACAGAGATCACTGCTGATCTGTAAGAATTTAACCCAGACTTTAATTACATCTAACCCACTGGGCAATGGTGAAGCAATGAGACAACTCATAAGACATTGTGGTGGTTTGAAAGAAAATGACCTCCAAAGGGAGTAGGCTATTAGGAGGTGTGGCCTGGTTGGAGTAGGTGTGGTCTTGTTGGAGGAAGTGTGTCGCTGTGGGGGTGGGCTTTGAGGTCTCCTATGCTCAAGATGCTCAAGCTACTCTCAGAATAGCACATAGTTGATTCCTGTTGCCTATAGATGAAGATGTATAACTCTCAGCTCCTTCTCCAGCACCATATCTGCCTGCACATTGCCATGTCCTGCCAGGAAGATAATGGACTAAACCTCTGAGTTTGTAAGCCCCTCTCCCTATTAGATATTCTCCTTTATAAGAGTTGCTGTGGTCATGATATCTGGTCATAGCAATAGAAACCCTAAATAAGACAAACATGGAAATGTTTGTTACCATCATGTGGATTGTGACTGTGCTTCTGGAGTGTGATCTGAATCTTGGCATCTCTGTATCCCTTTTTACACTTAACCCAAATCAGAGCTTCTTACTTTGTACAAATAGGACATACCTAGCAACTTACAACTTACCACTAGGCACTCACATGGTTTTGCTAGAGCTAATCAGCTAACAGGTTTTGGTAACAGTATCAAATTCTCATGTGAGAGAGAGAGAGAGAGAGAGAGAGAGAGAGAGAGAGAGAGAGAGAGAGAGAGAGAATTTAAGTTTGCTGACCAAGCACAAGAAACCCTGCTTTAAACAAAAACAGAAGCAGAGGACAGAGATACCCAAGGCTGTCTTCTGACTTTCACATGTGAGCTATAGCATGCAGGTACCTGTATTCACACACATGTATGTGTAAGCACACACAGAGACAGAGACAGAGACAGAGACAGAGACAGAGACAGAGACAGAGACAGAGACAGAGACAGAGAGAGGAGGAAAAGAGGGGAGAGAGGGAGAGCACACTCACAGATTCAAATAAAGTAAAACCTAAAATTCTCATTTGTTATGATTCAACACTGTTGTGTAATATGATTTTAACGAGGCAAAGATGTGTTACATTTGTTTATGATGAGGAATATTTCTTTTAACTGTGTAAAAAAGTGTGTTGCATTTGCTTATGCTGCATTTGTTTAATGGTGTAAGGATGTGTTTGATTATGTAAAGATGTGTTGCCTTTGTTTCACCTTGCCTGCCTAAGGCACCTGATTGTTCTAATCAGATACAAATAGCTAGGCAGGAGAAAGGATAGGTAGGGCTTCCCAGCAGAGAGAATAAATGGGAGGAGGAACCTAGGCTCGGGAGCTGGTTGGTGGCCCCAAAGGAAAAGCCTACAAGCTACTCCTCAACTTATCGGCCGACTCATGAAGACTCCTTTAGATTAAATGTGGGGAACATCATGCTAGAGACAGATTAATGACATTTAATATGTACCTTTGTCTACCTAAGAAAAGTATTTTCAGTCACAAAATAATCTGGCCAGCTCTAAACTAGAACTCTCACATCACATTAATGGAATGGCAGTGACCAGAGAGCATAGAGTAACTTGCATATTTAACAATGACAAGGAAACATGTCATAAAGGTAATGATAGCTAATCAGAAGCAATTCCCCAGCATCTCATCCTGCTATGTAGCTGAGGCTGCAGGCTGGCCCTGATATCAACAACCCTTCTGTCTCAGCCGCCTGAGCACTGGGGAAATAGGAATGTGTGATTTTTCTGAAAGTGTTGTGTGCTGAGAGACAACAGCTTTTCCAAGTAGAACACAAAGATGTCCTGGGAACAAAATGGAAAAAGTCGCCTGGTGGACACACAGAAAGTTTAATCAAATATATAAAGAAAGTGTCAAGACCTCCAATCACTGCTCTGACCTCTGAGCTAGTCCTCTGTCCCAGGAGATGTAATAAAGGACTCCAGCAGGAAAATACAAATTAATATACTGTGACATTTTTGCTCTTAAGAATATTTTTCAAAAGGCTAGAAATAACAAGCTATAATTCTCGATTTATCAAATTGATAGTGAATTTGTACTTAACAAGAATACCCAATTTTGTCCGAGCAATAAAATGGGCAATCCTATTCAGGGCCACCTCTTTGGAAAGTGGCTTGCTCAGCACATCAAGACTCATAAACATGTACTGACACTTTTACCCTATAACACCATTATTACAATCAGCCTGAAGGGAGAAGAAAGTGCAGAAACATCTTAATATGCTTTAGAGGTTATCTCAGGACTCTAAGGGAAACATGCGAAAAAGAATGGAGGAAACTTAAATTCAGAAATCAATGTATGATGTCAAAAGATGATTGTTAAGTTGGAAAAATAGGTTAAAGATATTCATATCTTACATGAGTATAGCCTCATAAAATATGGTTGGAGGATGCATAGAGGGGGAAAAATAGGCAAAAACAAACTCAGTGGTTGTTTGGGAATGCAGGAACATGTTTGTCTCCCCCCCTCCACACACACTCATATTCTGTTTCTCTAAATTCTCTATGATAAGCACTGTAACAAAGCAAAGTCTCCAAATTCGTGTATTGAAGCCATAACCCTCAATGCATAACCCACGATGGCACTGTGCGTGGACATAGGATCTTTTGCATTGCAATAGCGTTAAGATGTGGTCAGTGAAGTTAGTCCAGTCCAACAGGGATGCTTTATAATGAGGGAAAGCTATGTAGAGATGGCCAGAAGAGCACCTCCTAAGTGAGGATCCTAAAGGAACCCATGTTCTCAACAGTCTGTTCTCAGATCCCAGCTTCCAGATGCCTGAGGAAGTCTGCTCTTTAAGCCATGTGGTCCCTGTACTTGGTTATGTAATGTAGTCATCTTTAAAAAAAAAAAAAAAAAAAAAAAAAAGAAGAAAGAAAGAAAGAAAGAAAGAAAGAAAGAAAGAAAATCGCAAAAAAAAAAAAAAAATGAAGAGAGGAGTGTTGATGTAAGGGAGCCTCTTTCTGAGATGCACAAAAACACCGGGACAACTTTTGGAGCGCACAACCCGTTGTGGACCACCCTATCTCATTCAACATCACCAGGTGAAAATGCCAAACCTGCTGTGCCGTTTGTTTTATATGGTGTGTTCTTAATTATAGTTAGGAGATGCTGCCCAGAGCCCCTGAATTCTTCATGACTGGGGATGTTCTGACAGTGGCTGCACATTTACTTGATAAAGGCCACAGGACAGGTTGTGTGGAGTTGCAAATATTTTAAGATTTATTTTAGCGCTTACATTCCATTTATTTCTATGAGCAAAGTTACTAACTTCCATAGCAGAAGACAAATTCTCCTGATTATCAGTGTTTACAGGGTTTCTGACTCAAACTAAGATGTTTTCATTCTCTCTTCAGTTCTGGGGGAAAAGATTTTTCAGATTCTAGCATCCTAGAGTCGCCTCAGAGACACTAGTGTTACCAAGACTTTTAATGGCATCTTCGCCTTTCTAAAATGTTAAGTAGACTAAACGTGAAGTTGTTTAAAAGTAATATAAACCTCAGTGCCTAACATCCTATACAGTTCTGTAACCATGTAAGACCTATCCCAATCTTCAAGCAAGAAAAAACATCTTATTTCTTAAATTACTGCCACCATGTAGGCTCTTTTACCTTCTGATGGAATAAACATGCTTTATCTACAGCATAGTCCTATTGTCTAAGAAGATCTACTCTTATATTTGCTACAAAACATGTCCTCAGAAACCTGAGGTGAGATTACTTTGTTGTTGACTTTGCATTCCAGAATTAGCATTTTCCATCCTCAACAGCAGGCCACATCTCCCCACCCCCAAAGCTGCACAGGAGATCCCGGAACAAATAAACTCCTGAGCACACGCTGTTGACCCTACTGAAGTCTCCTTGTGGAAACAGTTTGCTCTCCAGAGCAAGTGACTGGCTAACCTGAAATTAAATTATAAATAATGCCCATATTATAAACCATAATTCTCTTCTTGCCTTCGCTGCCTTCTAGAAGAACCTTCTGCATGTGATTTTCAATCAAATCCTGCTGCTTACTATTGTGGTTCTGTCATAATTGACCCACATTTCCCCCATGTGTGCTCACACAACAACCATGTCTACCTCAACAAACAGCCTTGAGTATTTAGTTACTCTACTGGATTCAACGCTCTCAGGAGCAGCCCCCATCATTAACTCAAGAGAATAAGAAAGCTGAAATATTTCCCTTACTTTTCCAGCAGTGCCCATCCTGGCTCCCTTGGGTTTGTGGTCTGCAAACGTTTTCTGACTGATGCTCAGCTCACTCTTCCATGAACTGAGCATCTGCCACCTTCAATAAATAGCGTGAGTCGGAAGTTCTGCCTGCCTTCAGCAACATGATTCACAGCCTTGAAACTTTCCCAACCCCAAGAAGCTCCACCCTCCTGCAAATCAAGTGGTAAAAAGAAATACAATAACTATTATGATTAGACAAAGAATAAGAACCTAACAAAGACTGGATAGTTAACTCTGCTGCGAAGGGCCAGGAAGCATCCTTACCCGTTTTGTTTTGGAGAATATAAAAACAGGTCAGATTAATTCAGCTCAGTGTGGTTGATAAAGGATAAATTGCATGCCTCTAAGTGCAGGCTGTTATGCAGGGCAGCTGATTTTAGGGATTCATTTGAGCATTTGTATTTGCACTCCATTCTGCAGACTTGATATAGCTTGTAGATAGTGTGGCTAAATATAAAGGAAGACTAAGGGCATGACTGTGTGGTAGAGCCCATGTCTTACCCTGGCTTCAGTCCTTAGCAACACACACACACAGACACACACACACACACACAGACACACACACACACTTATAATAATATGTATGTATCTGTGTGTATGTATGTATGCATATATGTAATGGATGCAAGGAAATTTGTAAAAATCTGTATCTACCCACAATTGCTTACACACACAGGAATCTAGACTTCCAGGGAATTAGAATTCTGCTGCACGCAGAGCCCCTTGCATCCCCAAAGGAAACCCTTGGGCAAGGACTTAGCAGTTTCACCATTTTAAGCCACTACTCTCGAGTGTGCAGCCACACACCAGACCCTCCTGAATTTGCTTTCGTCTTTGATAGGAGGATGTTCAAGTTATTTCTTATTTTTGACAGTGGTGAGTTGTCACACTGACAGACCATAGCCTCCAGTAAACTCTCCATTTGTCAGTAAGATGTCACTCTGGTGGAGTGACACAGTGAGGCAGGCTTTCATCTTTAGACAATAAACTCTTCAGTTCTATAACACAGTATAATGACTCTTACCAACCTAGAAGACATTTGGCAGAGTTTGTTATTCAACTTCTTATGTATCAACAAAATCCTTCCCTCTGACAAACGGAAAACATGGCCACAATACATGCAGTAAGTCTACTTTAGCACGTTTACACTGATTCAGAAGTAGTCATTGTAATCTTTAATTGTAGTGCACAGGCCAAATTAAACCCTGCAGGGAAAGCCCTGCCAGAGGATTGGGCTTGTATGTAAGAGCCATTTAGGCAGCAATGATGGAGAGACCCAGCACACGTTGTAGGCATAGTAGAGGAGAAATAGGCAGGTATGGACATGGCCAGACTTAACTGGAAACAGCAAAGAGCAAGGCTCAGCTCAGCAGCAGAAGCCTGTTTACTTCTGAACAAAGGCAGAGAGTGCCTGCATGGGTGGTGCCTGAACAAAGGCGACAGAACAGGAGCAAGGGTGGTACCTGCACAAAGGCAAAATGGCTCAGTTGATAAACTCCTTAAGGGTTTTGTAAAACTTCTAGAACGTAAAATATTCTCAAGTTAATGTACCAGGTAATGTTTGATAGCTAAATAAGTTTTTATGTTCTCAATCCATTTCACCCAGAAATTTATTGGCTAAAAAAAAAAATATATCAAAAGCTGAAAGTTGGAAAGTACCCAATAAAAATGATTATTCTGGAGTGGAAATAGAGGTGGAATCCAGGAAGAGTTGAAGGGAAGGAATAGAGGAATGAATATAGTCAAAAATACATTGTGTGCATTGTGAAATTCTCAAAGAATAAGTAAAAATATTGTATTAAAAATTAGACTTAAAATTAATGGCTTGAAGTTGCCAGGGTAACACATCAGGTTAGATGCTTCTTTCATGCAATGCGGTGAATAAGAAGAGTCAAATAGCAAAGGGTAGAATGCATTGCAGAGAGAGACGGGAGAGCAGTGACTAGCACCAAGATTATAACGGGAAAGCTGAAAAGTAGGGAGAAACAACGGAACAACACCAAAGGACCAGGCAGCACGTGGCTAAAATGTGGCTCTCTGATGGAGCAGATGCTGCATCCAAAAGACAAGCTATTAAAAAGTTACTGATGGTCCTACCCATGGGACAGTCCAACAGTTACCACAGGCCTGGATACAGGAGGGCTTAGGCAGTGACTCCTGCTCCATGGGCAGCTGTGCAGAGGGATTCCATTTTGTCACACCCTATCTTAGATAGAGATCAGTGGCCAAGTGCCATCGTGAAAGTCAAGCTTAAGATGTATCTCAGAGTCATCTTGATTTGCATTTCCCTGATGGCTCAGGATGTTGAACAATTCTTTAAGTGTATCTACACCATTTAAGATTCTTCTGTTGAGAATTCTCTGTTTAAATTGGATTATTTGTTTGTTTTATGTCTAGTTTCTTGAGTTCTTTATGTATTTTGAAATATCAGCCCTCTGTCAGACATGGGGTTCACAAAGATCTTTTCCCATTCTATAGGCTGCTGTTTTATCTTACTGTTAGTGTCCTTTGCCTTACAGTAGCCTTTCAGATTTACGAGGTCCAGTTTGTTAAATGTCAATCTCAATATCTGTGCTACTGGTATTTTATTCAGGAAGTTGTCTTCTGTGCCAATGCATGCAAGTCTACTTCCCACTTCCTCTTCTATCAGGTTCAGTGTAACTGAATGTATGTTGAGGTCTTTGATCCACTTGGACTTGAGTTCTGTGCAGAGTGACAGATATGGATCTATTTGCATTCTTCTACATGCCAGCATCTCGTTATGCCAGCATGTGTTGAAGATGTCAGAATAGCTAAGATAAAAAATGCTAATGACAGCCTATGTTGGAGAGGATGTGGAGAAAGGGGAACACTTCTCCACTGCTGGTGGGAGTGCAAACTCATACAGCCATTTTGGAGACCAGTATGGCGGTTCCTCAGGAAAATGGGAATCAGTCTATCACAGGACACAGCAATTCCACTCTTAGGCATATACCCAAATGATCCATATCCATGCAACAAAGACATCGGTTCAACTATGTTCGTAGCAGCATTATTTGTAATGGCAAGAATTTGGAAGCAACCTCAACTGAATCTGGATGCCCCTCAACTGAAGAATGGATAAAGAAAATGGGGCACACTTACACAATGGAATACTACTCTGAGGAAAAAAAACAATGGGATCTTGAAATTCACAGGTGAATGGATGGAACTTGAAGAAACCATCCTGAACGAGGTAACCCAGTCACAAAAAGAGGAACATGGTATGTACTCACTCATATATGAATTTTAGACATAGAGCAAAGGATCACCAGCCCATAATTCACACCGCCAGAGAAACTAGGATGCAAGGAGGATTCTAAGAGATTCATACAAGGTCCCTCACAGAAGGGAAAAAGGAACAAGATCTCCTGAGTATATTGGGAGTGAGGGGGCAGTGAGTGGAGAGGGAACTAGGAGAAAGAGAATGGGGAGGAGAAGAAAGCACATGGGATTAGGAATATTGAGTCAGGGGAGGAATAGACAAGAGAAAGAGAGGGGGGAAGGAAGAGAGAGAGAGAGAGAGAGAGAGAGAGACCATAAAAGAGGGAGCCATTATAAGATTGAAGAGAAAACTGACTCTAGAGAAATTGTCCAGAGACCTACAACACTGACCCCAACTAACAATTTGAGCAACAGTGGAAAGGCTACCATAAATGCCCTTCCCTGATAATGAGATTGATGACTAACTTATCCACCATCATAGAGCCCTCATCTAGTAGCTGATGGAAACAGAAGCAGACACCCACAGCTAAATACTGAGCCGAACTGGAATCCAGATGCAGAGAGGGTGGACAAGACTACAGAAACCCACAGAGACAACTGACCTGAACAAGGAGGAGCTAATGGGCCCCCAGACTGATAGCTGGGAATCCAGCATGGGACTGACTCAGACCCCTGAACATGGGTCTCAGTTAGAAGGCCTGGTTGGTCTAAGGGACCTCTGACAGTGGAAGCAGGATGTATCCCTGCTGCATGAAAGGATTTTGGGAGCACATTCCCCATGGAGGGATACTCCCTTAGCCTAGAGGCAGGAGGGAGGACCTAGTCCCTACCCCAAGTGACTTGACAGATTTAGATGACCCTTCCTGGAAGGCATCACCCTCCCTGTGGAGTGGTGGGGAAAATGGGGTGGGAGGGTAGTTGGGGGGTATGGGAGGGTGGAAGAGAGGGAGGGAGGGAAAGAGGGAGGGCGGGAGAGGGAACTGGGATTGATATGTAAAATAAGAAAAATAAGTAGTAAAAAAAAATAAAAATAAAGAGTATTTTACTCGCTTTCCATAAATAAAAAAGAAAGTAACAAACCAAACCCAGAGAAAGTAGACAAGTCAATGAAATAGAAACTAAAGGGACAATAAAAACAATGGATTAAATAAAACTTTGAACCTTTGAAAAGATAAAAGACCAAATACTCCTTAGCCAAGTAGCCAAATTAGGAGAAGATCAATTAAATTAAATGAAAATAGAGACAATATAACAGACCCCAAAGGATCATGGGAGAAACATTTGAAAAAAAATCTAAATTTAAAGAGTGGGAAAGTCTAAAAGAAATGAATACATTTAGAGACACCTCTAATCTGTAAAATTTGTATTAAGTAGATGTAAACAATTTAAATGGCTCTGTAATGAACGAAAACATTTTAATAATAACAGTCCTCCAAACTGGAAACAGTTAGGACAGGAGGACTTCCTCTTGAATTCCACCACCCTTTTAAAAACAGGCTGGCAGAAGTACTTCTCAAACAATTCCATAAAATGTGAAGCAACACACCAGACTCATCGTATGATCCCAAAACCAGATAAGGCTACAATAACAACAAAAACAGTACAGACCAATTTCCCCGATGAAGGCAGATGCAAAAGCCTTTTTTTAAAAATGCTTGTCGGCTGAACTTAACATTGCATTAGAAAAATCATGCATGCAAACAAGTTGGTGTCATTCGTGCATGAAAGGAAGGTTTGACATTCGAATCAATGAGCATAGCACCATGCGTAGGTATATTCAGGGCGGAAACCACATGACCGTTCTAATACATGGAGTTTGATTTGGTTCTATTCCAAAGTTCATGGGAGTCTGTTATGAAAAGGGTTTATCTTGAAGGAAGCATACAATCCAGATTGTTACAAAAGAAAGGTTTGAGGCCCAGTGTAGTTGACTCAGGGCCTAGCTTCACACTTGTATGAGTGGGAGAGACAGTAGCCACAATGCTCACATGTCCTGTGGACTTGGGGTAGGGATCACACAACCCCTAGCACACTGTTTCCCTCATAACCAGGAGCAAAGGGCAGTAAAATTTGATTCCAGTCATACAGATTCTGATTTGGATTCATTGCTTAGACTTCAAAAATATTTGAGATGTAATCACTTCAGGGAAAATGTCTTTATGTCACTCAGCAAAGAGGTCCCAGAAGCCATCAGGATTTTCCAGAAGTTTGGGTGCCAAGACCCCTCTGAACAGAGATTTGCCACTGAAACGCAGAACTAAAGGAGTAAACTATGATCTTCACGTGAGTCAATCACCCATCAGATTGATTAACAGCAGGAAGGTTCCAGAATGCAGAATTTTCAGTACCCTGAACCGGAGAGGCCGGGTATATGGAAAGCAGTTGATCGCCATTACTTTTAAGCTGCCTTGCCTAGAGTGTGAGTGCAGGAGACCTACTGGATGGGGTGGTGTTGGCATGGGGTCATTTGCTCTTGCGTTTCCCTTTCTTTCCATTAGCTCTCCCAAGACTCTGATCTCCCTGTCCCATAGGGACAGCGAGAATAGAGACGGGCCTTTAAAATCAGAAGAGCTAGCTACCATCTACTCCACTGGTGGCATACTATGTACTTGGGAAACACAGAGAGAAGCAAGTGTTTCCATTTGGGGCTTCTTGAGAAGTGTCAGCGAGACAGAAGCATAGAGACACATGTGAAGTGAAAATGAAAACGATGAAAGCCATATCTCTAGCTACAAGGGGAGAAGGCCACTGCATGAACATGGAGACAGAAATCAATGCACTGTTGAGTTAGTCTTCGTAGTAGAAAGAGCTGTGGAGCTGTGGAGCTGTAACCCAAAGAGCACAGGACTGCTTAGTCACCCAGAGTCACAGTGAATGTTCCCGAATTTTGATCCACCTTATCAAACACCAAACCTTGAGGGTGGGGTTTTCTTCTAGCCTTTGTTTCTCTCATTTTCTCAGCCAGATGATAAAAATGTAAGCTGTAAGCAACCAGATGCAAGCTGAAACTCATCATCCCCTACCTTCTTCAGCTGTGCCAGGCCATGTGCGGTTGAGGCATGCCAGGGGCGGGGCAGTAGAGGCATCGCAAGCTCTGCCCTGTGAGGGAGGCTAATCCTCTGCTAGGCATTGCACGCCAGCTCCCAGGGCTGCCATGGAGACAGTGCTTGGCAGTTTCAGAATATTTACTTTTGCATGCACACTCCACTCAAGAAAAGAATCCAGTGAGGATTTTCCTTCAAAGCAAGAGAGGGATGTCACATCTGCTTTGAATAAACTAGTCTGTCCGGTTTACCAAGCAAATGGTGTTTGATGAGAATTTCAATCAGAGCATCAAGAATTGAGGAGAAAAATAAACCAAAGTTGTTTTTTTTTTTGTTCTGGTCTTATCTCTTTTTAAATATTCGTGTGTGTGTGTGTGTGTGTGTGTGTGTGTGTGTGCGCGCACACACACACACACACACACACACAGGGTGGGGGGCATAGGTGGTAGTAAATGTTTCCATGTGTCTAAGACATGTTATTCCAGAGACTGAGCTTGGAAGCTGCCCCTTGCAGAGAAAACAGGCAACAATACACCTGACAGCTAGGAAAGAGGCCTGCCTAAGAACTCAAAGGCAGGAGACACGGTCCAGGAAGAAGTTGTTGGTATCCCTGGGAAATGTCCATCATGCCGACAAATCAAGTTTATAGTGTGTTCTCTCAGGGCTTGTCTCAATGAAATACCTAGTAGGAGCCCAGAATGTTTAACAGAGGATCTGTAGACACATCTTCATTGTAGAGGTTCAAGTCCTATCCAGGTTATTTCCTGAAGGTCCTGGGGCTGCAATCATGTGGTAGGTGGTGAGCGTGGATGAGAGCAGTCCAAGCCCTACCTTAACTCTCTTACGTCTGCTTTACCCTCTTTTACACTGACAAGTCTTTGATTTAGAGGAGGTTCCCCGGCTTCTATAAGAAAGGGAAAGCACTGCTTTTGCTCTCTGAATAATGGACAGAAATGTGTGTGAAACTCTAGAGATGAATTTTTTTCTTGACATATAAAGAAGAAATTTCCAGCCCTCAACTCGTGATAATTTTAAAGTGGCTGTCACTGAGGACAGAGCTATCTGTAAGTAACAATAAAGAACAATGTCCTGCACTTTGGGGTGTTGGGTACTCAGTGTTGCATGGGTCAGTCAAAGAAAGAAACCACTCCAAGATGAAATTTTAAGGCCTGTGTGGCAGCAGAAATGTCCAGCTTCTGACAAACTGAACCCCAAACAGCCATACAAAGTTACATTTATTGATTGTCTCACAAAGTTCTTTTTTCAAGTAAAGTATTTCCTCATGCCAAGGTCCCTAATCTAATCTATATGTCTCTCTAAAGGAGAGCATCACATACCCTCATGACTTTAGTCCTTTATTGTGTATTGTTTGCAATACGCAATAAAACAAGAACTTCAGATGTGCCAGAGGTGTGTTGTAACCAAAGTCACATGAAGGCTGCAATGCGCCTTCAGGAAAAAAACCCTACACATCATGGAAAACCATCACTGTTTCTGAAAAGATTCTTTACTGTTTTCCACAATGATTCTTCAAAGCACTTCTAGAAAACAACTATTCATTCTAACATCTACCCTAGATAAAGCAGCTCTGCTAAATCCCCACAACACTGGGTGGGGGGACTAATGTCACTATTATGCTCCTATGAATTGATGGGAAATGACAAAGGTAGCAAGAGCTGTTCACAGTTAGACGTAAGCCGACAGGTCATTGTGACTGCTTTCACTGACATCAGCGCTGCCATTTCTGGCTATTTGGGGATGCCATCGAAGCCTGACATATCCCAGAAAACAAAGCAGCAGATCCATGGGGGCCCAACCCTTTAAAAATATAAGACAGTTTGCAAGGAAAATGAATGTGGTGACAGAGAGGAGGTGACACACAGAATTCCACATAATTTATAAAATGCACAAAACCCACAACTCTCATCACCTCATTTGTTTTCCTCCATCTCATTCAAGCTCCATTGCTGCTCTCTGGGCCTTCCAAGAGAGCAAGTCACCACGAGTCAGCTATTTCTGCTCTTGCTGCTCTCTCTACCCAGCTGTTTCCCATGTTTTACCCTACCAGCTTAGTAGATCTAGGATCTAGGATATTCACCACCCAAGAGTAACCCCTGCCCTTGTGCCAAATGTTCCCAGCTCTTCTAGTTTAAGAACTGATTCTGTTGGTGTGTCTATGGTGAGATTTTGAAATAAGATTCATGACCACCATGTTCATAAAACACTGATAAACTAGGTTCCAATTTGGCATATTGTATTAATTTATAAAGCCTGGCAGTGTGACTATGTTTTTTTCTGGTTGTGCAAAAATATGATGGACAGATGTAATACTGAAAATATTCATGAACCCGAAAGATATGGGTACCAATCAGTGAGGTCCACAAGGGGATCCTAAGCCCATTATAATAAGCAACAGCTATTGTGACACTTCAAGATGTATTAAGTAGATTCCATCCCAGGAAATGGAAGTCAGAGGAGGTAATATATGAGTAATTCTACTACTGTGTTATGTTCTAGGTTCTGTGGCTGTGATGAAATATCCTGATAAAGGCACTTAGGGGATCACAGTTTTGGTGATGGCAACAGGAGCTTGGGATAGCCAGTCATTTCACACCCACAGTCAAGAGCAGAGAAAAACAAATGCATTCAGGTCTGCTCAATTTCTCCTTTCTTACACAGTTCAGGATTCTCTGCCTGGGGAATAGTGCCACCCACAGTAGACTGGGTCTTCCTGCATCGACTATCTATCAAGACAGTCCTCTACAAACATGTCATCAGGACACCTTGATTCAGACAGTTCCTCAATTAAGATTCCTTTACCAGGTGTTTTCACAATTGTGTCATGCTGATAGTTAAAAAAAAATTATCACTATGTTCTAACATAATCATAAATAATCAATTTTGTGGGCTATTTATACATTGAGAACTCACAAGGATCGATCGATAGAAGCAGACACTTAAGAGACCATAGTTCTGAGACTTTTGATAGCTTCTCGTTGGTCTCAAGGACACTGAAAGTACCTGTAAGGAACTGGGGCTTAGCAATTTTAGATAACTTGCTTTTGGTCCTATATGTAAAGAAATGAAGAGCTTGGTTTTATAAACATTTCATTTGTGCCATAATGTGTAATGTACTGTCTTGGTAAATTCATACAGGAAACAAACTTAGATCAGACAACAGCTCTTATCGATACAAAGGCAAAAACTATAGCTGCTTCTTTAAACATTTCTGTAAAATTTCCTTGTGAATACCAAGATGGTCTGTACAAAATATAAAAACCTTTATTTTGTCTACATTGGGCTGAAATGACTAAATTCTGTTAATTTAATGGTTATTGAAGCAGTTCCGGCTGTTAGTACTTGGAAAGAGATGTCTCAGTAAGAATCGATGTATTGTATTCTAAAGCAGTATTTCTTACCTTTGGTGCACACTAGAAAGACCAGGAAAGCTGTCAGAACACACAAAACCAATTCTCACATACCCTTCTTCCAGTTAAAATCAAATGATAGAAAATTTTCCAATTGATTTCATGAGAAGTCACTATGGGAACCAATACTAACTCTAGTCTCACAGTGCTGTGATCACTCTGCCAAGGAACTAGGAGATAGAAATTAAGTGGAAGGAAATGAATTGGTTGGAGACTGGCTTTGAGAAAAGTAGAGATATATCTCAAAGATACTTCTTTGACGGTGTTAGACGGGCCAAGGGATTTGTAGGACACACCCACTACAACAAACTGGTGGGTAGAAAATCCACCCTAGGGGGCTCTTTGTCTTCAGGACACACATGTTCACACATGCATGCAGAGGCCGAAAGTTGGTCCCGGCGTTTTCCATGATCACTCTTCAGCTATATACTGGAACGAGGTCGCTTGCTGAACCCAGGGAGCTCATTTCTGGGCTAGCCTTTGAGCTGGCTCCAGGGTTCTTCTGTCTCTACTTCCTGCCCTCTAAGCATTTGTGTGGGTGCTGGAAATACAAACTCCCATACTCACGTCCAGATGGAACAGCCTGATCAACCTTAACCTTCAATAAAATCCTACATAATCAAAGACCACATCTTTCTAGTCTATCTCTATTCCCCTCGGTAAGCTGTACCATCCTTTTGCTGGAATTTTATTTTACCCCTTTCTCTGCCGTCTACTTTGTGATTGGGAAAGTCCTCTAACTTAAGTAGTCATCTTACCAAAGGTGCTCCCCAAGCTTGTTGTGAATGATACAAGTTTTCACTGAGGGTGAGATCTGCTGGGAGCAAGTTGGGACCTGAGGTATAATCCTATTAGAGAAGTCTAGTTGAGAATAAGTCTTTGGTCTGCTCTGGATTATTTCAAAATAGAAAAACTTCAAGTTCAAACAGATATGGTTTAACTGCCTACGCTGTGTTAAATGTGCTTTTCTCATTAGAAGTGTGTCTGGTGTGGTGGTGCTCACACACTGTGTTAGTGAGGCAAAGGCAGAAGAAAGGCCTAAAGTGTGAGGCTAGCCTGTTCTATCACGACTCCACGCTATCCGGGGCTGCAAACTGGATGAATGGAAGAATGGATGAATGAGATAAAAACAAGGCAATGTACAGTCTGACGAGGGTTAGGGTTCGTTGCTGGTGGTTGAAAGAGTTGAGACCTAGTCTTATAAATATCTATTTGGGCATTCATCTGTAGAAATTTCTGAGATATTTCAATACTTTCTGGGAAAATGGTAAGGCGATTTTCTATCAGGGAAACTCTTAAGAGCCAGAGATAGGCCCAAATTTCTGCAGTGTGTAAAGAGGAGAGATGACTTCCTGAAGTAATTTGTTGGAAATAACCTCAGTCAAGCTGAAATTTTCTCTTTATCACTTAGTGAATTTTCCTTCAACCAATTGTATGTAATGCTTATTGGATCATTAAATACTTATCTAATTTAATCATTAAACCCTTACAAGCCAAGTAATATTGTTATTTTGAAGATGAGAGACTGAGACACAACTTCAGAGGTGATCTCGAAAAGGAGCGGTAAGTGACTGAAGCACCTGGGGCATGAGTGAGTGGAAGAAATGTTCATAAAATAGCTAAGCAAAATGGGGGAGGAGAGAAGAGAAATAAATAAAATGGAAAGTGGGGGAGAACGTGAAAGGAGCTGTGGATAGGTGTTCTGAGCCCTAAGACAAATTCTATCAGTGCACAAAGCCCCTGGTGGAAATCCCTGAAATGCCACATCCGAGGAACAGAAAAATGTGAAGCCCGTGTCCTCCTGGTCATTTATGTCCGAGTCCTATACAGCTAGGCACAGTCAGGCCATCAGGGCTTCACAAGAATGGGCAGACAGGTCATGCCTTTCTCCACAGTACTTCCTCCTCCTCCTCCTCCTCCTCCTCCTCCTCCTCCTCCTCCTCCTCCTCCTCCTCCTCCTCTTCCTCCTCCTCCTTCTCCCGTGAGCTGCTGTATCTTCAAAGGGCCAATCACCCTCTTTCCCTCCTTTCTGTCTTCATTTGGGGCCCTGTGGAGTCAAACTGACAGGCGCCATAAAAGAAATATTTAGGTTTACATAAAATCAACCAGGGTTTGCATTTCAGATTCACTGGGTGTGAAACCAGGAAGATTATTTCTTGTTCCCTACACTTGTTTATCATCTTCAAGTGGAGAAGAAGATTCATCTTATTATCCAGAGCAGTGCTTAGGAGTTCACTCTCTGATACCCATTTTAAAACACTAATTTTTGATGTATTACCTAATTTCTGCAAGCCTCACTTTCTTCGCCTATATAAAGAAGGTACTAGCCCATAGCTCATAGCATTGTGAGAAGAACTGAGAAATATAACCTATGGGACACTTGACATACTCTCTGGCAAACGGTGAATGATCAGCAGGTGTTATCTTTATTACTGCTGTTGGGTCAGGTAACCAGGCATGGTTTTACTGAACATCCCCTGGTGTGCTCTAAATGTGTTTGCAAGTGATGCAAAGTTAACTTGTCATTCTCTTCTCTTTAGAAAAGATGAGGCTGCGGCACACAGAAGTAGAGGCTCGTAGTATAGATTAAAGAGACAATTTCCCAAAGGTTGAATGTCATCTCATGGTTTTGTTTTGTTTTGTTTTGAGAACTCTCTAGAAAGAAATGGGGTGTGCCGGGTAATAAAGGCAACCTTCACATTCATATCATCCAAATGCCAGATTGTGATATTGTTATAAAATAATTTCATACATATGATGTAAGACATTAAGGTGGAGTCATGTTTGATCAAACGTGGACCTAAATTCAACAATCAGCATCTTTTTAAGAAGGACATGTGGGAGCCTGCAGGGGCTGCGTGAGAACCTCGTAGGTGCAGGAGCAGACTAGAGGTTGTACCCATGTGACTAAGTGAAGGAGAAAGTCGGAACAGGGCAAAAGGGAATCTGCCTTGAAGAAAGCAAGGGTGATTGATGCTGGAGTACTTCATGAAGGCAGAAGTGACAGGGCAGTGCCTGAATGAGAACTAAGCCAGGTAGCATGGATGCTTAGCCCTGCAGAGGAGCTGCTAATGCGTTCCTGTGTGGGTACCAAAGGTGTCCAGATTAAACCCTCGGGATGTACTTTCCAGGAGACACCACGAGAGCAGGCGTCTGGGTCCTATAATGTCAGAAGCGGGTGGCCAGGGACATAGGTGCCCTGAAGCACAGTCATGATGGATCATTAGAGATTTGGCTGTCCAAATTCTTCCAGAGTTACTCATGACGGATTAAGGGACTGGGCACCCCACTCAAAAACTCTTTAAGCATATAGCCAAAAGCTGTTCATCACCTTATCTTCAAAAAACAACATGGAGTTTAAGTGCCAGTCTTAAACAAGAGTGTATCGGCCAGTGTTGGGTCTAATGCCTTGTTTATTTGAAGACAGGGTCTCTAACCTTGAGTTTTCAATCTTCCTGCCACACCCTCCCAGGTGCTGACATTAAAGGTGTTCTCCGATGCCCCAGCCTTGGGTTCTTACGGTTTTAATCCAGGGATAGCCTATCAGGCAAACTATTTTTTTTTTCATTTTTATGACATTGTTTAAATGCAGCTACTTACCCTACCAAGACCTCAATTTGGCATTCTCTGAGAAATTTTTTCTTGCCAAATTAAAATAGGTGTACTCAACAGACAGCAAATCAAACAAGCAGCCGAAAGTGTGATGCCACTCTGACATGGGATACTTCCCTCCGCAGCTGGCAGGAGGCAAAGGACAGAGAAGTTACTCAACTGGATCATTTTAGGAATTATCTCATTAGTATCTTCAGACCATGTTAGGAATGGGGAAATGGGCCAGAGATGAAGGTGGGGTTTAGAGCGGCTACTACATTCTGCACGGTTATTTGTAGAGTGTGATGCCTTCCACCAGGTTAGGCCTAGGAAGTTAGTCCTGGGAAGTCAGCCCTGGAAAGTTAGTCCTGGGTTAGCCCTGGGTTAGCCCTGGGTTAGCCCTGGGAAGTCAGCCCTGGGTTAGTTTAGTCCTGGGAGTTAGTCCTGGGAATTTGGCCCTGGGAAGTTGGCCCTGGGAAGTTAGTCCTGGGTTAGCCCTGGGAAGTTAGTACTGGTTAGGTCCTGGGAAGTTGGTCCCGAGAAGTCAGTCCTGGGTTAGTTTAGTCCCGAGAAGTCAGTCCTGGGTTAGTTTAGTCCCGAGAAGTCAGTCCTGGGTTAGTCCTGGGAAGTCAGTCCTGGGTTAGTCCTGGGTTATCCCTGGGAAGCCAGCCCTGGGTTAGTTTAGTCCTGGGAAGTTAGTCCTGGGTTAGGTCCTGGGAAGTTGGTCCCAAGAAGTCAGTCCTGGGTTAGTCCCGGATCAGTCCTAGGAAGTCAACCCTGGGAAGTCTGGCACAGAGTCTAAAAGGCATGACTTGGGATTCTGGCTGACCATAGTGACTTCTAACTCCCACTTGATTTAAACCTCTGTAAAGAGAATTCCCTAAGTGATCCATTGAGAATAACGAGATTATAACAGATGCTCGGGAAGACGCCGTGCTGGCCCAGAGTGACAGCTGGGTACCTTAGCCCATAATCCCTGAAACATGCAGTTGAGACTTACCTTCAGAAATCCTTTATGTCAGGTAGAAAACTGTTTTCCTACCGGGATACTTGGAACCAAGAATGGCTGTGTATTTTAATTCCACATAGCATAGCTCGCAGAGGCTGGTGACTAGAGCTTCGGCCAATGGCCCTAGCATAGCCGGGGTTGGGGTTACCTGCTGTCCTGCTTCAGCTAGTAAGATGGCTGCCATTGTGGAGCTACCTCATCTTCCCCCAGCACAGAAATGCAGAGTGGCGTAGCTCACCTGCTGGTTTCTTTTTAGAAGAAACAGTCCCCCAGGCAGCATCCTAGTCAAGTCCCTTTATGACTTTCCACGAGAACAGGGCTACTTGCCGGAGACAACCCCCTCCTGTTCAGTAACCAACGTCCTGATGCAGTTGCAGAGGATGAGCTCCCTGGCAGGAAATGCCCCGCTGGTGGACAGTGTGTGAACAGGACCACGTTCCATACATAGTTTTTGTTAAGGAGAAAACAAGAGAAGATTGAATATGTAAACATTTTAATATCTGAATTATCATGTTATGAAAATTAACAGTTTATGAAAAAATATGAATTCCATTTTCCGTCACCTTTGCGCTCTCTAAGGCCACTCCCCCACGTGCTCTGGCCCTTAAAGTCTTGTCCAGAGACTTGTTAATAAACTATCAATTCTTAACTAGAAGATACCATTTATTTCCAGCTAAAACTAAACACGATACAAATCACCACATTTCTGCAGTGGTTCCTAAACTTGTCCAGTTTGCCTTACTAGTAGATTAAGGATCTTATATTAATCAGATTTTCCCACGGGCTTTCCACCAGCGCCAACACGAGCATGGGTTCTGGATGAGGTATGGCTACACAGGAAGGAGCCTTGGTTTCAAACAGCGCTGGGTTGGGGTCCTAACTGTAATCCTCTGTGACTCTGATTAGGAACTCCTTTCCTGTAAAATAAGGCTACAGTAGTCCCAGGCTGCTATCCATCCCTCCGTCAGGAAACACAGAGCTCTCACAGGGAAGGGATTCCACCCTGTTATTCCCAGGACTGATCTTGGCCCTTCCCAGGGTTCCCAATCAGGAGTCCAAAGTCAGCTCAGACTTCCCTAGCACTTCTGGGCCTGTAAGGCATTTTTGTGGGAACTAACTGTTCACTCTGCTCATCCTGACCCACAGCAAGTGAACATTCACTGCTCAACCTCTACGAAAAGGGAACCAGACAGTGTGGAGGGAATTTCCAAGAAAAGGCCATCCATGTCCCAAATGTCCGTCCACCAGTGGAAGGCCATCAACTCCAGCGACCCAGTCGCTTACTGGTGGGAGGCTTGCACATAAGCCCTCATGGATGCCTTCCTCTCTGAGAGGTGTATTATTTACAGAACTGAACGGCCACAGCAGGATCTACCTCCTTTCTTTTCTTTCTTTTTTTAATTATTTTTCTTCTTTTACACATCGATCCTAGTTCCCTCTCCCTCCCTCTCTTCCACCCTCCCATGTCCCCCCCTCCCATCCCACCCCCCATGTGTAGGGTGATGTCTTTCTGGAGGGGTCATCTAAATCTGACAAGTCATTTGGAGTAGGGACTAGGTCCTCCCTACTGCCTCTAGGTTAAGGGAGTATCCCTCTGTGGGGAATGTGCTCCCAAAGTCCTTTTGTGCACCAGGGATACATCCTGGTTCCACCGTCTGAGGTCCCTTAGACTGCCCAGGCCTTCTAACTGAGACCCATGTTCAGGGGGTCTGAGTCAGTCCCATGCTGGATTCCCAGCTATCAGTCTGGGGGCCCGTTAGCTCCTCCTTGTTCAGGTCAGCTGTCTCTGTGTGTTTCCGTAGCCTGGTCTTGTCCTCTTTCTCTCTGCATCTGGATTCCAGTTCAGCTCAGTGTTTAGCTGTGGGTGTCTGCTTCTGTTTCCTCAGCTAATAGATGAGGGCTCTATGATGGTGGATAAGTTAGTCATCAATCTCATTATCAGGGAAGGGCATTTATGGTAGCCTTTCCACTGTTGCTTGTTAGTTGGAGTCAGTGTTGTAGGTCTCTGGACATTTCTCTAACGTCAGTTTTCTCTTCAAACCTATAATGGCTCCCTCTTTTATGGTATCTCTCTCTGTCTCTCTGTCTCTCTGTCTCTCTCTGTCTCTCTCTCTCTCCCTCCCTCCCTCCCTCCCTCTCCCCCTCTCTCTCTCTCTCACCTATTCCTCCCTTGACTCAATCTTCCTAGTCCCACGTGCTTCCCTCCCCTCCCCTCCCCCTCCCCTCGGAAAGGGAGCTAGAAGGAGATGTGCCTCCTTTCTGCTCCGGTCTAGGACCAAGGTGTCTGACATACTATAGCCCGTTGCTGCCACCTAGTGGTGTATTTAACACTTACAGGCATGAAGCTAAGAAGGTGGACATCTTTGATTTTTAGTAGGCAGTTTCTTTCTGTACTCACATGCTTCCTCCCTGCGAATATGTGCATTTCTGTGTGTGCATGAGTGGAGGGGGCGCGTGTGCACAGGGAGGTGTGCTCATACGTGTTGAGGGCAGAGGTCAATGTTGGGTATCTTCCTCATTAGCTCCACTTTTTTTTTTTTTTTTTAAATCAGTTATACAGGTTACTAGACATAGAAAACAAACAAAAAGATTCCTCTAAGTCAGTTCTTACCAAGTTCCCTGCAAAACTAGGAACAGAAAATCACTCTACTTCGGTCCAAGGTGTATTTTTTCCTTTCTTCAGATGGCAGATCCACGCAGCCAAGATGTGTAGCGAATCTGTGTACTTTCTCCAAATATGCAGTCTAAAGACAGAGGGGATGACCAGATGACTAATGGCCAACATCTGTGCAGTTGCCTGAACCCTCCTTAGCCCTCCCTTTCTCCCAGAGTATCATTCTTTATTCACAGTGATGGGGAGGCTTGTCCCTCATCCCGCCCTCCCTTTCTCCCAGAGTATCATTCTTTATTCACAGTGATGGGGAGGCTTGTCCCTCATCCCCGCCCTCCCTTTCTCTCAGAGTATCATTCTTTATTCACAGTGATGGGGAGGCTTGTCCCTCATCCCCGCTGTTGTGCCATCGTGGTTCACTGAGCTGTTTGTGTCACACAGCATGCATTCATTAAGCAGAACTTCAAGACTTGTTGAGCAGTGTGACTGTGAGTTCTTTCTCTTCTTTCCTTAGGTCCGTAGCAGGTCTAAAACTGGAAGAGATGTAACCGTGGTAACTGGGGGACCGAGAGCGGTGCTGGGTACAAAGTTCTGGAACTCCCTTTTCCCCAGAATGCTCTTCAGTTGCTAAGCCGTGGCCGTCACCTAACAGCCAGGGAGGTGCTTCGGCTCTTTGGAGCGAGAGTGGGAGAAAGTTGGTGGACACAGCTGTGTTCTTTTGAAGGCATTAGGCAGACAGCTGTTTCCACCCGTAAATTCTCCTGAGATTTAAGGAAATAACAAATATTCGGTCTAGATCCAATATGAGGCTGGAAGGGCATCAACAGACCTGATCTATCTGCTTTAAAAACTGTCCTCAGGTATAATTTTCTATTCGTCATTAGAATAACTTGCTAACATTGTAGGTAAGTTTTACTTATAGCCTTCAAATATACATTTTAAGGTGTATGAAAACTAAGCCGTTTTGAGGAAAAGAATGCTATCTTTTTAAAGTTATTCACTTATTTTTAAGGGGATCATATTAATAACACTGCTCTGGCCACAGACTGGAGACATTTTTTCTGTGGGAAAATAGCCAGGACACTTAACGGCAATTACGGAGTTTACACCATGTAGCAGGTGTGTGCACACAGAGGAAAAACAAAGATGAAAACCCAGGCTGGGTCAAGCACGTCTAACGATGACGTCCTACTGAGAGGAGCAGCAAAGGGGTGATCTTCTTCACGGCGAAAAGCAGGGTGTGGGGGGTAGGTTCTGTGTAAAATGATCTAAAGAAGAAAAAGAGAGTGACAGAGGCTGGATGATCATGGGAACTACTACAAGGAGGGGGTTGGGACACCTTTTGGACAAAGTGTTACTGAGAGGAATCAATCCAGCACGGGGAGAAGGCATGGGCATAGGTGCTGTGTGCTCTGGGCTAGGAGACTGCAGTGAGGTGTCCATGCCCCAGCTGAGCAAGATGGCCGCCTCAAGTGCCTTTCTGCTGCGCCTTGCTCCGGGCACTCTCCTTGTAAACCCATGCTTTATGTATGTACTGTTTTGAACTTAAGGCTATTAATATTTTGTGCTAATTGGCAGGGCATGTTTCTGAATAACATTAACTGTTCTTTCCTGTCCATCCCTCTGGAAGATTGGATTCCTCTTATTCCAAATAAAATTAACAATTTACTAATGTATAGCTAGACAGGAGAGACTTCGAGAAAGGAGAGCTCCTTTTCCTAAGCATCTTTGAAATGCCGTTATTTATTTATCTGATGTATATGAGTTTTGTCTGGATTGAGAGTTGTGTATCACATTCATGCTGCACTGTGGAAGCCAGAGGCTTTAGGTGACGTAACGTCGGAGTTAGAGATGGTTTTGAGGAGACAAATGTGGGTCCTGGGAATAGTCTGTGTCCTTGGCACGAGCAGCGAGTGCTTTTAATCTCTGAGTCATCGCAGCCCCATGTAGTCTGTGGAATGAAGAATGCAAAGTGTGGTTAAATTCCTCTCACATAGTCTTCACGTCTCCTTTTCAAATTGACAACAGCAGGGCCATCACAAAGTCCAGCATAGACAGAACTCGGCTATCTTCTCTCAGGAACTCTCTTGGGTATAACCACTGTCTCAGTCAGGGCTTCTATTGCTGGGAAGAGACACGGTGACCACGGCAACTTCGATAAAGGGAAACATTTAATTGGCTTACAGTTTCAGAGGTTCAGTCCATTGTCATCATGGGGCCACATGGCGTCGTGTAGGCAGACATGGGGCTGGAGAACGGTCTGAGAGTTCTACATCTTGCACAGACAATAGGACTAAGTCTCTGGGAATGTTTGGAACATATATGACACCTCAAAGCCTGCCTCACAGTGACACCCTTCCTCCAGCAAAGCCACACCCACTCCAACAAGGCCACACCTCCTAATAGTGCCACTCCCTTTGGGGAGCATTTTCTTTTAAACCTTCATATCCACTAAGTGAAGAAGCCTTAGGCGGATTTTATAATATATAAATAGTAAGGTAAGAGCCTGGATGTCTAATAAAAATAACTAAAATTCTTAAGTTTACAAATTATCTTATTTCAATAGAAATCGTTTAAAAGGAGGCTAAGTTCCAGAACACTGTCTTTTGCTTGTGTTAACTTGATTGAACTGGCTGAAGCTACGGCCCATGGGTGCCACTTTTGCAAGCCTCAGTCACAGCCTCCTAAGTGGAGTTGGTAGCTTTTAGTGTTTTGCTTCCCAATGATTTGAGATATGTGCTCCTCTGATGGGATCACATCTTCCGTATGGCCTTCTGACGTTTAAATCATGGTGGGGAAAACAGACTGGGAATTGCTGAGTAGAGCATGCAGCAAATTCCTATGAAGTACTGGCAATGCGTGTGTGGCTTCTGCTGCCTCCCACGTCCCATTGTGCACCACAAGATTCTATGGTGTTAACTAAATCGCGGCTTACACGTAGAAGTGCTCATTACTCTGCTTTTGGAGCTCCTCTCCGTTACACATCAGTTGATATAGTACTAAAAACGTCTCTAATGCTGAGTTCTGCAAGATGTCGTCTATTTAATGGAAACAAATGTCATTTCTGGCCCTCCAGTCAAGATATTTATCCAATAAGTAAATAACTTATTTCTTGGACTCCAATTCCATTAACCTCTTATTTTAAAAAGTATGTTTGGGGCTGGAAAAAATGGCTCAGCAGCTAAGTGCCCTGGCTGTTTTTCCAGAGGATCCAGGTTCAGTTCCCAGCACACACATGGAGGCTCACAGCTGCCTGTAGCTCCAGTTCCAGGGGACCCGAGCGCCTCTTCTGGCCTCTGAGGCACTGCATGCACAAGGTACACATTTACACATGCAAGGGAAGCACCCTTACACATACCGTAATAAATTTAAATTTTAAGTATGCTCTTTTTATATTAATCTCATCTTTTAAATGTATGAGGATATGAGGATAAACAATACTTTCATTTATAATTCTTAAGAAATTAGTTACCACTCAAACCTGTTATCTGTCACACTGTGAATCTTTGTATCATTCCCATTTTAGTATTTGTGCTGCAGTAGCGAGCACCATAATGTGAAACTTTAAAAGGAAAATGTTGTCCCAAGCCAATTCACAGACTCTGGGAAGGGATTTAATGAACACAGTAGGAGATGTGGGCCATTATTAGGGTAAATGAGCATGGTTTTGCTTTGCTTCTGGTTTAAGCTGATTTGATTTTTTTTTTCCTGTTAGTTCACTTCTAAATGATCTGAAGTATAACTTTAGTCTATTACTCAATCAAGTGCATTTCTTAAAAAAAAAAAAAAAAAAAAAAACCCAAAATATCTAAGCAGGGAAAGTTATAAACAACAGAAAATAATTTTGCAATGCTTCTGGAGGTGAAGTCTTCCCTGAAGCAGATTCATGGGCTGGTGAGGGCCAACTCCCCGATTTACGGTCACACCTTCTCAGTGTCCCCTCACATGATAGGCGGCTCCTGGGACTTTTTTTATAGGGTACTAACCTCGTTTTTTAAGAATTCCACCTTCTCGACCAACCCTAATGCCTTCCGAAGGTTCCATCTCCTAATGTATCATGTTGATGACTAGTCATCAACAGAATTATTTTGTGGGGCGCAAAAGTTCCACAGACAGCGTAGATATGCAAAATTTTAGTGATATATCTGAACAAAATATTTACATGCTGTCTTCACTCTCTAAACACTCGGCACATGTAACAGGACATCTAGTCAAACGTTCTTACACCAAGTGTGCAACATCTCCTTGGAATGTGTGGGATGAGTCCCAGACCCTCCCAAGGCTCTTCTGGAGAGAAGAAAGCCAGCTGCTTCACCCTCCGGTTTACCTGTGATGTCCTAACCCCCTGGATCACATTGCTTCACGCTTACCTAAGAAGACTCATGTGGGACAGACACATAAAGGAGAAAAACTAAATTGTTACAGGCACTTTCCTGCCAGCCTGCTCCCACAGCCTCCTCAGTCCCAAATAACACACAGAGACTCTGTATTAATTATGCATCTGTTGGCCAGTATTGACTAGCTCTGTCTAGATATAACCCATTTCTATTAATCTAAGTGTTTCCAAGTGGTCTTATCTTACCGGAGTGAGGGTCCGGACCTCTTCTCTCAAGTCCCTACATCTTGACGACCCTCCGCTACATCTCCCAGAATCATCCTTGTCTCCTAGTCCCACCTATCTTGCCTTCCTATTTGCCAACAGTGCTTTATTCATTAACCGGTAAGAGGAACATATTTACAGAATGACATCTCCCATCACTAAATATCCGAGCTGACATTTAAATCAGTTCCAACAGGTTATAGAGGAACAAATAAGAACCTAGGAAATCTACCAACTATTCTGTGTTGAACCCTCTTTTCATTCCAGGCTACTGCCCTTCCTGTTACCCAGCTTGCATAACTCCCCTGTCTTGTAAATTAAACGTGAATTTATTTGCTTGTCTGAAGCAAAGGACCCACACAGGAAGATTAAGTTGTTGTGGAATGTTATTTTGACTAGGCAAAGATGGGTTACATTTGTTTATGCTGTGAAATATTACTTTAACTGTGTAAAGGTGTTTTACATTTGTTTCTGTTGCCTTTGTTAATGATGTAAATATGTATTGCAATTGTTTTACCTTGACTGCCTGAGGCATCTGATTGGTCTAATGAAAGCAACAGCCAATAGCTAGGCAAGAGCGGACTAGGCGGGGCTGGAGGTAGAAAGAATAAGTAGGGAGAATCTAGACTCAAGAAAAGAGAAAGATGGAGAGAAAGAGAAAGACAAGCCTGGGGCCAGAAGCCAGGCAGCTACCAGCCAGCCAGCCATGGACATGGAGACTGCGAGATGAGAGAGAGAGAGAGAGAGAGAGAGACAGAGAGAGAGACATACAGAGAGACACAGAGACAGAGACACAGAGACAGAGACACAGAGACAGAGACACAGAGAGACACAGAGAGACAGAGACAGAGATACAGAGAGACACAGAGAGACAGAGACAGAGATGCAGAGAGACAGAGAGAAACACAGAGAGACAGAGGCAGACAGAGACAGAGACACAGAGAGAGAGAGACAGAGAGATACAGAGAGAGACACAGAGAGAGAAGAGACAGAGAGAGACAGAGACAGAGATACAGAGAGACACAGAAACACAGAGACAGAGACACAGAGACACAGAGACACAGAGACAGAGACAGAGACAGAACTACAGAGAGACACAGAGAGACAGAGACAGAGACACAGAGAGACAGAGACAGAGAGACAGAGACAGAGACACAGAGACAGACAGACAGAGCCAAGCATTCATACCTAATAAGAAGTCTCTGTGTCATGATTTGGGGGCTAGTTGGTGGCTTAAAGAAAACCGGCTACACTAAAAAAAGTCTGATTATAAGCCTGGTGTGGTAGACACGATCCCAGCACTCAGAGGACTCAGGAGGACTATGAGTTCCAGACCAGCCTGAGCTAAAAGTGAGGCTCTGACTCAAAATATCAATCAATCAGAAAAAAAAATATTATAGTTCAACTATACAGAATAGAATTAATTTTCCTTGTGCTATTCCTAAAGAGTAACAGCATAATATGCCATTTGTTGTTAAGTAATTTTCTTTCTAAATTTAATATTTAAGTATAATTTATCTAACCTAGAATAATTTTAGAATGCCATCCCAGATTCATTCTGTTGCTGTGACAAATCCCGTGGCCAAAAGCAATTTAGGAGAACAGGAGATTTGTTTCAATGTCTAGCTCAGAGTCTACCATTGAGGAAAGCCAGGCCAGGAACTCAAGCAGGAAGCCTGCTCGCCATCACAGACAGCATTGCCTCCAAGCACGGAACTCACTTCATAGGCAAAATAAGTATAACAGAAACCATGGAGGATGTGCTTATTGGCTCGCTCACAGACCTTTGTGCTAGATAGTTTTATGTCTGCTTGACACAAGATAGAGTTGTCTAAGAGAAGGAAAGAATAATTGAAGGAAAGAGTAAATGCCTCTGTGAGAGGGCTCATGGCAAGACTGTAGGATGCTTCCTTAATGAGTGATGGATAGGGGAGAGCCCATTCACTCTGGGTGGGGCCACCCCTGGGAGGAGCCCTGGATGTATAGAGAAGCAGGCTGAGTGAGCCTGGAAGCAAGCCTGTAAGTAGTGCTCCTCCTCAGCCTCCGCTTCACTCCCTGCCTCCAGTTTTCTCCGCTGCTTTAGTTACTGCCCTGGCTTCACAAGGGAGCATGACCTGAGAGTTGTAAACTAAAATAAAACCTTTCCTCCCCAAGTTGTTTTACTCACGGTGTTGTAGAAACCCAAAGACACTCGTGTTTAGCTAGCTTACTTATGCAGCCCAGGGCCACCTACCAGGGAATGGTACCATCCATAGAGCTGAACCCTTCCACAACATTAGCAGTCATGACAATCTCTCACAGATATGTTCAAATAGGCCAGCTGGGTCTGGGAAGTCCCTTATTTGAGTCACCTTTTTCAAGTGATCCTATACTGAGTCAAGCTGATGGTTACCGCTAACTAAAACACACAGAAAGACACATATAAACATGAGAGACATACACATAGACACACACAGACAGATGCACATATACACATACACAGACACACACCTAAACCCATACACAGACACACACACATACATACATATATATATACCCACACAGACACACACACACACACACATACCCAAACATACATATACACCCACAGACATAGACACAGACACAGACACACACACATACACATACATATATACCCACACAGACACACACAGACACACACAAACACACACACACAAACATACATGTACACCCACAGACATAGACACAGACACAGATACACACACACACTTATACACATACACATACATACATACCCACACAGACACACACAAACACACACACACAAACATACATGTACACCCACAGACATAGACACAGACACAGATACACACACACACACTTATACACATACACATACATATATACCCACACAGACACACACACATAGACACACACAAACACTCACACACACACCAAAATGAAATTCTTAAAAGTCATATGTTTTCTGGTAACATGGCTGATATACACTTTTCAGGGTCTAAAAATAGACCCTGAAAAGCTAGAATAGATTGCCGTGGTATAAAAAGCTATCAATATGGATTTGTGAGATGGCTCAGTGGGTAAAATACTTGCTGTATGAGCCTAAAGGTGTGAGGTCAATCCTCTAACCCACGGTGGAAGGAAAGAACCCACTTGTAAAAGTTGTACTCTGACCTGCACGTGCACACTGCGGCATGCGTGTGCCCACTCATATTACACACTGCTACTACTAAACACGTGAACAAATAAAAGATGTCAGTAAACTAGAAACACTCAACAACACCCTGAATTCAAGTTCCAGTAGTTGGACACCTGTGGCACTACTTGCTATTCTGACCAGAAAAAAAAGGGGGGAGGGATAAAAATGTCTCTTTGCCAGTTCTAGTATGATGAGTAAGGGTTACATTCAACATAGAAAATATACTACACCTATCAAAAATGTCCTTCTTAGCTTTCAAGAGCGGAATGTCATATCATTGAAAAATCATGTTTGTTTGTTTGTTGTATATGTGTGGGTGTTTTCCTTGGGCATGTCTCCCTGAAGAGTCCTGAAAAGGGCATCTGATCCTCGGGACTGTTCTTAACCTCTGAGCCATCTCTCCAGCTCGAAGAATATATGTTATTCTCAGAAAGTTCTAGACTCCCCCCTCCCAGTTTGGTTGTGAGTTAAACAAAACCCATAGCATCTTTAAAGTTCTAGATCTGTGGTGTGTAATTGGTGTTAATTCATGATTGAAAGAACATTTAATACCACTGGATGTTGCAAACAACTTAGCAACTGCTACCCAGCTCACCAGCTGAAGTACTGGGTGTGTGTCATCTGTTTGGAGGATGATATAAACTTGAAAATCTAGGTTTCGTAAAGATACAACATGAACGTTCCTTATATAAGGCTAATTTAATGTATAGCTTTTTTTGAAGATAATATTATTTTGAGAGCCCAATTTAAATTTACTTCATTAAAAGAAATAATCACGTAAATTATTTGCTCATAAGACAACAGTGATCGTATATAAATACAAGAAAAAGGAAAATATGGGTCCTTTTCACACGTACTTGGATTTTTTTTTCCCAAAAGAACTTGTGTTCTGTTCAGGCCTGGAAAGTTTATAAAAGTTTGACTTGACAGCAGAACAGCCCCCCCTTTGTTCCATTTCATTTGTTTGTTTGCTCTTTTAATGCAAAGATGGAAAATATTTGATAGGCAATAGACTGTCCTCTTCTTAAGATGACTGTATTCTGTGATTTCAAGGGTTCAGCCCATCTGTGAGTGAAGGCAAGCAAGTCAGATCCCAAAAACTCTTGCGGCAACTGTGAAGAGGGAGAGGCCATGAACCCGACCCTCAAATCCCCAGCATCTTCTCTTCACTCGGAGGCCAAAGGCAGCCACGTGATGACGAAGAATGAAGGCTGCTTCCTAGTCAGGCACACGCCTCATCCCAGGAGAGTCTGCCACATCAAAGGTGATGGGACTTCAGCTAATCAGATGTTTTTCTCCTCTGTGCACGACCTGTAACTTTTGCTTAAAGTATCTGCCACTTGTAAAAGCAGGTGCTAAGATACTAGAAGCCAGATCCTAGTGCTATGGACATCTGTGGGTACCTTCTCTGACAGACATTAGCCCGTAGATTGCTTGTGTTGGGACAGGGACCAGAGGCCTAAAGTACTCAAGAGGTAGGTCCTTCGGGGAGCTCGAGGTGGTATTGGCTTAAACATATTTAAAAAAATCTTTACTACTTTCACACCTATATTTTTCAGGGTCCTCTAGAGTAACAGAACTTAAAGAATCTACTTATCTGTTTGTCTGTCTATGCATCTAACTAAAGGGGATTTATTACAATGATTTATTAGAATGATTCACAGTCTGTGATGCATCTAATCCAACAAGGGCTCTCTAGTAATGAGAGGTCCAAGAATCCAGTAATTATTCAGTTCTCGAGGCTGGGTTTCTCCCCTAGCCTTCAGTATATGCCACACTCCCAAAGAAAGAAGCTCTAATGCCAGAGAAGGGATGTGCTTGCTAGCAAGGGTGGGAAGGAGCAGGCAAGAAGAGAGAGCTTCCTTCTTCCATATCCTTTGTACAGCTTCCAGCAGAAGGCATGGCCCAGGTCAGAGGTGGCTCTTCTCACCTCGAAAGATCTGATTAAAGATATGTCTTCTTGCTTCACAGACCCAGATTAGACATGGATCTTCCCACTTCAAATGATCCCATTAGGCAAGATAAATTCCTTACGGGAGTGCCCAGGCCTGTTTGAGATTTAGTTAATTCCAGATGTAGTCAAGTTGAAAAACAAGAATAGCCATCACAAACCCATGCCAGGATATAAACGTAAGCCCTAGTGCAGTGTATTTATGTACATATGTAGGCATACATGCTGGCTACGGAGCCCAGGGCCCTGCTCATGACAGGCAGCCACTCTGCTACTGACCAAGTCATATATATTGATATGACCAAGGACATATATGTTATCTCCTTCCTTTCCTCCTCTCTTCTCTTCCTCCTTACCTGCTCTCTCCCTGCCTCTCCTTCCTTTTCTGTTTCCTCATCCTTCTGTAGCAATCCCCCTGGGTACCAGACATTGCTAGCATATTCTCTCAGCTGAAGACTAAAAGCACATATACTTCCCTCATATATCTGGGTTTCAGAGAGAGATGGTGCTTTAGGAGGTGGATTTCCCAGGATTACGAAGTACATGGAAAACAAACAGAATGGTTAGCACTAGACAGAGTGAACCAGTCACTTCGGTCCAGATGGGGTAACTGTGGGACAACTCTCTCCACAAAGGCCACCTCAGCTGGTGGGTTCATCACTAGGTCCTCCAAATCCTTTCCTGAGACTCATATTCCTGTTAGAGCCACCTTCCTTCCTCAGTAAGTGCTCAACAAACACTGACTTGGAGTGACCGTACAGGCAGAGCTTGGTAAGAAGACCACTGCGTTGTTTGTAGTTAAGTGTATGAACATGGGAAGGGGAGGGGACACGAGTGGTGCCAACACAGAACAGAGCGCCAGGACATGGCCCAGAAGGGAGACATGCCAAGTGCAGAGCGTGTGGGGTGGAGGAAAGGGGTCACTGGCTGCTGAGCACATTTAGGAAGTTCTGTGTATCATGCAATGAAACATACATCACATCACAGCCAGGGGAGATGTGTATACTCAGGATTCTCACACCCTTCTCTCTGAGACACTCTTCAGCCTATTGCATTCTGGCTGCCTCAACACCCCAGGCAAGTGGTACTTGCTAATGCTACCACTATCCTTATTTTGACAAATGTGACAAACATAATCAGGATAGTCACGGTGAGAAAAACAAACAACAGAATAATCGGTTACCCTCTTCCAACCAATTCTCCATGAAACCACCACAAAAATCATATTCAAATTGTAAATTTGGTTACTTGAACATCTTGCTCATACCCCTCAGAGACATTGGTGATAATATTGTCTAGTTCTGTGATGTGACTGTTCTCTTTATGACCCATCTCACATATCCACTCATATATGCACACATCTCATGGGCGTGTCCAAGTTTCTCGAAGGTGTAACAAGCCCTTTGCAAGTTCTGGGGTTTCACACTTACTTTCTCTATTCAGAAAACACCATTAATTGATGTCTCCCAGATACTGGTTTAAACGTCACTTCAGTCACTTCAGAGAGATGCTCTAGGCACCACACCATCAATCTAGATGCTCATGTGACATTTTACCACAGTACACTCTGTTTTCCTCCAGAAAAGTTTTCTTTAATTAGGTTTGAGGACACTAAGCTAGAAACTTATGTCAAGAAGCTCTGTTTGGGCATGCCTTGTGCAGTGACACCTACAAAAGAAACGAAGGAAGCAGAATTGAGCAAGAGGGAGAAAGCTGAGTGCCACACGGATGTCACAGAGGCTTCAGCCAGGCCCACAAGGGACAGCAGGGCTGGGTGGCCTTGTACAGGGTTCTCACTTGCAGGTGAAGGCTCAGCCATTGTGATTTCCATCAGGTGGGCATTGGGTGGTGATGTCCTGCAATGCATGTGAGCACCCTTCAGCTAAAGGCGAATTCCCAGACAGAGCCGTAGGTATCAACCCTAGAGACTCGTGTCTGTGGGAGAGACTCCTGCCTCCAGGACCCTTACTTGAGCTCCTGCTCCAAATCCCCTTCATGATGCACTGTGACAAGGACGTGTCACCCAAACAAACCTCCAGTTATGGCGTTTTGCTACAGCAGCAGAAAAACAAATTAGGTAGGCCTTTTCTTAGTTAATCATCTCTGTAATTGTAAACTTCTTAACTGTGAAAGGACAGTCATCTACTAAGGAAACAGTTACCCTGGACAAAATGAACACAAAGCAAGCAAGCAATTACTCTCCCATCAACTTGAGGTGGGATATCAATCAAAGACTGAGGACCGTGAGGACAGCACCTTTATAACTTCAGCAGCAGAAACTTGACTCCCCATGGTGGGCACTGGTCTCTCTGCAGCCCAGCTCCATTCCTGAACCCTTTGCTGGGCTGGAGGATGGGTCTTCTTTCAATGCTAGATTGAATCCACCTCTCATGACAAGCTGTTGGTCCTGGATGTCTCATTGGACATTCAAACCACTAGCATGCTGTTGTATCTGTTGCTTTACCACTTTGAAAAGTAGTTCTTACCTAATGCTTGAACAGATGGCCTCTGAATTCTTCCCTATTATTTCTGTGGCATGCGATTACCACATTACACATTTGTATGTGAGCATAGGAAAAGTGTAAAACAATAAGGAAACAAGGTAGGAATGGAGAGATCTGTTCTCCTATGAGAACATACCTCCAACATGCACAATACATATACCACATGCTTTCTTTCTAAAAACTTTATTAAGACAGAAATTGGGACTTTCAATACACATGTTTGTGCATAAGGTTACCTATATGTAATTTGCTATGCGATTCTTTGCTATGTACCTTGGCCAATCACTACTCTAGGGTTTAAAGCATAATGATAACATCTGATAGTATCTTTAAGCACCCTCATTCCTATATATAAAGTTACTGTTAGTAAAGAATGAAGTATTTAACCAAATAAAAGCCATAATTATATTTTGTTGCATTATCCAGCCATTCATTCAATCATCAAAGCTCACTGGCTTTCTGTCAGGCACTGAAGTAGGTACCAGAAATAGACAGTAAACAAATGGCATCACCCCCATCCACAGGCTCACATCCTAGCACAGCTCTGACAATCAGTTTACAACTATTTAATGAGACTCATGGTAAGTACTGTGGGAAGCCTAAGAACATTAGGAGACAGTATGTTATGAGTAGTTTCCCACCAGCCTGGTCCCCCAGCCGTGCCAGCCCCAAATAACACACAGAGATGCCGTATTAGATTTAAATCTGTTGGCCAGTTACTAGTTTCTTACCGGCTAGCTCTGTCTTAAATATTAACCTACTTCTATTAATCTAAGTACTTCCACGTGGTCTTATCTTACCGGAGAGAGGGGCTGGCGTTCTTCTCTCTCTGTCTTCCATCTTGGATCATCTACTTCCTCTCTCCTCCTTGTCTCCTAGTCCCGCCTATCTTGCTTTCCTATTGGCCAACGGTGCTTCATTCATTAACCAATAAGAGAAACAGTATGCAGCGTGTGTTCCAGACAGGCTGATCAACCAACATGTAAATAGTTATCCTTATTCTTCCAGGTTTGAACAACATCCCCATCTGCACTGTGAATGATGATGAAATCCCGTTTAGAATGTTGTGTGGCCCTGGCCCCTTTAGCCTCTTAGAGAGGATTGAGACACCTTTAGCTAAATTGAGCAACCCGCCCACCACCGCAGCCCTGGAGAGCCCTGCCCCAGAGCTGTCACTGGTCCGAAACAAAGTGCCTGCAAGACCTCAGACTGGTGAGTCCCTATAGAGAAATGGAATCTGTCTTTAGGCCTCTTGCAAATACTTGGAAAGAACTCGGATTGCTTAAATCATTGCAGCGACTGGTAAGGTAATTTATTCACTCTAACCACAATTCAGTTAGACACTATTAGAAAACACTATCAATATTTGATGTATTTGGTGTAGTGTACAATCCGTGTGATGACAGATTTCAAATGTCAATTCCGCTGGATCTAAAATAGCCTGGAGATGCACCTCTGGATGTGTTGAGGAAGATGTTCCTGGAGAAGGTGGATGAGCAGGGAACGTGGTGGCACAATTAACACACTAGAGGTCCCAGACTGAACAAAAATAGGGAAAGAAGCAGCCAGCTAAGCATGGGTATCCATCCCCTCTGCTTCCTGACTTGCAGCTATCCTACTCTGCCATTGCCAAGCCTTCCCCCACAAAGATGGACTGTCTAACCTCAAACATGAGCTGGAATGAATCTTCTGCGCTCTAACATACTTCTGGCAGGTATTGGTAATGAGAAAAATATGCTAAGAGATATCAGATGGGAGTGGCTAGGCAACAGTGATAGGAAACAACAGACAAAATGTGGGTCCAGGAAACACACGGGGGATGGAGATGTGTGGCTTCTAAAGGGCTCTCACCTCTTTAAGTCCATGCCCAACGGCATTGCCTTCTGTGCTCACCACTCTCTTATTTTTCCCTGTGACCTACATGTAGTGTCTGGTCTTTAGTATTTGACTAAGTAAATTAAGAGATGCTCACTGTCTTCCAAGGCCCCACTAGGTAGACCCATCAAACTGTTTGCAGCATGCAATTGCCTTTCTAGATCATCAATATGTCAAAAGCTTCCGCATCCTTCCAACAAAGTAGTCCAAAAGTATAAAAGCAACACTATTTAAAAATTTTTTTTCAGATTTATTTTATTTTGTATGTGTGAATGTTTCGCCTGCAGGCATGTATGTGCATGTATGTGTGCCTGGTGTCAGAAGGAGTCAAAAGAGGGCATCGAATCCTCTGGAATTGGAATTACGGATGTTGTAAACCACCGGGTGCAGGGTGCATACTTGCTGAGCTCATGTCCTCTTCAGGAGCAACTAGGCCTCGTGTCCACAGAGCCGCCATCTCTCTAGCCCCCAACAGAGTTTTGTGACAGTAATGACCTCACTCCCTTGGTACCAAGTCCTGTCCTAGCTTCATTTTACTGCTGTGAGGAGATTCTCTGATAAAAAAGCAGCTTAAGGGAGAAAGGGTTTGTTTTAGGTCACAGTTCTTGGTTACATTCCATCACTGTGGGGCAATCATGGCTGCGAGTGCTTCAGACAGCTGGTCTCATCACACCCAGAGTCAAGAGCAGAGAGAAAGTGTAGCTAGTGCTCAGCTAGACTTCTCTACTATGAGAGTTCAGAGACCCAACCAGGGAATGGTTCCTCCACGTTCAGACTGAGTCTTTCCACACCAAGGACGCCAGCCAAGACAGCCCTCACAGACTCATCCACAGGCCAACCTGATTTAGGCAGCTCCTCATTGAGGGCCTCTTCCTGGGTGACTCTAGCTGAGTCAGGCTGTCACTGATTTCTAGATCTCAAGACAAATGTTCACACCCCAGACCTCCCAGTGCAATTACTACACACGCTCAGTTCCCTATACCACTTAATTTTTTTTTTTTCTTAAAACAGACTAGTTTCTTTTCCCAGCAAGGAACCACTAACTGGACATGGTCACCAGCTATAACACTGTGTTCACTGCCAGAAGGTAACAATCTTTCTTCAGACAGAACTGATGAACTTCGCTACTATGGGGATTCTGCACACACACACACACACACACACACACACAATGTTTACTAGAAAAGAATGGTGCACAGCACAGTAAAGGAGCATGGCTTTGAAAGAAGATACCTTCATTAAGCAGAGAGGAAACCAACCAAAGCTGTAGATGATGTCAGCCCAAAAGAGATTTAAGGATGAGAAACAAATAAAAACAAAACAAAACAAAAAACAATTACAACCCAGTGCAAATCTTCTATCTTTGGGACAAACAAAACATACAAACTGTCTACTATATAGAGGTGACACACATGGCTAAGAAACACACAGTAAGATTCTACTTTTACAATCAGTTCTATTAGATCAAGAAAGCAAAGTAGCCTGGACTGCTGGAAGAGACTCCCAATCCTACTTACTGGGGAAGCTGAGTCAGGGGGATCACAGGCCAGCCTGGGTAGTGGACTGAGACGAAGATTGGAGAGGTGGGAGGGGGTGGAGGAAGGGAAGGAAAAGAGGAGGAGGGGAGGAAAAGGAGGGGAGGGAGGGAAGGAAAGGGGGGGGAAGAAGGGAAGAAAACGGAAGGGAAGGAAAAGCTAGTTTGCAATATGTCTTCATTTTATCATGCTGGGAATCGAACCAATGTTTTTAAAAGCATAAATGCACTTGAATAATGTTATTA
Source organism: Cricetiscus sungorus (assembly GCA_030556225.1). Taxonomy (NCBI): domain Eukaryota; kingdom Metazoa; phylum Chordata; class Mammalia; order Rodentia; family Cricetidae; genus Cricetiscus; species Cricetiscus sungorus. The sequence goes on along the minus strand of JANBXA010000141.1, from coordinate 39,786,854 downwards.
TACTGGTTTTCTGTCACAGGTTTCCACTTATGCACACATAGGCCTCAGCCGACCTTAAGTTCGAATAGACTAGTTTATCTCAGCAACTAGTACATAAAACATGTATTGAAATTTCTGTAATTTAAATATATTCCCCTAATTTCTTTTAGAGACGGGTAGAAATATCAAGGACTTCTTCAAGACTTCTCGAGACAATCCCTTAGTGACTAAGAAGGTAAACAAACAGCTGCCTACAGCTGGCCGAGTGACTTCTAGCACTCACTCTGTCTTGCAATCCTTCTGAGAAGTCTCTCACAATGTTTCTACAGCTTTATTAAAGTGTAGCTTTATGATGTAAGACGTCTATATCCCCAGTGCACATTCTGATGGATCCTGACAAGTACATCTGCATCCCCTGGTGAATCGATACCAAAGTCTGGGGCAAGCACAGGTCTCCCAGCTCCCCTGGGTTTCCCGAGAGCCCCGCCCTCCCAAAGACAACAAACCGAAATTAACTTTTATGTAAATGAGGCCCACGCAGGGTTCTCTTTCAAAGTCTGCTTTCACTCAGCAGAACAGAGTATTCTAAGATCCCCCCCCCTTCCCTGCTCTTCTCACAGCTGGGAACCAGGCGTCTGGGTCATGTCCGCCTTTTCACAAAGCTAGGATGCACACTCACACACAAGTCTTCCTGTGTCGACATTTTAGAGGAATGGCCAAGTGGCGTTCTGCTTTCCTTTTCTTCACTTCCGAGATGGAAGCCATCGCTTTCAGTTTTTAGCTGACAGAGGTGAAGTGTGCGTAGCTGCAGTTTGTAGTCCTAGCAGGAAGGAGGCTCAGTCTTCAAACAGACAAACAGACAGGGCTAACTAACACAGGGGCCTGGTAGTGTGTTCCTTGTGTGGTGTTCGTGTTGACTTTTTTCTCGCCCCTAATGAAGATGACCACTTCCCTCTTCTTCCCTGTCATCTATGTGACCTTTAATGTGTTTGCTCAGATCTCTTGCCTGTCTCTGAAGTCAAATTTTTGTAATTGTGATTCGAAAGCCTATATAAAGCCTTTGCCACATGTGTTTTGCAGATGTTTAATTTAAATCTGAACCTTGCTTTTTGTGTTTCAAGATTCCCTCTCCCGCCTTCAAAAAAAAAAAAAAAAAAAAAAAGTTATTTTTGGTAAGGCTTAAGTTTCTAATTTTTCTATTATGTTTTCAAATTTGCAAGCTGCCCATGTCTGCTGTGGTTTCCTGTGATGGCCAAACCTCTGGTGCAGTGCTGACTAGAAGCAGGAGAGCTGGCAGCCTCGCCTTGTACTTGATGCTCAGAAGAGGGAGCATCCAGACCTTGAGCTTGAAGTACAGGGTTGGTTCTGTCTGTTCAGATGCCCATACAGGACCGAGGCAGCTTCCTTCCTTCTCTTTCCAGGGCTCCATCAGGCATGGAGGAGAAAAGCAATTTTTCTGCATTTGAGATGATCCTATGATTTTTTTGAGGTTATTAATACAGTAAATTACATAGGCTCACTTTCCAGTATTAAACCATCCTTGCATTCTTGGTTAAAGATTCTACTTAGTAAAGTATGTTATTCTTTTCACTACTACATTTCATAAAATACTGTTTAATATTTGTATGTCTTGGCTTGTGCAAAACAATGTGGGCACAATATAATAAGTTGGGAACTCTAGTATTCTAGAGGATTTTATACAGAGTTAATGGCTAAAAGTCATCTAGACTTGAAGTTTCCTCCAGTTAAAAGTTTTAAACTAAGAATTCAACTTTTTTTTTCATAGAGGATTGCTTTATATGTTATTTCTTCTTTAGAGCGTAGGCAGCTTGTATTTTTTTTTCAAAGAATTTATCTATTTCATTTTACTTTTAAGATTTACTGACACATTTGTTTAAAAAATACTTTTTTATGATTTTACATCTGTATAATTGTCTTCTGGCCCCTAATATTGGCACTTTATGCTTTTTCATCCTTGATGTATATCCTAGTTAGGGTTATCATTGCTGTGATGAAACACTATGACCAAACGCTTTGAGATCTGTCTTTCAGACAGTTCCTGGTAGTTAAAAGGGAAAGTTCTTATTTGCCATTATCATACAATGATCTCAAGGCAAAAATATCACATTTAATGGACTCCTGTTTCTTACTTCCCCTTTGCTTTTGTCTTGTTAATTCCTTGCTGCCCTATACATTCTGCTTCTTCTATTAAAATGTCAATCAGATATTTCAGTTATGTTCAGTGAAAGGAGTTGAAGCAAAACAGTTAGTGCATGCATGAGAAGTCTTCAAAAGGACTGAATCTGCCTATGATCAGCTTTGCGGTCACCACTGCCACTGTTCTTCTATCATTCTGGCCACCCCAAGCCCAGGTGGACTCATTTCCTCATTGGCTTGGTGTGCGGGTCAAGCCACGGCTGGGGCTGGTTGACAGTCTTCCGGGAAACAGGCACTGAGACCGGAAACAGGCACTGAGACCGGAAACAGGCACTGAGACGCTTCTGTAGCTCTTTGGACACAAAGTCTCCATACTCTTTTGTTGTTGTTGTTGCCACTGATTGAACTACAGACTGTACCTCCCGCCCACCCCGCCACAGGCCTTTCTATGTCCGATTCGGCTGATAAAGAGAAGAAAATTAGTTCCTGGTTCTAAATCCCCAGCTTTTAGCAGAGCAAGGAAGCACAGCTCTGGCAGTGAAGTCTCTTTGCACCTAAAGGGAAATCTTCCCAATGTAACAAAAGCTCCCGTGGTAGGAGTTGACTGCCGCCTGGACCAACAACATACAGGAGCAATTCACATTCAGCATCTAAATGGTTAACAACATACAGGAGCAATTCACATTCAGCATCTAAATGGTTAACAACATACAGGAGCAATTCACATTCAGCATCTAAATGGCTATCTTGAGTTTCATCAAGGGCTCCAAATGATTTCAGCCAAAGTCAAGAATATGTCACTATCTGCTTTGTCTCCAAATGTTTGGTAGAGTTTAAAGGACACTTTTAACTTATTTACATTTATTAACATCGTTTTTTGCTTGTATGGTTCTCTTATTAAAGACGAATGCTTCTCTGGCCCATGAGATGGGTCTGGGTGTAAAGGTGTTTGCTGCCAAGCCTGATGATCTGTGGTAGACACCCAGGACTCACATATAAGGCACAAACTGAATTCTGAAAGTTGGCCTGGGACAACACATGTACCATTCTATGCTCATGCGCATGCAAACTCTCAAACACACACACACAGGCACACACACACACACACACACACACACACACACACACAGGCACACACACACAGAAAGTTTAATAAAAATGTAAACAAAGGTAAATGCTTCTCATTAATTTTACATTTAATTTTTATAGAAATTACAAGTGCAAAAATGCAAGCCAATCACACTATATCTTTGATTTAGGATGAATTGAAAGCCAAAAAAACGCCAGTGCCTCCAAGGATGTGCTCTGCTGCTGGTTCCCAGTCCTCAGAAGTGATAAGCACCAAGCCTGATGGGAATGAAAATACTGTGTGCATACCAAACTATCTGAATCAGGAGATAAAAGTAAGAGGAGGGGTTATTAAATCCACAGCTTGGAACAGCAGGCGGGTGTGCGCGCACACACGCGCGCACACATACATACACACACACACACACACACACACACACACACACACACAGAGGACAGTGGGCAGCAATGTCACAGGTGTGTGACACTGATAGATAATAGATGATAAAATGATTGATACACTTGGGATTTATGAATATATAAATAAGCTGTTTTTAGGTATTTGGCAACAGACTATACAGCTTTATGACTGTGAAACCGGATGATTACTGCATTCAGCTCAGGTTTCTCCTAGGGCACATTCCTAACCATGGAACAGAGATGTGACACCCGCAGTGCAGTGGGCTTCACTACAGGGAAAACAGTTTAGATTGAGGATACTGAGGCAGCTGTAAAGTAAGAAGCTGAAGAAGAAAAGTCTCTGAGGCAATGCTAACCTCTGCATGCACACAGCAAACTGCAGAGGTCCAGGAGGAAAGAGTGAATGAACCAGTCTCGGAGCTGCTGGCTGTCACTCACACACAGCAGAGTGCAGAGAGTTGCTTAACACACCAGCTGGTCAGATGAGACCCAGACATTTCACACCTGAAGAATGGAGTTACTCTAAACCTACAATGTCAACCTCTGGCTTCCACATGTGCATGTATGCTTGCATACACACACACACACACACACACACACACACACACACACACAACCATATACATATTAACAAATTTAAATCCAGAGCAATAAAAACTACCTAAAGTAGATATAAAAATATAAACAAGCCTATTGACCTATGAGAATATAATGAGTATTCTAATATGTGTAAGTGGGGTCTCAGAAGCAGTATATATTAGAATATAGAAATTATGGGGAGAGATAGTAGTTAACATTCTTTTAAAGTGGACAGAAACTTAAAATATGGAAAGATAAACTCAGGGTAAATTGCTCCTCAGCATCGACACCTGGCTGCTGGAAACCACAGAAAAAAGACACATCGCGCACCTTGCTACTAAGGCTGCTGATTTCTTAGTACAAACCTGTACATCCACGACAGTAGAACACTGTCCGTGAAGTGCTTAAAGGACAAAAGCTCTCATCTTACAGTGGTTCTTCAAAAGGAAAGGACAGTGCCAGAAGGAAAGGCCTGTAGCTTTAGGGAAAGGAAAACACACGCGCGCATGCACGCGCACACACACACACACACACACACACACACTCCCCTCCCTCAACCTCAAGTATGGGTTCTCACTGACTTAAGGGATTTAGGTTCCTGTCTCAGTGTCTCAGTGACGGCTTCTTAGTCACACGAAGGAGAGCAGCAACCAGATGAATGACTTCTGTGGCTAGCAGATTCCTCTCTCAGCCCTAGGAAGCCTGCATAAGGGGTCCATTTCCTGAAGTAAGAGGAAATGGACCTAACAGATGTTAGGATCGAACAGACGCCGCATGACACACAGCAAACATCGCTTGAACTGCTGATGTTTTCACTGATTCCCCTTCGCACTGTTTGAAATGTAGCTCTCAAACTAGATCCCAACCGACCCAAGTGTCATGTACCCAGAGTGACGTTTCTAAAGGAAGGCAAGGAAACCTCATGAGCCTGGTGCCATTTACTTCCTCGCTGTGTTCCCTGTCAGATCCTGGCAAAGCTCTGTGACATTTTACACACCGATTCGCTGGCAGAAGTCCTGCAGTGGCTGCTTCATGCAAGTACCAAAGGTGAGGTGAAAATGAGCATTTGCTCGGTTATTGTCAGACACGATGAATGTGACAACTGGAGCTTCCTCCCTGGGGTTTGCAAATAAATACTGCAAAATTATTTGCCCAGAGTTGCTTACCAGAGTCCCCTGCAAGCCTGTAAACCTGCCTGCATGCGAGCTGGCCTTCAGATAATCAGTGTAGTGTATATCACACTGAACTCACTCCAGAAATAGGAAATGTGCTCTCAGCTAAGGCTGGTTTCTGCATCTCCTTGCTTCTTCCGCAAGGGTCTCCATGAACACATCCTCTGGCCTGTTGTGGAATCTGAACATTTACCTGCTTCTTTCCTTTGGTGTGGACAGTAGCAGCATGGCCTTCCATGTTTCAGATTCCCGATAGCTATGATGATTTAATCTTAGCTAATGCCTGGTATCTCTTGGGCTGTCCCTGGTATGTGCCAGTCCCTGGTATGTGCCTGTAAGGCAATCCATAGAGCACACGGCAGCTGTCCTCAAACTAGCTGGTCATCAAACTGAGCCAAAACCACCTACATAGGATGTAACACGGTCCCAGGTGATGCTGATGGTCAGGCAACATTGCTCTGGGGAGCACTCTCTAATGGAGAATGGGGAGCAATTTGGAAAACTAGTACCTTGCAACAGACTACTCTATAATTGCAAAGTGCTTGGGGGCAATTTTCTAAGGGAGGGGGGTAAAAGAATGTGACATTTAATAAATTACCCAAGTAATAAGGTCTTCTTTTGTAAATGTATATGTGTGTGTGTGTGTGTGTGTGTGTGTGTGTGTGTGTGTGTGTGCCGCGCGCGTGCGCGCGCGCATGTGGTGGAGTGGACACAAGTACATCTGTGCATAGTGCACAGCGGGCAGCAGAAGGTAGGCAGGAGAGATGGGAGAGGAGAGCGGGTGAACAATAGCAAATTGAAATGCCACAAATGTATGACAATGCCATAAAGAAACCCGTTACTGAGAAAGGGACAAAGCTGCACTTCTAGTCAATATGACAGTAGTAACTTTCATGCTCTCAACCTTTTCTTCCCCCAAATCAGAAAAGGAGTGGGTGTCGTCTTTGGTTCATTCTGAGCTAGCTGAGATTAACTTGCTGACTCGTCACAGAAGAACTACCCCAGCAGAACCAGCAGCAAAGCCCAGGAAGCCACCCTTAGCTGTAACACCCACCACAGCCAAAGCGATGCAAACTTCACCTGCAAAACCCAAAGTGCTGACCAGAGACACAGAGGGGCATCAGCCCCCCAGGTGATTACATATGGGGGCACCCAGGGTTTCCCTGTACATAAAGACATCATACTTTCCTTGTTTCCTCTTTGGACTGCTCATCATGCTGAGGTTTTAAGTCTCAACGCTGTAGTGAGTGACTATGTAATTGTTTTCTTTTATTTCCACACATAATAACAAAGTTGTTCTCGGTTCCACTGTTCAGAACACTTGGGCAGAGGCTGCGTTCTTTAGCTAATACATAACCTTTCTCTTTTGAAGCAAATCCCCTTTCCACTAATGGCAAAGTAAGGCTAGCACTAGAGAGCTAAGAAAATACAAGGCTTTAAGGGGGTTTAGGTTATTTTTAATTTTGTGTGTGTGGGGGGGAGACAGAGACAGAGACAGAGACAGAGAAGCACAGAATGAGTGCAGTATCCACAGAGGCTATTCTATTATTAGTGTTACTCATATTTTGTTAAATGCTAGTATTATACAGGTATGGGTTTTAATGTAAAGCAGTGAAGATAAATCACTTCAACTGACTTTCATTGATATTTTCAGAGAGAAAAATAATCACTAAGCCATCTGGACATTGTTTTACAAGCAGTATTCCTTTCTTTCTTTCTTTTTAAAGTCAGGAGGGCAGATCAGTCAATACTGAAATGCCACAAATTTATTTTTCACCACTCATATACCTTAACCAAAAAGGGGAACATGGTAAAACATGGTATACAGAACAGACGTTTCTTCCTTACTTATTCTAAGGGTTCAGTAACCACACCTTAGATTCAACTTCCCCTTCCCTAGCCTTGAGGATTAGGAGTAGCCGCACCTCAGACCAGTTCTGTTGCTATTTAGAATAAGACACCCTACTGTAGCCACACCTTTGACTTCTAGGTCTTATGATTTGCTGAGACTACTTTTGAACTCTCTGTCCTTGTGCCAAGATGGAGTGCAGCCATCTTTATGGGCACCAACAAATTCCCCCTTCTTAATATAATTAAATGATACCTGTGCTTCTGCTACAGGACAGATGGCTGTGTCTGTCTGAGGTTGTTTTCATCCACCTTCCAGCCTTACCAGTCACGGGAAGCATACATTCTGTCATGTGTGACCTGTCTTAGGTTGCCTGGAGGCAAAAAGACCTTACCCATCCTTGACTGCCAGCCTCTGTAGTAAAGAACATTAGGGGGTATTCCACAGCTCGATGCCACTCACCTCTGAGCCAATTTTTCATAAAGAGTTCACAAGCAAGCTTGATGATGCATATAGAAGCAGTATTTCTTAAACCATGCAATTTTAACAAAACAGCTGGGTGTGGTGGTAAACATCTGTAATCTCAGCACTGAGGAGACTGGAGCAGGAGTTTTGCAAATTTAAAGTAAATAATTTAAAATTTAAAGCTATCCTGGACTATACAGCAAGACCCTGTCTCAAAAGCAAAACAAACAAAAGAAACACACGTGTATTTATGCATAACATGTTGAAGGAATGAGTGTTAGGCTGGGAGAGAAGATTCTGTTGTTTCAAAATTAAAAGTTGGGTTAAATGTAAAGTCACAGAAATAATGCATTTTTTAAAATGCCACTTTAAAAATGCACCGTTAAGTTTCTGTGAAGTCAGAAAGTAGGACCTGGTAGGAGCTGACCTCCTCTTCAGTGAGTGGCTTATGATAGGCCTGCTACATAATTTGCTCAAAGTAAGTAGTCACCGGTAAGTAATTTACGCCAAGGATGGGCTAGTACATTTAAGATAGACGCCATTAGCTTGCTGATGCCCTAGTCTGTTGCTATTACTCAAATTCTCTTTCTTTCTCCAATTGATTTAGAATGCCAAGTCAAGAATCCGAAGGCAATAAGACGGTATCACAAGGTTAAGTACAGTTTGTGATTTCAGTTGGTATAAGGGATCAGTAGGTACTGACTATTAGGGGCATGGGCGCTAAGGATCTTCGATGGGAAATCCATGAGGTTTAGGAGTGGCTCCCAGCCCCACTCTAAAGCACATCTGCTCAATTTTGTGTAAGATAAATCTGACAAAACTGTCTTTGGGACCACACACTCTGAGACCAATACAGTCACTCCCAATCACGGTAAAGGATGGCTAACCCACACAGAGACACTGACTTCCCTGGATTACTCTGCTCAGCTTAACTGTCACGGGCCTAGATGATTTCGCTGCAAAGAAAACCAAGCAGAACAGAATAGCACTGAAGCAATCACAAACAGGTGCCCTATGAGGCAGCTGAAAGCCAGTGTGCACCAATCAGAAGCCCAGGCCAGCCTGCCATTTAGACCAGAGAGACTCAGTCATTGTAGAAAGCCTACACTGGTCCTGGATAGTCCAACGGTGGCCACTCTGTGGCTTGTAGCTCCCAGCATTAAAACGAGACTACAGCGCAGTGACGGCCCACACTTAGCTTTGCCTTGCCGAGATGCAGACTTTTAAACAGCAATCTCCAGACCACACTGCTGCTCTCCACAGTAGACATTCAGCACCTCCAAACCTGCTCCTGGCTGGGGGTGACTGTGTGGGCTTGGAAAGGTCTGAGGGGTGCAGTTAAATTGTTCTAAGATGCATGTCTGTTCTCTTGTTTTCCCTGTCAGGAAAACAGACTCTTATCTCACTGGTCCAGTCCCTGCCCCAACACCCTCACACATCAACAGTTCTAAGCCATCACCTCTAAGAGCGATAAAACAGACTATGTATGCTAGCACAAATATCTCATTGGAGGTGATCACGGTCAAAGCGAACCGATTCTGTTATGATTTTTGAGTGGTTTTGATTAATGAACCTTCATGTCTGTTTTGCTTTTAATTCCATACCTCTTACTGATAAAACAAGGCAGAAGCTATAGTCAGTCTCTCGATTATAGTCTTATTTACATTCTTTTTTCTATTTCAGGGGCTGAGACCCCATTGCTTATAAGAAAAAACAAGATGAAAATACCTGTTACAGAATATTTCAGCGAACCCAAGTCCCCTCTCAGCTTCAGCACCCAGGACGGTAGATCAGCAAAACCAATGTCAGCAAGGAGTGTCCAAGAATACACTCATCGAAAGGCCATCTATCCTTTAACACACCAAAGGTAGAAATGAACACGGGCCAGCTCTTTCACAAAGATGAACTTCACATGGACAGAACATCAAAAATACTTTAAAAAAAAATAACCAAAATGGTCCTCTATATGGTGGCCCATGTAAGTCTCAAAACCACATTGTATATAATGCTAGAAATAAATATTAATGACATTATTTGTTTGTAGTCAGTTTAATGCACATAAAAGAAACATGCTTATTTAAATCTCATTTCCTGTCTGTACTAATAATATTAGTACCTAAGCATAGAGCTGATACCAGAAACCCATCCATAATCAGAATTGAGTGCTGAATCTAAATCCAGTTGGGGAAAACTGTTCAAGAATTTTAACATTTGAGCCAATTTTGATAACCTATAATGTTTCCAAGTTTGGGGACTATTACAGAAAAATTCTCACCTTCTCTCCAAAATTAATTAATTAATTAATTAATTAATGATATCCTTAATTCACAAGCCACAGTTTATTTTCACTCAGTGCTAAAGGTGGATGATAATAATTAGTACAGACATTTTTGTGTTATTTAAATTAAATATTCTTGGGACCCAGCTATTATTCTTTTAGTATAAGTTTGTAACATGTTGTGGGTCAACCATAACAGGGTTTCTTTCTTACATAAGAGTTCAGGACTCATGTTCGTACTCAGTGGATACCTTTGCACTGCTTGGTGATTGAGAGGCGCAGGATCCTTCCACCTTGTGGCTCAACTATCATCCACAGTACCACTGCCAATTGTACCCAGCAGACAGAAAAGTACATTTTCTACTGTTGCTTCAACAAAGTATTACAACCTTAGCGACTTAAGGCCACACATTTTATTCTATTACAATTCTGGAGGCAGAGAAGGGGAATAGGCTAAAATGAAGTCATTTTCCTTTGGGAGGCTCTGGGAAGAATGGTTTTTCTTCTACAGATGACCCACACCCCTTCATTTGTGGCTGTCTTCTATCTTGAAAGAGAACATTAGCTAATCAAGTTGTTCACTTGTAACAAAGACTCTCGAGATCACACTGGGCCTGTTCTGTAGACTAATAAAGATCATCCCACTGGGGTCTGGGGAGATGGCTCCAGGGGGAAACGCCTACTTTCAGGGTTGAGCTCCTCTTTCCAGCTGCTTAGGTGTTTCTTTTTTATAGCTAGTGAGGCTTTTCTCTTATCTCAACAAGTTTTGTTTTATGTGTGTGTGTGTGTCTGTGCGTGCATGCATACATGAGAAATGAGGGAAATAAAGACACGAGAGAAAGCCAGTGTGAGAAGGCATCACCACATCCCCATTGCTTACTTATTTCACAGGCAATCGTTTGTTCTTCCCGACAGGATGAACGTGGTAACAGTCACATTTAAAATAAGAACACCGAGCTTGGTACCATGGGCAGTTTCACAATGAAGACATAAGTGCTAAGGCTTAAACCTCATGCAATGCTGCAATAATCCCAGCAAGGCTCCCGTCTCTTGAGCTGCCTGCCACCGACTTTTGGGAATATGCTAAGCTCACTGCACATGCCTTCCAGTGAGCTGGGGAAAGAGGGTTAAATGTCTCCATGGGCTCACTCACTGGCAACGTCAGCCCTCTGTGCCCATTAACTCATCTTTACCTATTCTTTTCCCCTTTCATATTTTTACCTGTTGTTGTACAAAAAAAGTTGAAAGAAAAGAACACATTAAGAAAAAGGTCTTTAAGCGTTATTTTTATAGCCAATCTTCAAACAATCCAGAAATTAGTTATTGGAAAATGAATAGCGGCTATGATCTTCTGGCAACAGCTGAGATGCACTCATTTCTTTAAGTGTGTACTGTGTGTGCCGCTCGTGTGCAGATGCCTTACAGTTCTGGGAGTGTGGTTCTACCGTGCTTGATTCTGAACCTGCAATCTCTGAAACTGTAGAAAACCTCAGACTGCTGCCTCTCCTCAGCGTGGCTGGAGAATGAATGCCTCTCTGAGATCTTGCTTCTGTCTTGAATACTTCCCTAATGTTGGGACCTGTAATAATTCCTGTAATAATCTGGATGGCCTTGGACTCAAGAGAGATCAGTTTATCTCTTAGTCCTGAGTCCTAGGATTAAAGGTGTGCGTCACCACCTCCTAGCTTCTACTGCTGGGGTGCAAGGTGTGTGCCTGGCTTCTATGGCTTGTGGCTGACTTTGCTTTTCTGAATCCTCAAGGTAAGCTTAAATAACATGTCACTACAGTAAATGACATATTTCCCTTCACTTCCATAATTACACAGGGTTCTATTTCATATAAAATAAGTGGAAGGCACTGTATTAGTTACTTTTCTGTTGCATGACAGAATGCTTGACAAAACCCAGTGAAGAGCAGGCCTAACTGGCCACTGATCACATTCTACCTGCACAAAAGAACCAACAAGGAGCAGGAGTGGCTACAAGCCCTCAAATCCCACCGCAGTGACATGCTGCCTCCACAAGGCTTCACCTCCCAAAGTTCCCACACCCTCCAATACAGCGCCATCAGCTGGAGACCAAGTGTCACACATGGCACATGGGGAACATCTCACAAAATCTGAACCTTGGACAAGTACAGCAGCGTGAACTTTATTCTTTTAGGACTGCAGCGTGGCTACACCCACGGTTTGTAGACTTTGAAACAACTACAATAGGTAGCTGAGAAGAGAGTAACAGAAAGAGACAGTGAACATCAGCATTCAGTCTAGTATCTAAGGGTGATGCTAGCACACACGCCATAATACACAGGTTTTGTCACAGGGCAGCAGGAGCGCATGGAGCCACTAAGCTGGTGACAGGCCACTTGCTCTGTGTGGGCTTCTCTGTAATTACCATGCAGAAGTTGAACAGCTCCCCTCTGCTCATCTTCCCGGGTAAACCACTGTTCAGTTTTGGATTTGAGCATTAGTGCATTCAACATAATCATTCAACAAATAATACACATCAGTCCTGTAACCATGAACTAAAATGTGAGAGCTAAATGAGATGTGGACAGATGTAAACATTATTGCATGTAACATTTCCTACATGCCTATGTTATTTACAGAAACACACATTTACATTTTACATGAGTTGGGATATTATAGTAGAAGGGAGGTGTACAATATTCACATTAAAAGCTAACATTTGGAGATATATGTTATATATATGAAAAATATATAGAAAGAAAGATGTTTTTACTTTAAACTGGGGTAAAGACAAATTGACCCTTCAAGAATAACACTGTGAAATAATCTAGCCAGCAAAACTTTAATTTTGTAATTAAATTAATTATTGTCGTTAAGGGATTAAGATTATTCTTGTGATTATTTCAGAAGTATGAGAAAACGTCACAAGGGAGGCACGTGAACGGGCTCCACTATCCAAAGGGACTGAATTACTATGCCCAAATTAAAATATTTCTTAGAAAGAACTCTACTGAACACAAAAGCTACAGTCAGAAGGGCAGCCTCCCAAGTTCAACATTCTAGTAGAACACAGAACATTCATGAACATCTGCTCCACCAAATAGGATCAGACCAGACAGACACTGACAGGAGCATAAAGGAACAAAGCTAAGAAGTCAGAAGGCACATCCTGAAGAATACACTCCAGTGAATGGAAGGGAACGAAGGCCTACTAACACGGAACATTCTCCATGACTCTGATTTGAGGGTTAAAACACTTTTGAAATCATACCTCTAGGCCTTCCTACACAAAACCAAACAATCCTTTCTTGGTGCTTAAAGGGTTTTTCATTATCATTTAACTTTTGACACAATTTGAAATCCCACAACAGAGACGAGAGAAAATCAACGTCCTTGCAGCCTGAGTGTTCTGTGACGAGCCACACTCCCTGGGCGCTCCTTCAGTGGAAGGACAGCTCGGGAAGGCTGGTGGCTGTGGCGCTGTGGGAAGGGACTCACTGAGGACCCCGGGCTAGCTGCTCTGCTGGCCCTGCTCTTCTCTCTGTGCTGAGTCGGGGTCATTCTTGGACAGCTCTCCCTCGCTGGAACTGTCCCACTCTCCTGGCCGGGGCTGCTGGTCCTGAGGAGAGTTTTCACGGGCTTTGTGTGCAGGAACAGCTCCTTTCCGTTGGGGTAAGATGGTGAAGAATGCCTCTTGCCAGTCTCTAGTTTCCAAGAACTCCAGGATAATCTCAAACACTGCGACAAGGACAAACGGCAGGCACTCCTTACTTGGGTCACCACGATGGCGCACGCTGTCTTAGACTGTGGCCCCATCCTGATTTGTCCTAATCACTGCCAAGCTCTTACCTCCTCCTCCCTTTGGCTGTCAGGGACAAACTGCCCCATGGCTCTCAAATCTTTATGTTCTTTTCAGCTTTTTCTCCTAAGCCCCAGAAACTCACTAGCATCGGATGTCAACTATAATCAAGGAAGGACGTTGCAGCCCCACCCTGTTCTTCATCAGTACCACTTCTCTTAGGTCCTAACATATAGCTAGGACACAGACGGTTAGCATTCAGCTCACTTCCTCACCTTCCCTATGAAGAACCACCCCAATGAGCCTTCTGCTTTCACATTAGCAGAAAGGAAACAATACTGTCCCTAGGTCAACCACACTGTGGGAGGGCTTTCTCCAAAATTTTGTACAAAAGTAACTTCCACCAGGTATCAAAGGTTTTCAAAGAAATTTGTTCCTTGAATACATAATTTCTCTTACCCCATAAAGCCTGCTATATATATAAAGAACTTAGGATTACATAAGTTGTTGTGCACTGACTAAAATTGTTCCTTAAAAAAATTAAATAAAGGAGCTAGAAACATTGTTCAGCGGGGACACTGACTGCTCTTACAGAGGACTGGGTTCAGTTCCTAATACCCACACAGCTGTTTATAAGTGCTTATAACTCCAGCTCCAGGGGCCAATTCCCTCTTCTGGCCTCCACAGGCGCCAGACAGGCATTTGGTATAGATACATACATGCAGGCCAAACACTCATACACAGAGAATAGAAACAAATCTTACAAAATGTGAAGCTGGGTGTCTTGATGGCACACAGATGGAAGCAGAGGCAGGTGGATTTCTCTATTCAAGGCCAGCCTAATCTATACAGTGAAACCCTCTCAAAAGTTTTTTTAATTATAATTTAAATAAAAACTTAAGACAATGAATTATATCTAAGCAGTTATATCACAATGTTATTCATGACAGCAAAATATATATATATATGTATGTATATATGTATATGTATACATACGTATATAAATATATGTAAAATATCCAACAATGGGAGAATGACTAAATGATTATTTTAGAGGCTGTAATATCACATAGTTACTAACAATCAATCCAATGAAAACCCTGATGAAATTAAGGATGGGTCCCCAGATTCATCACAGAAAAAGAACTGGGAGGAAACACACCCACAAGTTAGCAACAAGTATCTTCGAGTTATGAGATTACAGGAGTTGTCTTTATACTTTTGCAGATTCTCAGAACTGTCTAGAGACTCACTCCTGTCCTAATAAACAAACGGCCTCTCTCTTCTATCTGTCTGAGTATGAATGTACTGTCTTTCACAGTGTCCGTCACTCAGGGACACCTTCAGTCACCTCCATAGCTTACCGTGGTTAACTGCCAGGACTTTGCGACTGTTCATCTTCACAAAATCTGCAAGAGGGAGCTGTGCATGTTCAATTCCGTAACTGGACGCTTGCTTAAGTGTGAGACCCTGAAAATAAAGACAGTGGGGTTTAGATGTACAGTCGATGAGAGTGTAGGTCTAACGTTATCTGGAGCGTGTGCTCTAAGTCCAGGCAGGAGAGAACGTCCAGCCCTATATAGCCACCTCACTTCCCAGAAGTGCAAAAACTGCCTTCCCAGCAGTTAGGAAGCCTCTCATTGGCAGAACAAAGAATCACAGCAGACGTTTTCTGATTATTCCCTTTCCCTCCCCCACCCCACAGTGTTCTCACAGTGTTAAACTCTAGCTGAATTCAGGGAGAAACACCATCTCTTTCTGTGAGAACAGTGTATACAAAGGAGGCACACAAATGGCAATGGAATGAAATCCAGAGTGAAAAGTATTTCAATGGTCCTTATTTTTGCCTTTCCAACAACTACAAATCAGTTAGATAGGAATTCTATCTTTTCTCAAACTTAAGATGCTTGAAGTCTATGTCTATCTCAGATGAAAGCGCCCAGAAGGCCATCCAGGAAGTGTAAGCTGAATCTCTAAGCAAGTGTATCAGGATGACGAATGAGAGGAGCCAGGGGCTTTGGGAAAAAACTACTTTATTAGAGAAAGAGACACAACCTGAGCAGAGAATGTTTGTGCATATTCTCTAAGCTAGAATTTTCCATTGAGAATAACAGAAAGGTTGACGAGAAGGTCCCTTCATTGTCCTGGAGTTGCTCAGCTAATGGCTAGCCACACCTGGCATCTTCAAGATCACAGTTTTAAAAAAAAAAAGTTCAGTTCCTGTGCTGTATTGCAGCTTGGTGTGCCACAGCCATGCAGCCACTGCTGGTCAGGCTGATGTGGTCACCTGTGACGTGGCAGAAATTCTACGAACATACTGCTACAGAAGAATACACAATTCCTTCATATACTGTGCTGACAATATTTCTTTACTTAGACATAATACTTTTTCCTCAGAAAAATAGGATGAACTGAGCATGTTGCAAAGTACACAAAAATGTTTTCTTCATAAAGTGGAGTTCTGTAACGTTTTATCTACATAAAATATGAGGTTCGTGAGAAAAGAAAAATGGAGAGAAAAAGTAATTTGAGAATCACGTATTTAAAAACTGCTAGAGAGCTGGTGTGGACTCGGTGGTTAACAACATTGCTCTTCCAGACTGCTGGGCTCACTTTCCAGTACCCACGTGGTGGGTGGCTCGCAACTGTCTGTAACTCTGGTTCCCGAGGTCCTGACATCACTTTCTGACCTTCAAGGGCATCAGGCAAGCAAAAGCAAAGACACACATGCAGGCAAAACACTCATACACATAAAACAAAAATAAAACCTATTTCTTAAAGATTGGTATAAGCTTCAGTGGCTTAGCAATTCCTTAGCATCAGAGCCCCCAGCAACACAGCACAGCTTAGGCATGCAGACTCTAGTCTGCACTGGTCATTTCCAGCATCTGCTTTGCCACCCACCACGTTTGACTTTAGGCTCAATTTCTTAGTACCCAAAACTGTGAAGTATAGAAAACAACTGCCCTGGTCTCTCTCTGAGCTGCAGAGAGGGTCACCACCACAGTAACAAGTGCTCCAGAAAGACCATCCATTCTGAGGACGGGTGTCGGCAGGCAGAGAGCACAGTACCTTGTGATGGTTGTGGTCCACTAAGCCTCCAATCACATAGGCCTTCGATTCATCTAAGTCCTTCAGTACATTGGGAGAGTCTGATGTCAGATAAACCAGGTCTTCTTTTTTTATGAGTTCACTATAGTGCTCTGATTGGATGTGGATATCCTTTAAAAACAAAAGGAGAATGCGTGTTAATTAGCAGGATACTGCGAAAGCTAGCTAAAAGTGATCACCCTCTTTTTCCAAAAGAAACCTCTCTAAAAGCCATCTGGAGTACAGCCTGAGAGATTATTGCTCGAATAGTGCTTAAAATCCATAGCCAATTCCTTCCCTCATAACTCAGTCACTGACATACTCTACTAACCTTATTCCCTTGGTGGAGCCTCAGTCCCTAATCTAATTCCACACACGATGACACGCTAAGTTCCTAAAACCTCCCTTGTTGTTTTTCAGCCCTTTTCTGGAGAGTCAGCGCCAAGCACCTTAACTTAGGAACGCTTTCGTGTGAATGTGACACTAGCCCGTCTTTCTCATTTTATCTCTGATCCCAAAATAAAAAATAAAAATACAATTTCCTGCTGTCTTGATCACACCATTTTCCAGACAAGAAATGCCTTTTCCAATTACATCTTCTATGTCAGTCATCAAAACTGCTTGTCAATTTAATTAACTGAATGTGTCTGTTTCTACAAGTAACAAACTTGAAAGCTTCTTTACCAAAATGGTCAGTTCAGAGACACAAGACTGAGTAAGAGCTGGCAGCCCAGATTTTTCAAGTTACATTAATTGCTTGAATGATGTTACCAGTCCCTGACTTTTACACAATAATTTTAAAGAAAATCAAGTAGATACTTAAATTGTATGCTACTGATTAGTATAATTACTTTTCTGGAAAATAGTATGCTATAAATCTGATTCCTATTCTTAGTAGTGGCCTCAAGAGGTATCTGAGTAACCAGAAGTCACTGAATCTGTATTTCTCTAGAAGTGAGGGTGTAAATAATAAGCTTGGCATTGAACTATAAAGTATGTTTGTCTAATATACTTATCATTTCTTAGGAACAGAGACATGAATCTAAAAGACTTGCTAAGGATAATCTTCTTGCAAATATCTGTATGATAGGCTTTTATTGAAAGCAGCTATTAGATCAAAAGGTACTAGTGGAGAAAGCTGAAAGCAAACACATACAAGCAGAACATAGCATTCCTCGGAACACAAGAGTACCCAGCCAAGCTGGCCACATCTTTACAAATACCTAAAATAGGGAAAGTGTACATCACAGATAATTCAAATCTTCTAGAAGCCACACTAAAAATTAAAAGTACATAAATTACCTTCAATATATTAACTAATATGTCTATGTTACATCCCACCCCCACTTTCTGATTCAGCATGTATCTCACATTTACAGCACACGTCAACTCACGAGCCAGACTTCCCCCTCTCAGGAGTTCACCTTTGTCTAGTCACAAAACGAACAGCACGGATTTAGATGTAGAGACACTTTTCAAATTCTAGAGTGAGGTTTTTAGGTATCTCTTTTATAAAGAAGTGGTTTTAATAGCAGACAAGACTTAGGAGAGTAAACGCAAATGAGCAGACATCTCATTCTGTTCTTTAGCTTCTCCCCAAGTAACTCTAGACACGGGAGCAATGACACACGGGTTGGTGCACTCCTTTAGACATGGGTGTTAATGACACACGGGTTGGTGCACACCTCTAGACACGGGAGCAATGACACACGGGTTGGTGCACTCCTCTAGACACGGGAGCAATGACACACGGGTTGGTGCACTCCTCTAGACACGGGAGCAATGACACACGGGTTGGTGCACTCCTTTAGACATGGGTGTTAATGACACACGGGTTGGTGCACACCTCTAGACACGGGAGCAATGACACACGGGTTGGTGCACTCCTTTAGACATGGGTGTTAATGACACACGGGTTGGTGCACTCCTCTAGACACGGGAGCAATGACACACGGGTTGGTGCACTCCTCTAGACACGGGAGCAATGACACACGGGTTGGTGCACACCTCTAGACACGGGAGCAATGACACACGGGTTGGTGCACACCTCTAGACACGGGAGCAATGACACACGGGTTGGTGCACACCTCTAGACACGGGAGCAATGACACACGGGTTGGTGCACACCTCTAGACACGGGAGCAATGACACACGGGTTGGTGCACTCCTCTAAACATGGGAGCAATGACACACGGGTTGGTGCACACCTCTAGACACGGGAGCAATGACACACGGGTTGGTGCACACCTCTAGACACGGGAGCAATGACACACGGGTTGGTGCACACCATTACTGAGAGCGTAGGTAAAACACAGAGGCCTTCCAGGAGCTCAGAGGCACTTGGGTGTCATGGGAGTGGACTGCTGTACTACCTTCCAGTTGACCCATCCTTTGTCGTTTTCATTCATGTTCTTTTTCAGCTGACCTCCATGGCTTGTCAAATAAAACTGATGAGCAAGGTAAGCAGAGAAAAAGGAGGAAAACAATCAGTTTAGTTCGGTATTTTACTTCCCTTACCGCTCATCTGATGACCAGTGAAAGACAAAATATTTGTCACTGATTAAGAAAAAAGAACTGTTACCACCCTGAGCAACCCTGTACTAGGCGGTACAAAGGGCATGTGTTAACCCACCCACATTTTCCTCCCACTTCTTAGGCGAGAAGTCGTCCTCTGTCTGCCATTGAGGATCATGCTGCAAACTGTCTTTCCTCAGGTTCTCATCTCCCTCCTGGGGGAAGGTGCCCGCCACTATATTTTTGCTGCTGTAGATAGAGTCTTTCCTGACACCTACTTTACAGCTGAATCAAGGACACTGAAGACCTTGAAAAGTAAAATATATATATATATATATATGTATACATATACGTGTATACATATATATATGTGTGTGTGTGTGTAATTATATGCATATATAGTGACATACATGTAATATATATGTAAGACTGTCAATGAAAACACAGTCCATACTGCTCTGTGTGGTAAGACACACATCTAAGCACAGCACATGTGGGAAGTTCTTGGTTCTTCATGTCTGAGGTAGGAGTCACAGCAGCAGCCAACTAATCTCCACAATCACTGTCAACTAAGTTTAAGAAATCTTTTTCAGAACTGTCAGAGGCTCAAAAGGAAATGTAAAACAGACCCACAGCTAAGAGGCCCTGCTGTACACATGGGTACAGGGCAGCCTAGGGCCCTCTTTTTCCCACTTCCTATGGCTAGAGGAACACAGACTCAGAAGCCGAGAACCTGGTGTGAAGATATGCACATGTCCTAAATCAAAGACACCCAACTACACAGCAGTGAACGGACACTGAAAATGTATAGGACTCATGTTCCAAATATTTTTGTACAAAAAAAAAAAGATCATATAAGCATAATACAAGAAACCTCCAAGACAACAATCCATGCCTCCTCATGGGAGATGGGGAAGAAAGCTGAGTTTCTCTAACCCTTCATACACACCTGCACAGGGTGTGACGCTCGTCGGTTTTCTGCATAACAGCGTTGAATCTGCTTATGAAGCTTCTTAATATCCTATAAAATAGCACAATTTAAAAAACAGTTATCAAAATCATCTAAGGCTACTCTGTGTTATTACAGGAATAGAACAAACAGAAGGAATAGCTAGGTAGGCAAAAATATTTCTTTTAAAATGTAAGGACAGCTAGGGAGGTGGTGGCACACGCCTTTAATCTCAGCACTTGGGAGGCAGGGACAGGAGGATCTCTGTGAGTCTATGGCCAGCCTGATCTACAGAGTGAGTTCCAGAACAGCCAGGACTGTTACACAGAGAAACCCTGTCTTGAACTATCACTATTGTGATAGCTTTCACTTGATTTTCCTACATACTGACAGAACACCTGTAAGTAAAGTTAAAGTTCCATAATCCACCTGTCCTTTAAAGTCTATTCAAAATGCTAGCTGATGCTGTCTCAATGGAAAACAACAAAACCTTTTCAGAAAAATGCTATTTCCACTCTTTAGCCAGCGGCACTGGTAAAACACAAGATTTAAAACAAAACTTGTGCGTGTTTGCATGCCTGGATATACGTCTGTGCACCATGCACGGGCAGTGCCTCTGGGCCACCACGTGGCTGCTAGGACCCAAACCTGGGTCCTCTGCAAGACCAGCAGGTGCTCCTAACTGCTGAGCCATATCTTATCTGCAGTCATGCTACAGACTGTCTTAAAACAAATTTTAAAACGGATCTCACTGAGCAGTTCAGGCTTGCCTCAAATGTGCTACATATCCTAGGTTGGCCTAAAATTCTGAGATCCATTTCCCAGACATGTGCCATCACAGTAACTCCATAGAATTCTATGACTATCATGTAGTTACGAAGTTTTACTATCTAATTATGGTAAATGTCTGTCTATGCATATGCAAACATATATGTAAATATGAATATACATATCACAGAACTTAATTTGGGAGCAGAGAGTTTCGAAAACTTAAGATATAGTTTAATATATAAATACTATCTGTAATACTACATATGAGAATAAGAGTAATTTAACATGGTGTGATACCTTTAACACCATCAAATCGTCAAAACTGCAGTCGATGATAAGGCGGAGGCTGCTATGGACACCATGTCTTCGAATGCGTTTTCTGTCACTCCCATCTGAACTAGATTCCAGCTGACATTGTCGTTCTAATTTCTTTCTCTTACGCTTTTCTTTTCGTTTTTCCCTAAAATTCATAAACAAAACATTTTGTTATTTGTATATTTAGACATTCACAAGACTTCTAATTAAACAACAACAAAAAAAAACCATGTTTGTAAACAGTCATGGGTCTATGAAAGCATGTCTCTTCTGTGGATAGGAAAGGCTCAGACAGTAGCAACTTTATTTACTCCATGCCATAACTTTACACGTGGAGGAAATGACTTTGCAAAGATAATATAAAGATTTCCTTAATGAATAACTGAATATATTATTCAACAGTTTCATTGCTGATACTATACTATACCTAAGAAAAAAAGAGTTATGAAAAATTTTAAAAAGAAAATTTCACTAAATGTACTAAAAGAACAAAAATAAAAACCCAACGACTTTCTAATCTCTTCTAATTTTTGGCATTAGACATGGCTGTAGCCTAAATGCTTTCATGAAAACCTGTTTTAGCCACATCCTTGTCGGGACAATGTTTGACCTTCCTGTGCTGTTGTTTTATCCCGTATCTAGGACACTGATACCAGCTCCCCTGTCTCAGCTGTTGCAACAGGTGTCCTGCTAGTCGGGCAGCGTTAGGGGAGAAAAGATGCTGAGCCTAACACTATTAGTACTGCAAGAAGTTAAGTCACAGTTTGAAGCACATGTTAGCTAACAGCATGCGTGACCTTATTTTTTCCTAACTTCAGTTGTAAGGAAGACAGCTATCAACAGGACCAGATATCCCGTCCCTGAGTAGGACGGAGCACGCTCTGAGGTACGCACTTCCGAAGTTCTCGCTGTTCCTCCCACTGCTTTTGCTTCATCAGCTTCTTCATCTGCCGCTTAGATATTGGCTCAGTCCCTGCATCTAAGCTTGGCTTCTGCCCATCCTCTTCACCATCACTCACACCTGGCTCTCTTCCCACATGACACACTGGCAGCATCTCAGACGACATGTTGGTTGTTTCTGAAAATCTAGGGAGCAACATTTTTTTTTTTACATGAACACATAATTTACAAACACAAAGCAAAATGACCCGAGTGGCCTATAGATGCCAACAAATGTTAAACCCTATCTGTAATAAAAATACAAATTTAGATAGTTAAATTCCAAAGATCTTTGACTACCACTTAACATGAATTAAGGACTAAAGGAATGGTGATTACACATACTACTAAGGGTTTTTCCAGAAAGTAAGTTATGTTTTGAGAGTTGTAATACTGACCTACTTAGCTTCAGCTGCCACACTGACAGCCAGGGTTATATGAGGAAGCTCAATGGAGGGACTGCGCAGATGATACTGTCTGTGACCACATCTATGAGGAACTGTGCAGACTGTTTATGATGTGGGAGGGGCCAGTCCTCTGTGGAAAGTGCCACCCCTAAGCAAGTGGTCCTGGGCCATATAAAATGTTAACTAAGCATAAGCAATGGAGTAAGCTGACAAGCAGCACAGGCCACAATGTCTGCCTGAGCCTGTCATGACTTCCCTCAATGATGCACTGTGAGCAATAAGCAGAAGCCAGAGACACCCTTCCTTCCTTCCCTTGAATTTGGTCAGAGTGTTTTATCACAGCAAAGACGGGGACACATCTGACCTAGCAATTTATCTTCTTAGAATGAATTCCTGCGTCAGAAATGTACACTAAAATTTGCATTCATTCTAGCATTACTTTTAACTGAAAAGTCAGAATTTACTTGAGTGTTAACAATGTCAGCAAAAAGTCAATAAATTATGATTCCTCTATAACATCAATTACATATACTCTATAAGGTCAGTTACATATATTAAGCAGCCAGTAAAAATACTATTTCCAAATTACTTATTAATAAAAGGAAATGACTATATTTTAAATCTGAGAATTAAAACAAATACTAATATTCATATTACATCAAATTATTTTTAGAAGTACACATATACACATATTTTTAACTTTTGTTCATTGACATTTTATAACTTGAATGATACACACAAATTTTCTTTCTCTAACAAATGTCATTGCATATCTGTAAACACTTTAGTTATGGACTAAAGCAAAATGTAAAACTTGATTCTGTAATCAGTCTGTGAAATTCTTTGGGTTGGCTGAAATAAATCGATCTCCATTTAAGTCTAACCACGTGCATCTTTATCCATGCTAGCTAGAACTGAACTTGCTGATCAGAGGAAAGCTGAATACAATATGACTCAAACCCAGTTCCAACAGCAACACTTCCCAGTAATTGAAAACCTTGGAGTGAGGGTTTCTGAAGGGACCATGCAGACTGCACACTGCTGACAGCCAGCTCTGAAAGTATTAAATAAAAAAATGTATAGGGATAATGGAAGAAACAAGACTCAATGAAAACTTAAAATCAAAACTAGAATACACAGGGAAATATCTTATGAAACAAATTTCTGTTTATCCGTGGCAGTATTTTTCAGTAGTTCTGTATGTTATAAAAATATAAAATAAAACAAAACAAAACAAAAAAAAAAACCTCCACATGTTGAGCTGTAGTGTGAGAATTACAAAAGCCATGTTTTATGACTCACCAACACCAGGGGGAGCCTCTGTCTTTCACATTTAAATGTTTCCAGTTAAATTTAATTTGACCTATCACAGAATAGTGACATTTCTGAACAGCCTATCAAAAAAAAAAAGAAAGAAAGAAAGAAAGAAAGAAAGAAAGAAAGAAAGAAAGAAAGAAAGAAAGAAAGAAACATAAACTAGTCCTAATTTACTTTAGCGATTCTCAAAACACTGTGCTGGGTGAGTTTCCTGCGCTTTAATTAAGTAAGCCAACCGTACAGAAGCACGTATACGTGAAATGCAGATGAGATACTAGCTGGCTATCTTATTTTGGCTCGACTTTACCAAGATAACTTCCTCTCCGACCGTCTACCATACTATAAATACACTGTGCATGAATTTGCGGCAATTATCTGTTATGCAAAACATGGCACTTTTGAGCATACTTTTAGTTTGGGTCTTGGCGTAAGTCTCTATGGCAGAGTCTGGAAACTCCACCCTGACCCGCAGCGATCGATGCTCAAAGTACATTTCCACTCACTAAGCCCAGTTAAGCAAGTATTTAAGAACATTTTTCCAGAAAATCTGGAACGTACGTGTGAATTTTTACTGTAGCACCAATTTTAAAATACGGATGGCTAACTCATGGATACAGGTTACCAGATGGGTTATAAACTCAGAACTGAATAATAATGAGTAAGGCTATCTGGTGTGGAGAGAACATACATCGTCGAAGGCCAAAGGGAAAAGCCTCAGCTGCCATCGTACCGGCTAAAATAAAACTGCAGAAAGGAGCCAACGGACACTGGGTCTTTTGTGTGTGTGGCTTTTCCTTTCCTGTTGTAACTGTTTTAGGCGTCGGTCAGTGCCGCGGTAGAAGCAGCCCTTTGTTAGGACCGCACTGCGGGCCCGGGAGGGCACTCCCGGGTCTCCACACCTCGGGACGAACGGCCACATTTTAAGCACCGAGTACTGCGGTGACGTCTAGCAGCTGCTGATCTTAAAATCATCCTCGGCTCAGCCGCATCTGCAGCAACCGGCCCTCGGCTCCCCCCATCCGCCCGCCGGGCACCGGGCGCGGGCAAGAGGAGGCGGCCATGGCAGGGAGGGCGCCCTGCCCGCTCCCTAACAAAGCGGCGGCATTGCGACAGCCTCGGCCGGCGCACTCCTCTTCCTGTCACACTTCCGGCACCGACCCCCACGAACAACAGAGACCTAGAGACGCGCGCGGGCCAGGGCACGCGCACGCGCACACACAGGCCCGCCCCGCCCGCCCCGAGCTTGCTGTGCGTCCGAGAACGCGGCCAATCAGGACGCGGCAAGGAAGGCCGGGGGGCGGGGCGGGGGACGCGCCACCTGACGTCACTTCCTTGGAGAACAGGCAACTACTTTCCAGGCTCTGCCCTCTCCCCCGGAAGCCCTGATGGCGGCGGCGGGGAGCACGGTGCGCGTTCCTTTAGCATCCGCAAGGAAATCAAGGAGCAGCCGCGCGACAGCCGCAGTGCCATATTTACCAAGCCGCGGGGCCGATGGGGAACGCCAGGGTGCGGTCAGAAAGCCTTTCTGAAGTGCCCACTGCTCCACGCGTCCGGTCCGCCTCCAGAAACTTCAACTCCCAGAGGCAGAGGCGGTGGTTGCACGCCTGGTTACGGCACTTGCGGCTGACGTCATCTAACGGCGCCAATTACAAACTCCTAAATTGGGGAGAGGGGCGGGGCGGCTTTGGGGGCGGGGCCAAGGCCTAGGTTTTGTTGTAGAGGTGGTGGCTGCCACGAGGTGTTTTTCGCTAGCAGGACCTGGATTTGTACAACGTAAATGCTCGCGTCTCGAGAGGAGGAATGCCCTACTTACAGAAGTTAAAATAACGAAGCAGACGAAGTGCTCTTCTCGGTGTTAAGAACATGACCTAGTGCCAGATAATTTCTGATTTATATAGGGAGAAGTTACCGATATCACATTGTTTTTTCCTAAGTGAAGTGCTTAGTAAAATGCATTGAAGTTGGGAGTTTTAAGGTTTATTTTCTTTTATATCCTTAATAAAAAAAATAAGCTTTATAATTCATTCTTTGAGGTTTTCCTATGCTACTTTGCAAAACACCAGTGATATTTCATCGTTTGTAATACTTGACCTTATATAATCTTTTGGCTAAATATAGACCAAGTCAACGGGGGGGGGGGATTAAGGAGTTATGTAGATTGACCTTTTTAAACATTAATTTGCCCTTTTTGATTGATGACTATTGTAGAATTTGGAGATTAAAAACTTTTTAACTTTTTTAATAGAACTTGTCCCCTTTCAATATTGAAAGATCCATGGTGTGGATTTTCCTTTATGTTTGATCTTTGGACATGGTTACAGCCTCTTAGATGAACTCAAACGTCTCTGAATTTAGTAGCAAAACTCAAAACTTTCCTTAAAATCTTCAGTTGTATTTGGGATATGGTCAGGATTCTGTTGTGGATCTCTCAAGTCTAAAAGATTTCTGTTAACTGAGCATTGGCACAAACTGGATCCATTTGTGATCTGTTAGTAGGACATCTTTTTTCAGCTGCCTCCATATCAGGGCAGAGAGTAGCTGAGGAAGGATTAGTAATTGGATATGGAGCCCTTCACATGTAGGTCATTAAATTCAGGCTGGCATAGTAGTGTGCCAAATCTTTCAGCAGCTGTTCAGTTGCCCCGTGGGATCTGCTTTATAAATAATGATACAGTTTTAGAGGTAGTGCCTAGCATCCTCGATATTTAAAAGAGGTTTTGGTTGTTGTTTTTCTTTTTTGAGTTATGAGAAAATCTTCATTTATATGATGTCAGCAAATTTTGACTTAGTTACTTGATCTTGTAGTTGAAGGATCAATCTGAAGTATTTAAAAAAAAAAAAAAAAAGTACCTGCAGAAAGACAGAAGCATATAAAATGTTTAAGGTAAGGTCATGTGTCATGAAGCAGCCATTGATTTATAAGACTCAATGTTTTACACATTTAACAGTCACAGGTTTGTCCTGGGATTTTATGGAATGATAACTAAATGGTTATTTCTGTCCTAAAGGAATAGGGGCTCCAGAAGTGAATACATACTTACAATGCCTATAGATACAAAGGAACAAGTGAGCACGTGGTCAGAGAGCTTACGATTTTGCTCCTTCTTGGAAAGCGAGCAGTTTCGAAATATAAAGAATTTGCAACATTGGCAACAGTGAAAAGCAAAGACCAAAAGGTGATGAAAAGTAATGGGTAGAGTCAGGAAGAAAGGAGAAAACTGATTTGTAAAGATGCTTCTAAGTTGAACAGTGGTAGAAAGACACTTCCATTAACTGGGCCATTTAGAGAACACTAGAAGAAAACTGAACTTTAAAAAATTAGCAAGCTTGGATTTGAATATATGTGGAATGTGGGGGATCTGCAGACATCTAAATAGAAACAGACCTAAGACCCAGTAGTACGTGTTTGAACTTTGAGCGGATAGAAGAGGTTTCTGCAGGTCATGAGCCTACTGTATCTGTGGAATCAGGAATGTAACAAAGGAGAGAAGTTACCTGCAGGGAAGTCTGAAAGGGTGTTTCCTTTTTAATCAGAGTACAAGCTCCAAGTGGCAATGTGGCCCCAATGATAGCTCCAATGATAAGTTTTGAAAGAGCAGTCAGAAGTTGAATTTGTGTGAAGTCTGGTTTGTAGGTATTGACACTGCTTTGTTTTGTAAAGTACTGAGGAACCGTGATAGAAAATAGTACAAGGGTTTCTAGAGAAGTTAAAAATAGAATTACATACATAAAACTGAGAAAATCGTATCACCGCCTCTTAGATACTTGCACTACTACGTTCCATGTAGCAATCCCCATCATCAAAATAGGGAAACTAACATCTGTCTGAGTTAGCAAATGAGTGGATTAAGAAACTGGTAAATTTATACAATGAGCTATTAGCCGTGAAAAACAAGGTCTTGTCATCTGCCTACGTGTAAATGAGCTTAGAAGACCTTGTGCTGTCAAATAAGCTAAAATATTTTGTGTTCTCACTTATGTGTGGGAAATAATATTCAAGTATACAGAAATAGGAGATAAAACAGTAGTTAGGAAGAAGGGGAAGCTCGGGGGAGGGGAGGAAGATGTGAATCAACGTAACATGTAAGATAAACCAGTCTAGAGAGTAAATGTGTAACCTGAGGACTGCTGTTCATAGAGTTGTTCTGTACACTATTTTCTTACTGATTAAGTGGTTTTAGCTGCTTTCATCACAAAGGAAACAGGAAAAGTTGCTTAGCTATGAAATGATGAATATGTTAATTTGTCTCACCATAGCAACCTTTTTACTATTCATATCTATCCTGTAGCATCATGTATGCCTTAAATGTATGCAATAACATTTATGGAAAGAGTTTATGTGATTTAATCACAAGTAAATATTGAGCAGCCTAAATAAATCATATCTGTGCACCAATTTCAGACAATTGGCAGCCAGTTTAAGTTGGACCAGAGATTGTAAAGTAGGAGAAAAGGCTACAGATAGAACAGAATTTTAGGGCACAAAACATGGTAATAAATGCAGTTATGAGCTTCTCCATATGCTTCACCACATTGGGCAGTCACTAAACATTCCACTGAAAATTTAGTTATGACTTTAAGTCTGAGTCCTCTTCCGAAAGTTGGGAGTGATAGGTGGGGGGGGGGGTAGAGTAACACTTGTGAATACTTTTAGACTGGAGAGCCCGAATGGACTCAATCCACAACATGACTTGAAAGGTATCTAAAAAGAAGAAATAGCTTCTCCACTATATTTATTTCAACTGGCACTTTGAATTAGAAAATAGAGAAAAATTTAAAAGATAACTTAAAGTACCTTACAATTCATAAATATTGAAGACGCTAGCTAGGAAGATGCATTGGGAGGAACATCTGTGGCCCTCCTGAATCTCCTCATAGGAACAAGTGGAGCATCTAGAGCGGCCAGGTGTCACAGACTGCTGAAACTAAGGCAGAAAGGAATCCGAAAGCCCTGGGAACAGGAGGGCCACTAACTGCTGAGCATTTGCTGCAAAGTAAGGGATACATGACACCAACAAGAAAACTGACAGATGGTCTAGCAGACTCAAATCCAAGGGTAGTGTAAAAGAATGATCAGGAAGGTCTAAGTTGCCACTGTGGAATTGGTAAAACCTGCATAAGGGGGCACTGTCCTCTGGAGCTAAGCCCAGCACCTTGGAGAAACTGCTTGGGTCTATATTGAACATGAACAGACAGCAGGAAGAAAAGGAAAAAAACAAAGTCCAGCTGTAACTGAAAGAAGAGCAGAGATAAAGGTAATGGCGCAGCTACATGTGTGCTATTTTACTAAAGCGGCAGAAGGTATTTGTAGTCTTGAGAGTACAGATACTGCCCAGCCGGCAAGATGGCTTTAGTGAGTAAAGATGCTTGCTGCCAAGCCTGAGGACCTATGTTCAATCTCCAGGACATTGGTGAGGAAGGTGACTTGACTCCTGAAAGTTGTGTTCTGACTCTACCCAGGTCCATGGCATCGGCTCACTCACAGCAAATATTTTTAAGAATACTACATAAAAGGATTATGGTTGGATTCCATTTAAAGATGCTGCAATAGAAAATGAACAGTGATGCATATAGAGGAGTAAGACTAGAACCCAGTATTTCAGAGTAAACATGGAGACATTTTTAAGTGATAAAATATGAACAAGACAGGAAGTTAAGACATAGACTGCTTTGAGAAAGGAGAAGTTTGGAGAAAGTAGTGGTTGAGAAAAGAATGAGTATTAAAAAGTGCTTGTGTGCATAAGACATGCCCAAAGGCCTAGTCAGTGAAAAAGGAAAGAAAATTACAGATGGCATGATTGTCTATCTATATAAAAGACAAAGGTCTCCTAAATCCTCATTTCACTAATTAGCAATTATAGCAGAGTTTTAGGACAAAACATCAACACACAAAATCCAGTTGGTCTATGTGCCAGTGATGTAGTCTCATCTTGAAATTAAAACACCCCCATCTTGTGCCATAGATAGAAATCTAATGAATCTGTAAAGTGCTTAAAGAAGGGAATCTGAAAGACTGATGGAAAACTCAAGATCCAAGTAAATTCAGAGATGTTCTCCTGTGCTGGAAGTTAAAGACCCTGAGAACGTGGATACCTACCATTCCTTTAGCCAATGAATACTGAAAAGAAAAAATCCAAAGCTTAACACATTGATGTGGGGTGTGTCAAAGGAAGCAAGAGTGAAATTGAAAGAACTCATCATGTGAGTGTGTATGGGACTGGGTGTGGGTGTGGGTGTTTGTGAGTTCTCCAGCATAAGTAGGTGTGTGTGTGTGTGTGTGTGTGTGTGTGTGTGTGTGTGTGTGTGTGTGTGTGTGTGTGGCAGTTTACATGGGTGGTGGGGATGTGAATTCAGGTCTTCATGCATTACAGACTAAGCCATCTTCCTAAATCCCTGAAAACTCTGAATAAGTTAAAAAAAATAAAACATTTTACTCTGAGTGAACAAAAAATAAGCAACTACAGTAAGACTATATACAGTAGTATTGGGCTACAGCTTAAAGTATAAAGTATCTGTGATTCTAATGTAAAGGATTAAGTAAGTAATTGGGCAAGAGAAGACAAAATAGCATGCCAAAGAAACCCTATTAATGCATGTCACTACTCCACTGCTAGAGAGAAATGTAGCTCCCTTTTTAGAGAGGAAATGAGCATAGTACTTTCTTCCAAAGAGTCCAGAATGAAGAATGAGGATAAAAATTAAGAATAATTGTACACGGAGAACTCTAACACCATCATCAGTCCCGGACTCAAAGTAACCATACCACTGATAGATCACATCGATATCTCAAACCATGTGATAAAAACAAACCTTGAATGCAATGGTCTTCTACTGGAGAAGCCAGTTTGCAAAGTTTCCAATCGAAGGACATTTCACAGAGTACCAAAGAGCATTCCTCAATATTGTCACTGCCAAGAAGAGCTGAAGGGGACATGGCAATCAAATATAATGTATCCTGGATAGGACACTGGAACAGGGGAAAAGACTAACCAAAGGTGGGCACACTCTAGGGCCTTGGAAAGATGGCTCAGCATTGAAGAACATTCTCTGATCTTGCAGAGGACCCAGTTTGGGTTCCCAGCACTGACATGGTAGCTCATGACTGTAATTCTAGTTACTTCTGAGGTTCCTGCACAGGTGGTACAGATAATTATACTCAGGCACAGACATATATACATAAATCTCTAAAATAGCAAATAAAATCTGAGTAGTATGGCTTTTAGCTAAAAACTTGATTATTAATATTAACTCTACCATATGGATATACAACCTTAGCCTTAGATGTAATTAGATATAGCCTATATGAGAAATCTTTAACCTATTGTAGTTATGTTTTATGAATCTAAACAGTTTTAAATAGACTAGGATATACAGAATGTAAGAAAATATAAGACAGATATGAAAAACAAAATATGAATAACAATTAATAGTTAGTATTGGTTTTGATGAATAGTCTTTTAACCCGTTTTGTGCTCACATCTATAGCTATATTTAAACAAGAACTTGTCTCATCTGTATTAGCTCTTTAGTAATCTACTTCCAAAATACAGATCTATGAATGAAGATACTTGCATGGTATTTTAAATGGCTCCATATTGAATTGATGAACCTTAATTTAATGAACTGATTCTTGACATTGAATAAATATCTAAAATTTTGCTGTGCCACAAAATGATGTTGTAGACCCAGTTTCTCTGCCACCTGTTCCCACAGCTATTTAGGCCTAAATAAACACACAGAGGCTTATATTAATCACAAACTATTTGATTGATGGCTTATGCTTCTTATTGGCTCACTCTCTTAATTATTAACCCATTTCTATTAATTTATGTATTTTCCACATGGTCTTGGACTTACCAGTGATGCCAGGTTCACGTTCTTCTTCAGCAGCTACATGGAGTCTCCAGCTCCTCTCTGCCTCCTCCTTCCCAACATTGTCCCTGTCTGGTAGCCCCACCTATACTTCCTGCCTGGCTACTGACAAATCAGCATTTTATTAAACCAATAAGAGAACATATATTCACAGCATACCAAAGGACATTTCCCCCATCATGACATGACATATTTTGTTATTTTTGTATACTTTAAGATCAGTTCAATTCCATAAAGTATTAACATTTAAAGAGTATGTTTCCTCAGAGAGTGGCAACGTTTCCAACTTCCGGTTAAGGTTACTATTTTCTGCTGAAGTAGATTTTGTTTTCTTTTGAGATGGGGTCTTACTATATGCAGCCTTTGCTGGCCTAGAGCCTGCTATGTAGACAAAGCTGGCCTTCAAAGCACAGAGAATCCTCTGCTTCTACCTCCAAGGAGCTGGGATTAAAGGTGGGATTAAAATTCTACTTGCCTGAAGTAGAATTTTTAAAGGTAACTTTTAGAGGGATCTTTTTCCTTTTTTTCTGGAAACATGTTTACTTCTGTTTTAGGATTAAAATACTTACACAGTATAGAACACTATGCTGATAACTGTGATAGTTGTCAACTGCAGATTAATTTTATTTACCCAGCACATTAAAGACATCATTCGAAGACAGTGTTTCTCAACTTTCCTGATGCTCTGAACCTTTAATACAGTTCCTTGTGTTGTGATCCCCAGCCATGAAATTATTTCATTGCTACTTCATAACTGTAATGCTGTTACTGTTATGAATGATAATGTCAATACCTGATATGCAACCCCTGTGAAAGGGCCATTGGACCCTCAAAAGGGTCATTATTCACTGGTGACGTCAATAATTATGTGGTTGTCTGTTGGTTTATCTTACCCTTTTAGGGTGAGCTGCCTTCTTCCTGGCCCTTCACATATCACTGCTTTCTATTTGTTAGTCTGCAGTTGGATTATGAAGTTCTTGAGCCACTGTGCTCTGTGTGCATGCATGTGTGTATCGTACTGCTTGAAGTTTGTAAAGCCTCTTAAATCTGTTTGATGTCTGTATCTGTGGCAGGAAGAAAAATAGCTCCTTCAAAGTGCTCATGTCTTAATCCGCAAGAGCATCCATGTTAACCTAGGTCACTAATCAGATGACCCCAAGTAAAAAAGAGCCTGTTAGGTTATCCACATAGGCCTGGTATAATCAACTGTTTACACAGGGGAAGAATCAGACAGACGAGGAAGTCGAGAGTGATCTGAGGCTGAAGGATTCAGCCCTCCCTCTCATGCTGATTTAGAAGGTATAGAGAGTGGGCCCCGAGACAAAGAACATAGGCAGCTCCCAAAAGCTAGAAGCAGCAAGAGAATGGGTTCTCTCCTGAAGTCTTCAGAGAGTGGTACGCCATGCCAGCATCTTGGTATCGGCCCAGGGGTACTCTTGTAGAAGCTCCTCAGCCTTCCAGGACTGGAGGACAGAATTGCTCTAAGCCAGCAACTACTCACAACAGCTACAGGGTTAACATGTGTTCTCTAGAAGTTATTGGGGATTCTTCAGGCACTATCCCAAATGCCATCATTTACCTGCACTCTGTCCTTCGACACTTGACCAATCTTAAATGTTTTATATCTTAATATACCTTAACAATTATATACATATATCTTAAATATTATATATTGGTGGTTGCTTTAAAGCTATTGACTTCTGATTCTGCTGTAAATCAATTCATTTGTTTATCCTATAAATAATTTGTCCCTAAATGTAATTGAGTTATATTATGTAGACCTTTAAAAGAAATTTGTACTTAGGCCCAACATTTAGGCTTGAAATTTACATTTTAAAAGGGCAATGAAATTGTTATTTATTCTTTATGATTTCATCAAAATTAAATTTTTATCTTCTTTATACTCATTTGTTGAACTCTCTTCTACTAGTTCTCTTCCATCTGACAACCCAGTTCTCAGTGACTATTAGGATCTTCTCAGATTAGCATGATGCACAAGGGTTTTCTCATTATTGACAAATATATTTATATGTGTTTATGTATGTTTACTTAAGTCTGTTTTGAGAAATTACTGTTTTTAATCTTAGCTTCCAAATATCTCATACTTAAGCCTTAATTTTACTTTCATTGAAGTTAGTAATTTAGTATTTCTTTATTTTAACAAAACCTTCAACAATAATTGTTAAAATATTATATATATATATATATTCTAACATGTCTTAGTATGAAAGAAAGTTCTTAACATAGTATGTTTCTTAGAATTCCGTCAAAATGCTAAGTCCCTTACTAAATTAAAAATGTCATCACTCTAAAACAGTATGAGTTTTAAGAATAATTTAAAGTTCCTAAGTTTTCCTTCCTCCCTCCTTCTCTCTCTCCCTTCCTCTCTTCCTTTCTCCCTCTCTCCCTCTTTCCCTCCCTTTTCTAAGGGAGTGTCACACTCTTTTCTAAGAAAAGAGCAAAATGTTCTGATGACACAGATAGACTTTTCTTCTCAGGGCTATCTTACATCCTGACTTGCCACGTCTATATCTAATAGGGTAACTCATTTCCTTTTAACCTTTAATGGGCTAAAGTTCATCTATCTTCTAATCTAGGGAAATAAGTTAACTCCTAACAACCTATGATACTCAACAGAACACAGCTGCACTTTGGAACCAGTAATCTGCCTGTAATTTCAAGCATTTCTCACTTGTCAAGGCAACATGGTAGTGTGGCAGGACTGGGTACCACCAAAGGGGTTTTAAAGTGTATTATCTCCCTTTGTGCTGACTAGAACAGATCATTGTCTCTTGTATTTTCAGCCTGGAGTACGCATCACAAAAACAGGTGTTCTATCAACTTCCACAATAAATTGTCATACTTAAGGACATCCTCTTTAATTAATAACAATATCAATTTCATCCCATGTTCAAAAATTCAGTTTCTTATGTAATCCCAACTTTAATTTTTTTAAGCAAGCAAAGATTGCCTTTTAAGCAATCAAACATTGCTATGTTCCTTAAAGTAGTTTTAATCAATTAACATGAGCCAAGAGGAAATGACCGTTGTGATGGCCAAATGTAAACTACAGTATTGATGCCAGCTTTTGTTATTTTAGGCCATGTTTTCACTCTTTCCTGCTTCACGTGCCATGCAAAGCAGCTGGTGAGTTTAGGGAACGTCTCTCACATATACTGTACATGGTTTGCTCTGTGTGATAGAGCAACAAAGGCCAGTTCTGTGAATGTGGAAGAGTTTGCCCTTCTTATTCATCTCAGCAAAGCAATCATGAGACATCTTCTCCCAGGTCTTATAAAAAGAGAAATATAAGCCAAATATAAATGGATGATGCTATGCCCACAGAAGCAGCCTGTTGCATGTCTCGTGTTGACTGATTACTGAATGTAGTGAGTGCTAGTGGAAATCAAATGCTCAAATGAAAAGCACTCCCTTGATTAGGTAATAGTGATATGCTCTTTATTGGTTGGACTCTGATACAACCTCCTGACAGCAACTAGAACTTTACCCAAAGAGACACGTATCACACACCACATACTCTAACGATAGCTGTAAATGTATGCAACTGTGACTCTGAGATGAAAATACAAGACAGTTGTTACATTCAAAATAGGTCTTGGTTGAAATAAATACTTATGTGAACATAAGTGACTATGAGGGCCTTTTATGTCTGCCTATCTAATACTGTGGACACATCTGGAGACCTATTAAAATTAAGGCAAAGCTAGAAAAACCTTGTGGCTCATGTGTTTAAATCCAGCACCTGGGAGGTAGAGACAGGAGGATCACTGAATGGAAAGCCATTCCATTGTGCCCCTGGAGTTCCAGGTCAGCCAGGTCTTCATAGAAAAGTGTCATCTTTAAAAAATATGGTAACAACAACAGCAACTAAATAAAAAGGAAGTGCCAAGCACTTTCATTGTATATGGACACCTGGTATCCACAAACTTTTTCCTGTATAGCTCTCTGTGTGTGTGTGTGTGTGTGTGTGTGTGTGTGTGTGAGAGAGAGAGAGAGAGAGAGAGAGAGAGAGAGAGAGAGAGAGAGAGAGAGAGAGAGAGAGAGAGAGAGAGAGAGAATGACCTCAGGAAAACTGGTAATAACAAATGAAGTCCTACTCTTAGAAGATTAAAATAATTTTCACCTTGCTTCAGTTTAGAGACTTTTAAATTTTATATTTCCTATTGCTTGCTATCTTTTACCTAAGATGTCTAAAAGACCTAAGCTCCAGATCAGGGGAGAACCCATTTTCTACGTAAGTCACGGCCGTGAGTATTTTCCATAGACATTCCAATAACCGTTGGTACCAGGTTCTTTTTCTACCTCCCCTCCACAGACGCACCATGCCACATCATATTAGAAATGCTTCTGTTTCTACCAGGACTCTGGTGGGAGTGTCTGGTGGCAAGTGTTGGCTGAGTCAGCTAGTGTGGCTTTAGCTATTTAAAGAGGTTTCCTAACAAATATTCTGTTGCAAAAGTGGTGAGAGTCAGGGGCTCATCCTCTGACTCTCTTGGAAGTGCAACTGGAGCAGGCACATCTCTGTGAGTTTGAGGCCAGCCTGGCCTACAAAGTGAGTTCCAACACAGCCAGAGCTGTACAGTGAAACCCTGTCTTGAACACCACCACCACCACCCCCTCAAAAAAAAAGGAAGGAAGAAAGGCAGGAAGGGAGGGAGGGAGGGAGGGAGGGAGGAAGGGAGGGAGGGAGGAGGGAGGGAAGGAGGGAGGGAGGAAGGAAGGAAGGAAGGAAGGAAGGAAGGAAGGAAGGAAGGAAGGAAGGAAGGAAGGAAAAGAAATGCAACTCAGAAAAGACAGGACTCTGGTCCCCAGCCTGGGAACCCAAATAGGTGTTACCAGTTGGTACAGAGGTCTGCTCTGGTGGCCTCAGTTGTCCTTCTAACACATTCATGGTGGCCTTCCTGGTCTGCTCCAGCCTCTGTAGTTTCACATTTTAAGAACAGTCAGCCACATTTCCGAGATAGAAGGTCTAATACAATATTATCTTTATCAATGGTGGTCTGACTTAGTTTAAGTTATAAAGGTAAGAGGGATTTTTATAATGGTTTATGACAGTATAAAAATTAAAAAATAAGTCAGGTGGTGGCGGCCCACCCATTTAATCCCAGCGCACAGGAGGCAGAGGCAGGCAGATCTCTGTGATTTCGAGGCCAGCCTGGTCTACACAGAGCGAGTTCCAGGACATCTAAGGCTACAAAGAGAAACTGTCTCAGAAAAGGCCAGTAAATAAATAAATAAATAAATAAATAAATAAATAAATAAATGATGTATTCTGGTTCAGTTGGGTTCAATGGGGTTGGGGCTAATTGTTCTTCATTACATTTTTATTATAATTAGGAAAATATTCCAACAAGCAGTTAACATTCTAGCTTTGGTGATTTTGTACTTGAGCAGAAAAGTATCGCGACCAGGATTTTTGTTTGCTTTAATTTTGTTTGTTTCTTTGGCCCCTCCGTGCTTCTGCATTTGTAGGACTATGAACTGGTTTAGTTTGGCTCTCTGGACGAAAACCTCCTTGGCTTATTTCTTGAATGAAACGCATTTCTTAAAAGAGAAAGACCAAAAGCTATAGCCCACCTATGTTTAATCATTAATAGTCAGCCCTTCCATGAACTTAGGTCCTGATTTTGGAGTTTGGAATCTGACCTTTCCCCTATAGATAAACACTGTTGTCGCAGATTCTGAGGAGGGTCACTTCCTTGCTGGCTGCCACCAGAAGAGTCCACTTCTCAGCGACTCCTGGGGAGTGGATGCAGCAGAGGGTAGCCCGGCAGCATGATCCTCCTAGCTGTCCTTTTCCTCTGCTTCTTCTCCTCATACTCTGCCTCCGTTAAAGGTGAGTGTGCGTGCCTTCTCCTAAACTTCAGTCTGTGTGTGTGTGTGTGTGTGTGCGCGTGCGTGTGAAGAGTGCCTAAGCACACAATTTTTGGAAAGTATATAAGGTTAGAATATTTGGGGGAAATGAAAAAAAAAATAATTTCTGGCTCTGTTTTACAAGAGTGGAGGTCCCTTTTTGTTTCAGCCCGCCATCCCCTAGACCAGTGTGTTTCTAGCTTCAGTTTGTTATTCCTGGAAAAAGATTTGAGCTATTGTTACCTGCTGCTGACAGACACACAAAATACAGTGCCTTCATTTGAATTGTAAAATAGGATTTAAAAAACCCAGTCCCGAAATTTCCATCTAGTTGCTTAGCAATGGACAGCAAGAAGAATCATTCCCAATTAGGGGGATTGGGGGGCTGGAGAGGCATTTCACTGCCAAAGAATTATGAATGAAATGGTAGAGCATTCTAGAGTTCTGTTGGTATTCAAAAGGCATAGAACAATCCAATTCAGTGAATTAAAGAAAATAAAGCTATATAATATGGATTTAAGAAATAAGACATCTTTAAAAATAGTGTTACTAGTTAACCGTTTCTGTTTTAAAACAAAAATACCTTTAAACACATAAATTGATAATATCAGAAAAAAATAGGAGGAAAGCATTTCACAAGGAATGGTTTTAAAGTGGTGTTTCAAATGTATTTATAGGTAATCTATGAACCCACCAGCTTATAGACTCTTTGGCCTTCAGATTTTTGCCTTGTATGAAGATGCCACTTTTTATAGCTCATAAAAAGATATACTGTTAAAACCAATTGATCTAAAGGCAACCTGTTATGGTAGGGGCAACGTCTAGTGCTGTACACTCTAAGTGAGCAGCATAAAACAATCACACATAAACTTGTAAAGTTTGTTTGGGATAAATGTGACTTTTGATCATAAAGTGAAGTTTGTCTCGAGTTTTTTTTGTGTGTGTATGAAATTTCTACATGGAAGAGCTGTTATTACAGCAAGATATAAAGGACTACAATTCAATTATTTCACCTGAGCAAATACACTCTTAAACTAGAGGGAATGTTCTTAGCACTTTCAAAAATCACTAGTGTCTAAGAGACAACCCTTCCTTAGGAGAAAAACAAAAGCGTGTAAATCACATTTGACTTGGAACTGTTGAAGCAGTGTTTTACTGTTTGTCTAGTATGATTTAAACAGTATACTATAGAACCCCATATTATTATTACATTTGAAAAATAATGGAGATACAGTAGTACTGTGGAAATTTCCATTCTGTAAAGGAAACACAGCGCACACACACACACACACACACACACACACACACAACACATAACACATACGCACACACACCAACAGCATGCAGGCATGCCACCTGCGCGTGGAGAAAATGTGGCCTAGAACATGACAGTTTGTTGTGTACAAGCTCAGTGACAAATCCAGGTTTTCAGAACTGAAAGCTTGTGCAACTGAGAGGCTGTCTCCAATAAAACACTACAAAAATATCTTGTGCTTACAAAGGTTACTGAGAAAAGATAAGAAATGTGTACAGGTGGCTCGGGCCCTCTTCCCTTCCAAAGTCTGACAAGAACCCTGGGCAAGTGAGGGGCCCAGAGCTTATGCTTCTTCACATGAGTTTCTGAATTTCATTTCAAAGACTTTCTTGCACTAAACATCACAAGATACAATACAGGACTGTTCTCTCCATCCACATGGCGTAGTCTTTGGTGTTAGAGGAACATGATTTGACTGTAGATTCTTTGCCTTCACGATTGATATTTAACCAGCAAAGGACATGAGACAACTCTACCTTCCTACTAACCTTAGGATGAAGGGTAGTATGGAGGGCAGCCTGATTTATTGAGTGTGAACTTGCAGGCCCAAGTTTTCCCTGGCTGTCATTGACTGTAGGATAATAATGGATCTGTTCTCAGTGCTGACTTGGGTTATTTTTGTTTTGTTTTTTAATGTATGGCTTTTTCTTTCCATTTGTTTTGTCACCTCTATCCTTCATATTGACCTCTTCACTTCTGGTCTACACTGGCCCCCAACCCCACCCTCGTTTCTAGTCCATTGCATTAATCACATCCCATCTCTCCTTCTGCCTTACACTTTTCTACCAGATTCTTAAACGTCTTCACCTCTTCCCTTTCCTCTGAAGCACGTCTCCTGAAGCCTCACTCTTACTTACCTCTGCTTCGCCTCCTTGTTTAAGCCAGTTAGCAGCACTATTACACTGCCTCAATTTTTGGAACAAAAATGCCATTATGTCTACTCTAAAGAGCAATAGCCTAAAACTGAACCTAAGTCGCTCATATATAGATGCTCAGTGTTGCCAGATCCCTGAACAGAATCAGAGCAAGAACAGGGGAAGAGTACCAACTAACACTGCAGCACAGTCTCGCTGTTCGGCTCACCTTAAACTTGGAGCATTTGGTGGAAAGGACAGACACTTGAGGCCTGTTGACAGAAGCCAAGGGAGAGCAGGGCCCCCCGTCCTGCTCTAGACTTCACTGTCTCAGTGTAGTCAGAGCTGATCTGTCCCATGCTCTTTGTTTCTGGTAGAGTAAAAGCCAGAAAACATCAGCACAGTAGTTCTGAAGGCCTTCATGAAGCCTAAACCTCTGAGCCCACACCGTGTGGGGGGTTGAATTTAGAGTCAATCTTTGTCAGCTCTCTGGTACCACTTATCTTCCACAACCGCTGTGAGTATTTGATAAGACAGCATGCAGTACTTTTGTGCCCTGAATGGAATTTAATAGATCACACAAACACACAGACACACACGGTCCAAAATATTCTTTGTGGCCACAAAGTGGTGTCTGAAGTGCTGCAGAGCTCCCAGTTAGAATCCAAACGAGGCGGGGAAAGAGGAGGCCGGAAGAGTGATGGACTGTCTCCTTCCGGGTCTTCTTAGCTCCATCTTCCTTCTGTATCTCGCGCCTCAGGCTTGGCTGACTGGATGTTTGTACTTTGTTTTGTGCGATGCCAGCTCACACACTCATCAGTCACCTGCCTCTTCCTACTGAAACCCTTGTCCTCCCTTTGAACCTCTGTCAGCTTCCTATCGCAAACTCCAAGTGTCTGGACTTGTCCCTGAAGAGTCTCCCCGATGCCCGAGGCCCATTCAACCCCCTGGTCCTCAGCTGTGTGGTTTACTTAGTCAGTTCTGTTTCTTGCTGCTCTTGGATCTGCATGAGCCCCCTCCAGGGCCTTTGCACTTGCTGCTCTCTTTGAGAATGGAGTGGGAGGAGCGGAGTATGACTCTTGCTACAGATGCACATGTGGCCAGCCTAAAGCTGACCTTGCCTCACAGAAGTCTACCCATTCCCTTTCCTGGTAGATTTGTCTCTGTTAGCATGCCTGCCATTCTGTGGTATTTCCTCATACACTTATTTATTTATAGTCTATTTTCTAGCTCCTCGTCACATAAATATTAGCTACATAAAAGTAGAAAGTTTGTCTTCTTGTTTGTTGACATGGTAGTTGACTCTAGAAACTTGCTCATATCCTAGGAGTTTCTCCAAGCATCATTGCTAAAGAAAAGAAGGAATTCCTGGCTCCTTTCCTAGGAATGAAAGAGAACTCAGTCTAAAATTTTAGGGGTTTGTAGTAAAAGTATGAGCATTATCTTTAGGAGCAAATAGCTAGAGTTGCCATCATGTCACCATGTTTAATTACCTGAGTAATCCTGAGCAAATGAAGTAATCTCATCTAAGGAAGAATAGTAATGTCCATCTCAGAGCCAGATGTCATGGTGCAAAATTCTAATCCAAGCACCTGGAGCAAAAGGCAAGAGAAAGAAGGGTTCTAGGCCAGCCTGGGATACATAGAGAGACCCCGTCTCAAAATGGACAAACAACAACAGACCAAGGCTGAGCTTACTAAATTTTTATGAATGTCAGCACAGAATCTTGAAGCAATGTGTGTTGATCTCTTTTTCCTGGAGACTATGTAGTTGTTGCATGGGGTGGATGGGCAGAAGCTGATGTAGATCAGGTGGCTTCAAACTCACAGAGATCGACCTGCTTCTGTTTCCCAAGTGCTGGGATTGAAGGCATGCACCACTACCCCTGACAAGTGATACTCCTTAAGGGGAAAGTAAGTTACGACTCTGCTGGAGTTCACTGACAAAACAACTCCAGTGACTCCAAGGAAGAAGAGATACACTGAATCCTTGACTGCATCTAGTGAGCGACACAGAAAATATGCAAGGCCAGCTTATGTGATGATAAACATTTTGTTTCTGAGAAAACTTTAATCCTTCCCCTTTTCGTGTCTTGAGAATGGGTTAAATTGACCTGGAAACTGTGTGGACATCTCCTTTGTGGGTTCTTTGGCTCCCAATACTGACTTCCAAGCTATTTGATACTAAATCCCCCTGTCTAAATTGAAGCTCATCTTAAGATTTTATGTAATTCATTGTCTTTGTTTTCAGGCACAATTAATTTAAGTTTATTTATCGGTGGCTCTTAAATGTTCCAATTTTCTTAAAAATATTACTACACAATAATATACCTGGTTACAAATTTATTTTATTTTTATTTACTTTTGGAGTTTGAGACTTGCTCTCACATTGTAGCCTAGGTTGGCATGGGACTCACTATGTAGTTCAGTCTTGCCTGGAATCATTATATAGCCCAGACTACCCTCATGGACATCTTCCCAGCCTTCAAAGTGCTGGGGTTATAGGTATGAACCACTGCAGTGTTCTTTGGACAAGTTTGATAGTTAAGCTTATAGAGAAAACTACAAAGGAAAAAAATTCTTTAGGAGCAACAAGCACAAAAATGAAAGAATTTTCTTTCTGATGACCAACACTTTTTGACACTCAGCTGTTGGATATAAAAATTTATTAATTATGGTGACGTAAAGATGGATCTGTGCTTTGATTAAAAACACCTGTTGCTCTTCCAGAGGACCTGGGATTGGTTCCCAGCATCTGCATGGTAGCTTACAACTATATTTAGCTACAGTCCCAGCATATCCAATATCCTCTTCTGGCCTCGTTGGGCACCGCATGCATTTAGTGTACATAGATGTAGGCAAACCACCCGTGCACATAAAATTTTAAATAATTACAAACGATCTTACTGAATTTGCAAAGCAATTCCAGCCAAGACCTCTGCTTGAACTTTTAGTCAACTGATTGAAAGCAACATGATTGTTGCTTTAAAAAACTGTCTTATGTTCAACCAGGGCAATATGAAGATGACTTGATAATTGATAAAAAACAAACAAACAAAAAAAAAAAACCCACCGGTTTTCTGCAATGGAAGCTTGTTGTATGTTCGTCAGTTAACTTACTTATTTGTGGTTTTTAAGCCGATGCTTTTAGTGGATGGAGAAGCACACCATCATTGGTTCAGCAGGTGCTAGCTAAGCTCCACTGAGCCTAAGTGAGCTGGAAAGAGGCACCCGTGGTAAGACTGTATGTTCTCAGGCCAGACAGGTGCCTGGCAATTGAAACTTGACCTTTGCCCCTCTTTAATGCAGGTCACACAACTGGTCTCTCATTAAATAATGAGCGGCTATACAAGCTCACCTACTCCACTGAAGTGTTTCTTGATGGGGGCAAAGGAAAACTGCAAGACAGCGTGGGTTACCAGATCTCATCTGATGTGGACGCTGTGTTACTGTGGAGGAACCCTGATGGAGACGATGACCAACTGATCCAAGTCACGGTGGGCATTCTCTACAAAAATGAAACAAACAGCCAGCACTACACTAAGATTAGGAACACTTGCTTGTGCTATTGGTTACGCTTGGCTTGTCGTCTTTCACAAAAAACAAGTGAAGCATCCACAGTTTTGAAGTTGTTGCTAATCAATAGTGAGTTTTCTCTAAATTGTTGAAGCAGGCTGCTCCATGCTGCTGAGTAACTGAAGTCTGACCTCCAGTTTTCTATACCGTCTTAATACGAATAGGGACATTGTCTTGGAACCCATTCAAATGTCCTGGGAGGGAGGGATTTGCAATGCATGTCATGCAAGGAACCATGGAGACTGAAATGGAGATGCATTGGGGGAAGCTTCCTTTAACAGGTGGAATTTCTGAGGGGCAGAGCCTCTTCTAGAAGGAGCCAAACACTCCACAGGATTACAGCGTTTGGTCAGCCATGGTGGTTTAGATTTGTAGGACTTTTTCTAGTGTTGGTATATTGTAATCCTGCTTTCCAAGAACCTAACAGCAATGGATCACTTTTGATGTTATTTTCTCTTTTGCAGGTTACTGTCAAATAGGTCCACTGGACCAAGTACATTGAGCAAATAGCTTTTTATAGTAAGGTTTATTGTTTATTGCAATGCAGTTGACAATTTGTTGCTATTTCTTTGGATGTTTCTAGTGGTTATTGTATTTTCAAAGTTAGATCAAGACATCACCATACATTCCACAGAGTCATTGTCACTAGGACAGCAAACTTCTCTGCAAAGACCTTGCCTGCATCTTATTTTGTAACTCAGCTATTCACCTTTCATTTTATAAACACAAAGAGGCAGAATGGGCAGGAGTGTTTACAGACA
Source organism: Cricetiscus sungorus (assembly GCA_030556225.1). Classification (NCBI taxonomy): domain Eukaryota; kingdom Metazoa; phylum Chordata; class Mammalia; order Rodentia; family Cricetidae; genus Cricetiscus; species Cricetiscus sungorus. Next base: position 39,742,566 of record JANBXA010000141.1, on the reverse strand, counting down.
TATTACAGACAGGGAGACAATGAGGTAGACAACAGCTGTTCAAAAGTGACAGTGACACACAGGGGTCAAATTCAAGTCACATATATTATAACTCAAGATCCCAGAGTTAAGTGTTGTCACTTTTGACAAGTTAAATATCTAATGTTAAATACCTTCTCCGTTTTAAAGGGAATGGCAAGGAGAAGCTCCATAGCTTAGTTAAGGCACAGTCCTGTGGATCAACATTTGGAGACATGATGGCCTCAATTGGTCGCCTTTACCACTTTATTTTTAAGAGGCAGATGTGGGAAATTTTTCCTAATAGTTTCCTCTTCTTGACCTTAGATAACGGCCGTCAATGTTGAAAATGTTAACCAACAGAGAGGAGAGAAGAGCATCTTCAAGGGCAAAACTATCCCTAAGATCATAGGAAAGGACAACCTGGAGGCTCTGCAGAGACCCATGCTTCTTCATCTAGTCCGGGGGAAGGTAATGTCTGGGCTCCCTTTCAGCAGGAAATGCTCTAAGGGAACCATAGTGTTGTTGCTACCTTTGTTCTCAGGGAGGTCATTTCAAGAGGGGCAAAGGCTGCTGCTTAAACATCTCCAGAGTAAATCAAATCATGCTTGCAATTCTATTTTCTAGCTGCCTCTCTCTCTCTCTCTCTCTCTCTCTCTCTCTCTCTCTCTCTCTCTCTCTCTCTCTCAAGTCTTTGTAACAAAATAAAGTATTTGATTTATGGATGACAAACATTGCTTGGTAAGTGCATCTCTCACTGCCCATTGAGTTAGGAAGGATTGCAGAGCTAGTGTAACATAGAGAATCATCACAGCACATTAGATAAGTTCAGGAAGAGGGAGCAGATTAGATCAGAAGGTCAGAGCTTGGGTAAATAATGGGAACTTGTGAGGATATCTGTCTGGGCAAAGCACATGTTGCTGTGTCATGTTGAAGACACAGCAGCTTTCAAAACGTTGAGGCATTCTTTATAAATATGACTTGGAAAAGCACTAAATTTTGCACAGTGATGGATAAATATTGTAATATCTCCCATGGAAGCCCAGTATGGAGATTCTGTACGCTTTCAGAAGTTTCACGTATGATTTAAATCTAACCTATTTTAAGGCGCTAATATGTTGGAACTGAGAAGCAATTGTCAACAGCCCATTATCAGGCATTCCACGTTGTGGTTTTGGAAAGCTCACAGGAAGATGTGAGCTCAAGTGCAGTCATGGGGTAGAAAAACAATAGGGAGATACAGGGAGAGTTATAGTTGTCATTTTGCCTGTCTCCAAAGTTCAACTTTCTACTCAAAATCACGATGGGAAGTACTTTAATGTAAGAATGCCAGAAACCTCTATTGCAAACCAGGATGCACATTTTGGTTATGAAGCCCCGAAAGAACTCAGGGGTGAGCATGTGCTACCATCACATAAAATGCAAACCCCAGACTCAGAGTGCCTTTCGCTTTCTCCGCCTGACAGAATCTTTCCTAACTCAGGCCTTGTTCACGCAGTCTCCTTTCTTTTGTGACAGCCACACCCTCTTGGTCAGCTGGAAACAACTGTTTGACGGCACTCTCAGTGCTTTGGAACTCAATCATCGCCTCCCCTTTCTCTTTTAGCCATCCATATGCATTGCTAATTTATAACTTTCAGCAGAGAAAATGCCCAAGCCTAATTCTGTTTCAGCCCTTCCACCCTCGGCTCCATGTCTCTTTTCTCCTCCCCCAGCGTATCTATCTCCACCTTGTGCTGATTGGTGTATCCTAAAGCTTCCCCTAACATCCCCCAAGCCCACCACGCCTTGAGATGACGTCTATTTAAGTGTTCATGACAGTGAGTTACAATTCTCTGTCTTCGGTCCACAGTAGCAGCGAGTTTCGTGAGCAACAATCACGTCTTTCTCTTATTGCGTTCAGCAACATGAATATAGTGAAAATTCAGTGAATGTTCGTAAAGGGATAGACACAAAAGTTGATGTGAGGCTAAATGGTCTTGACGTATGATTCAGTTAGTGGTAAGAAAAGGGAAGGTAAGAAAAGTGCTTAGAGCATGCTGAGCTCTGCCTGAAAACACCAGGAACACTGTCCCCTGGGCTAGTCACAGACCTAGGAGGTGGCTGCTGTGTTATCCTCCTGTGGCAGATGAGGAACTAGAATTCTGAGAAGTTAAGAAAATTTCCAAAGGGCACCGAGCTAACAGGTCATGACGCTGACATTTCAAGTACAGTCTAGGCCCTAACTTCTATGTTCCGTTGTCCTCTCATTGTCCTCCTGGGCTGACTTGAAGAATTCCTCACTTTATTTTTCACGGTGTGTATTTACTTACTTGATTTGCATATGGCTCAACTTTATTAACACAAAACACAGGCATTGTCTTCTCTGGACCTCCAAAGTGGCAAGTTTCTTGAGTCTATTAAATATTGATTGCATTTATGATCTTAATTGCAACCTATGAATTTTCAGTGTCTTTGAAAGAAGCTGAGTACAAAGTCTTGTTACACATACACATAAGAACTCAGTGCCCTCGCTGATCAAAGGCTGGATAAAGCTGCCACATCACTATTTCAGTGACACCAACATGCCAGTCCAATGGGAACTGTGGTCTGTGATGATTTGCTGTAGCCACGGGTTAAAGTACATCATTATATATCTCTCAATTGTACAATAAAATAGCCAGAGAAGGCTCGACCCTGTAGACTAAGAAGAAGTCAAAGGGAATTTCCGGCCACATCGATGTTAGAAAGGTCATTGTCATTTCAGATTACAAGGAGAGAAATCGCAAAGGTGGGGAAATAGCCCAGGGACAACTCTCTCGGAGAACATTTCTGCGCTAGACCAAAGTTAAATTCTACACAAAATCCATGGGATTTCCAAAGAATCTTTTTGATTTTTTAGAGCCCCCTTTCTCCTCTCCCCATTGAAAACTCCCACGTTTACGTTATGAAAGAACCTAACAGAACCCTTAGATACATATTCATTGCTTATTTTCTTTTTCCCACAATCACTCATTAACCATATGCAAGAGCTTGGGCATGATCTGATTTTGCTCCCATGCAACAAATTAAGTTGGGAACATGGCAGTTACCCATTAAGTTCATGAACACTGACAAACAAAAGGTGCCTATTTGGTTTTGGTTGTCTGTACGGATAAAGTTAATCTGGCCTCTTATTTCGCATTGTTTCCTGGTGTGGATCTGCTATCTAACCCTGGCTTTGCAGCTCCTGCTCACACACTGACCCTGCAAAGCAGCTAGCTGTGGGTGGCACCTGTCAAAATCACTCATGTCTTCATTTTCTTGGGTCCCATACTTCTTACCTATGCTTGGTCTTAGTTAAAGATAAAATGGTGAATCCCTGTTGCCAGGATCAGTTCAACTTGTCTTTTGCTGTTTAGGCAGGGATGTAAATTTGCCTTCTGTTATTGAGGCCATGACTACAAGGGACATCTTCTTCCTAAGGGAAAATACAGTTCCAAGGAAAGATGGCCCCAGATTTGAGCACACGATGCTGGGCGCCCTGCCAGTCTGTGTGGCCCCCTCCCAGGTTGAGTTCCTTGTGTGGCGCGCTTGGCCTGCTGTTCTCTGGGCTCTGGGGACTGAGCATTCAGACCAGAGGCCTGAGCACTCGGGTATTAAGAATTCATTTCAGAACTAGATGAAGTTATCAGCTTTATGGCCTGCACACCATAAAACATACTCAGTTCCTCTTGTGAAATAGTTAATTTAAGATTACTGCTGTGACAGGCACACGGGTCAAACTTCAAAGTTCCAGTTTATTAATATTATCACTGTTAAGTGATTTCGATGTTTGATGAGTATGGATAAGGATGCTATCTTTACTTCGGTTCACATTGGTCTGTTCTGATACTGAACAGTTTCAGCTTCTGAAATAGCAGCCGTACAAACGACAAAGCAAAAGGCATGTCTACTTTTTTAGTTGCAGAAAATCAATAGCTACCAGTTGTGTCTCCAAGTTGATGCTTTTCAGATTATTTACTGCTATTGCTAAAGGAAGGAAATCCAGTTTATAGTATAGAGCATTGGAGAGCCAGCTTGGATTTGAGAAATGGCCAGTGGTTTGTTTGAGAACATGATCCCTGGATTTTCAGACAGTGAGGTCACTGTCACAGTTCCCCTTTAACCAGCACAAACAACACTATTCCAACACTGAAGGGTTACACAGTGGAGTGACTCAAACTGATCATAGATACAGTAGCCAGAAAACCTGTCACCAGGCAGAGCATGTCTAGGAAGTAAAAATAGAGATTTGAGGCACCCGGGAGCTTAATTCAGGCACAATATTGTCTTCTAAGACATGAGAGATTTTTAGGTAGGCTGAATTATTGGGATTGGTAGTAATTAAATTTACCACATTACTGAACTTTCTGTTTTACTTGCGATTCTATGTTTGGCTTTTGAGAACTAGGAAAGCATTGGGAATTTGGGGGCCAGAAGTGTTCTTCCATGAACAGCTTCTGAAGACCGTGATAATTTTCACAGGGAAGGCGTGCCTGTCCTTTGCATCTAAACCATGTGATGTGTTTAAAGTCAACCCAAGGTGAAAACAACAGGCTGCCTTCCAAAACCTTCTCTTTGCCTTTTTGTGCTGTTTGTTAAAGGTGGACAGACTCATTAAAATAATAAAAGACACAGTGCCCATAAGTGGCAAGGATAAAACAGTCACATCATTTCCTGCCAAATCACTCTTCTCATTTCTACCTTCCCCTGCCTTCTAAGGAGGACCTTAAACAGTAGCCACAGGCAGGCTGTGTAGTAGACAACCCGGCAGGCCCTCCAGCCTCTCTTTGTTTGCCCAGAGCAGCATCAGCACTCTCTGTGCAAACACTTTGACCATCTGGGTTCTAGCTGTAGCCTGCAGACATCAGGCCATTTCAGGAGTCTTAACTGCCTTTTGTGGCAACTGTCATTCTCTTCTGAGAACCCTTTATTCATTGGTTAGTTTGTGCTTCAAGCAGAAAACTTGAAGAGAAAATGTGTGATGTGAACTAAAGACATGCTCTTAGAATTCCCTCCTTCACAGCCCTGGTTTTCACAGAAATTCCTGACTTGTACGCGCCTGCCCTCACCAGCAAGGAAGACGCGACTCCGGGTAGATCTTCTTCATGCAGTTTTAATCAGGATCCTTTAAACATGTTGCTTCTGGCCTGCAGGGAGGGAGAGAGAGAGAGGAGACCCCTGCACAGGCTTAAATACCCTTGAGCTAACCAACCCCAGTGAGCCACGTGGACTCTGCAGATAGGCTACTCTAATGCAGAAGCAGACAGGCTGAACAGACTCAACCAATTAAGGGCTTGTTTACCCAGAGAGTCTTCAGCGGGAAGGTGTAAGGTAGAAACCAGTGCCACTTTAAGGCATGGCACTACTCGGCTCTCTACACTGACTCTCTGTAATAACCGTCATCACGTTCAGATTCTTCATTTTTGGCTCCTAAGTCCCATTTTCTGATGTCCTAGCTTCTTAGAAATAAAACTTGCTTCTTTTCACAGAAAGAAATCACAGCTTTGCGCTATCTCACACCTGATAAACAATGGCCTTTGCTTTATTTTTCTTTTTCCCTTTAGGTCAAAGAGTTTTACTCATATGAAAATGAGCCTGTGGGCATAGAAAATCTCAAGAGAGGCTTGGCCAGCTTGTTCCAGATGCAGTTAAGCTCTGGAACCACCAATGAGGTACTTGGTGACAATTCTAAGAATTCAGCATCTTGGTGAGGGTAAGGGAGGTGTACCTGTAATCTCAGATACTTGGAAGCTAAAGCCAGATTTTAAGCAAAGGTATGCCCAGGCCACATAGTAACTTTGGGACAGCCTGGGTAACTTAGCAAAACCCACCAGATCTTCACCATCCTTATAAAAGCTGGATGTGGCCACTTGTACCCAGTGTGAGAGGCAGAGACAGGTGACTTCGGAGAGTTCACTGGCCAGCCCTGCTGACCCAAGCGGTGAGTTTCAGGTTCAGTGAAAGAGACCTTTCTCAAGAGAATAAGGGAAAAGTGATGGACGAAAACACCTTATGTTTTCTGTGGCCTACATGTAAGCATATGGATGTATACACACATACACTCAGATGTACACGCATGCATTTACCACATACACGTACGTAACACAAATACCTCTCAAGCAATAATAAAATATAAAAATGGGCTGGCGATATGGATCAGGAGTAGTAGAGCTTGTTGAGCATACATGAGGCCCAATTCAAGCCTCAATACTACAAAATAAATAAGTAGGCCAATAAACCAATCAATCTACATCTTGTCAAAGGGCATTTCAAAACTGTTTATAAGAATTTCTGCCCATTGAAATTCCACAGAAAATTACAACCTCTGTACTGGTTTAGAAATGTTGACTTAGGTTGGATAGTCAGATCTCATTTACATATGAAATTATTTATTGATTAAATACAGAGTTAAGGAATTGGAATCAACACTATTAAAAGGACTTTGAATAATTTTTATATATGCAGAAACCCTTGGGGACCCACTAGTTGTTAGGTGTTTCTGTTCTGCTGCCGTCTTGTGGGGGAGCATATTAGAAATACATTCCCTGGATTTAACCCAGAGGATGATAAAATTGTGAATAAACAAAAAGCTGAAGACCTGCATTTTAAAATCACAGCTATTTGGAATGCAGTGTCAATACTTACCCCAAGTCCCCTAATTCAGAGAAGAAACAGAAATGAGAGAATTAAGTAGCTCTCCAGCTATCAGATTTGAGCCAAGCTGTGCACCAGTTTTCCTGGTCTTAATTCACCCAGCCCATGAGAGGAGGGCTGAGGGAATGGGGCTAGCCTGCAGCAGCAGCAGGTGTGGCACCAGCAGGAGACCCCAGGCGAAAGCTGGGAGGAGCAGAGCAGAATCCATATTCGGATGTTTTGTCCAAACTCAATATTTTATTATGGGTAGCCATGGATTTAGTCAGCCCCATGGGCCTCAAGAATAATCGTGTTTCTCTGTTAAAAATCACATACCATCTTAACACAACATGTAAAAATACCGCCCACCCCCCAGATAATTACCATGTGACCAGAGATTTCCGTTGTGCTCAGAGAGAAGTAGGATGGTCCATGATTCCTGGGGCAGCTGAGGAAGTGTTTTAGGACGGGGAGGAAAGAAAGTAAGAAGTAGCACCCTGTAGGAGCCTTTGAGTACTTGAGCTTTTTGTTTTGTCACCCTGGGGTGGGGTGGGGCTCTGCAATGGCATATTATGGAGCCAAGGAGTGGAGCCTCTTTCCCGAAGAATACAGATGGTCTGTACAACATCCCAAATAGTATGCTCTTACTTTCTGTTCCAGGAAGATATCTCTGGGGATTGCAAAGTGACCTACCAGGCTCAGCATGACAAAGTGGTCAAGATTAAGGCCCTGGATACATGCAAAATTGAGAGGTCTGGATTTACAACAGTAAATCAGGTATGGCAGGTATTGCTTTCTGTGGGGCATTCAATAATGACATTCTGTAGAAATTTAAGATCATAGGAGAGAACAAAGCAGTATAACGTGAAGACATTTGTCATTTTTAGTTTAGGTTATATTTTCACGTGTGGGAAGTGAATAGATATTTAAATGTTCTGTGGGCGTGGGTGATGGGCGATCCTGTAAAAGAGGCATCTTTTGAAAATGGAAAATGGAAAAGCTGCTGTTTGATTCAATTAAAGACCAAGGATAATTACTCTCTACTCATTCACTTATTTCTTTATTTATGCAGGTATTGGGTGTCAGTTCAAAGGCCACATCTGTCACCACCTATAAGATAGAGGACAGCTTTGTCACAGCTGTGCATGCAGAAGAAACAAGGGACTTTGCCTTGAATTTCCTACAAACCATTGCAGGAAAAATAGTATCAAAGTAAGACAAAGTCTTTATTTCCCTTCACACTTTATTATATTCAACTTTTTCTTTTATACATTGTTGTAAATAGGTGTGTGTGTGTGTGTGTGTGTGTGTGTGTGTGTATGCGTGTGCGTGCTCGCCCACATACATGCACACATGGCTTCTTTATTTCAACTGTGAAGTCCTTGAAAAAAATTGAGTTCAACTTGTTCATCTTCATTTTTCATGCAATCTGCAGTAACACATAATAAATACTAGGTTTTTCTATCTTCTGAAGACAGAAAGACAAAATTCTAGGAAAATATATCAGAAAAAAAGTCACTATTGAGACCACTTTTTGGAAAACAAGCTTTGTTGGCTGTCTTGGATAATAGATGACATGTGATTGCCTTGAACATGATTTTCAAAAAGCAGGACTAAGCTCAAAAGGGCTGACACCCCATGTCTTGTCCAGCACCCAAGCAAATTTTCTCTTGGCATGATATTTTGAAAGTCTAGACTTAACTTCCAAGACTTTGAATAAAATAATTACACCAGAAAAATTTTGTAATTTTCTTGGGGTTTAAGGTGTTGCTGGAAATTCTGCAGCTTGGGTATAAATGGAATAAGTTAGTTGGCTTTGTGTTTTCTTAAAGAGTTGCAGTTTCTGTATTTTCCCTCTTTCTCACATACATACATACATACATACATACATACATACATACATACATACATAATACAGTCTTATAATATGCTGCTTCCATTTGGTGTTGTACAGGCAGAAATTGGAGCTGAAGACGACTGAGGCAGGTCCAAGGATGGTACCTGGGAAGCAAGTTGGAGGTGTAATTAAAGCACTTGATTCAAAGTACACAGCCATTCCCATAGTGGGGCAGGTCCTCCCGCGTGCCTGCCAAGGATGCCCTTCTGTAAGTGTGAGCAAACTCAGGAGTAACGATTGAAATTGCTCAACTTCCCTCCCTCCCTTCTTTCTTCTCCCTCCCTTCCTCCCTTCCTCCCTTTCTTCCTTTCTCTCTTTTTGCTGCAAAAACATTAGCTAATTCTATAAAGGAGCAATCATTTTAATACAGATGGTGTGGTGATTTACCACACAGCTGAGTTAACACTCACTGATGGAATGTAAGGTTCTATGCAGTGAGGTACAAAAATGCTGAAGTGGGGCTTGTTTCCCAGCAGAAAGATCCACTGGCTACAATTGTTACTGGTTTTTTGTTTGTTTGTTTGTTTGTTTGTTTGTTTTTTAAACACCACTGTATGACAACAGCCGTGGTGAGAAATGGCCTTTTCCTCAACACTGCTCCCTAAGCATACATACAATCTCTGGACAGTTCAGATGCTAATAACAGCCTGACACTGGATTTCACACAAACACTTTTATAAGAAAAGAAGGGAGCTCAAACTATTTGGAAAAATTGACTTTCAGCAAGGTTCAAGTAAGTTAGAAAATACGTGCAGCTCTGCAACAGCTTTCACTTTGCGCCTCACAGATACCAGACACCCTGCTGATGATTAAAATTACGCACACTTTCTCTAGTGGTCTCAAAGGCGGGACTCAGATGTAGTTATCACGATGGTCATGGGAGGACCCACACAGCCACATCAGTTGGCCGCTGTCCAAGGTGCTGCTAGTTCAGCACCCGCAGACAAACAGGTACTGTAGCGATATGGCCCCTTATGGCCCTGGAGGAGCAGGCGGCTGTGTTTGCTTCTAGCTTAACACAGCACGTGAGATGAGCTGGGTGACCGCTGCATCTCGGTGGAGAATGGCCGCCTTTGTAAACTGGGAGCTCGGAATGAAGGGAGCTTCACTGTGCCTGTGTTTGCAGCTGGCGGAGCACTGGCAGTCTATCAGAAAACACCTGGAGCCTGAGAACCTGTCCAATGCCAAGGCCGTCAGCAGCTTCCTGGCCTTCATTCAGCACCTCAGGACTGCAAGGAGAGAAGAGATCCTTCAGATCCTGAAGGCAGAGAAGAAGGAAGTGCTGTAAGCCCCATTGTTGCTTAGGGTCATCTGTCAGGAGAACGTTTTCACACTGTTACTGTTTTTTAATCTAAAAAAAATTTGATTTACTTTATGTGTGCTAAATGCATGTATGTAGCACACGTGCCTGCTGCCCCTGGAGGTCAGAAGAGAGTGTTGGGTCATCTGGAAGCGGGAGTCACAGGTGGTTGTGAGCTGCCATGTGGGTGCTGGGAATCAAACCTGGTTCTTCTGCAGAGTAGTGGGCCCTGAACCACTGAGCTGTGTCTCCAACCCTGTCCCAATCTTCTACCCGACCTCCAAATCTCCAAATCAGAGCTTCTGTTAGTCTGCACTCTAAGTGCTGTGCCACAGGTCAGTAACACAATGCTCACCTGGCCGGAAGAACACCCGTTTTCACTGATTCTCATGGCCATGTTCTGTGTCCATGAGTCTAAATTAGTACAGGCTCAGGTTTATATTCATGCTCTGGTATGGGGGTTGCCTCACTTCTGTGGAATTGTGTGCTCAAGCTATTAATCAACTTTGTTTGTTTGATATATTTTGAGATAAAGTTTCACTCAGTAGTCTAGGCTATCCTGAAACTACTATGTAGCCTAGGGTGGCCTTGAACCTGAGTTGATCCTCCTGCTTCAGCCTCCTTACTGCTAGGATTACAGGATTGAGCCACTATGAGCATGAGATCAGTATGTAGTATTTATATCCATATGCTCGTTACTGTGAAAAATCAGTTAAAATTTTTATCATGCCCAGACCCAACTAACCAAAGTTAACTTTTTGTGACTAGTTTTTAACTAAAATCTTTCTATGGCAGACAATAACACATTTGTTGTAGATGAAATAGAGCTATGCCATGGTGACTTTTTTCTTTTTAAAGGGAAAAAAACTCTTTTACACATGAAGTTAAAATAGTCATCCGTTTTCTATCTATAATGGTGCTTTAAACGAGACATTTCAGAAGTGTGTATATTTACATATCTAACTAGAGGAAAGTATTCAGTTTTGGACTTCAGATTCTATGCATTACTCGCATAGAAAAATATTTACATAATTTTAACTTATAAATCTTTAAGTTATATTTTGCTTAGGCAAGTATAGTGTAGTAGCTGTATGTTCTGAGAAGAGAGAAAGAATTAGAGACGTTTAAGTAGGATTAAGATCTCTTTGAGAATGTATTATTCACATTTTTTTGTTCAAGGGACAAATGTACTTTTGGGGGGAAGTTCAAATCAGTGAGTGAGTGACAAGTGTGTGATAACTTCCTTGTAAGCACTAATATCTGAAGTGATGCCTGCCTTACAGACCTCAGCTTGTGGATGCCGTCACCTCTGCTCAGACTCCAGACTCTTTGGAAGCCATCCTGGACTTTTTGGATTTCAAAAGCGACAGCAGCATCGTTCTCCAGGAGAGGTTCCTCTACGCCTGCGGATTTGCCTCCCACCCCGATGAAGAGCTCCTTCGAGCCCTCCTTGTAAGTCGAGGATACTGGGAAGACAGTGCCCCTGGGCTGCTGAAATTAGACAGTGACAAACGCAAAGCTTCTTAAGTATGAGCGGGCATTGAAGTGGCTCCAATGAGAGATGAGGCCAAGGAGAGCGCCCTCCTGGCTCTCGCGTTCAGAGTCCGCTGGCCTCTTTTCTGTGCATCAGGCACCAACAGTGCAGTAAGTCTTCTCACTGAGGGTCTTGCAGGCCTAGTGACCAGAGCAGCCTGTACTTTACGGCAGCCTGAAGATAATGGCCACCTATCTCACCATGGGGCAAGGAGGAAAGCCCTGGAGTGGAGCATCTGTGTGATGCATCAAATCTTCATGCTGTTTCTAATACACATTGATGTCCTTGGCTCATGTAAAGACCAGACTAGCCTGAACAATCAGATCCCTGAACAGCAAAGGGTCCACAGACTATGAGTAAGATCACCTGGGATCTAGTAAGATTTCATGCAAAACTAAACACCATGTTTCTAAGTGCCTCAGAATCGAAATTCCGAGTTTGTTATCTGTAAACACAAAATCATTTGCTTGGAAGTTTGTTCCTTTATTAACTGAAAGTGTCCCCCTGGAATGCTGAAGCGTTCTGATGATCTGTTTGATCCCTGCTTGGCCACAGAGTAAGTTCAAAGGTTCGTTTGCAAGCAATGACATCAGGGAAACGGTTATGATCATCATCGGAGCCCTTGTCAGGAAGCTGTGTCAGAATGAAGGCTGCAAGCTCAAAGTAAGTGCCACTGGTCTCTTGTCACTGCTGTCCAGACTTCCCAATGTAATGCTACACTGCCATGGTCACTTCCCAGCCCCCAGCCCCCCTTTTCCTTTTTGCCTAGTGATCATTCCCATCTCTCCTACTTTAAGATTCATTTTCTCATTCGCTTTCTTGTTTATTTCTGTCTTTCACTGGGATGTAAGCTCCAGTGATGAATCTTCGCTTTTCAACACCAGTTACTTAAACGATTCCTAGTATATAGATTATACTCAATAAATACTCTCTAGAAAGCAAATCACCCACCAATCTCCTACTAATACACATTTTTTGATAGTCCTCTATGTATGCACTTGGGCATTTTTTGTCTTTGTTTTTAATTGCCTTGGACAATGGTATGTGTGTGTGTGTGTGTGTGTGTGTGTGTGTACGTGTGTGTGTGTGTGTGTGTATACGTGTGTGTGTGTGTGTACGTGTGTGTGTGTGTGTACGTGTGTGTGTGTGTGTGTACTCCACCACTGAATTTGATCAGCGGATTACCTACTTTTGAAACGGGGTCTCACTATGTACCTCAGGCTTGTCTTGAATTCGCTCAAGCAGGCATCAAACTTAACATCTACCTCCTACTCCCAAATGCTAGGATTAAGGTGTGTATCCATACTCTGTGCTACCTACCCCTCTGCCCCTGATGCTGTTTTCTAGATGTTTTGCAGTTGCAGATCTCACGTTTAAATCTATAATTCATTTTGAACTAATTCTTGTACTGGAGTTGGTTCAGGATCCGCTTTCATCCCCCTGTGTGTGAATGTACACTTTCTTAACGCCATCATTGAAGACACTATTTTCCCCTGTTGTATGTTCTTGGCACTTTGTGGGGAAAAAATCATTTGACCATTGCTGTGTGGGTTCATGGATCCCAGTCTGATCCCACAGACTGTTGTTTCTATAAATTTATGCCAAAACCATGGCGTTTTTATGAGCGTGGCTCAGCACTATATTTTAAAATACAGTACCGTGATGCCTCCAGCTTTGTTCCTTTGGCTCAATTGCTTTGGCCATTCAGGATCATTTTTATTCTGTACAGATTTTAGGATTATAGTTTTCAGTTCTCTGAAGAATGTCATTGATATGTTTATGTGGATTGCATTAAATCTGCAGATGGCTTTGGATCACATGCACATTTAATGATATCAATTATCCCTACATGGCATATCCTTTGACTTACTAGTGGTCTCTTTGTCATTGCAATCACCATTTTCTAGTGTTCAGTACATGGTGTCTCACTTCCTGGGTTATAACTACACCTAAGTATTATTTTTGATACTCTTATAGAAACAGTCTTAACTTCCTTTTCAGATATTACATTGTTAACATTTGGGGAAATGTTGGTTGACATTGTGTCCTGCCACTTTATGGAATCCATTCATCAGTTCCAATAGTGAGGCAGTAGAGTTTAAAGCCATCTGGCCATAAAACAGGTGGTTTCACATAGTTACTTTCTTACTTTATGGTTTTTATTTCTATTTCTTGGCTAATTACTCTGGCTAGGACTTTAAGTGTAATGGAGAATAGTAGTGCCTACTAAGCATTCTTGTTTCATTCCTGATCATAGAGACGCCTTCAGCTTTTCACTGTGCAGTCTGTTAGTTATGAATTCACCACATAGGGTGTTTTATCACGTGGGACATTCCTTCTACACCTAATTTGTAGAGTTATCAGAACAGAAGGTAACATTTTGTCTAGTGTCTCTTCTTCCTCTGTTGAGATGGCCATATTGTTTTGGCCTTCACTCTGCTGGTGTGATCAGTTACATTTGTTGATTTGCATATGCAAAATCAAGGCTGAATCATCACAGGGATGAATCTCAATCATGTAGAATGTGTATGTGGGCATTTTAGTGCACGCTTGCTGATTTAAGGTTTATTTTACATGTATGGGTGCTTTGCGTGGATGTATGTAATTGTTCTGTTTGTGCCTGGTGCCTGTGAAGACCCGAAGAGGGTGTGTGATGCTATGGATCTGGAGCTGCCAATGATTGTGAGCCGTCATTTGGGTCTGAGAACTGAACCAGGGTCCTCTGCAAGAGTATCAAATGCTTTTCATTGCTGAGCCATCGATCCTTCTCCCAGATGCTGTCACTTTGTTAGAAGTTTCCAGTCTATGTTCAGCAGTGATGGTTTCTAGTCTTCTAGTAGTGGCTCTGATAAGGGGCAATGCTTCGTACAATGACAGTGGTGCTATTTCCTTCTCCACAGTTGTTTGTGAGACTTTGCGGAGGGTTGCCTTTAAATGTGAAGCCATGTGGCCATGGGCCCTCCTTTCTGAGGAGACTTGATTATGTAGTCAGTCTTGTTCACTGCCAGTGTTGTCATACAATTGAGTTTGTCATTGCTCAGTCTTGTCTGTACTAAATGTTCCAAGTAGCTGGGCTGTTTCCCTAAGTTGTGCGGTCTCTGTGTACCACTTGGTCCTCGTGGCTGATTCTGATGACCCTGTTGTGTTTGTGTCATCAGTGGGAACTTCTCATCTTTCATTTCTGATTTTGCCTATTTGACTCTTTTATCTTCTTTCTTATTCTAGCATAAGATCTGTTGATTTCTATTATGTTTTAAAAATTCAAACTTTTATTTTCATTGATTTTTTTTTGCCTATTTTCTACTTCACTTATTTGTCTGGTTTTTGTCATTTTCTCCCTCCTGGTAATTTTGAGTTTTTTAGTTCTTAACAACAGTTATTTGAAACATAACATGCTGTTTATTGGAAATCCCTTTTGATGTCAGCTTTGCTGTAAGCTTTGTTCTCAGGAATGTTTTTACTGTGACCGTGAAGTGTGTTCTATTTCCTTTTTCATTTACCTGAACGTATATTTTAAGTTTCTCTTTGACCCAATAGTTGTTCAGGAAAATATTGTTTAAATTCCACATATTTGTTAATTCCCCTTTATTTCTTTCTCTTATTTGATTTCTAGTTTCACATAATTGTGGCTGGAAAATATTTGATATGGTTTCAGTCTTCTTCAATTTGTTAAAACTGACAGTGTACTAGATATGGTGCTGCATACCTTTAGTCCCAGCACGTGGGAAACAGAGGATCTAGAGCTCTCTGGTCTCCATAGTGAGCTCCAAGCCAGTCAAGGTACATGGCAAGACACCCCCCACCAAAATCCTCCAAACAACAACAAAACCCCCGAAGTTATAGTGTAACCTAATATATGACATAGGCTGCAAATTTTCTGTGTGTCCTTGAGAAGAAAATCTACCCTGTAGGTACTGGATGTGATGTTCAGCCTATGACTGGGATATGCTTGACCCATGTGGAGTTCAAGTCAAGTGTTTCCTCATTGACTTTGTCTGGGTGACCTGTGACGCCCTGTGTGTTTCTTGGGTTGCAGTGTGTCTCCTTTCATATCTCAGGTGCTCTGTTGTTGCATGTGTGTATGTCTGTAGTTCTTTCTGTTCTCTTGATGACAACTCTTTACCACAATTGAATGGCCTTCTTTGCCTCTTTTGAGTGGTGTGAATGGTTTAGCTCTTGTCCTTAGAAGTTATGGAGCGCTACAACTTCCTCTTTCATTGGAATGTTTCCTTCATATGTGAGTTTTGGTGCTATGAATTTACTTGCTGCTAATCACCTACAACTTTGTATCTTGATTCTATTTGCAAAATGTCTTTGCTTGCCTGAGTAGGCTATCAAATCTCTCATCTGTTCCATTAAAAAAAAATAGAAAATAACTCACTTTGTAAGCATAACTGTGTATGGAAAACCAAGTGGGTTAAAATCTAGTAAAATCCATTAAAAGCCTGTTTTCCTATTTTACAAGATTAAAATGCCGAATATATACAGCCCCTTTCCCATTCCTATTATGAACTGGCATTCAGTCCCCATTTTCTTCTGCTAAAGAAAGGCATCACTCTGTGTGTGTGTGTGTGTGTGTGTGTGTGTGTGTGTGTGTGTGTGTGTGTGTGTGTGTGTGTGTGTTTTCCTTGTTTTAAATGCTTGTTGTTAAAAACAATACAGAGATCATTCTTGAGGCCGCTGATAGCAGTCAGAGATAGAATGTGTGAGAAGCATTTGAGAAAGGACTGCTAAAAACAGGGATGTTGCAAAGGACTATCAAGTTTGACAGAAATCAAAGCTAGTGTTATGTCTAAGGCATTAGAGAATGACAAATCCCTGCATTTTCGATTTCAATAATTATTAAACATCTGATTTTTTTTAAAAATCAATCTCTGCGTTGAATCCTGTGGCTAAAGACAAAATCCATACATAAAGCATCCCGTCAGCATTATTTAGTGAGCATTGACTCTGTACTAGGCATGATGCCAATCCTTTAACATAAAGATGCACAGAATATCATACCACCCTCAAGGAATTCCTTGTCAGTTCACCAAATGCAGAAATACTAATACAGTGAGTCCTCTGCACATGGGGATTCTCCAGCTGAGATTTAACCAGCCTTAGGTTGAAAACAGTGAGGGTAAATGTAAGTGCAATGGCCATGTATTCAGCACAGCACAGCCATGCACCCAGCAGTCACAATATATTGAGGACAACAATGAAGAGATGACTCAGATTGGTACGAGGGTTCATACAGATTACATGCAAATAGTGTTTTATTTTATCTAAGGGTCTCAGGCACCCATGAATCATGGTATCGCCAGGAGGTTCAGGAGCCAACCCCATGGTCACTCTAGTATTAAACCATGAACAAAGATGAACAAAAGGACCTGAGGATATGGAACCACAGTTGTCTTCTGTTTGAGGTGCTGAGAAAGTGTCCTCCATAGAGAATAACTGCACTTCGTCTGGAAGTGTTAGGAGTGTATTAAAGAGTAAATGCCAATTATTGGTTATGCTCTGCTTCTCTACAATATGGAAACAGACATTTGAGATGATTAGGTGCCTTTAACAAGCTTTACCTGGTAGCCAGAACAAACTTCCTAAAAGTTGACGTTTTCTTTTTGAGTACGGAGCTGGGCATTTGTCTGAGGTGTGTGATCTTTTAGGCTGTGGTTGAGGCTAAGAAGCTAATCCTGAGTGGACTTGAAAAGCCAGAGAAAAAGGAGGACACCATGATGTACCTGCTGGCTCTGAAGAACGCCTTGCTTCCTGAAGGCATCCCGCTCCTTTTGAAGTATGCTGAGGCTGGAGAAGGACCCATCAGCCACCTGGCTACCACTGTCCTCCAGAGATACGATGTCTCCTTCATCACCGATGAGGTAAACACCTTAGCAGAGGAGAGAGAAAAACACTTCTACTAAACCAAATGCCACCTTCTCTCGAGTCACTCAGCTTTTGTTTTAGTTGTTTCCGTATGACAGTCACTCCCTTTTGCTCAGAAATAGCTCTTAAGTTGTATTTAATGCTATCCTAAGTCAGCCTCACGTTTTGAACAGATACGTCCTGTATCCTGAAACACATTTTCTTATTTTAAGAAACAAATAATTGTAGTTCTCCAGGTAGCTAAATTCTCTTTAGAAATGTCTTTGCTTCTGTACAATCCAGAACATTGTTAAAGTTTCCAACTGGTTGAACTAACTACATGACCTCACCTGCTCATGCATGGTTTTCTAGAAGCCTGCACTGTGATTTTGTTAGAGCAGAGAGTTTCACTAGGATCTTCCTTGAGGGTGTTTACCACTGAGGATACCATCTACAGTTGAGAGTCTCCTACCACTTTTGTATGACAAGTAGTTGACTGTATGGGCTTTTAAGGAAGACCAGTCTGGCCATAATTCTGGGTGGCCCTTTCCTAATTGTTCTTGGGTGGGTTATTGAACTCCTACAATCCTGAGAGTAAGGGCAAGATTGGAGAAGATAGGAGCAGGCAAGAGGCCAGGAGAACTGAAGAAAATGGCATGGTTCATGTAGGATAAAGACTCAAGAGGTGATGTAATCCCTTATAGAAACTATTGAAGGAACTATAGTTCCTGTGAAACCTGTATTAATGCCTCCTGAGGGAACAACCAAATGATGTCCCACGAGACACTAGACCCACCTCTCAAGGGCTCTACCGCCTCAACACCACCACACTGATGGCCACATGTAAACCTTTGGGGAAACACCTTCACACCACAGAGTTTGGTGCAGAATGCCAGTATGGGGAGGCTGTGCATGAGTTGGAGTTGAGGAAATGTTTGGAAACTGTTTCTACTTTTAGCATGAACATAAGACTACTTTTGGAAATGGGCACATTAGATTTTCTATTTTAAAAGAGAGGAAATGAATCTGAGGTACCAGTTCACATTGCCTTCTCCCCCAGAATTCATTACCACTGCAGCAGCCTTAGAAATCTATATTAGGTAATTGCAAGCGCTATTGCAATGATACATAAACTGCAAAACCTTACAGTTGATTCACAATTTACTTCTCATGCTGTGTCTAGCACGGGTCAGGGACTATGTGGCTAAGATTCACAGCAGTCACGAAAGAGGTGCAGAAGGCATGCCAGATCTTAACTGCTCCTGTCTAAGAGCCATTCACATCAATTCTATTCATGGTCCAAGCAAGCCTAGTCACATGGAATCAACCTAATTGCAAAGGGATCTAGCAAATGTAATAACACATGTGTATCTAAATAAACACTTGATAGTCTCACTACAAAATCAAATTTTAAATTGTTACATGAATTTATTGAGAGAAGTGGAGGGAAAGAGAGAGAGAGACAGAGATAGAGACAGAGACAGAGACAGAGGGGGGGAGGGAGAGAGAAGAAAACCGTGGCACACATGACGAGTTCAGAGAACAACCTTTTGAAGTCATTCTCTCCTTTACCCGATGACCCCATCTCACTGTCCCCCCAGCATCCATTTTAACGCTCCATGGGTGTGCTAAGATTAAACGTTTTCTAACAGGTGAAGAAGACCCTGAACAGGATATACCACCAGAATCGGAGGGTTCACGAGAAGACCGTGCGCACGACTGCCGCTGCTGTCATCTTAAAGAGCAACCCATCCTACATGGATGTGAAGAACATCCTGCTCTCCATTGGGGAGCTGCCCAAAGAAATGAGTAAATACATGCTGACCTTCGTGCAAGACATCCTGAACTTTGAAATGCCCTCAAGGTACGATGCGTTCCATGCGCCTCTTCCCACTCAAGCCCATTTGGATATTGAGACGTGCACACATGGCTAATAACCGTGACCTGGTCATTACACAGGGTAGTGTTACATAAACTCAACCAAAGGCAAATTTCTGCAAAGAAACTCTTTGGTGAGTCAGATAAAACAGCTTCCCTTTCGCTGGCAGAGATTTGGAACTCAGGATAGTATGGTAAATACATGTATGTATATGTGTATGTGTATGTATATGTACATGTATATAAAATTAGCAAATGTTAGCAAAGTTTTAAAACCCAATTACATTTTCAATAGGACTAAATTTGTAAGTAGCACAATGCAGCAGAGCACTCACTCCAACAAATGCTCTTTCGTCTTAACTTTTCAAATGTGAGGAAAATGTGCAGACTTCTATCATAACTCCCCTGCGTTTGCTGCTCAACTGCAGATCTTAGTCACGGCCCAAGGTTAGGAACAGCCGGGGCTGCACAGCGGTTGCAGCGTGTGCATGGTCACTCTCGCTGGACTCCCTTTATCCCATTTCCGGTGCTGCCACCTTCCTAATGGGCTCTGAGCTTCCCTCTTCAGGGCATCTTCCCTACATCCGCCGCTCACTGGAGCCAGAGAGATGCTCATCTTCTCTCTGCGGCACACAGAGAACACTTCCCACAGGGATTACCCAGTGTGGTGTTCCTTAGAGAAAAGGGAAACGGGACCAGGGTTGGGCAGAAGGAGAAGGGCAGGAAGGAAGGAGAAGCAGAAGGGGGAGGGGCAACAGCAGGGTAGTCAGGGAGATGAGTGGGGCAGGAGCAGGAAGGAGGCCAAGCCTTTCTGGCCTGTGTGGATCACAGTCTTCTGTTTCTTTGTTGTTCTGTGACATTCCTTGGAGGAGGCCCTGTCACATTTGCTTCCTCAGCCCAGTGAACCTAGTAGTTTGGGCACAGGAAAGAGGGGTTAGTGGGGCAGAGAGCATTCTGGGAAATGGAAAGAAGCCATTGTAGATATTTACATCAGATTCTCAGGAACAAAACCCTTAGAGCTGGAAGATGGGATGTCAAGGTGTGTATCTCTTTCCGGTGCAGGGTGGTTTTGTTTGTTTATTTTTCTGGTGAGTGACACCAGACCCAGCTTAACTCCCCTCAGCGTAGGAAGCTCACTGCCACAGGGCAAATCTGTGCCTCTGCTGGGACCTCATTCTCAGGTCTTTCTATACACTGTGTTGTTCTTTCGTTTCAATGATAGGATAAAGCTGGAGGAGATGGAGGTCCCACATGAGGGACCATGGCGGGTTCCCTGGTAGGCAAGGGGGACTGAGATGGAGGGACAAACATGCCAGGCAGACAGAGCTTGAGTGAGAAGTTTATTAGAAAGGAGAGGGAGGAAGAAGGGAAGAGAAAAGAGGTAAAGAGACACAGAGACACCTGGAGCAAACGAGAAAAGAAAGGGTGGATAAGCTTGCACGTGCGTACTGAGTCCTTATACAGCCCATAACGGGGCCATGCCGGGCAAGCGTGTCTCCCCATCATTAGGCGCGTGGTCAGAAGAATGCCAGTTTCCAACATTCCTACCTCTTCTTATTATTAAAAAGGTGGGGAGTCAGGCATGGCAGGTTAGGAAATAAGGACTTTGAGTTTTCAAGACTGTTTCCTGCTGACCTGGGGGGGCATTGATCATCTTTGGGGGACCTGAGAAAGCTGGGGTGCTGCCACGTCCTGGGGTAGCTGGTTGCATGGAACTCTGGCGTCTCTTTGACCTGGCAAGATGTTGGCAGAGTAGAGGTTAAGGTTAAGTAAGGTTAAGTTAGGAAAAAAAGATTTTTTTCTTAGGTGCTGGTCCTTGAGGGGAGAATTATAAGATGGGGGAGGGGTCCCAAGGTGAGGGAAGGAAGTTCTGGGACCAGGAAGAGGCTGAATAATATTTATTTGCAGTAAATCTGACCTGTTTGGGTGGGTCTAATTCGGCTCCCTGGATCTTACAAAAATCCTTTGAGTTTGTGAAAACATAAATAGTAGGCACAATTGCAGTATACTCATATCAGAAATGACTTGGCTGAAAGAATTAACACTTTTTAAACTGACAGATACCTTTAGATACCTTTAATGAAAAGCACCTTAATTTTTGAGCTTGTAATTACAGTTATGATTGTATAGTGGCATGGTATGATGTTTAGTACTCTGTCAGAATTGGATTAGTAGCTCATTAAAACTTTATTGATAAATGGTAAGACTATGAACACTAGCATAATGAGAGAGAGAGAGAAATCTGGAGTGCGTTTCATTCACCTGAATGTCTCGTCACTTTTCTGTCATCACTTAAGCCTTTTTATCCTCATACCTGCATAACCTGCATTAGACCTTATATTAGAACTTTCCATCCTCAGACCTCCATAATCTTACACTTTTCCTGTCTTCACATAAACCTTAGAATACCTGTTCCTAGCTGCTGCTTTAAAAGCTGGCAAAGCTACCAGTTGTCAAAAGCATCAGAGTTCTTGAAAAGGATAAAGTTTTACCTGAATGATTAGAGAGTAACAAAGATTTACTAGCTGGCAGCATGGACAGCCACCCCCAGGTCCTCCACAGTTGTTGAGGTCAGAGGCTTTAAGGACATCTGCCTTCTGCTGATGGCATGAGACCTGTGGATTAGGAGCTTTTGGAAGACTTTCGTACCATTGGCCCAAGCAACATGGAGAAAGTCGATTCCACTGCCCTCTTGTCCATGGTCCTTAGAGCCCTTTGCAGCAGTTGAGATGAAAAGCAGGATTGCTCAATGGCTAGCGTTGCCATTTTTGTGGGTGGAGCTTCTTCAGTGTCCAGTCTTCTTGAAGCAAATGGGTGGTGCCAGCAGCTGGCCTGTCTCTGTGTTATAAAAGCTTTTTAATAAAATATTTTAAATGGCATATTTTCCAGCCTGTCTGTAGCTGGTTTTAACTTAGTAGGTTAGATTTATGCCTGTGAAGGACAAAGTAGTAAAGGAAAACTTCCCTTCTGTAATAGAAGCTTAACCTTTGTAAACAGCTTACAGGGAGGACCAGGTGGCATAAATATTTTGTTAATTTGAAATAGACCTTTGTAACCCTAAATGTTTGCCATCATTTAAAAATACATAACAATTTAGAAATAGTTAAGGCTTAGCACGGTTGAATTTAAGTTGAATATAGAGCTAGCTCCCATTCACATATAAAGTTAAATTTAAATCACATGTACAGATACACACGGTTGTATCAAACAGGACTGGGTAAAAATAAGAATGGAAGAACCAGCGTGTAGCCTCTGATCTGTACTTGCAGCAAACGGGACATTTAAAGAGATAGTACACTTAAAACTGCCAGTGACAAGAAAGGAGGCCCGCAGCAGATGGAGCAGGCTGGGTTTGCCCTAGAAAGGCACGCCATTCTGCAAACAAGCCATGCGCAACAGAGCCGGCGAAAGAAGAAAGAGGAGACAAAGAGGAAAAGGCAGAACGTAAATGAATTCTGTCTGGCAGAAGCTGGTTAGACTGTCCCTCTGCCCAGACGCCGGTGCAGCAGAAGAAGCACCACGTGGGGTGAGGCGAGGCCACACCATCAAGAGGGCAGCTGCCATAAACAGTTTTCAACACACTGATGCCTTTGCATTGGCTCTGGTTTGGTCTCTGGGCACAGCAGAATGTGTCTAGTGTCCATCCACATGAAAACTGTCTGAGTATTTGAGAGCATGACCTTTTCACTTCTAAGCTAAAAGTCCAGTGAGCGGGTGGCCCTGGCACATAGGGAGACAGAAAGTGCCAATCCTTCTTGCAAACCGTTTCTGCCTCAGACCGAGGCCTGGTGTGCGTTAGCTGGTTGCTTGTGGCGACGTGGGTTGATGTGTTTTAATTTTACCGTCACTAATAGATTAGTAGGACCTGATGAGAAATGAAAAGCTCTCGGTGCTGGTTGCACAAACACGACACAGGCCTGAAGTAAGAGTTAACGCTTTAGAGGGTAGAATCGTCCCCCCCCCCCCAGGGCTTTGTTAAGCTTTGTCTGTGGTAGAAAATACAGGTGGCAGTCCTGGAAATTTATTGTTTTGTATCATCTGCCAGGGGTGATTTTAGAAGGTGTAGAAAAAGTAAAGAATGTGTACAGCCTCCCGTTTGGCACAGCGTCCTTCAATGTATATATTATCTTAACAACACAGCTATGATGACTCGGAGATGTGTTTTCTGCCCGAAGCGTCCACCGGTCAGCTGAAGACATCTCATAGCTGGCCACCCTTTCTCTTTGTCCTTTGGATACCTGGCTGTGACTTCCTTCAGTCTTGTGGAAAGAGGAAACGCGGCCTTCTCTTTCTAATACTGAGGATTTGGTTGCATTCCCAATTTGACTTGGGAAACAGACATTGCCGTGACTGAGAAGTCTTTTCTTCTGTGTTGCAGCAAAATGATCCGCCGGGTCCTCAAGGAGATGGTTGCTCACAATTACGACCGTTTCTCCAAGAGCGGGTCCTCGTCCGCCTACACTGGCTACATAGAACGTACGTGGCCCCCATAGAGCCCCCTTCATTAGCATCGCTGAAGCGTTTCTGAGTGCCCTGCTTGTGTTGTCATTAGGTAGTCCCCGTGCGACATCTACGTACAGCCTTGACATGCTTTACTCTGGCTCTGGCATTCTGAGGAGGAGCAACCTGAACATCTTCCAGTACCTGGGGAAGGCAAATCTTCATGGTAGTCAGGTACCTCATGTCCCACGAGTTATTAGCAAAAGAAACTGCTGTGAGGGAAAATGACATATACTGACAGTAGCATTACAAACTCTGTGTGTAAGCTAATGGTGGCTTCTGTGGGTGTTTCAAACCCGAAACTGAAACCAAAGTAGTTTGGTTTGCTTCACTTTCTAGGTGTCTTTCTGAAGTAACTTCAGAGACACTGACATTTACAGAATTGAAGTTGTGCAGGAAGTTCTAGTTAAACTTTCATTCACAGATAGATTCCTCAGGTGTTTCTAAGTATTTAATGTATGGCATGTTCATCTCTGTAGAGACTGGTTTCTCCTTACAAGAAACTTCATAATACAGTGTAAGTTTCTTAAAGAGTTAACCTATATTTCTCCAGCACTGTTGGAAGAGAAAAGAGTCAAGTGTTGGCGATTGAGAACTGGTTGAATTTTAGTCCAAAATTAAGTGATGATTTATCATTATTATGAACTATACCATCATTTTAGTTTAATGAATATCATATTCTAACCTTCTAATTGAAGCTATTCAAGCTTCAAAAGTGATCCATTGCTATGGAAACTTGACTGCTTGTCAACATGAAATGTCCACACCCTTCAACAGCACCGCAGTCAGAATCCCATACCCTCCATGCCAAGGCATTGCCATCTGCTTTCTGATGGGCACTCAGGAATGCCAAACACACAGTGGTTAGTGCCTGGCTATGCAGGATGGAAAATATGCAAAATTCCTTGCATGCTAGTCATCAGGGTGTGAGCTTCCTCACAGGGTGGCCTTATTGTATGGTGATGGATGCAAGTTTGCCATGGAAGGGTCAAATGTACCCTCTCAGAACAGCAGATTGGGGGCACTGCCCTTGCCTCCCCATCTCGTTTCAAAGGCTGGCAAAGATGGCAGGTTCACTGTGTGGGACAGAGTGGGGGGATTAAGCATCCAACAGAATGCCCTTTGTAGTGACAGAGAAGGCTTTCCAGCTCTGTTTCTGCCTCATCCCAGCTAAGCGAATATTCACCTGTCTTCACCTCATCTGCTAAAGGAATCAGATCTTCCATACATGCAAGGGTACTTGTGAAGATTACAGGAGAAAAGTAATCCCCTTTCTGTTCAGGCACAGAGGTTTAGTGTTTTCATTCTTGCCTAGTTACAGAAGGTATTTGGGTTTGGGTCCTGGAAAGTAAGTTCTATTTGTAGCTTGGAGGCATCTGCATCACGATGGAGCAGGGGGACTGAGGTCATTAACCTTGTTCCCTTTTCTTCCCAGGTGGTCATTGAAGCCCAGGGGCTGGAAAGCTTGATTGCAGCCACTCCTGATGAAGGAGAGGAAAACCTTGATTCCTATGCTGGCATGTCAGCCATCCTGTTTGACGTTCAGCTCAGACCTGTCACCTTTTTCAATGGATACAGTGATCTGATGTCCAAAATGCTGTCAGCATCTAGTGACCCTGTCAGCGTGGTGAAAGGGCTTATTCTGCTAATAGACCATTCCCAGGTATGCAAGTGTTTATTGAGTCCCAGCACAGTGTGTGTGTGTGTGTGTGTGTGTGTGTGTGTGTGTCTGTCTCTGTGTGTGTGTGTGTCTGTGTGTGTGTCTCTGTGTGTGTGTCTGTGTGTGTGTCTCTGTGTGTCTGTCTGTGTGTATGTGTGTGTGTCTATGTGTGTCTGTGTGTGTCTCTGTGTGTCTGTCTCTGTGTGTGTGTGTATGTCTCTCTGTGTCTGTCTCTGTGTGTGTCTGTGTGTGTCTGTGTGTGTCTGTGTGTGTACGTGTTTGTACACAGTAAGTACATCATTGTATTTCCAGTGAGACAGTCTCTCACTGGATCTAAACCAAGCTCAATTACTGGGATGGCTGGACAGCAAGCCTCAGGGCTCTCCTGTCTGCTGTCCCAGCACTGGAATTACAGGTGTACACTGCTGTGCCTTGATTTTACATGAGTGATGGGGACTGAAATCAGGTCTTAGGCTTGCACAGCAGACACCGCCCAACTGAGCCCCTCTAGGACCACCAGACACATTTCAAATGTGTCTAGAGGATACGAGTTAAAGCTTCGTGGGTCTTGGAGCTCACTCTCTGTGCATTTGGTCCTCTTGCTGTTGTGATCCTTTCTCCATTGCTTATAGAAGCATCGTTTGCTTTCTCTGCTCTCAGCTGCTTAGTGGAGAATGCCTGGGTGCAGCACAGGTGTCATTACCTGCATGCTTGCTTTTCCTGCACGAGGAGCTTGGCTATTTATCCTGAGTGTGGGAGCTAGCATTGTAATGACAACGACTATGAAAATCAATGTGCCGCATCTTTTTATGACATCATACTAGGGAAAGCCTGAGCCACTGCTCACACCAGCCCCTGTTTCAGGCTCATTCTCAGAGAAGCTTGCTCATTCCTAGAGAACAAAGTACTTCCGCTTCCTTGACCTTACCTATTCTTCAGGACTTTTTTCACAGTGCTCCTTGGCTATAAGTCTTATAAAATACTCCTTTTTACATAGAAGAGTTTTAGCGACTAAAAAAAGACACCGTGGGATTCGGCTGATTTGCTGGCTTGGATTTTCTGAGAAACAGAAGAGGGGTCATCTGAACTGCCCTTGAGATGAGGGTTTGATGCTTACACTTTTTCTTTAGTGTTTTATGTACACAGTGATGTTAACAGTGGAACAGTGATAGGGTAGCATCTTATGGGGCATTGGTATGTACTCTAATTCGTATTTATTGTATTGAAGTGTTACAAGGAGATTTCACTTAAGATTTAAATACCACGGGACTGGCTTCCTTTGTGAACAACAGATCGACAGATCTGAAGATTTCATCCTGTATCTTCTCCACCAAATCATTTGAGGATTCTGGTTTTCTTTTTTTAGGTTCTGGTTATGAAGTCACAGGTTTTTAAGAGCAGAGGAAGGCTTAAGTATCACATTTTGTTAGAATTTACCCCAAAATAGCAATGGCTGGAATTAAATATGATGTTTCTATCTGTATAACTTCTTATATAAGTTGAAAGTAGACATAGATGACAACAATGATGATAGTTTGACTTTTATGACGTTATAAGCATTTAGAAGCAGGCAGTCTAGGGTTGACACAGAAATCCTCAGGGACCATATCAGGCTTCAAGAGCCAAACGGTCTCCATACACCTACGCAGCCTTATTACAGAGTGAAAACCGCCGTCAGCGGTGTATCAAATGAGCAGAGCTGTGTCCCAATAAAACTTTATTTACAAAAACAGCCAGTGGGGCAGAATTTCCTTCAGGCTATAGTTTGTTAATCCTTGACTTAAATTTTCTTGTATGGTTTTCCTATTCATTAAGATACCTTGCCCTGGGCTAGGTGTGGTCTATGAGAGATTGCCCCTTCACTTTAAACGTAGCCAGTGTCCCTGTGTCAGGTTGAGGAACACAGCAGATTTGAGGTTATTTCACAAATGAACTGCCGAGGCCCTCGGCTCTGCACAACAGGCCAGTGATGCCACACTAGCTTCAGAAGAGCGTACCACTCCAGGTCAAGTGCTGACACGAAGAAAACATTGGCAGCTAGCAGCCTGTCACAGCCACCAGGGTAGATAGAATTACCAGTGTGCTCGCCCTCTCTCTCCCTCTGTCTCTCCCTTTCTGTGTCACTCTGTGTATTTCTGTCTGTGTGTGTGTGTTTGTGTTGTGTCTGTCACTCTGTGTGTGTGTCTGTCTGTCTCTGTCTCTGTTTCCCTCTGTGTGAATGTCTGTGTCTGTCTCTCCGTTTCTCTGAGTGTGCCCATCTCTGTTTCTCTGTCTCTGTATGTATGCCTGTTTGTCTCTGTGTGTCTGTCTCTCTTTGTGTGTCTGTCCCTGTCCCTCTCTGTGTGTCTTTGTCTCTCAGTGTGTGTGTCTCTCTGTCTGTCTCTCTGTCTGTCATTGGATTACATTTCAGAGACAGGTGTCTGAAAAACAGGAATCTCTTTAGCCAAGAAATAACACATTTTCTTAAATAGAAGCAATGCGATGAACTGTCAAAAATGCCCGTGCCTATTCTATAAAAAACAAAAAACAAAAAAACAAACAAACAAAAACAACAAACAGGAGAAAAACAAAACAAAAACAAACAAACAAAAAAACACCTTGCAGGTCATAGGGTCATAGTTAAAAAGCAAAGAGATTGAATCAGCCACAAATCCCAAGCTCCAACTCCTTCTTCCTCTAGTCTATAGACAAAACATTAAATACATGTGTATTCAAGGCCAATTGAGGATTTAAGTTTATGCTCTATCTTCTTTGCAATATTCCTCAGAACAGACTTTCTTACAGACTGTGAGACAGAGTTGTAACTGTGTGACAGCTATGAACAGTAGCTGAAAAGTACTGTACTAAGACACAGTCTGGGTAGTGCTCCCATTGTAGTGCTCCCAGTGTAGTGCTCCCAGTGTAGTGCTCCCAGTGTAGTTCTCCCAGTGTAGTGCTCCCAGTACAGTGCTCCCAGTACAGTGCTCCCAGGGCAGACCGAGCCATCGTTTTCCTATCAGTGAAGAAATACAACAGCTCCATTGTAGATCAGCACAATGTTTAAGTGACTTCTCGCATGTAAGGCTTTGGACATAGAGGTGCTCAAGATATGTTACTTCCACTCTTACTTTTCTTAAAGAATCAGAACCACTGCACTGTAAGGTCTAGTCCCGTACATAGGGGTGGGGTGGGGTGGGGGGATGGGACTGTCTGTTCGTCCTCATAGGTAGATCCAGTGCAATTCCTTCTTCCTCTGCCAAACTGTTTCTCCAAACTTCATGCAGTGAAAATGCTCTTCCCACACAGGCTTTTTTGGGCGATAACTGTGAAATGCTCTCTTCTGTGGCCTGGATGCTAAAAGACCCAGCTAATGCACAGCCTGTGAGAAGGTTGGGATCTACATCTTAGGGTCCCGCTGTTCCGAATGGATTAACAGGTCTATAGATTCCTAGTCAAGAAAACAAGATTATGCAAAGAAAGACGTATTCCTGGAACAGGACACTACAGGAGTTACTTGGCAACAGGCACGGGCACAGTGTACAGCAGACCTCTGGTGTCATGCATGTCACAGGTTTAAGTAGACATTTGGGCACGATTGTTATAGTTATGAAGCATGACATAGCCCCTGTATCCAGATTTTGTCCTAGAGTTAATATGGCTTTAAGCATCTTCAGGGACATCACCTCATGTGTCCCAGCCCTGGCAGGGAGCACTCAAGAGTGTCCTTCAGAATGAAAGCACGTTCATATCAAGGTCAAACTTCCTTACTCTGCTTGGGTGTGAACCAGTCCTCTGAGGTTTCCTGCGTGTTTGGTATTTCTGTTTGTTTACGATTCAGAGGGAACAGCACAGTCCTTTCTAAAAAGTGCAGTCATGGCATTGGTACCTGGCAGATGCATGGCCTTTTTGGTCTGCTTATGGCAGCCACACAGAGAAGTTAGCCATGCTCTTAGCTGCCAGGAACTCTTCACATCTTTGGAGGAATACCAAAGTGGAGAACCCAGAGCTACATTCCCGGAATCATTACCACATTCAGCACTGCCCCAGACCACCTGATTTCAGTCTGGCGGGAAACGTCGTCAGCCAGCATCACCCCACTCAAAGTTCAGGGAACGAATGAGAATGAAAGTCCAAACACGGGCAAACAAGGCCGTGGGCTTCAGGCAATAAGAGCCATCCGGGTGGGCTTTCTTTTTAAGCGGCCACCACGCCTTTGGGAATTGCAGTTGAGTTTGTGCTTGACTAGACCATCCTTTGGAGTCGTTCCAAGGGTCAAACAGCAGGGTGCTTAGTTAGTTGCCTTCCCTTCCTTTTCTAGCTCGACCTAGGCAGTTCCAGGAACTTGAAAACCGCACTGGGAATTTCCATCCTGCCTTTTTGTTTGCCTGAAGATGTAGTTGCCTGTGTTTGCCCCGACACAAAACCAGAGACGTGCTTAAGATTTTGAAGAGATCATTTGTCCAATCTTGATATTTCCCCCCCCCAAAAAAGTCATGGCTGGGCTTCTGCCAGAAATACCATCATCTTCTTGATCTCAAATTTAGTTGTGTCAGAATCACAAGCAGGCCTCTCCCTCAGAAGGAGGTTGCTGGGCCCCACCCTCAGAGTTTCTAAATCAGAAGACTGGGTTACCCGAGAAAGTGCGTTTTGAAACTGTTCCTATAGTGCTGACTCTCTGCCAGAAGCCACGCACTGAAAATGAATCACCCCTCCCAGAGAGCCCTGAAGGAAAACAGTCTTATCAATTGATACTCCAATCCTCTACTATTTCAACTGACTTATTTAGCAAATTAGCAATGGTGACTAAGATTAGAATAACATATTTCCAAGCCTTCTTTGCTAGGGATGTAGTTTGGGGGCAGAACACTCACGGGGTAGGTGAAAGGTCCTGGGCTTACACTGAAACAAACAAACAAACAAACAAGTGAGCATTGCTATCAAAGCCCTCTACCAGCACAGGTTCAGTATCCTCTATATAAATAGGACGTCAGGTGTGCTTCCGTGAAAGGCATTAGCAAGCTGTGCTTACTACTGTGATTTTTGCTTCTAGGACATTCAGCTGCAATCTGGACTAAAGGCTAATATGGAGATCCAGGGTGGCCTGGCTATCGATATTTCAGGTTCAATGGAATTCAGTCTGTGGTATCGTGAGTCCAAAACCCGAGTGAAGAACCGGTAAGCACAATGCAAAGAAAAGCAGGACTGTGTCTGGGGTGCTGTCTAGCCTTCAGACTTTCCAAATCTGTGCTTTTTGTTTTCGATTGTAAGCCTCCGTTAGACATGATCGTGGGAACTCCTTACATTGACAGCATCTTAGAAACAGGTCAATCTATTTGTTTTCGATTGTAAGCCTCCGTTAGACATGATCGTGGGAACTCCTTACATTGACAGCATCTTAGAAACAGGTCAATCTAGCACTGAGGTTCTTCCTGCTTCTAAAGACATCCACAATCAATGCACATCTAGATGAGGGCTCATTCGCTCCACATTTCACTTTAGTAGTTGACAATTGTCTTCCTCAGGGGTTTCTAGTGATGTAATAAAACACCACGACAAGAGACAAACTGGGGAGGAAAGGGTTTATTGCATCTTGTAGTGAAGGGCAGCTTGTAGTCCATCCTCAAGGGAAGTTGAGGAAGGAACTCACAGCAGGGTCAGAGGGCAAAACGGGTGCTGCTTACTGACTTGCTCAGCCAGCTTTTTAAAAATAGTGTGTGTGTGTGTGTGTGTATGTGTGTGTGTGTGTGTGTGTGTGTGTAGAGCACTGGCTGCTCTTCCAGAGTTCACTTCCCAGCAACCACATGGTGGCTCACAGCCATCTATAATGAAATTTGGTGCCCTCTTCTGCCAGGTAAGCACACATGCATGAAGAACACAGTATATATAATAAATACATAAGTCTTTAAAAAAAAAATAGCACCCAGGGCCATCAGCCTAGGGGTGGCAACACCTACAAAAGGCTGGGCCCTCCTACATTGATTACTAATTAAGAAAATGCCCTCAGGCACGCCTGCATTGAGAGTCCCTCTTCCCAGATGATTCTAACCAAGCTAGCCAGCACAGTTGATCTCTTGTCATCTTGATGAACAAACACATTACTATTAAACCATAACTTTTTCTTCTTGTTCATCCCAAGATCTCACATTAATATTGCAATATAAAACATAAGCATACTTTCACCTAAGTATACATTGTTTATTGAGGCCATTTCCTCTTCAACCCTCCATTCTCCCTGCGTCCTTACTGTATCTGGTCTGTCTTCTATCTTTTATTTGCTCATTCTTTCACTTAAATAATACCTCTAAACGCTTGAGTATAAGACAGTAGAAGATTTTGGTAAATGACAAAAGGTTAAACCAACCCCTTGGCTTGTTCTACGCTAGAACAATGGCAGCAGAAATCCTTTTATAATTCCTAGACAAAAATTAGTATTACTTTTTCAAAAATGTATGGACATGTAAATTTGATTTCATTGTGAGCATACGTTTCCACTATTTAATTGAAATTTACAATTGCTTAAAGAAATCTCAAGTTGTACTGGTTTATTTTTTTTTTTTTTTAACTTCTTCATTGTTATCCAAGCCACATGCCCTAGTCACTAACCTGTCTGTCTAGTTCTAAATGACCACTGCTAAGCCCATCCTATTTGCCTGTACATATCCCTCTACAGGGATGGCTTTTGGTCACACGACACTCTGTCAGGTATCTTGGCAACCATATACACGCCTCCAGTGAACATTTCAGAAGCGGTGACTTGGAACTGAATGGGTTAACATGAAGCCAACGGAGACAGCTGACAAGAAAATCACCTGTCTTCTCGATGTCATCTGTCTTCTCGATGTGTTCACACTCCCCTTTAAGAAAATGTGGGAGTTTCTGGGACTGAGGGAGGACTAGGTTCCAGGCATGTTT
Source organism: Cricetiscus sungorus (assembly GCA_030556225.1). Taxonomy (NCBI): domain Eukaryota; kingdom Metazoa; phylum Chordata; class Mammalia; order Rodentia; family Cricetidae; genus Cricetiscus; species Cricetiscus sungorus. The sequence goes on along the minus strand of JANBXA010000141.1, from coordinate 39,710,426 downwards.
CATCTTGGTCCTTGGTACAGACATCCCAAATAGCATTATATGTGGTATGCACTTAGGTCCCATGTCTAGAATTCCAGGCAAGGGGTGTCCAGGGAAAGAGCAACCCGTTGGCGGCCAGCCCTTGGCACCACGGTGTCCTGGTTTCAGCAAGGCTTTATGTGTATTGAAATCACATCTCCATTTTTAAGCATGTCCCACCAGTCTGCTGGTGCCACGAGTTTGAGACTTGGTGAAGTTCTGTTAGTCCTGCTCAGTTAACTGTGACAATAAGAGATGTTTTTGAAAAATTCCAGGGTGACTGTTGTAATCAACAGCGACGTCACAGTGGACTCGTCTTTTGTGAAAGCTGGCCTGGAAAGCAGGGCAGAGACAGAGGCGGGCCTGGAGTTCATCTCAACAGTGCAGTTCTCACAGTATCCATTCCTGGTCTGCATGCAGATGGACAGGGCGGAAGCGCCATTCAGGTAAACGAGTACTCACAGACGTCACCAAGAGCTCACATTCAATCTTCAACATCCACTCTGAGAATGAGAAGAATACAGAAGAAAGCACGTCAGCAACAAGTTACCTTTAGAGGAGCCACAGAAGCCTCACTTTCTAACAGGCTAAAGATCCATTCATTTGATATGGAATTAAATCCCGTTTAGCCTAGAAATAACTTTTTAAGGAAACAAAAGGACTCAGTTTACTGTAGGGATTGCCACACAGTTTAAAAGAAAATACTACATGTGCAGTTTTTATCCATTCTCTTCACAACTGCTTCATAGACAAAGTACATCTGGAATATTCTCTGACCCAAGGGAATCCACAGTTATTTGTACAATGGCCATTTGACCTTGTTTAAGTTTGAGGATTTGACATTCTGAATTTTTTTTAAAAAAACATGTGTTACAACGCTTTGGTCCTTAAAAATCCTATTATACAATTGCCCACGTGTCTTCACATCTCCTCTTTCGTTCTGGGCCTAACTTTCATTAACGCCATGTCCTTGGGTCTGGTTGCCATTCTTTGTAGCCAGCACTTCTGTGGAGCTAGAATAATTGGAGTCTGGGTAACAGTCAATTCCTCCCTAGTAGTTACAAATGTCTCCTTGAACTGTATTCAACCATAAGGTATAATTTGTGTATTAGAATTAGCAAGTGGCAGTTTATGTCATCTTTTACGATAACCAGGCCAAAGTTAAGTGCCTTATTTTACTGGTATTTCATGATCCATATAAAAAAAATACATTAGTAATTCAAGAACAATACCAGTAAGTTATATTTCCCTAGAATAAACAATAGCAGCTTACATTCAGAACATTAAATGTCCACTAACATTAACTTATGTTTATGTTTGGAGTAATTCCTCATAAGTACTTGCAGTTACCATGAGCCCAGCCGAATGGTTCACCATGTTACTTGGGCCATAGGCTGGGAATAGCTCCCTCTCGACATTCTGCTCTTCAGTCCTGTTGGACTGATGCTTTGAGGGGAGTGCTCTTGGGGTGGGGCCTCTGGGATGAGTGGTGAGAGGCAGCGAGGACTGAGTTTTAAGAGCATCCCAGGAATCCAGTCCTTCATTCCAGAACGAAGTAGGATTCCCAATGTGCTTGTTGGTATCAGAAGAAAAGGGAGGAAAATAATGGGAACATGCTACAGAATAGTACCTGCACCCCTCTCCAGATGGAGTTTCCAGGGCAGGGCAGAAGCCGCCCAGGGACCAGCAGAGGTGGTTTGACTGTGTATAACTCTGCCTTTCTTCTTCTTGTTACACAGGCAATTTGAGACAAAATACGAAAGGCTGTCCACAGGCAGAGGCTATGTCTCTCGGAGAAGAAAAGAAAGCCTAGTGTCTGGATGTGAACTCCCACTCCATCAGGAGAACTCTGAGATGTGCAATGTGGTATTCCCCCCTCAGCCAGAGAGTGATAACTCGGGTGGATGGTTTTGAAACTGATGAGTGGTGCTTGACTTGGATCCATTTCTTTGAGGGCCATATGCTTCAACGTGTCTAATCTTTGCTCTCTGAGAACTCGGTGTTTACATATTTACCTGTATTTAAGATCTCGTGAAGAGCGATGGAGAACTTCAATTGATTAAATGTGAGCCCATTCGGGAGATGCCCCACAGTGTCACTCTGAGCCACCATATGACACTTGCAACAACATGCCTGCTTTTTGTACTTCACCACTAAAGTGAATCTAGTTTTTGCTCTAAGAAGAAACTAGTATCTATATAAAAACAAAGACAAAGCAACAGCAACAACAAAAATACCCCAAACCATAAAAGCTTAGGTGAATGTGAAAATGTGAATTTGACTCAACCACTTTCAGCCAAAGAGAGCCTTTGACAGAACCTTACGCTTGCTTTCTATGAAACACATTTCCTAAGAAGGGCAGGAGTGGGGGAACCCAAGCAAGCCATTTCCCCCCCTTTTCTCTTTTTCTTCTCTTTCTTTGCCTCCTGCCCTACTCCCCCCCCCCAATGTATTTTTTTTTCCTGGAAGGTTCAGAGAGATGATAGAGATGAGACTTAAAAAATTTTGTTAGTAAATCTCAAGAATTAATATTTATGTTTTCTGTTAGTTTTATAAGCATTAGAGTAAGAGACAGAATTAAAGCATCCTGTGACGTGTCTCTGCTGGTCCTGCAGTAAAACCACTTGGAAGTCATTCACCCTAGTTTGGAATTAGCATACAGAAATAAAAATAATTGAGTCTCAGAGCATCCATTGGGCTTTTCTCAGGATGTGTCTTTTTGAAACTGTAACATGGTACACAACTCTTCATAAGGGACATGCTGTAATTACCACTCTGTACCTCATTTGTTGGGTGGTAGAAGGGCCATCTATTTGACGACACTTTGTGCAACATCCAGTAGAGATTGGATGAATTGTTGCTTCAAGAGAATGATGGATTTGTAGTTCAAAACTATGGTACTGAATAGACTGTCTTTATGTGTATGAATTAAAAGGCTACACCAAACATTTAAACATATTTATTAATAAAGTAGATTTGTTTATTGTAATAACACCCCCCAAAATGTCAGGTGCTCATTTGTTCACTAAACCCACACATAAAATGGAAGTTTAGCTGCAGTGGAAAATGAATTGTGATGATGAAATAAACGTATGTAATTTAGTGAGCTCCCTTTGTCCTTTATTGCTTTGACTCCATGACTCTTTGATCTAGCTGTTTATGAGCTCAGGGATGTGCTGAGCTAGGCCTCTTCAGCAAGCCAAGCATGCAGTCTCTAGATGGGCAGTCATCTCTCTGAAGAAAATAGCACCAATTTATCAGGACCTGGCAGCTTGCAAACAACAAACAGCTCGAGTTTTCAACAAAGCAACATAGATCGGCACACTTGTCATTGTGTTACAGAGTGTGAGAGGAGTAAAATACTGAAGGCAGGTGGGAATGTGGGAGGTGGTGAATGATAGGAGGCACTGTCCTGACACTACAGGATGGGCAAAATTATCTGGGACATAAGCCAGGGGCTAATGTGCTATGAGCAGTTTTCCTGCTGGCCTGGTCCCTTAGCCATGTCAGCCCCACATAACACAGAGACGCTGTGTTAGATATAATGCTGTTGGCCTTTTACTAGCGCTGCTTATTGGCTAGCTCTGTCTTAAATATTAATCCATTTCTACCAATCTAAGTGTTTCCACGTGGTCTTATCTTACAGGAGAGAGGATCTGGAGTTCTGCTCTCTTGGTCCTACATCTTGAATTTCCTCCTTCTTCCTCCCAAAACCTCCTTGTCTCCTCATCCCACCTATCTGGCTTTCCTATTGGTCAACGGGGCTTTATTCATTAACCAAGAAGAGAAACATATTTACAGAATGACATTTCCCATCAGTCATGGACTGAGGAACTTCAGTTCTAAGCCTGTTGAGTAAGCCACAACTGCCTCTGTGAAATGTAGAGTACCCATTTCTCAGAAGGGATGACTGCATGCCCTGAGCATGCGTGTATGGTCATGTCCCTTTCACCTAGCTGGTTGAACCCCATCATTGAGAATGGGTAGTACTTAGCATGCTCCAAAGAGTCAAGAATCTATAAGCAGTAACTCCTTTTCAGAGAAACAAGAACTGGACTACATGCTGGAATGGAACCAGACTAAATGAATCATTTGAGTCAGAAACTTAACTTTGAACCCACCCCGAGTCTTTACTGCAGTAGGTGTGAGAAAGCCCAGGAATAAATACACCAAAGGAGTTAGAGAAAACGTCTATAACTGAAACTTAAAGACACTGAAGAAAAAAAAAAAGAAAAAGATGGCAGCAGATACAAAGACTTTCCATGCTCATAGATTGCCGGAATTAATATTGTGAAATGTCTACATCGAGGAAAGCAATCTACCATGCACCTCCACCAAAATCCCCATATCATTCTTCACAGAAGCAGAAAAAAGAAGTCAAAAGTTCATAAGGAAGCACAAAAGGCCAGGGATAGCAAATGCAACCCTGTGCAGAAAGAAATTCTGTAGACAGAGTAGTGCCTGACCTCAAGTCACCCTGTGAAGTTAGACAGTTATCTTTGTAACAAAGCAGCTAGGTGCCAATACAAAACAGATGTGTGGACCCACGGAATAGAATAGAGGACCCAGAAATAAACCCATATAGCTATAGCCACCTAACTTTTGACAAAGGTATTCGGCACATAGATTAGAAAAAAGACATCTGGCTCAACACGCTACTGACACAAGAATGAAACCGGATCCATATCTTTCACACACACACAATCTTTTCAAAATGGGTCAAAGACCTCAGTGTAAGGCTTGGAATTCTGAAACTGTTAGAGAAAAATTCAGACAAAAATACCTCAAGACATAGGCATAGGCAAGCACTTTCTGTAAATAGACCCCAACAGCACAGAAACGATCAGGAGGATCCCACAGAATAGGAGACTTTCTTTGCCAACCACACATCAGACAAGATATTAATAGCTGCAGCCTACAAAGGCCTTTGTTGTGGTCCGCATGCACAGTGTTTCCTAAGGGATCTTGTTTGAAGAATTGGTTCCTCGATGGTGGTGCTGACTTGGAGAGTTGTGGAAGACTTAGGAAGTGGAATCTTGCTGGGGGAAATAGGTCACAGACAGTAGGCCCAGACACACTTCCTGTCCACTGTTTCCTGACTGAAGGCCTAATGTGCCTCCTGTCCCTGCCACCATGCCTATCCATCATGACGGACTGCATCACCTCAAATCGTAAGCCTAACAATTCCTCCCTGATCTGATTTTTGCCAGGGACCTGGTCATTGCAACAAAAATAGTAAACAATACAACCTACAAAAGCTAAGCACCCCAAACCCAGTGTAATGTGATCAGAACATGGACTGCTGAACTCAGAGTTCTCAAAGAAAGAGATTTTAAAAAGCCATTAAGGACTTGGAAACATGGTCAGCATATTTAGCCATCAGGGGAAATGTAAATCCAAACTACACCAAGATTCTCACCAAATGGCGAACATCCAGGAAACAAAGCATAATTGATGGTGGTGATATGGAAAAAAAAAAAACCTAAAAACTAGAGCTACCATATGACCCAGCTAGGATACTCTTAGTTACTTACTCAAAGGGTTCTAAGTCAGCAGAGCACAGAGAAACATGTTCATGATAGCCAAGCTATGGAATTAGCTCAGTTGTCCATCAGCAGATGAACGGCTGCATATTGTACATATACACAGTGGAGTTTGTCCAATAACTTATGTGGCATAGAAGCAGAAAGGAGGACTATTTGGGCAGAGGAAGGGGACCAGCAAGACAGGGGGATGTAGGGTGGATGGGGGACTGTGGCAAGCGACAAATAAGAATGTGTGTGTGTGTGTGTGTGTGTGTGTGTGTGTGTGTGTGTGTGTGTGTTTGAAAACGTGACAATGGAGTCCATGACTTTTATGCAAATTTTGAGAACTTTGAAAGCTAATAAAAACTTATTTGAAACTCTAACACCTTCACAACTGTGCAAATGGTGGTCAGTGGTTAAGACCATGTGTTGCTCTTGCAGAGGACCTGGGTTCATTCCCAGAACTTCCATGGTGGCTCATAACCATCTGTAAGTCCACTTCCAGATCAGAGTGTCGAGAATAAGGCACTACTGAATATTAGCTACAAACAGGATATCTATATGGCCTCCCTCCCCGAGCTTCAGGGAATATAACGGGAGAGCAGCAGAAAGAACTAGAGAGCTGAAGGACAGGAGTGCTGTGATGCTCTCTCCTGGACATGACACAGCGGTTGCACTCATGAACTAACAGCAGTTATGGTTACTCATATATGATTAAGCCTGTCAACCTTTCATTATGGATGGGAGTAGGATCATGAGGCCCCACCCCTAACTGAGGAGATACTGGCAGTTAGTGGCTTCTGGGGGAAGTTGTGAACCGTTTTTCATGACCAGTGTGCTCCAGGAAATAACCTTAGTCCATGCTCATAAGGCAACCTTAATTAAATGTAGTAGGTTAATTAAAGCAAACAACAAAGAGCCAGACAAGCAAACACTGAAGCAAGGGGGTGCCCAGTGGAAGTGGGAAGGACACTAGTGAGGGTAATGTGGAATGAATGTGATCAAAATACATCATATCTTGTGTATGAACCTCTCAAAGAAATTGTTTTCTCAAGGTCTGTTCCTTATTTCTTCTCAGACTATGTTGTGCCATCTCAAGAAACCTTAAAGGAAACAATACAATTTACAACATTATCAATGTGTTACAAACGTGTTCATAATCCCAAGGAAAGGGAGGAAGGAAAAAATAACCAATGAGGGATTCTCCTGATGTCTTCAGTGCTCCTCCAGCCTCTGCTCACCAACAACTGGCCTCGGGCTGTGGCTGCTCCCCAGTTTCCCTTACTGTCTGGGTCATCTGAGATCCCAGAGCATGGTCAGGTCTATTTCTTCAGCTGGAGTGGGTAAACCGCTTGTGCTGGAAGAGACCCAGCTGTGCAGTGCAGACTGTGTGTGATAAGATTAAAACTCCAGATTCCTAAAGTCTCCACCGTTGGAGAGAGCATCACTATTTCTCTTCCACTCTGGGGCCACAGGGGATCTAGAACATCAGTTAACCCCCCCCCAATTAATGAAGGTTTATTTAAAGCTGGCTTGGGGTATCGCACTATTTCTATCCTTCTACTTTTACTGGAAAGAGTCCTGCTAGTATCATCTAAGATTGCGCATAAAAGCGTGGACATTCTCTCTGCAGCCTAGGCCTAAGGTTCAAATGACCTGATCTCTCAGTGAGTCTATTTCTTCCTGCTCTTAGGATGTATCCTCACGTTTCAATACTTATTCCCCTCACTCTGCTTGATAATCAGTTGTGTAAACACAGTCACAGAGCTCTTGTCCAGTGTGAGATGGGTGCTGAGACAGACAGACCCTTAAAGGCAGACTTGGTTTCATACTCTTCAACTAGGAAGGTGGGCATTGGTGTGTGAGGGGGCGTGATCCATGCAGAGCACTTGGATGACAGACACTTCCCAGAAGTTAAGATTCTCTAACAAAAGTCTCCCCCTCCCTTTCCTATGTAGCTGTGTAGCACACATGGTGTAATTGCACATAAATGCTGAGCACTGCTCTAGCTACTTTGCAGATGTCCAATCATTCCTGCTCCTAACTGGCCTTCTGAGGAGCAACTGTCACTTTACACTATTATATGTATAGAATGGAAGCACAGAGAAGGCTAGTGAGTTTGTACATTTAATCCCAGCCTCGTGGGTATGACTCTTTGTAACATGAAATATAAAAGCCCCAGAGATTGAAGTTGGGATTCAAAGCTGAGGTCAGAAAAGCAAGGTAGCTCTTACCACTACCTCAGGCTGAATGGGCTCACCCTGCACCTGTCCTCATCGTGGCTGGAGAATGAATGCCTTATATTGAGTCTTTATGTACTCCCTCTAGTGCTGGGATTAAAGGCGTGTGATCCCACATGCTGAGATCGTTTTTGTGTGAGTTGTTTCTCTTCAGGACTGGATCAATCTTGTGCAGGTCTGTCACCTCTTAATCCTGAGTCCTAGGATTAAAGGTGTGCACCAGCACCTTCTAGCTTCTGGCTGCTGGGATTAAAGGTGTGTACCTGGCATCTATGGCTTGTGTATGACTTTGCTTTCTGAATCCTCAGACAAGCTCTAATAAGTCATAAATAATATATCACCACAGTACGTCATGAACAATGCCTTTTCCCGTCCTTCAAAGCCCACTTTCCCAGACAAGCCCTACATTTACTTGGCTGTTCCTTTCCAGTCTCCATGCTTTCTCTCTGCCTTCTATCCAAATGGACTTTCCCAAGCCCACCTCCTGCCCCATTCCCTGTTCACAGACACTGTCAGGAGGAAGACATCTGTCTTCCACGTGCTTTTCTGTGTTCCCAGGTGGGATTAACTCACCAGCAAAACGGCCACCGTTGTCGCCTGCCATTGTGCATTGTGTTTTAGGTTTTTTCATTGTTAAAAGTATTTAGAGTGTGTGTGTGTGTGTGTGTGTATACTTCAGTACTATAATGTGCATGCATGCCATACTCTAATGTCCATGACTATGCCAATTTTACAACAGAGATACAGACTTAGGGAATAAAGGTAATTAATAGAAAAAACAGAATTGAATTTCAATCCTGGGTATTTCTGTCTTAAATAAATCCATTCTTTCTCTCTATGCAGTAGTATTGAAAGCATGTATTATATCCCTGGTCCTGTCCAGACCTCTTGCCCCTGCTGGCCCTATGCTAGGAAGCTGGCATGGCTCTCTTTTTGGTGGTTGTTGGCCAGTTTCAATCTCATGTCTTCTGCATGGCTTGGATTAAACAGCCTTATAAACCTGTGAGGCATTACCATCATAGTTAAAGGCTTTCCTAAACCTTAACGTCTCTCTTGAACCAGAGCACCTGGATCAAGGTGCTCTGGTTCATCCCCCTCCCCCAAAGGAAGCTGTTCTCTTCACACTGGATAGACATCTGTGATGTCTGTCCCCGACTCCAAAGTATAGCCCAACACAAACCTAAAAGTCTGCCCACCTAACCCATTATCAGTTTCCCCCATTCTAGATTTGTTTTTCTAGAACATTTGGCTGAGCCTACTCTCATTGAAGAACTGACTTTAGAACTCCTTCCTAAAAAGCGTGTTTGAAAGCACACTTCAGTGAGAATGGCGGTATAAAACACACCGCCGAGTTCTTTGGCAAACCTCTCTTAGAGGCATCCCTAAATATTGCGTTGTAGTTTTATAGTTACCTGTTGGATGGAGATGATGAAAATGATGCTGTATCCAGTTCTGCACAAGGCCTTAAGCAGCTGGCAACATCTGTTTCCTGCCTCCTGGAATTCTCTCTCACTTATGGAACTTAGCCAGTATATTTTGAAGATGTCTGAGCAGCGAGGAGCCTAAGAGGACCTGAGGTCATTTTGTCTGTGGTTCAACAGAGCTCCAAGCTGACAGCAAACACATCAGGTCTGTAAGTGAAGCAGTAGGAGACAGGGCTCTCTGGTCGCTGCCTACAGCCCCTGGGGCAAAGACAAGCCTTCCATGCCCAGCCCTGCTCAACCTGCAGATACGTAAACTAAACACATGATTGCTGTTCTAATCTACTAGGTTGGGGGTAGATCAGTGCTCAGCAATATACGGCAAGAAGAAGGGGTATGCTTTGTTCTAAAGCTACAGGTTTTACAATAGTACATGCAGCATATCTTCAATAATTGGGACCTCGTTAGGTGAATAAATTCTCTATCAAAATGACAGGAAATTGGGGGGAGCCAGCAAGAGGCCAAAAGAGGGACAGAGCTGAACTCAAATGACCTCAAAATCAGTGAAAAGGACCTCCTATCAGAAGTGCTGTTTAAGAACAAGAATGCCAGTAGTTCATGCTTAAGGTGTTTGCTAAGGCAGCTGTCAGCCTGTGAAGGGCCACTTGCTGATCTGCATGTCCTTAATGTAAACCTTCAGGGAACTCTGGCCACACATATAGTCCCCAAGGCTGGGAATGTTAGGATAGGGCTGTAATGAAAACTGGAATCCTGGTTCGATTTGTCCATTTGAGTCACGCTTTGCTTGTCTGGGGAGAGGAAACCTCAGCTGAGAAAAGGCTCCCGTAAGACCGGCCTGTTGGCAGGTCTTTGGGGCTCTTTTTGGATTAATGATTGATGTGGGAGGGCCCATCCCACATAGGTGGTGCTACTCTCTGGTAGGTGACCCTAGGTTGTATAATAAAGCAAGCTGAGCCAGCCATGGGGAGCAAGCCAGTCAGGGCATTTCTCCTTAATCTCTGCTTCAGTTTCTCTTTGACTTCCTGCTCTGGCTCAGCGGTGGACTTTAATGTGTGAGCTGAAATAGATGCTTCCTTCCCAGCCAGCTTTTCGTTAGTGTTTTATCACAATAGGATAGCAAGGACTGTTTGCAGCAAGATGAAATAGCGCCTTTCCTCCCCACATTGTCAGGACAACTAGGGAGGTGGCACCATGCAGGGAAAAACGGTGTCATATAGGGTGACATGGAGAAATCTGAAAATCCCCAAGGAACAGGAGTCAGAAGCCAGAGGTGACTCCTGGAAATATAACGGAAGAGCTCATTTTCTTTCTTGCTCTGTGTAGGCCAGCTCCCTCCTGTTCAAACACAAAGGGAACCGGAAGTTTTCCTTGGGCATTGGTCCAGGTGTCTTGAGCACCCAGTTCACAGTGCTCTCAGTTGGTTTGTGCTGTGCTTAAGGACAGTGACGCCACTGAGCGGTACATGTAGTCATCTTGAGATTTTAAGAGGTGTAATGACCGCTGCTTTGGTGGCTTCCATGCGTGTTCTCAGAAACTCTTGTTACAGTGGCTATTCGGTGTCAGTGAAGCAGCGCCTACCTTGTTGGGAACCCACAAATGCTACTTCATGAGGTGGTTATGCTTAGGACACACTCAGGTTGGCCTGATGATATTTTCTAAGTACAGAAAAAAATCAGTACCAGGCTTCCAAACACCAGAGCAATGAGATCGTAAATGTGTACTGCCCCAAGTCACTGAACCTGTTAGTTCCCATACCACCTGAAAACGAATGTACCTCATGGAATGGTATTCACAGAGTATGTTTGTTAAACGAGAAGTTTAAACTGGAAGCTAGACGAAGTGAAAATATCCAAAGCTTGCTTTGTGAGTTGAAATAAATACCAACAACTCATGTTTTCTTTATAGTTACTTTTACTGGAAAACAACAGCAACAACCATGTTTTCAAAACTGTCAAAATAAAAAAACCAATACACAAGATTGAACCACCATTTATAAATGCTGGCAGTTAAAGGCAAGTAGGCTTTTCACACAGAATCCCATCTCAGTAGTCATCTACACAGGCAAGAGCACTTGAAAGGCAAATCTTGGAGCTGTTGGCTGGATTCAAAGTTCCCTTAGCCACACTTACAGCACTGTGCCATCAAATCATACCAAACCTTGGCTAGGAACTTCTCCACCAAGATTACTACACTGACGAATTTTAAAAGTGCACATTCTTTCCATGTACCACCATTCATAGTCTAGGGTATAGTTCAACATTCTCCAACGTCCTTCTTTATGTATTATACAATCTACACTCTTCTATTCATACATAACTTCCGCAGTCTTCACATTCTCTTCAACCACCGCTGGCATCACTATACAAGAATATAATTTATATGTAAATACATAAACACACATCTTAAAAAGGGGCTGGGGTAGGAAGAGACCATCTGCCATCAGGGACCCCTGGAAAGGAGTTGAAGCCACTAGTTCTAGATTGAAAAAGCAATTCAGATACTTAAAGAAAAACTAAATTCGTTGTGTGTATTTTATTCTGCACCATTTTGAATTAAATAGGAATAAATCCAACTTGCAACATGAAACGCTGAGTGTGTTACTAGCTTGCGAGTGTCACAGTGAATGCTCAGTTGACCTTAGAGACACCCATGGGCATACACAAAAATCCATACTTTAGAACCCACCCTCTGGGTCTTGTGCTCAGATGTCACAAATGGAGTGTGATTCAGATTAGACTTGAGGTCAAGGCACTACTGAGCAAAGGCTACATGCTTTCTTAGTGATTTTACATACTGGTGATGCCTATCTCAGGCCCAGAAACTAAAGAATATATAAGCAGTCTCTTGACAATATATGTTACTTATGTATATATCTCCTTAGAAATTATGTAAAAACCTAACAGTTTATCAAATTGATTTTTATGAGCAATTTTCTCAAACAAACTTACACACAATTTTCCCCCATCAACAGTACTGATAAAATACAGGGCACCTTTTTCTTTCAAGTATCTGGGTAAAATAGCATACCCTGAGATTTTAGGGTGCAAACATTACACCCTGTAAACCGTAGAATGAAACTCCTCAAGCACCACATAGGAAAATGTATACCATGATAGTCTTAAATACAGAGTATTGTTGAATGTGTTTTCAATGAACACATGCGCACTTATCATGAGCTCATCATCATCTACCTAGAAACCAACACTGCACACACTCACTGTGGAAGTGTAGCCATCTACTTAGGAATCGGTTCTGTCCTGCAGGCCAAGGTAGACAGAGTTCAGGGAATAGGATCATTTGGTTGGCAGCAAACACAGGCTTTAGTTTCTACAGCAGATAAGAACACATTAGAACACATCAAATCTTTTTAAGAAGCAAGAGTGAAAAAGTCAAATCTGAATAAAGAAAAAAGGTATTTGTGTCACTAGACATTTTCTAGTTATAGAAGATGAATTTGAAATGCATGCTAACTTTTGAAATGTATCATACAGCTATAAAAGTATAATTCATTTTTTGCTTAATTTCTCACAGATAGTCATATTAGCACTAATGCTTTATCCTGGGCTTCATTTACACACAAAGGTAGTTTCAGTGAGTGTCCAAAGAAATACATCCTGGTCAGCTGAATTTTGGTACTGACTACAATTGGGTCAATTAGGGCCTGTTTCAACAGAGAAAGGGGGTCAATGGGTTGAGATTCCTTCACAGAGTTCCTCATGAACATTCTGGAAACTGAGCCTCACACATGATCTTGAGAAAAACATTACAAAGGCCAGGGCACATTCTGTTTAGATTCAAGCTCATAGCTCTATTTAGGGTACTTTTTTTTTGTTGTTAATGGTTTTATGATGAAAAATATGACGGGTCGTTCAGTGTTAAGAGACACTGTTGAAAGTTACTGCTTCATACCATAGAAGGCTGTCTAGATTCTTGGTTCATCCCACATTGGTTGAAAGAAGGAATAGCCAGCCACTTCATTCAAATGTCCATATAAGCTCAAGAAATGATGAAACAAAGACAACCAAGAGTGGGATGTGGGCCTTGTGAGAATTTTCTTTCTCTGTCACTTGAGGTAGGAAACAGTCCAGCAAATGATGGTGCAGCTGTGAAATTGTCAACAGCTCATATGACGGCATAAACATGAGTTTATAATTGCATTTTAACCACTTGCACACTTAACCACATCCTTGGAAATTTGTGGGAGCAACAAATAAAATTTTCTCTCTCCCCTCTAACCTCAGTTTCCCTATTACGTTGTGAGCATGAAGGCTCAGATCAGCTGGTGTTAAATATCGATAGTAGCCCATGGGCTCCTAGTCTCTGGACTGACACATTTTCTTGAAGATACATCTCTCTTTGTAGGGAGCTGGCAAGCAACCCATGAGTTTGTTCCTGGGGAGGGCTCTCTCCATGCAAACCCTGTGCATTCCATGCTTTCCATTCAAATCCTTGAGATTTCACACTTCTGCTGTAGGGCCTACAGGTCTGAGATTTTTGAAAGAAGCTGGTTCTAGTTTCTTGTTCCAGTATTAAGTGACCTTATATGTAGCCAGTTTGCCTGAAAAATGCTAAAGTTCTGAGGGTAATCGTCTATGAGAAGGGAATAACGCTTCCTAAATATGGCCCAAAGGCATCTTTCATTCCAGAGATCATGCTTCTACCACAGCCTCAGAGACAAAGCTTTATTTCACAGCTCCTTAGCCAGTAACCAAGAGGCCATGGCCACCATTCCTGCTGCTTCAAATCTTGCTCTTTATCTAAAAAAACTTAATGATTAGGACTTGGTTTTCCCCTTTTACGGAGGCCCTAGAAGTGACATTGAGTTTTCTTGTTTTTGAGTCTGCCTCCCCCTCCAAATCCCCATAATTACAAAGTAGTAAAATTGTAAAAAAAAAAAAAAAAAAAAAAAAAACCTTAGAAAATTCAATATTTTAAGGCATTCTAAAATCCTGCTCTTCAAGAAGCACTTTAAGTATAAATCAAATATTGATGATCATCAAAATCAAAATGATTATTCAAAGAATTTACCAGAATGCTTTATCTTTAAATAATGACTAACTGAACAGAGATGCCTTTCGGAAGTCCTGACTTAATAATACTATGGGTTTTAAAGTTGTGTTCAGTTAGAAAGTAACCAAGAAATTCTTCTGTGTATCACTCTATTGGGACATCAATTAGGACAAGCTGAAGGTATCTGTTCAGTCAGAATTGGGTCACAGATGGTCAGCAAAACATCCCATGGTCCGGAATCTTAACATCTGTGAAAACTCAAAGCAAAAAGCAAGCACTGGGATTGTAGGTTTCTACTTTGCGCTAGCTAGGACTGGAGGGAATTCGAGCCACTGAAGCAAAATTCACAGCCAATTATACTTCCCTGAACCTTCAGGCTGTAAATGGTGAGAGGCAGAAGGGAATCTATGAAGGGAATCATTAGAGGGGCAGTGTGTGTGTGTGTGTGTGTGTGTGTGTGTGTGTGTGTGTGTGTGTGTGTGTGTGCTGCACTCTTACAACAAAGGTTGGATTCTTGAGAACCGCCCATATAGTACAAGGAACTCCAAGGTGATTTGTGATCCTATTAGTAAGGATTTGCTGATTTGGTTTATAACAGAACCAATCAGATTCTATGGCCTGTTTTGAATAAACCATCCAAATACTCAGTATACTGTTCGCCTGGTTATAAGTGCTGGAGGGAAGGCAATGATAAGAAAGCTTATATCCTGTATTAAAGTATAAAAAGAAATATTTTATGGGGAGATACGCAATCATTCAGTCATCTCAGTGAAATTGAAATAACAAAAACTACCTTAAGGTTGTAGTTCAGAAAAATATACAACTTACACACATGGTTCATAAGAAATAAAAGTTTGTAACACAACTGGAAGTTTTTCAGGTGAATTCGCATAGTGTTACAATGCAACTTTCAGATTAAAGAACAGTCCTTATTTCTGTCTTGCTCCTGCAAAAGAAAAAAAATGCAAAGAAAACATGGTCAAAGAAAAGATAGTTAGTTCTTAAAGAGTATTCCCCTGTAAAGGTGCAAGAAAATCATACTTCCTGCATCTGTTATTTAATTATTTGGCTCATTTCTCTATAATATGGAACTTATATTTTAAAAATTTGAAACCAGGCTTCTGTAGCTACTAGTCATTGCTCACTTCCAGAAAGTACCAAGTGGAAATGAAATAAAATTCAGCCCACTTTTTAAAATTATTTTAGAGTTAAATGTTTAGTTCTTTGAAACCATTCACAAGGACAAAATAATATATTGTATGTATGCCTAAAATTAGCACATAGAATCAAAGTTTAAATTAAATGGCATCAATTGAAATTTGCCATATCAGTAATCTAATCAGATGAATGAAACACTAGGAATTCTTGGCAAGCAAATGACCACTAACTAAATCATGAAGAATTCCTCAGTGTGCTGTTATATAAATTAGATAGACTGGTTATAACATGTAACCCAATTAAGACAGCACTGGCATTGTTCAAAAGCTTTCTTCTCCTTTTTAAAATTTTTTACTATAGTGTTCTAGAACTTTTTAAAAGGGATCTTTTTATATCCTTGGAGCCTGTTCTGGAACTAGTTCTTGTAGACCAGGCTGGTCTCGAACTCACAGAGATCTGCCTGCTGGGATTAAAGGTGTGCACCACCACCGATCTTTTTTAATGCCCAGAAGTTAATATCCAAATATAAGATTACAAAGACAAAAATAAAATGAACTGCAAGTGACATTTGTTGAGGAGTAAGACGTCTCTATCAGGTGAAAAATAACCTTGAGGAAGAAGAATCGGATGGCATCTCTCTAACTACACACAATCAAGCAGCAAGGCGAGGGACCTAGGAGACAGAAGCCCTTTAAGCACCTGTTTATTAAGAAAGGAAACATCATTTTGTTTGATGTTTATGCTGAGAGAATACATTCAGACTAAGGGAAATGTCCACATATGTGGCATGCAGTGTCCACAACTAATACACGATTTGCTAAAGTTGATTTTCTGCCTTAACTCACAAGAGGAAACTGAACACGATCACACGCAGAGCAGGAGTGGCCGTGGGACTAAGAATGATTTCGACTGCATAAAAGAACTTGACAGTAGCTCTGGCTTGGAGCCATCATAAGGCAAGGATTTTAAGGTGTATAAGGGCGCCAATAGGAGGAGGAGGAGAAGGAAGAGGAAAAGGAAACTCCCCTTCAAGATGACAGCCAGCTGAGACAATGTCCTGGGATCATATTTTATCTAGATATTACTTTGTGGCTATCCATAAAGTTTTTTTTTCTTCTACTAATTTTAGAGAAATTTTGTTTAAAAATGTGGACGTATCCATTTATTTCTTAAGATGAAATCACAATAATTAGTCAATAAAACCCATCAGTGGATCCTGGGCATAGAGATGAAGGGTTAGCTATACTGCATTACCAGGGGCCCTCCCCAGTGCCTTCCCAGGGGTTTAGACCTGGACCACTGACAGCGTTCCGCAGGGAGTCAGGGTGGACTTCCCCTTGCTCCTCCCAGGCTTGTGCCCAGACAGAGAGGAAAATCACCACACGCAGCTGGCAAGCTGGACCCAGAGTTTTATAACAGGCTGGAAGGTTATGTGGGATACTAGAATACCCTGGCACCCAGCCAACTTGCTGGAGAACAGCCAGCTCTGAGGGGACTGCAGAGCCATGGGTACTGTCTCCTGATTGGGAAACTTGAGCTATCTGTGCACAGGGCCCTGATACCACCCTGGGTGACTGAAACAATAGGGCTGGCTCCCTGCTCTGTCTAGGGCCTGGGGGAAATTTCAAGGCATTTATGGGTTCTTGTTTCCAAGAAGCTTTGGCCCTTACTGCATGCCATGTTCTTTGAGGTGGGTTGACAGTTCCATCTTTACAACTTTCTCAAGGTTATTGCCATTTTACAAACGAGAGAAGTAAGGCTCAGAGTGTATGTAGAACTGGCCTAGACCAGTAAGTAATGGTCCCACTATCTGAGTTCTAGTGGTGTGACTTCCTGTGTACCTGTGCCCTGGTCACAGTCACATAGCGTCCCATCAACCGAAGTGCTTCAACTCATCTGCATCCCTGGGGAGGGGGACATCCCCTCACATGGACCTCCCATACCTTTTCTCTCCCAAACTCTCTCATCACTGGAGACACACCCTTGACTCCAGTGTCTCTATAGGGCTCAGATTTCTCTTTAGTCGTGAGAAAAGCGCATAGAGAAGCTTGGTATATGTTGGATATATTCAGACTTCAACTTATTACCTTTTCCCCGCCTTTCTTGTCCCTTTTCTCAAACTCAGCACACACAAATGTGTGCACTCATGCACACACAGACACACAGGCAATCTTTCCCTCCCTCCTATCCTCTCTCCCTCCCTCCCCCCTCCCTCTCTGTCTTCTAGTAAAATAGCTAGAAGATTCAATTTGCTCTTTGATAGAACTTTCATTTCCCACCTGATTGAACTGAAGTTAGAAACATTAGCACCAGGGCCAACAGCCTAGCCATGTTCTGCCATCCTCTATGAGGACACAAACATCACATAATTAATTCTTTACAAGGCTGACTGGCCAAGAGACAACGTAAAGACCCTGAAAATTTTCAGGGAAGTTAAGCCTGGCACAATAGGAAAGGGAAAATTTCATAACAAAGGGGGAAAAGGGGGTAAAAAGTAAGAGAAGCAAAATAATGCAGGCATGGGCTTCAGATGGCCTCAACTTCAGTCGCTGTGAATTGGGGCAACTTATGCCTTCATTTGCCTAACAGGGGATAAGAAAGTATCTGCTTGTTTAAAGACACCGATGACAATAGGCTAAGTTCTGGTGAGGAAGAAACTGTAAAGGTACACAGAGCACAATGCTCGGGAGACAAAGGCAGAAGAATCAGGGATTTGCAGTTAGCTTCACATGCGTTTGAGGCTAGTCTTGGCTAATATGTGTATGCACAATAGAATCATGGAGAGGGGTATGAGAGTAAGCTCAATCCAATGAAAACGGAGAAGAGAAAAGTCAATTAAAATAAAAGAACATTGAGAATCTCAGCACTCGGGAGGCAGAGGCAGGCAGATCTCTGTGGGTTCAAGGCCAGCCTGGCCTACAAGACTAGTTCTATGACAGTCAGGGCTACACAGAGAAACCCTGTCCTGAAAAGCAAAGTAACAACAACAAAATATAGAACAAGACTCTAGCTATATACAATAATTGGAAGAGGGAGCCACAGCCATGCTCAGGGAAGGGAAGAGAAATAAACTACTGGTTGTGGGATGTAATTATGGGACCAACTGAAACTGAAGTGTGGAGTTACAGCAGCTCAGCAACTGGGTACCTATGTCCACCAGGACATGCAGGGTAACCATACTCCTGGCCTACCAGGGATGCTCAGCATTCTGAAGTACGTTCTGGTGAGAGAGCTGGCAAGGCTACCCAGTCCTCCACTTTAAGCTATTTGTTCTGTAATAAAAACAAAACACAACATGGGCCTATGTATAGATGTGCATGGTAGACCATTAAAGTCAATTGAGAAATGAGAACTCACAAATAAATAAACAATTAACAAAGAGGTCAGAATAACTTCTCAGACAGCAAGCAAGCAACAGAACAGATATTCAGGAAACTATCAAAGTGTCCCTGGGGGGGGGATATGGAAATTTGATATGCATGCCCAGGTTGAAAACCAGGCCTTCTATAGAAGGGACAGTAGCTAAGGAAGATTTGCCTGGCCTTTCAGTTTTAATACAAAGAGATCTGGGTTTGATAGTGTCAGAGCTCCTCTGGGGTTGCTCAGAACACACAATGAAAGTGGATGTTGGAAATGGCTCTCCCTGAATCCAGCTTTCTTTTTCCTTTTATGATGCTCTATTCATAGCAATAACCCTGAGAAGTAAGGAGAGAAGAAAGGTCATGAAACATGCTTAGAAATGAAGAAATAAGTCTTGCAGAAAAGCAAGGGACACTCACCTGAAACAAAGTCATTGCCATGATGGAGGGGGGGGGATGTCCTTCTGCATATATGTTTCTCTTATTGGTTGATGAATAAAACACTGATTGGCCAGTAGCTAGGCAGGAAAACAGGTGGGGCTAACTAGACTAGCAGAATTCTGGAGAGAGGAAGCAGAGAGAAGCAAGCCACCAGGGAGATGCCATGTTGCGGAAGGAGTAACATGCATGATTACAGATAAGCCACAGCCTAGTGGCAATACATAGTTTAATGGAAATGGGTTAATAGTTAAGAGAGAGCTAGCCAGTAAGAAGCCTAAGCCATTGGCCAGACAGTTTATATTTAATATAAGTCTCCATGTGTTTATTTGAGGCAAAACTGCCGTGGAACCAGGCAGAACAGAAACTCCATCTTCATTGCCAGTCTCTAAGGCTGGACCCTAGCTGGCAGGTATAGTGCCGATTAAAGTTTTGTTAAAGTTATTGTGTTCAGAAAGGTATCAAAGATCCTGTGGAGAAGTAACTTTCAAAACCAAAATAGACCAAAACCATACCAAAACATGCACGCGCTCACGCATGTGCGCGCGCACACACACACACACACACACACACACACACACACACACAGTCTCCTCACAGTCCTATACACACCTACACACATGCACATACACACATACACCATCTCCTCTCAGTCCTATACACACATACACATGCACGCACACGTGCGCACACACACAAGCACACACACACACACACACACACACACACGCACACCATCTAAAGAAACAGAGAAAATACTGAAAATTTTCAGTGCTTTGTGTGCTGGCATGAATCCCCCAAAGCAAAAAGAACAGGGAATTAGAAGAAGGAAAAGGGGAAGAAATTCATAGTGGAATAACCAGAAATAAGGCTGTTAGCTTTACACCCAATTTACACAAGGAATAAAAGCAAAAGGCGTCCCCTTTATGCAGGGTGCTAAAAATAGAGATAGATTGTCTTTGAGCTGAAAGGAATCTTAAGCGACACTTGAACATTAGCTTTCAGTTTAGAAGGGGGACTCTGCCTCATCATCGTGTTTGAATATCTGCTCCTGACTTCCAGAGCCATAGTGCGTCCGTCACCTTGTGGAGTTACAGCCCACCCCAGAGCACACAATGGCTGCAGAGGGTAGCCGTGGAAGTCATACTCCTTGACTGAATGAAAGTCTGTGTTTAATAAGCACCCCCAAAGTAAATGGAGACATGAGTAGTTCAGAGCCAAATGCCACAGGAGAGTAAAGCACAGACGCTTTCTTCTCTGCGAACCCCCTTTGTTATTCTAGGGTACCTTGCCGCAGAACACTGATGTAAGAGGTAAGGGCCAGTCCCACACTCTTATTTCCCCTCACCCTTAGGACATTTCAGCAAAAAATCTCTCTAAGTCTAGTTTACCTGTTGGTGGATTTACTGCTATAATTGAATCAAATCTTTTACATAGCTTGTCAGTTGAAAGGGTGTCATAAAAACCTATCCTACAAAGAGCCCTGGAACCCTTTCAAGTCTGAGTTCTGAAGGAAACATTGCAGCTGAAACCACCTGCAGAGACTTGGATCAGGAAAACCAATGGGCGCTTTGGAATATTCCAACACCGTTTTCCAAAACTGTCGAAAGAGCTACCCACCACTTTTTAAAAATCTGATCTTTCCTTGGAAGGTATATGGTTGGGTCCTGAAGACCTTGACTTCAGATCTAAGTTTGGCAGCTAGATTTTTGACTGTACACAAAAGGCTCACCTTGGTTCCCAACTCCCCTGCTTAGATCAAAGCCAACATCCGCCTTTCTATCTTTAGGGCTCTTTGCTAGGGTAAACATTGCGCTTCCAGGGAGGGCAAGAGCACATTCAAAGCTACCCTTCAACTGTCCAGATGCAAAGCTCAGATTTATGCCTGTGTCTGATGGAAGCAGCATCACACCGAACCTCTCCAGACACAGCAGACCAAAGGCAGCGGCTAAGAGGACATGGTGGGCGGGGGTGACTGCTCTGCAACCTCCTCTGCTCCCTGAACCGCAGAAGGTCCACAGACTCCTCAGAATTAGCTGACCAAAGCATCCCTAGGTGAACATGCCAGCTGTCCAGGGGGCCAGTGCTGTCCCCTATAAGATAGTGTCTCTACAGAGCTACTCCTCCATGCTGAGCGCCCCTTGCAGGGGCTCGGGGGTTCCCTCTGTGTCCCCACCCTGCCCCTCCTCATTAGTGGTCATCACACACTGCAGTGCCTTGGTGAGGAACAACCCAAACACTCTCTGTCTCTAGGTCGCAACTAGAGCAAAGTTTGTGTTTTCGCTTGAATTCTTAGCAAAAAATCCCAATAATGTGATCCTATGCAGTGTTTTCTTACCTTGGAAGACACTTTGCAGCTATACATTGTCCCAGCAGCTGACATTCTGATACACATTCGATGATAGATATTGATGTCCCCAAGCTGCTAATATAGGTCTGCTTATCTTAGACGCGTGAATAAGCAACAACAACAACAACCACACACACACACACACACACACACACACACACACACACACGGGTGTGAGGGTGTGATGACTGTGTCCCCTCTTCAGATAACATAGGAATGTTAGAGTCTATCATCCTCAAGAACACTATTCTCTTATCTCGGTTCCCTTTTTCTTTTTCATCCAGTGTGGCTTTCCCAAGAAGTGAAAATCCTGGAGACACAAAATCTCAACCCTTCCTGCTCTGAAAGGCAAAGATTATCCCAGACAAGCCCTCCAAAGCTCGGATACTGCGTCTCCTGGGGAAGGTGTCTTCACTCTGCCTTCTGTGTTTGACCTGAGGTGTCCTGGTTCCAACCACCCACATTCATGCCAACTATCAAGTTCCACAGACTGTATTTCCAGCAGAAATTCCTGCCTGTGAGTGCAGATCAGACTAGGTGTCAGGAAGGGGTTTTCTCTTCTTCCCTTTGCAGCATGGATGTTGTTCTTTTTCAAAGGGAGCAAAGCAGGTCTTACGGTGCTTATGGGGCTGGGCTTAGCAGTGGAGCATGGTGGGTTCAGTCAGTGCAATACTGCTTGAAATGCAGCAACTCTATCCAAAGGGTAACCGTGGCTGCAGAATCTCCCCCTCTTGTGAAGGTCAAACGTGTGTGTGTGTGTGTGTGTGTGTGTGTGTGTGTGTGTGTGTGTGTGTGTACATGTTTATGTTGTATATCTACCCACACATGAGATATACTACAGACCCTAGGAGAAGTATTCTGATCATTTGAAAACTCAAAAAACAAAAAAAAAGAACTTAAAAAATGTAGAGTTTTAGTATAAGAAATTTCAAGGGGAAGATGAGAAGGAAGGGAAACAGGCATTTTCGATGACTTTAGAAAATATCCATTTTAAATAACTCTTACTTACTGGGAAGCGAACAGTTAAATGTGTTTCTAGTGACCTCAAGTGGGTTTTCTGTCTCACCAGGAGGCCAGGAACAAACAGACAGGCTCACTCCACCAAATCTAAACCAGGCTTTCATTTCTTTCTGCTACCAACCTTGACTAAAACAAAGGCCAATTTTCCTGTCATTCTCTGGTGGGACCAACACTCAGGCAATTTGCAAAGGTCAAAGGGAAAGGACTATCTATCCATGGCAGACTGAGGAGTGCAGAGAGGAGGGAATGTGGAAAATAAGTTAGCTCCTTCACAAACCGGAACACTCACATCTACAGAGAGCCACGGCAACTCTCCCACTCGCAACACAGAGACACGGAATCTTTGTCTCTCAGACCACCAGAGTAAAAGTCACTCACCAGGAGCTGTTCCATTCTGCTTTCCCGTGTCCCTTGTCATCTGTGTTCCACCACGAAGCTCATGGTGGTGCCATCAAAGGAAGGGGGGGCGATGATCCGTGGCCCCAAGGGCTGGGAGGTGATACTGATGACAGGCTTGCCATGCAGCTGGGCAAAGCCCTTGGCCCCCACGAGCTGGGATGTGGCTGCCGGGGCCGAGGAGGAAGAGGAGGCAGGGGACTGACCAGAGGCCATGAAGTACGGGGCTTCAGTGAATGCTGCAGCTGTCTCTTTGCTGGGGGTCTCTGCTGCTACTGAGAGCTCACTGCCCCCTGCTGCGTGAGCAATGGGCGTGGGCTGCAGGGCGTTGGGGGGCAGCACCGTGGGCAGAAATCCAGGATAGATCATATAGGTGGGCCCATAGGCCCCAGGACTCAGCGCCAGAGGAGGTACAGGCAGCGACATGGGTGCCACGGGTTGTTGCTGGGAGGTCATCGGCACATCCACATACTGCCCTGTCTCCGGGTCAAACAATCTCCGGGTCATGGGTTGAACGGGCGTGTCCACCAGATAATACTGTCCAGTGGTGACATCGAGGAGCATCTTGCGCTGTGTCTGCTGAGGCTGTGGCTGCTGAAAGGGGTCTGTGGGGACCGTGGCTGGGCCTGCAGGTGCTGGAGCTGGCATGCCGGGTGGGGAGAAACAGAGGACCTGAGGCTGGGCCCCCTGGAGAGTAAAGGGCAGTGCCTGCTGGTGGTAGACAGCCGTGGGGGTGTGCTCAGGGCTCTGTAGCCCCGTGGGGGCAGCGACTGTTTCTCGGTGGTTGTCAGGTTTGGTACGCCAAGCTGGCCTACTGGTGCCACTGACTTTGGAGTTACTGGGGACCTGACTGCGGGCACTCAGTGGAGGTAGGCTGCAGAGAGTGGCAGCTGAGGAGCTGGGAGGCGCGTCTCTGGAAGCCCCTGGCCTGCCAAGCAATTCCCCTGCCGCAGAGCTTCCTTTAAGGGGGGTGGTCAGGTAACTCTCACATTCGCTGTTGCTCTTTTCCAAACTGACAACGGTTTTCCTGTTGGTGACCTCATCCGGAGGCGCTCGGGTGGCTGGGGAGATCTTGAGCGATCTGAGCCCCTGCGATTTGATGCCCTTGGCCGTAGAAAGGTTCTCTGGAGAAGGCCCTTGTGGGAATTTGCCGGCAACGCCCCCAGTTTTTTGAGTGCTGCTGGCACTCACTGTGAACACGTTCCGATTGCTGGGGAGTGGGGGGAGGGGCTGCAGAGGTTGGGTTCTTTCCCCATCCTTGTGGACTGGGGGAATATAGAGCGACCTGGGCCTTTCTCTGGCCATGTTCTCGAAGGCAGCTGCCCGGGCAGACACACTCTCCGTGCTGGGGTTAGAGTTTCTCCTCTGTAGACGTTCAATGGGGGCCCCTCTCAGCACCACACCACCTCTGTGTCCCGCGCCGGGTTCTTCCATCTGCCCCAGCTGCTTGGCCAGTTTGTCAGAGTCTCCTCCGGGTCCCGCCACCCCTTCCCTCTCCTCACTGGCAATGAGTGACAGGACATGGCTGTCAGCCATCACGGGCAAAGGATCACTTTTGCGCTTCCATTCATTCCTGTTGAAGCTATACAGCTCTTCCATGGACCTCACGGCAGCCGTTAGCTTCTCCAAGGCATTCCGGGCTGGCTTGGGTGCTTTCCCTTCCTCCTTGATGTCTTCCTCTTTGGGTTTCTCCGGGATCCGCTGAGCCGAAGCCTTGGAGACAATCTTGAGCACGGGCAGGTAAGGGCCCTGCTCAGATTTATTGGGAGCAATGGTGGCCACAGGCAGCCTGCCAGATGCCCTGTGAACCAAGACAGTCCCTTCTGGAGAGGAGTTCAAGACTCTGCTGCCACTGCCCACTTTGCTGACACCTTCCCTGGGCTCTCGTTCCACACTGTCTTCTCTTGAATTCACAACTGCCTGGTAGGTAATCACCACAGGGGACAAGGACCTAGACCCTCCAGCTGCAGCAGTCAGCTGCCTAGGCTTGGGCCCTGTCAACCCCTGCTCTGGGGTGACGCTGCCCTTGTCACTGCTATCCCCTGACCCTTTGATTAGTTTCCTGACATCCCTCACCTGGTGGAGAGGTCCTGGGGCCTTGGACTTGTCCCTAACATCTCTCACCTGAAACTGGGGCACTTTTTCCAGATTGTCCCCACCGCGGAAGAGTTTCTGCTGGGTCCTGCTGTTGTCCTCAACGTTCTTAAAGAGGTTGGAGTTGCTGCCGCTAGCCAGTTTGGGCGTGAGCAACTTGGCAATGTTGAAGTCCGAGCTTGGCTGTTGTACACTTCCCAGGCGGATCTTGATTTCAGGAGCTTTGGGTCTGATCACTGCCGTGGAGGTTGCCTGGGAAGAGGCAGCAGGGTACTTGGTGGCCTGCTTCTCCGGCTGTTTGTCCTTGGGCATCTGCTGGATGTTGGGAACAAAGAGACGAGACATGATGGTAGACTTGCTGGCGGAGATCTCCCCAAGATCAGCTCTCCAGTCCCCACCTTTGGGAAGCTTCAGCTTCCCAACGGGGGCTTTCTCCTCCCGCTTCTCTGCTTCTTTCTCCTTCCACGTCCGGAAGGCACTGTTCTGACTCCGAAGGAAGATGCCTTTCACAGTCTCTGAAGCACTCTTTTTAATTTCACACACTTCCGTGTGCCCGTCAGAGAAATTTCGGCCAGGGCCTGTGTTGGTCTCCCGAGGAGTACTGGCTTTGAAAACGGGGGACTTAGAACCCACGACAGACCCTTCCCCACCTGCGTCAGACACACTGACCACGGTATACTCGGAACTAGCCTCGGAGTGCCGAGAGTTCTGCCTCTGCAGGCCCCTCTCCCAGGGCTTCTCAGCCCCAGGAGGCCCTTCTGTCTCCTTAGAGGTGCTGGGAGCATTAGAGTGAGATGTATCAGTGACTTCTCCTCTCTCCATTTTAAACTCATGTTCTCGCTGCATCTTCTTGGAAATGACATTTTTGAGCAGACTCGAAGCAAATTTGGACTTCTTCTGGGGGCGGTCACTGCGGGAGGCAGGCTTGCTACTCTCAGATGTCTCGGATCCATCATCTGTGTACACAGACCCCGGACCTTTGCTAGAACCTTTGCTGACTTTGCAGGGCCCGGTAGCTGAGCTGGCTTTGCTCTCACTTCGTAGACTGAGGGGCTCCAGAAGTGTGACAACCCGGGAGCCAGTTTTGATCTCCTTCTGGAAGCACAGGGGTGTCTCCACGTGCTTGATTTCGCCCTCAACTTTGCTGACCACAAACTCCAAGGCCTTGGTCTGGGACTTCTTGGCCTGGAGGTAGAGCTGGTCGGCAGTGGCTCGGGTGCCACCACCCTTCCTCAGGCCTGCAGCCACAGAGGCTGCACTGCTCCTCAGCAGGCTCTGCTCGACCCTGGCTCCAACCCCTCCACATTTTAAGTCCAGGAAGGTTGACCATCGTCCAAAGCCCACTTCAGAGAGTGTGGCGGAGGATTCTCGGGAGCTGATGTTCAGAGCCTCAAAATAGGGGTAAGCAAGGCTCCGGAAGGCCCTGGAAGTTAGGTTTCTCACCTCTTTGTCCGCATCGTCCAGCTCGCTCACGGCGCTGGAGGCTCCGCTGGAGTAGTCCACCAGCTCCTTGGCCCGGATGGCCCCACACCTGGTTTGCAGTCGAGCTGGGACTGCAATGAATTTCTTTGCATGGTCCTGAGCCACGGCTGCAGCCGAATTTTGCTTCTGTGAACTTGAATTGTGTTCAGCAGCTGTAGAGACGCGGAGGCTCATGTCGCCTTCATGCTTGGCAGCATAAATAATGTTTTGCTTTGCACGCACGTTGCTAGGCTCATTTATAGCCCGGGAAGTTGGCTTGATTGATAGGAGGATCTGGCTTGCTGCACTCCCACAGCTGCTTGCAGAAGTGGCCGGTGCCCCTAACGCTGCCTCCCGGAGTTCCAGTAAAGGCTCAGGTGGAGTGGCAGTGCCAGGCCCAGTGGGTGGGGGAATAGTGTCGTTGTCAGAGGGGCCACTGCCCACTTCTGTGCTGCTGGTGTCACGGCCACTGCTGCCTGTGCTAGGGCGAGCCAGGTCACTGCTGATGGGGCTGGGAGTCCGAGTGGTGTTGGTGCTCGGAGTGGTGCTGACGTAACAGCTGTTGTCATCATCTTCTTCGGTGGTGATGTCTCCTGGGGTCTCATCACTGCCACCAAAGGAAGCATAGTCCACGAACGAGTAGATCACGTTGTTGTCCTCGAAGTCCCAGCGAGAAGCCAGCCCCACGTCGAAATCCATGCCCTGCTCTACCTCACTCAGCTGGATCTCATGGGTGGTGATGTAGTGTGCTTCCTCATTTTTCAGGGGGTCCCTCTTGCCCTGGGACTTGGCAATGATGTCCTTGCACTCTGTTCCATCACCCACCCCTCCTCTTTTATCCTCCCTTGCTCCCGCCCTTTCCCCTGCTTCCTCTCCGTTGTGTTGCTGGTGGTTTATTTCCGCCTCGCTCTCAAAGCCCAAGGATGAAGAGGAGGTGGCCAGGACCCCCAGTAGCTTGGTAGGGTCATCCGTTTTGGAACGGCCCGCGTCTTCTGCTCTGTCCACCGGGGAGGAGGAGGAGGAAGAAGATGAGAAGTCATTCTCACCCCCCGGGGAGCTGGGGCATTGGGAGGAAGCAGGACTCTTCCTGAGGGTTGGAGCCTCACTAGCATGGCTGCTGGGCTCATCCTTGGCTTTTGTCTTTGGGCTCCCGGAGGCCTGCTCCCTGGGGCAGTGTTCCAGTAGCGGTTCCATGGTCTGGGGGCTCTTACTTTGGACCCCAGCTGAAGCACACATCTCCACATACTTGGCTTCGGGCTGAGTAGAGTCTAAAGGCTCAGGAAGCGGCAGCAGCTGCTGCCCGGGCTCCGGGCTGTCTTGTGCTCGGCTCACAAGGTCCTGGGCAGGCGTCAGGCTGGTCTGAGGGTTCATGTCAGAAGTACCGCCTTCCATTCTGAGCCCTTGCCCAGGTTTCAGTGACAAGAAGAGGCAGTGGTGAGCTCCGGGGCTGTCCTGGGTCCCCCTCTGGTCCCGGAGGGGCTGCAGAGTGACCTGGAACAGGTTCCCACGTGCCTGGGCTGCTCCCAAGGCTCTAGGTACCAGTGCTACAGCTGCCACCACTGCCCAGTGCTTCAGCCCCTGTGGCGGGGCCTCGGCAAGCCGGAGTGAGGTGGGAGGGCTCCCAAGAGCGGCAGCAGAGGTGGTCTGTAGCCAGGGGGCTGCGGCTCTGGCCGCGACTGTGGCCAGTGTCCTGCTGCCGAGCTGTCCTGTCCAGTTGCTTGTCTGGCACCGTCCGTGGCTGGGGGTCCGAATGCCATCAGCCAGCGAAGAAGCTGCATCTGTAGGTCGACCCCGGGTCTGCCAGAAATGAACGGAAAGCATGTGCTGTGTCTTGTGCAGCCTTGGCGCTTTCCTGGATGAGGAGACAGAGGGTCACGTCATTCCAGAAATATTTTTAGTGTCCATTCCCTAGTCATATCGAAACTACACTTGAGGGTAAAAGGAAGAGGCTGTGAAGAGATGAGGAGAGGAGGTGGGGTGGGAGAGGAATGTGGCTTCTGACTCAAATCCGCCAAATGTTCATTGTAATCTGTTTTAGAGCCGTCTAGCAAGTACACAATTACCCTTCACTGGCTGCCATCTTTCTCTCCCCAGCCTCTGATTACATAAATTTTCTCCCCTTGTTCAAAATTCAAATTTTGCACCAGGTTTCAAATCAATTAAGGAAACTCCAGAAATACTTCGAGTCTCCCTTGTGCATATGGTAATTTTATATTTGCTTCATTTACATACTCTTTATGTCTTTGGAGAACAAAATCGGAAGAGTGATGGTAATAAAAGTTTTCCTAGGAGAAGAATATTTTTCATCCCCCTTTCCTTTGCTTAAACTTAACACTATGTGGAACATAACCTATTTGCTTGAAAATGGGGGGCAGGAGGGCACCTTCTAGGACCCTTACTGTGTTGATCCAAAGCTGAAAGGTCAGAGGTCTAAAAACTGCTTAATTAAACTTGGAGCTACGGGCAGTCTGAAGAAACACAGGGGGACAAGGTGGACAGGATTTCAAATCCCTACCGCATCTACTCAAGCTCAAAACTGTTCCTAAACTTGTAAACCCATGACAAGACAATAAACCCTGTTAAATATAGCCTGAGCAGCAGCTCAGCGATTGGGTTCCCCTGGCTGTACGCCAGGCCGGCAGGGCACAGAGTCAAAGCACAGGAAAGAACAACGAACATGCTTACTCTTCATGAGTACAGTGCCGCTTGGAGGGAGGTTTAGAGAGGAAATGTGAGCCGCTGGCATGCCCCGTGAAATACAGCCAAAATCCCAGTCCCCAGCTCTGAGACATATCCATTCCAAGCAAGTCAAGTGTCGTGCAGGCAGCTTAGCCAAGGAACCCACCACAGGGGCTGTGCCAGCAACCTTTGGGGCAATTCCCTGGGCACAGCCCGTGGAGAACTACGGCTTGGTTTTGGTGAGATCTGGCCCTCATCAGCTGCCAGGTTCTACCACTATACATAGTCTGTGTGTCACTTACGCCGACTGGCTAAAGCCCTATTTTAAACATCCACATTTGTGGAAAACAAAAATAACACCGTCAAGCATCCCCTTTTGACATGATCGCCACCCCCACACTGAAAAGTGTTCCTTCCTCTGAGTAGGCTTGCGGGTAGGTGGGCAGTAGGCACCCCTAACAACTGCAGCTTCTGCCTTCTCTCCCTGTTGGGGTGTGGGCATCTCAACCCAACTAATCTCCCTGGACCAGCCCTCTGCCCTCTCCACTGCCACTAAAACATGATCAGAAGAGCCTGAAAGCATCAAAAATAAAATTATGGTTATAAAGCCATCAATCATGGTGAGGAGAGAGAAATACCTTCCAAATCTTAGTTTCTTGATTAATGAATACAATAATTAGGGACATTTAACTCTGTGTGTGTGTGTGTGTGTGTGTGTGTGTGTGTGTGTGTGTGTGTGTGTGTGTACATATATGTAGTTTCGGGTTTTTGAGACAAGATTTCTCTGTGTAGCTTCGGCCGTCCTCAATCTCTTTGTAAACTAGGCTGGCCTCAAAGTCTCAGAGCTCCTCCTGCCTCTATTTCCTGGATACTTGGATTAAAGGTGAGTGCCACCACTGCCAAGCAATTTGTGCATATATTAGTTATTGAATCCTGTTTAGAACCTGTAGGTTATGTACAATTACTGTACTGATTTTACAGATGGGGAAACTGAGACCCAGAGATGGCACAGCATTCAAGGCACCAGCTCTAAGTCTGCATGACCACAAATATGTCACATAGCTGTTTGAGTTTGGTTTTTCATGTCATAAAATCAACCAGAGAACACCTTATGGACTTGGGGGAGTAAGAACCATGGTCCTATTAATAAAATGGGATTAAAGCAGGATTTTCATCTCTCCAATTTTAAATTTTCTTGGAGGTTGACCATGCCCTGAGGACAGTCCCGGGTACCATGAGGCTGGTGTACATCATGGCTGAACAAGAGGCAGTTTGTGCTCACCAGGCAATTATAACTTAAGGAGGAATAGCTCCAATACTTCTACACGGCCCTGTCTACCCTGACAACACAACAGATCCTCCCGAGTCTCTTCCTGTGGCTGGCACAATATAAAACTGGAAGGCCAGGAGCATTGAGTGTAAGTTAATTCCTAACTTTTTTCTTTTTTTTTTATTTTTTGAGTCACAGTTTGTAGACCAGGTTGGTCTTGAACTCATCGATCCATCTGCCTCTGCCTCCTGAGTGCTAGGGTTAAAGGTGTGTGCTACCACGGCCCAGCACAATTTCTTAATATTCAATGTTCCTAAAACTCCCTCCCTCCCCCTGCTCCCTCTTTGAGCACGAAACCCCCGAGACTCAGACCAGCACAGCTCGGTGTACTTACCTTCAGGAGATGTGTGGCTTCTCTGTTCTCTAGTGACGCAATATTAAGTGTGTGGGGGGGAAGGGGCAGAATTCCTTCCTATAATGTCCGTTTCCAAAAAGTTTCATTTAAGTCAAACCAGGGATTCCCTTTAAAAATCAAAGAAACTAAAAATCTGCAGTAGGACTGACTATTCAAAAAGAAACCTATAATTAGAAAAATAATGACCAACTTTAGGGTAAAGAAGACAGCTAAGAAGTCCAAACTGTTTATCTTGGGACATTTTTTAGAGTTCTGGGTCAGTTTACGGTACTATGAAAAGGGATGGTCTCCAGTCTGCTGAACAGTTTGGAGTCATTGGTGGCCACGCTGCCTTTTATTCTTTCTTATGACCACAATCACCTTTTTACAGATGAACTCAGTGATTGCCCGCCCGGTTGCAAGTCTTGAGCAATTGGCAGTGACTAATAGGGGCAGCATTAACCCATGCTAAGCAGCCATGCTTGGTAAGCCAGGCAAGGTATGCCCTGTTGATAACTTTATATGGGAACTCGGAGAGCAACAAAGGATATGACTCAGCAGTGTTGTTATTTTTGTCTCTGTGGAGAAAGTTTCTTAGCTTTCCCTGAAGGTTTTCTGAGTTAGATCAGTGTGTGTAAAACCTTAACGTGATTTAAGAAATTAAGTAGGAGGACCACCCCATTCACCAGTTAATCAAAGGATATACTTATATTTAGGGCCTCCAACCCTGGCATAGTATGATAAATACATCGTTCAAGAGAAACAGAACAGTGTACTGAAGGTAGGCCATAGGCTGGAAATGAAGAAATGAATTAGATTAAACTTAGCCTCAGGTTAGATGCCAAATGCTTACCCAGGCACAAACACTCTTAGTTCCTCTGGGGTGCCATGGGAAGGGAGGGCGATGCCTTATCCTTAGTTGAAGATCTTTCCATAGAGGTGTGTTTACTTCTCAGCACACATTTAAGTGAAGAAGGCTCTTGTGCTGGCTACTGCCTAAGACCCAGGGTGTGGCCAGCCCCTTCCTCCCAGGCCCAGGTAGGGACATGTGAAAATTAGCCATCTTTTTATTTTTCTGAAAGTATTCAAAGGTGCCTAGTTATTTAGTTATTTAAATGAGCACTTCGCAGTCATATGACTAAAGAATAGTGATTATTTCCACCTCGTGGCTTGAGAACAGTGAGGCTGGGTAAAACGTGTGCCTTATATGACTCTTCACAAGATTTCTCATGTAACAAACACTGTGACCCTGGTTAGAGCTGGATTTGAGGTGGTTCTGGCCTGCACTGTGTGGATAATTGAACACTGAGTCTATGAGGTTGTGTGTGTGCATGCCTGCGTGCGTGCGTGCATGCGTGCGTATGTATGTGTGTGTGTGGGGGGGGCTGTCACTAGGCCTTGCCCATTGCAGGCCAGTTAAGCTGTTTGATAACCTCAAGCCAGCTGCGCCCACAGGACTGGCTGGTCCAAAGATACAGAGAGGCAGGATTAGAAGGAGACTGTCCCTGTGAAGGGACAGACAGTACGGTGGGGATGAGTAAGTGAAGAAAAGCACGTCTTTGCAGCCTGGGGCCACACACGCTCTAGATGCAACCCCTTAGCTATGCCCTTAAAACTTGGAAGGACAGGAAGGGACAGTTCACTACCAGAAATAAACCCTTACTAACCAGCCCTAGAGCCTGCACAAGCTCAGATGCATGCGGGGCTGAGTGGTGGTTCACTTCGCCCTTGAGCCAGGAG
This sequence comes from Cricetiscus sungorus, assembly GCA_030556225.1. Classification (NCBI taxonomy): domain Eukaryota; kingdom Metazoa; phylum Chordata; class Mammalia; order Rodentia; family Cricetidae; genus Cricetiscus; species Cricetiscus sungorus. The sequence continues at coordinate 39,677,832 of JANBXA010000141.1, read as the reverse complement.
GCAGATCAGGGAGCACACCGTCTCAGCCGCCCTCCTCCCCCTCTTGTCTCAGCCGCGAGCCCCTACCGGGCCTTCTGCACTCCGGTTCTCTGCTGTTATTCCTCTGAGCCCCTGACTTATTGTAAGACAGCTGCATCTGCCTGACCTTTCTCCTGGGGAGCTGTGGAAGTGTCAGGGTTTCAGATATGACCATACAAAGAAAGATGCTCCCTTGAAGACCACCCTCAGGTGAAATCTATAACACTACTTAATATAGCTTGACTCCAAATCTTGGTCCATCTCATCGTGACCTGGAGGTGACATGGGTTTCCTGAGTCCCCAGTCTGTGAGGG